>CM038677.1:829073982-829733982 GCA_021605205.1 Aegilops longissima
TTTCTCCTACACATTTAAAAATCTTCAACTAGCTAGTTATTAATTGTACTAATCAATATTGTCTCATTTGATTGCAGACATTCTACAGGTGTGAGGAGGGATACGAGGAGGACGCGCACATGTTATCGAGAACGCTCAGAAGCGCCTACTCGTAAGAACTTACGACACGAGGCTCGGGTGCAGGCTGTTCGAGACTACTACGCCTTGCGTGGTATCAAGAAGACCAAGCCGGCGTGCGCGATAAGTTCTGAGTAAGGAGCAGTACATGAAGGTAATTCTTAAGGCCTTCTCTACTTAAGTTCCTTCATTTAGTAATTCTTAGCCGTAGCACTCAAGTTTCTATTTGCTAACTTAGGCGCCTCCGAGATGGTGTGCGGATCGGATGGATTGTTGGGAGGTGTTGGTCGATGAGTGGTGCTCAAAACAATGGCTAGCCCTCCACAACGAGGCCAAGGACAACGTGCCCAAATGGAAGGTGTGCCACACCATCAAGGCAGCTCCAACTTATATCAGTTCAGGATGGCCCGGGTATGTGGTTTGCTTCATGATTCATGCAATTCATTCATCATGCTAGCTTGAGCCCTTTAATTACTAATTTTCATTGTTTCTCTCTTTCAGGCACGCTACAATAAGGTGGATAAGGAGCCGAGGTGTACGACCTGTATGCCATGGCCCCACTTGCCTCTTTCAAGAAAGTCAAGGCTTTCTCTCAGTCGACCTCGATGATGCAAACAACTTCACCAACATCTCCTCCCACAACAAGCTCGTGAGATATAGAGATGAGGGAAGGCGAGGAAAGGGAGGACTTTAACCCGAGCTGTGGTCCCATTGATCCAGAGCTGTTGATGATATCTGGTGGCGGGAGGTCCCATGGCTCCATAGCCATTGGAGATGGACTTATCCGTTGTCCTAGCACTCTCTCGGAGATCAAGGCGTGCCAATCGAGCTCCGCCCTGAGATAAGGCCTCGTGAGCGGCCAGTGCAACTCGCCATCAAGGTTAGTGATACATACTCAGTTATCTTTCTCTATTACATTGTGTGCGCTTCCATCAATGATTACAAATGGTCATGTGAGTGGTGTTGCAGGCTGCTATACAGAGAGAGAGATAGAACGGAGAAACTTGGCGGAGGCGGCGGAGAGGCAGCGGGAGTTGGAGGAGAGGACGACAAAGATGATGGAGGAGGAGAGGGCACGGAATGACATGCGGCAAGGGCCATGTACGAGCTCCTTGTGGTAAGTTTCTTCTGCAGATTAGCCAAAACATTCATGTAGTGTTTGTCTCATTACTAACTAGTATGACTGAGTCGTCAAAACCAAATGTGCGCCTGTATGCGAGAAGACAGTCGACCGCTCCGCCGATGCCGATGATTGCTCACAGGACCACGGTGAGTTTTATTTGAATGGACATTACTTGCTAGTCTTAACATTTGAGTGTCATCATGCTAACAAGACATTGAAATGATCTTTGGTGCAGCGTAACTCGAGACAAGCATCGCACGATCCTTCTCCGCCTACCGGCCACGAGCCACCCCGCTTCTACACCTCCACGGATCTTGGTAAGTTTATCTAGTGTTTTGCTTAACACATGCATAAAGACCTAGACTTAGCTTTATTTCCTCCAATGCTTACCATAATGACCTAGACTTAGCTTCTTCTCCTCCAAAATGACTTAATAAGCTTATCGACCTCCAAAACCATCCATTTTACCTAAGTTAGCTCTAAAACGATCTGTACTTAGCTTACTTATGTCAAAAATTGCATAATTAGCTTAGTTAGCTCATAGGCGATCCATTTTACCTAAGTTAGCTCTAAAATGACCCATTTTACCTAGGTTAGCTTATAAATGATCCAGTTCATCCAAGTTAGCTCAAAATGACCCATTTCACCTAAATTAGCTCTTAAATGATCCATTTCACCAAGTTAGCTACAAAATGATCCATTTCACCTAAATTAGCTCTTAAATGATCCATTTCACCTAAGTTAGCTCAAAAGATCCATTTCAACTAAATTAGCTCATAAATGATCCATTTCACCTAAGTTAGGTCAAAACGATCCATTTCAACTAAGTTAGCTCATAAAAGATCCATTTCAACTAAATTAGCTCATAAATGATCCATTTCAACTAAGTTAGCTCATAAATGATCCATTTCACCTTAGCTAGCTCATAAACCACCCATTTCAACTTAGTTAGCTCATAAATGATCCATTTCACCTTAGCTAGCTCATAAACGACCCATTTCAACTTAGTTAGCTCATATATGATCCATTTCACGTAAGTTAGCTCATAAATGGCATACTCTTCTTGTTCTAGTCTTCTTCTTGTTCTACTCTTCTTGTTCTAGTCTTCTTCTTGTTCTACTCTTCTTGTTCTAACTTTCTTATTTTTCATTTTGCAGATTTCTTTCACTTGACTAAAGCTTGCATAGATGGAGTGCTCCTTATCCCTTTCTCTGTTTCTTTTGTATCGTTGAACTATGCATGTATCGTTGGATGAAACTATTGTAATATATATGGTTGGATGCCTCTATGTTGAACTTGTTATGTATGATGGAACTATGCATGTAATATATATGTTTGGATGATGAAGTTATGTGTTGGATATCTTATATGTTTGCTCAGAATGGCCTTTTGAAATATATCTATATATGTCATATATATTTGTGATGAAAATTGTTGGATTTAATAAAAACAGATAAAAGAGCCAATATGCGGGCTCTTTGCCGCTCGCCATCGACGACAAGCGCTCTTGCAAATCCACATGGACGGCAAAGAAGACACGTGGCATCTAGCTGTGCTTCTCGGAAGCTGACCCATTTGGTCACTTTGCCATCGATGTGACGGCAAAGAACCTGCACTTTGCCATTAGTGGCGACGGCAAAGAACCTGCACTTTGCCATCAGTGTCGACGGCAAAGACACTAGAAATTTTGCCGTTAGCGGCGGACGGCAAAGGCCTGCCGTTAGACACTTAACGGACTGACGGCGCAATTATTGCCGTCCGCTCTCTTTGCCGTCCGTCGCGGACGGCAAAGGTCCTTGCCGTCGACCACCCGAAGCGGACGGCAAAGTAGCTGCTTATCGTAGCCTACGTTGCGAGCTGTTGCCGTCCGTGGCTGACGGCAAAGGATTTTGCCGTCCGCCATTCATGCCTTTGCCGTCCGCCATGGCAGACGGCAAAGTAGCTGATTCCTGTAGTGTAACTCCTGGGGTAATCCTCCTGCTATAAGAGTATTCACATAACTCTTACGGCTCAAAGCATCTGCTACCACATTAGCCTTTCCTGGGTGGTAATGCAATCTCATGTCATAGTCCTTGATTAACTCTAGCCATCTCCTCTGCCTGAGGTTCAACTCTTTCTGCGTGAAAATATACTTCAAGCTCTTATGATCTGTGTAAACATCACAATGGTTTCCGATGAGGAAATGTCTCCAGGTCTTGAGTGCATGCACTACGGCTGCTAACTCCAAATCATGTGTGGCATAATTCATCTCGTGAGGTCGTAGCTGTCTGGAGGTATAAGCTACAACCTTTCCTTCCTGCATGAGTACTCCTCCGAGTCCCTGACGAGAAGCGTCACAATATACCTGGTAATCCTTGTGTATGTCCGGCAAAATCAGCACTGGGGCTGTAACCAAACGTTTCTTCAATTCCTGAAAACTGGCTTCACAATCCTCGGTCCAAATGTACTTGGCTTCCTTCTTCAACAGCTCAGTCATGGGCTTGGCAATCTTCGAGAAGTTCTCAATAAACCTCCGATAATATCCTGCGAGTCCGAGAAAACTGCGGATCTCCTTGACTGAGGTGGGCGACTGCCAATCGGTGACTGATTCAACCTTGGCGGGGTCAACTGCTATTCCTTCTCCTGAAATAACATGTCCGAGGAATCCAACTTCCTTCAGCCAAAATTCACATTTGCTGAACTTGGCATACAACTGATGTTCTCGAAGTTTCTCCAGAACTAGACGCAAATGTTCCTTATGCTCTTCCTCGCTCTTGGAGAAAATCAGTATATCATCGATGAACACCACGACAAACTTGTCCAGATATTCCATAAATACCTTGTTCATCAAATTCATGAAGTATGCAGGGGCATTAGTCAATCCAAATGACATGACGGTATACTCATATAAACCATACCAGTGGTGAATGCTGTTTTGGGTATATCCTTTTCACGGATCTTCAACTGATGATACCCTGATCGAAGATCGATCTTGGAGAATACCTTGGCTCCAACTAGCTGATCAAACAGATCGTTAATCATCGGCAGAGGGTACTTGTTCTTGATGGTCACGCTGTTCAACGAACGATAATCCACAACCATTCTCAAGGTTCCATCCTTTTTCTCTACCAAAAGAACTGGGGCTCCCCAAGGTGATGAGCTTGGCCGAATATATCCTTTCTCCAATAGCTCATTAATTTGATTCTTGATCTCTTTCAAATCATTCGGGGGCATCCGATAAGGTCTCTTGGATATCGGGGCTGTGCCGGGCAATAACTCAATCAGAAATTCAATGTCCCTGTCCGGTGGCATTCCTGGTAATTCCTCTGGAAACACATCGGGAAAATCTTGCACTACTGGCACTTCCTCCTGAACAACTCTCGTGAGGGAATTCACCTGACTCTTCATCTGGCTATGTCTGGATACATACTTGATCCTCTTCTGCTCCGGGGTGGTGAGCAGAATCGACTTGCGGGCATAGTCTATGTTCCCTTCAAACTTCGTCAACCAATCCATTCCTAGGATTACATCCAAGGTCTGGGTTTCCAATACTATGAGGTCTGCGGGAAATTTATGGTTCCCGATGTTGAGGGTTGCATGACAGCCTAAGCTCGCCATCATTTCTCCTCTGCGGAACCGACGCGAAGGGGGCTTCTAAGGGTTTTAGTGGGCAACCCGCACTTTTCCACAACTACCCTTGATATGAATGAATGCGTTGCACCGTAATCAAAGAGTACCAATATCGAACGTGAATTCAATAAAACTTACCAACCACGATTGTTCGGCTGATCATATACGCCCTCCACATCAATGTGGTTCACCTAAGCACGAGGGAAAGGGTTGGGCTTCTTCGCTGAGCGTCCATTGCCGTTTCCATTCCTCTGCTTGGCCTCCGAGCAGTCGGTGGCATAGTGCCCTGTTTTCTCGCACTTGAAACAGGTGATGTGACTCAGATCCTTCTTGAGCCGGGCAGGGCGATGCTGGTTGCCATTACCGTGTCCATTGCCATTGCCATTGCCCCGACTTGTTGTCCTGGTTGCGGTTGTTCCCATTCCCTCCATGGTTATGTCCTCCATGGTTGTGATGGGTATGCCCTCCTGAGTATGGGGCATAACGGGCTTCTGCTGAGCTCCGAGTTGTACTTCCCATGGCTGTACTTCCGCTATGCTATCAATCTGCTGCTGCTTGCCTTCAAGTATGGTTGCCTTGTCTACCAGCTCACGGTAGTTGGTGAAGGTAGCCACCATAAGCTGCATACCCAGCTCGTCATTGAGTCCCTCGAGAAACTTCTCCTGCTTTGCGGCATCTGTGGCCACATCATCCGGGGCATAGCGAGCTAACTTGCTGAACTCATCCACGTACCGCACCACAGTACGGTTTCCCTGGCATAAGTTGCGGAACTCACGCTTCTTCAGACTCATGGCTCCAGCTGAAACATGAGCGGTGCAGAAAGCCTGCTGGAACTGATCCCACGTGATGGTGCCGATGGGATAAGTGGCGGTGTAGTTCTCCCACCAAGAAGCTGCAGGTCCATCAAGTTGATGTGCGGCAAAGCGCACCTTCTCTGCATCAATGCATCCAACAGTGATTAACTCCCTTCCGACCTTGCGGAGCCAATCGTCGGCCACAATCGGCTCAGTGCTGCTAGAGAACACTGGCGGATTCAGCCTTAGGAACCGAGTCAAATTGTCAACAGGGAGTGGTGGCGGTGGATTGTTGTTGTTGTTGTTCTGGTTCTGAATGAGCATCTGCATGAGAGCATTCTGCTGTTGAATCAGTTGGGTGAGCTCCGGCGGGAAGTTGAGACCGGGGTCACGTCTCGGAGGCATCTGGTGTTTTGGAGTGGATGAGAAAATTAGAATAGAACAATGGTCTAATGAGAAATAACACTACCCATATGAATGCACAATCATAAACACACCAATCATTTATTCATTCCACTCAAACATGGTTCAATCTCGATTACAAAATGCTCACGACTAATCAAAAATATCGGCCTAACTGATCGACGAAAAAGTAAAATAACATGGTGGTCGACTAAATGTCTTCATCAATAATCCTTGCGTCCTCTGTTGCGGCGCCTCCTCTTGCGGCTTTCTCCAGTGGAGCTCCCTTCATAATCCTGATCATTGCTCACGAGCGGTCCGTCATCTCCACTCGGAAAAAGATCCTCTCCCAAGTCCATCTTTTCCTCTAATGCGGCAACCTTCATCTTCAGGTCGTCGACTCTCTCCATGAAGTCCGCGATTTCTTCCTCGTGGTTAAGGAAGTCTGCGTGTGCCTTCTCCTCCAGTTCCAGTTCACGGAACAACAGCCTCCTGTGTACCTTCGAGTTACGGCGAGTCTGGATCTCCCGTTTCCTGAGGAGACACTCCAAGTCCTGGACATAAGAGAGAATGGAATCGTCCTCTACGGTACGGATGATATCTCCATTCCTTGCTCTGCGAGAAACCATGGCGAGGTCTGATGGATCGAGCTCGGCCCTGTACTCTTCTCGGAGATGTCCAAGTGCACGATATATCGCCATGTCTCTTCCGAGGATCCAGTTGAAGTCGGTAAACTCAAAGTCAATAGGCTCTGTATGTCCTCCGAAGGTTCTCCCTGGAATGTGCACCTCGATCCTGTAGCGGGTATCCGTCGGAAGTGCATTGGTAGGCTTCCCGGTGATCGAGGGCAGAGCAATCTTCAGCTTCTTCACCATCTGGACCAGCTTCCTGCCGAAGGGCATCGTCTCATCTGGCTGGCAAAACTCCGGTAGCAAAACTGGGGTGAACTCGACGGCCATCTAGAATGTTGAAAATCGGAGAGAAGTCAGAAATGAACAGGGGAGAATTACGGAATGATAAGGATATAAAGTAAATAGTCTCTTCCTATGGCTTTCCGATCCTAGGGGTTACGTCCTACGGTCAGCGTGTGCTCTGATACCATCTCTGTAGCGACCTGACCCAAAATCGGTCAAATCTCTGTGTCTGTACCATCCCAAGATCATGCTGGTACTCACAGTACATCGATGAAATAATCAAAGTTCAATCACACCTGAATTTATTACACGGTTCTCATATCGAGTCTTTATTACAATAGAATAAATTCGGCCGAAGGCCAACTCATGAGAAATAAACTAAGTAAAGCTACGGAAGCGTAGAAGAATAGCGAGTCCATCCGACTCCAAAGGGCAATCGCCAAGCGCGGATCGTAGCCTCAATCCTGATTGGAATACTCCTCTGCAACATAAGACATTGCAGCCGTGTAGGTCAGCATTTTGAATATGCTGGCAAGTCATGAATAGAGAATAATAAAGTATTACTAATACTATATGCAATTTGGCTGTGGGGCTCTAAGTTTCATCATTTTGCGAAAAGCCAATTTTTCCCTACTACAGTGGACTTGCTTGCAAATACTACAAAATTGTTGGTAGTTATTGAGATGGTTCCGCCAACCAATGTCTCAATCCCAAATTATTAAGTCATAACCCCTCAATTAATTTATTAATTTTAGTGTTGAGATTTCCGAATACTTCCAAGTTCCAGAGGCTCAAATTGTCCGTAACCGGGGACACGGCTAATCGATTAGATCTTTTCTCTGCAGAGGTTTGCGCACTTTACCCGCAAGAATCATTCCCTCCTTTTATGTCTTCGCACTTCATGGTGTTTGAAGACGGGATGAACGAAACAGGGTCTTCCGAAGAGTTCTTTTGGCCACTGCCGGTACCCATCCAATCCTACCGTTCTTCTACATCTTGTAGTACCGTCCGGCCAGCGTCACAACTAGGGTTGACCAAGCCAGAGCCCATAATGGCTTGCGGCTGCACAGGTAAGCTTCCGGTCAATGGAGCATACATCCGTCTCTTCGTGGCTGGATGAAGCTTTCCGCAAGATGTCATGGCACTTCTCCATGCATCCCGCCAACCACTGGGTTCTCTGTGGTGCCCGTCAACCGTCCTCCACCCAAAGAGTGAATTCAAGTCCATCATGAGCTTGAAGTTCATGGGGTTGTCATCATCTTGACTCTCACATCTCCTTATGAATTCACTCAACCAACCCGTCTCACGAGCATAGCAAAATTAAACTACTTCGTCCCGGGTCATGGTAACAAGGGGAATTGGTTTATCCTACCACATGATACTACTCAAGAACATAACTTCAAAATTTCACCTACTGCATGCATGGTGGGCAGGTATAATTCTAATGCAACAAAAACATAGGTATTGTAAAGAAACATGATCAATGACTTGCCTTGCTGACGATCTTCGTAAGCTAGGGACTCGTGGTAGCAAGCTTCGCACTCCGGAAATTCTACCGAGGCAAACAATAACCACAATAAGCATACAACAAATGATCACTTACATAACAGCATAGTAATATGAAACACACCAAACGAACGAATCAAAAACCCCAAAAGAAAACTCGAAGAAATCCAACTCAAAGTTTTCCTACTTCAAGCAACAACTAAAAATAGTTTTACATAACAAAAAATTTCTTAACATAACCTAAGCATGGGTTTTTGTTAACTTAACAGAAAAGAATGCATTATGCAACTAGGAGCAAAAAGAATCACTTAAAAATCCATTATGAAACTCCTATTAGGCCTAAAGCAAATTTTAGTAAGAAAAATAAAATAAAAGTTTTATTTATTATAAATAAAAGTTCATGCTCTAAGGTGACAGAAACTAACCTAGAATAATCTATCACATATGAAAAATAAATTTATTTGCTAATTAAAACAATAGGAAAACAGTAACTAGTTAATTAATTAAGAATAACATGATTCAGATTAAAACTATTTTTTTATTAATCCTAAAATGCCCAAATAAATTCCTACGGTTAGGCAATGTCAAAACAAAGTTGGGACAAAAAGAATCACCCAAAAATAATTTTCCTAACTCATTTTATAGCAGATTTACTATTCCGTCTAAATTTAAAATAAAGCAATTCTAAATAATTTTAACATAGCTAATTATATTTTCTACAGAAACTATAAGAAATTTGCAAACCAACAAAAAAAATTAAGTATATTAAAAGAAATGAATTTTTTCAAATCTGAAACTATTCTGTTAAAACAGAAAACGAAAAATAATTAAAAACGGCCTAATGGGCCTAACTAACGCCCTAGGCGTAACTTAACTAAACGGGCCTAGGGTTTAAACGAATCGGGCCGGCTCAAATAAAAACCCTAACTAAAATAAACCGGAACTAACCGGACTGAACCGGTTTTATTTAAAAGAACATACCCCTTCGGGGGGATCTAATCCTAATCGTTGAAACGAGATCGGACGGTGGGGGAACTCTGGCGACTCACCAAGGTCGACGGCGGCGGCGGCTCGGGCGGCGAGTGCTCCGGCGTCTCCGGTGGTCGGGGCGTCGGCGGAGTGGTCCGCGGGTGCGGACAGCGAGGGGTGGGTTTGGTGGAGTCAACGGGCTCGGGGTGACCGGGCGTGCTCGGGTGGGTAATGGCGGCGGCGCTCTCGGCTCGGCGAGGCTTTGCGGGAGGGGATGGCGTCGGGTGAGGGGCGAGGGGGAACGGGTCGGGGGTTATATAGAGGCGGCTCGGCTTGGACGAGGGGCAATCGGGGAGGATCTCGGCGAATCCGGATCTGCGGGATCCGGCGAGCGGCGCGCGCGGGCAAAGGGCGGCGTGGGGAAGAAGGAGGTGGGGGACCACCTGTCGGCGAGTGAGGGGAGCGGGGGTTCGGTCGGTCGACCGAACCGAAGGGTTTCGGCGCGAGGGGGTGCGGTCGGTGGCTCGCTGGGCTGCCTGGCTGGCACCTGGCTGGGCCGGCTCGGTGGGCTGCCCAGGTGCTGGCTGGGCCAGTCGGCCTGGCTGGCGCCTGGGTATTTTTTTTTTTTTTTCCATTTTTGAAAATAAAAACAGAGAGGAAAATATATAATATATAAATATTTTATATAGGACATATATATATCAAAATGATCAGGGGAATATTCCCTATCATTTGAACATTTTTCCAAGGGCAAAATCCAAAATTTATAAAAATTCATTTTTTTCAAAATTCAAATAAAACTCAAATTTGAATTTCAAACTTTTGGCAATGTTTTTCCTCTGATATTTTTGGAGTGTCATGTTTACTCCTCTCATACTTTTTCTCAAGTATTTATCAGGCATAGTTTTTGAAATGATTTCCACTTGCCAAAATTTGAATTCAAATGCCAACAAGTCCAAAACTTCTTCAAATGCCACTCAAATTCAAACAGAATGCATAGATGCTTAGCTATAATTGTAAAACATACCAAATAGGAAATTTGGGATGTTACATTCATCGAGTTCTACTTTCCTCCCACTTACTCCTTTCGAGAGAAACTCTTTTTCCAGAAAGGATCCATTCTTGGCAACAAATATCTTGCCTTCGGATATAAGGTAGAAGGTATACCCAATGGTTTCCTTAGGGTATCCTATGAAGACGCATTTTTCCGACTTGGGTTCGAGCTTTTCAGGTTGAAGTTTCTTGACATAAGCATCGCATCCCCAAACTTTTAGAAACGACAGCTTAGGTTTCTTCCCAAACCATAATTCATACGGTGTCGTCTCAACGAATTTAGACGGTGCCCTATTTAAAGTGAATGTAGCTGTCTCTAGAGCGTATCCCCAAAATGATAGCGGTAAATCTGTAAGAGACATCATAGATCGCACCATATCCAATAGAGTGCGACACGACGCTCGACACACCATTACGCTGAGGTGTTCCAGGCGGCGTGAGTTGTGAAACGATTCCACATTTCCTTAAGTGTGTACCAAATTCGTGACTTAAATATTCTCCTCCACGATATGATCGTAAGAACTTTATTTTTCGGTCACGGTGATTCTCTACCTCATTCTGAAATTCCTTGAACTTTTCAAAGGTCTCAGACTTGTGTTTCATCAAGTAGACATACCCATATCTACTCAAGTCATCGGTGAGAGTGAGAACATAACGATATCCTCCATGAGCCTCGACGCCATTGGACCGCACACATCGGTATGTATGATTTCCAATAAGTTGGTTGCTCGCTCCATTGTTCCGGAGAACGGAGTCTTGGTCATTTTTCCCATGAGGCATGGTTC
The DNA here is from genome assembly GCA_021605205.1 of Aegilops longissima. Classification (NCBI taxonomy): domain Eukaryota; kingdom Viridiplantae; phylum Streptophyta; class Magnoliopsida; order Poales; family Poaceae; genus Aegilops; species Aegilops longissima. Next base: position 829,085,255 of record CM038677.1, read on the forward strand.
GCATGTGTCAAATGATTCATAATTGAGAGACTCTAAAAGTCCATCAGAATGGAGCTTCTTCATGCGCTTGACACCAATGTGACTAAGGCGGCAGTGCCACAAGTATGTGGGACTATCGTTATCAACTTTACATCTTTTTGTATTCACACTATGAATATGTGTAATCTTACGCTCGAGATTCATTAAGAATAAACCATTGACCATCGGAGCATGACCATAAAACATATCTCTTATATAAATAGAACAACCATTATTCTCGGATTTAAATGAGTAGCCATCTCGCATTAAACGAGATCCTGATACAATGTTCATGCTCAAACTTGGCACTAAATAACAATTATTAGGTTCAAAACTAATCCTGTAGGTAAATGTAGAGGTAGCGTGCCGACGGCGATCACATCGACCTTGGAACCATTTACGACGCGCATCGTCACCTCGTCCTTCGCCAGTCCCCGTTTATTCCGCAGCTCCTGCTGTGAGTTACAAATATGAGCAACGGCACCAGTATCAAATACCCAGGAGTTACTATGAGTACTGGTAAGGTACACATCAATTACATGTATATCAAATATACCTTTAGTGTTGTCGGCCTTCTTGTCCGCTAAGTATTTGGGGCAGTTCCGCTTTCAGTGGCCCTTCCCTTTGCAATAAAAGCACTCTTTCTCAGGTTTGGGTCTATTCTTTGACTTCTTCCCGGCAACTTGCTTACCGGGCGCGGTAACATCCTTGCCGTCCTTCTTGAAGTTCTTCTTACCCTTGCCCTTTTTGAACTTAGTGGTTTTATTGACCATCAACACTTGATGTTCTTTCTTGATTTCAACCTCTGCTGACTTCAGCATTGAGAATACTTCAGGAATGGTCTTCACCATCCCCTGCATATTGTAGTTTTTCACAAAGCTCTTGTAGCTTGGTGGGAGCGAATGAAGGATTCTGTCAATGACCGCCTCGTCCGGGAGGTTAATGTCCACTGGGACAGGCGGTTGTGCAACCTGACATTTTGAGTATGTGCTCACCGACGTAACTGTTTTCCTCCATCTTACAACTATAGAACTTGTCGGAGACTTCATATCTCTCGACCGGGCATGAGCTTGGAAAACCATTTTCAGCTCCTCGAACATCTCATATGCTCCGTGTTGCTCAAAACGCTTTTGGAGCCCCGGTTCTAAGCTGTAAAGCATGCCGACCTTGAACGAGGGAGTAATCATCAAGACGAGACTGCCAAGCATTCATAATGTCTTGGTTTTCTCGATGGGTGCATCACCTAGCGGTGCTTCTAGGACATATTGTTTCTTGGCTGCTATGAGGATGATCTCGTGTTACGGACCCAGTCCGAATAGTTGCTGCCATCATCTTTCAGCTTGGTTTTCTAGGAAGCGTTGAAGTTCATGTTGACATGAGCGCTGGCCATTTGATCTACAAGACATATTTTGCAAAGACTTTAGACTTAGTTCTTGATAATTAAGTTCATCTAATCAAATTATTTAATGAACTCCCACTCAGATTTGACATCCTCTAGTCATCTAAGTGTTACATGATCCGAGTCGACTAGGCCGTGTCCGATCATCACGTGAGACGGACTAGTCATCGTCGGTGAACATCTCCATGTTGATCGTATTCACCATACGACTCATGTTCGACCTTCGGTCTCTTGTGTTCCGAGGCCATGTCTGTACATGCTAGGCTCGTCAAGTTAACCCTAAGTGTTTTGCATGTGTAAAACTGTCTTACACCCGTTGTATGTGAACGTAAGGATCATTCACACCCGATCATCACGTGGTGCTTCGAGACGACGAACTTTAGCAACGGTGCACAGTTAGGGGGAACACCTTCTTGAAATTATTATAAGGGATCATCTTATTTACTACCGTCGTTCTAAGTAAACAAGATGCATAAACATAATAAACATCACATGCAATTATATAAAGTAGTGACATGATATGGCCAATATCATATAGCTCCTTTGATCATCATCTTCGGGGCTCCATGATCATCTTGTCACCGGCACGACACCATGATCTCCATCATCATGATCTCCATCATCGTGTCACCATGAAGTTGCTCGCCAACTATTACTTCTACTACTATGGCTAACATGTTTAGCAATAAAGTAAAGTAATTTACATGGCGTTGAATCAATGACGCACAGGTCATACAATAATTAAGACAACTCCTATGGCTCCTGCCGGTTGTCATACTCATCGACATGCAAGTCGTGATTCCTATTACAAGAACATGATCTCATACATCACAATATATCATTCATCATTCATCACAACTTCTGGCCATATCACATCACATGACAATTGCTGCAAAAACAAGTTAGACGTCCTCTAATTGTTGTTGCATCTTTTACGTGGCTGCAATTGGGTTCTAGCAAGAACGTTTTCTTACCTACTTAATAACCACAACGTGATTTTGTCAACTTCTATTTACCCTTCATAAGGACCCTTTTCATCTAATCCGCTCCAACTAAAGTAGGAGAGACAGACACCCGCTAGCCACCTTATGCAACTAGTGCATGTCAGTCGGTGGAACCTGTCTCACGTAAGCGTACGTGTAAGGTCGGTCCGGGCCGCTTCATCCCACAATACCGCTGAAGCAAGAAAAGACTAGTAGCGGCAAGCAAGTTGACAAGATCTCGCCCACAACAAAATTGTGTTCTACTCGTGCAATAGAGAACTACGCATAGACCTAGCTCATGATGCCACTGTTGGGGAACGTTGCAGAAAATTAAATTTTTTCCTACGGTTTCACCAAGATCCATCTATGAGTTCATCTAAGCAACGAGTCATGGGAGAGAGATTGCATCTACATACCACTTGTAGATCGCGTGCGGAAGCGTTCAAGGGAACGGTGATGATGGAGTCGTACTCGCCGTGATTCAGATCACTGATGACCAAGTGCCGAATGGACAGCACCTCCGTGTTCAACACATGTACGGAACGGACGACGTCTCCTCCTTCTTGATCCAGCAAGGGGGAAGGAGAGGTTGAGGAAGAAGACTCCAACAGCAGCACAACGGCGTGGTGGTGATGGAGTGACAGTTCTCCGGCAGGGCTTCGCCAAGCACACGCGGAGGAGGAGAGGTGTTGGGAGGGAGGGCTGCGCCTTGAAGTGTGTTGCAGCCTCCCTCACCCCTCTATTTATAGGGAAGGGGCAGGGGCGGCCCCTCTAGATGAGATCTAGAGGGGCGGCGGCCAGGGAAGGGGGCTTGCACCCCAAGCAAAGGGGGGTGCCCCACACTAGGGTTCCCCCCAACCCTAGGCGCATGGGCCCAAGGGGGGGCGCCCAGCCCTCCAGGGGCTGGTTCCCTGCCCTTGTGACCCATGAGGCCCTCCGAGAGGGGTGGCCCCTCCCGGTGGACCCCTGGAACCTCTCCGGTGGCCCCGGTACAATACCAATATGACCCCGAAACTTTCCGGTGTCCGTTTGACAACTTCCCATATATAAGTCTTTACCTCCGGACCATTCCGGACCTCCTCGTGACGTCCGGGATCTCATCCGGGACTCCGAACAACATTCGGTAATCACATACAAGTCTTCCTAATAACCCTAGCGTCACCGAACCTTAAGTGTGTACGTTCCTGTTGTGGATTCACCTCTTCCGCCTTCCATGCCTGACCCAACGTGCCTTTGTCGCTCCCGAGACTTGACAACCATGCCTCTTTAACCGTGCCTCGAGAAGCAGCATGTCCTTGCCTGCATTGGCTTCATTCCCGTGCCTCCGCTGCTTAAATCCACGCGCCTCACACGACAGTGGCCTCCTGTGCATGCGTCAACGTGCCTTTAGAACCTGCACTACAGTGCCTCTTGTGCCTGCATCCACATGCCTGTAGAAAGCCTCCACTTCAGCAATACCACGTGACTTCACAAATGTGGTGCCTTCATTTCTGTGCCTACACGTACATGCACCCATGTGCCTCACGTGTCACTCGCCCAGACTCTTACGTGCCCCGTAATGCCACACCCATGTGACTTCACGAACGTGGTTCTGTAACCGAGTAGTCGGACCCATGCCTCTGCCGCCACACGTTTGCGCATCCAGCGAGTGCACACCCGTGACTTGAGAAAACACGCGTACGTGCCTGTTGTGGATTCACCTGTTCCGCCTTCCATGCCTGACCCAACGTGCCTTTGTCGCTCCCGAGACTTCACAACCATGCCTCTTTAACCGTGCCTCGAGAAGCAGCATGTCCCTGCCTGCCTTGGCTTCATTCCCGTGCATCCGGCGCTTAAATCCACGCGCCTCACATGACACAGGCCTCCTGTGCCTGCGTCAACGTGCCTTTAGAACCTGCACTACAGTGCCTCGTGTGCCTGCATCCACATGCCTGTAGAAAGCCTCCACTTCAGCACTACCACGTGACTTCACAAACGTGGTGCGTTCATTTCTGTGCCTACACGTACATGCACCCACGTGCCTCACGTGTCACTCGCCCAGACTCTTACGTGCCCCGTAATGCCACACCCACGTGACTTCACAAACGTGGTTCTGTAACCGAGTAGTCGGACCATATGCCTCTGCCGCCACACGTTTGTGCATCCAGAGAGTGCACATCCGTGACTTGAGAAAAAACGCGTACGTGCCTGTTGTAGATTCACCTCTTCCGCCTTCCATGCCTGACCCAACGTGCCTTTGTCGCTCCCGAGACTTCACAACCATGCCTCTTTAACCGTGCCTCGAGAAGCAGCATGTCCGTGCCTGCGTTGGCTTCATTCCGGTGCCTCCGCTACTTAAATTCACGCGCCTCACACGACACTGGCCTCCTGTGCCTGCGTCAACGTGCCTTTAGAACCTGCACTACAGTGCCTCGTGTGCCTGCATCCACATGCCTGTAAAAAGCCTCCACTTCAGCACTACCACGTGACTTCACAAACGTGGTGCCTTCATTTCTGTGCCTACACGTACATGCACCCACGTGCCTCACGTGTCACTCGCCCAGACTCTTACGTGCCCCGTAATGCCACACCCACGTGACTTCACAAACGTGGTTCTGTAACCGAGTAGTCGGACCCATGCCTCTGCCGCCACATGTTTGTGCATTCAGAGAGTGCACACCCGTGACTTGAGAAAACACGCGTACGTGCCTGTTTTGCATTCACCTCTTCGGCCTTCCATGCCTGACCCAACGTGCCTTTGTCGCTCCCGAGACTTCACAACCATGCCTCTTTAACCGTGCCTCAAGAAGCAGCATGTCCGTGCCTGTGTTGGCTATATTCCCGTGCCTCCGCTGCTTAAATCCACGCGCCTCACACGACACTGGCCTCCTGTGCCTGCGTCAACGTGCCTTTAGAACCTGCACTACAGTGCCTCGTGTGCCTGCATCCACATGCCTGTAGAAAGCCTCCACTTCAGCACTACCACGTGACTTCACAAACGTGGTGCCTTCATTTCTGTTCCTACACGTACATGCACCCATGTTCCTCCCGTGTCACTCGCCCAGACTCTTAAGTGCCCCGTAATGCCACACCCACGTGACTTCACGAACGTGGTTCTATAAACGAGTAGTCGGACCCATGCCTCTACCGCCACACGTTTGTGCATCCACAGAGTGCACACTCGTGACTTGAGAAAACACGCGTACGTGCCTGTTGTGGATTCACCTCTTCCGCCTTCCATGTCTGACCTAACGTGCCTTTGTGGCTCCTGAGACTCTACAACCATGCCTCTTTAACCGTGCCTCGAGAAGCAGCATGTCCGTGCCTGCGTTGCCTTCATTCCCGTGCCTCCTCTGCTGAAATCCACATGCCTGACACGACACTGGCCTCCTGTGACTGTGTCAACGTGCCTTTAGAACCTGCACTACAGTGCCTCGTGTGCCTGCATCCACATGCATGTAGAAAGCCTCCACTTCAGCACTACCACGTGACTTCACAAACGTGGTGCCTTCATTTATGTGCCTACACGTACATGCACCCACGTGCCTCACGTGTCACTCGCCCAGACTCTTACGTGCCCCGTAATGCCACACCCACGTGACTTCACAAACGTGGTTCTGTAACCGAGTAGTCGGACCCATGCATCTACCGCCACACGTTTGTGCATTCAGAGAGTGCACACCCGTGTGTGACTTGAGAAAACACGCGTACGTGCCTGTTGTGGATTCACCTCTTCCGCCTTCCATGCCTGACCCAACGTGCCTTTGTCGCTCCCGAGACTTCACAACCATGCCTCTTTAACCGTGCCTCGAGAAGCGGCATGTCCGTGCCTGCGTTGGCTTCATTCCCGTGCCACCGCTGCTTAAATCCACGCGCCTCACACGACACTGGCCTCCTGTGCCTGCGTCAATGTGCCTTTTGAACCTGCACTACAGTGCCTCGTGTGCCTGCATCCACATGCCTGTAGAAAGCCTCCACTTCAGCACTACCACGTGACTTCACAAATGTGGTGCCTTCATTTCTGTGCCTACACGTACATGCACCCATGTGCCTCACGTGTCACTCGCCCAGATTCTTATGTGCCCCGTAATGCCACACCCACGTGACTTCACGAACGTGGTTCTGTAACCGAGTAGTCGAACCCATGCCTCTGCCGCCACACGTTTGCGCATCCAGCGAGTGCACACCCGTGACTTGAGAAAACACGCGTACGTGCCTGTTGTGGATTCACCTATTCCGCCTTCCATGCCCGACCCAACGTGCCTTTGTCGCTCCCGAGACTTCACAACCATGCCTCTTTAACCGTGCCTCGAGAAGCAGCATGGCCGTGCCTGCGTTGGCTTCATTCCCGTGCCTCCGCTGCTTAAATCCACGCGCCTCACACAACACAGGCCTCCTGTGCCTGCGTCAACGTGCCTTTAGAACCTGCACTACAGTGCCTCGTGTGCCTGCATCCACATGAGTGTAGAAAGCCTCCACTTCAGCACTACCACGTGACTTCACAAACGTGGTGCGTTCATTTCTGTGCCTACACGTACATGCACCCACGTGCCTCACGTGTCACCGCCTGCACTCTTACGCGCCCGTAATGCCACACCCACGTGACTTCACAAACGTGGTTTCAGAATAACAGTAGTCGCACAGATGCCTCTGCCGCCACACGTTTGTGCATCCAGAGAGTGCACACCCGTGACTTGAGAAAACTCGCGTACGTGCCTGTTGTAGATTCACCTCTTCCGCCTTCCATGCCTGACCCAACGTGCCTTTGTCGCTCCCGAGACTTCACAACCATGCCTCTTTAACCGTGCCTCGAGAAGCAGCATGTCCGTGCCTGTGTTGGCTTCATTCCTGTGCCTCCGCTGCTTAAATCCACGCGCCTCACATGACACTGGCCTCCTGTGCCTGCGTCAACGTGCCTTTAGAACCTGCACTACAGTGCCTCGTGTGCCTGCATCCACATGCGTGTAGAAATCCTCCACTTCAGCACTACCACGTGACTTCACAAACGTGGTGCCTTCATTTCTGTGCCTACATGTACATGCACCCACGTGCCTCACGTGTCACTCGCCCAGACTCTTACGTGCCCCGTAATGCCACACCCACGTGACTTCACAAACGTGGTTCTGTAACCGAGTAGTCGGTCCCATGCCTCTGCCGCCACATGTTTGTGCATTCAGAGAGTGAACACCCATGACTTGAGAAAACACGTGTACGTGCCTGTTGTGCATTGACTTCTTCCGCCTTCCTTGCCTGACCCAACGTGCCTTTATCGCTCCCGAGACTTCACAACCATGCCTCTTTAACCGTGCCTCGAGAAGCAGCATGTCCGTGCCTGCGTTGGCTTCATTCCCGTGCCTCCGCTGCTTAAATCCACGCGCCTCACTCGACACTGGCCTCCTGTGTCTGCATCAATGTGCCTTTAGAACCTGCACTACAGCGCCTCGTGTGCCTGCATCCACATGCCTGTAGAAAGCCTCCACTTCAGCAGTACCACGTGACTTCACAAACGTGGTGCTTTCATTTCTGTGCCTACACGTACATGCACCCACGTGCCTCACGTGTCACTCGCCCAGACTCTTACATGCCCTGTAATGCCACACCCACGTGACTTCACGAACGAGTATCTGTAACTGAGTAGTCGGACCCATGCTTCTGACGCCACACGTTTGTGCATCCAGAGAGTGCACACCCGTGACTTGAGAAAACACGCGTACGTGCCTATTGTGGATTCACCTGTTCCGCCTTCCATGCCTGACCCAATGTGCCTTTGCCGCTCCCGAGACTTCACAACCATGCCTCTTTAACCGTGCCTCGAGAAGCAGCATGTCCGTGCCTGCGTTGGCTTCATTCCCGTGCCTCCGCTGCTTAAATCCACGCGCCTCACACGACACTGACCTCCTGTGCTTGCGTCAACGTGCCTTTAGAACCTACACTACAGTGCCTCGTGTGCCTGCATCCACATGCCTGTAGAAAGCCTCCACTTCAGCACTACCACGTGACTTCACAAATGTGGTGCCTTCATTACTGTGCCTACACGTACATGCACCCACGTGTCTCACGTGTCACTCGCCCAGACTCTTACGTGCCCTGTAATGCCACACCCACGTGACTTCACGAACGTGGTTCTGTAACCGGGTAGTCGGACCCATGCCTCTGCCGCCACACGTTTGTGCATTCAGAGAGTGCACACCCGTGACTTGAGAAAACACGCGTACGTGCCTGTTGTGGATTCACCTCTTCCGCCTTCCATGCCTGACCCAACGTGCCTTTGTGGCTCCCGAGACTTCACAACCATGCCTCTTTAACCGTGCCTCGAGAAGCAGCATGTCCGTGCCTGTGTTGGCTTCATTCCCGTGCCTCCGCTGCTTAAATCCACGCGCCTCACACGACACTGGCCTCATGTGCCTGCGTCAACGTGCCTTTAGAATCTGCACTACAGTCCCTCGTGTGCCTGCATCCACATGCCTGTAGAAAGTGAAGGAAATATGCCCTAGAGGCAATAATAAAGTTATTATTTATTTCCTTATATCATGATAAATGTTTATTATTCATGCTAGAATTGTATTAACCGGAAACATAATACATGTGTGGATACATAGACAAACAGAGTGTCACTAGTATGCCTCTACTTGACTAGCTCGTTAATCAAAGATGGTTATGTTTCCTAACCATAGACATGTGTTGTCATTTGATTAATGGGATCACATCATTAGGAGAATGATGTGATTGACATGACCCATTCCATTAGCTTAACACTTGATCGCTTAGTATGTTGTTAATGCTTTCTTCATGACCCATACATGTTCCTGTAACTATGAGATTATGCAACTCCGTTTACGGAGGAACACTTTGGTACTACCAAACGCCACAACGTAATCGGGTGATTATAAAGGAGTACTACAGGTGTCTCCAAAGGTACTTGTTGGGTTGGCGATTTGAGATTAGGTTTTGTCACTCCGATTGTCGGAGAGGTATCTTTAGGCCTTCTCGGTAATACACATCACTTAAGCCTTGCAAGCATTACAACTAATGAGTTAGTTGTGAGATGATGTATTACGGAACGAGTAAAGAGACTTACGTAACGAGATTGAACTAGGTATTGGATACCGACGATCGAATCTTGGGTAAGTAACATACCGATGACAAAGGGAACAACGATGTCGTTATGTGGTTTGACCGATAAAGATCTTCAGTAGAATATGTAGGAACCAATATGGGCATCCAGGTTCCGCTATTGGTTATTGACCGAGAATGGTTCTAGGTCATGTCTACATAGTTCTCGAACCCGTAGGGTCCGCACGCTTAACGCTTCGATGACAGTTCATTATGAGTTTATAAGTATTGATGCACAAGGTTGTTCGAGTCCGGATGTGATCACGGACATGACGAGGAGTCTCGAAATGGTCGAGACATAAAGATTGATATATTGAAGCCTACATTTGGACATCGGAAGTGTTCCGAGTGAAATCGGAATTTACGGAGTACCGGAGGTTACGGAACCCCGGGAACTTCATGGGCCCATAGTGGGCCTTGGAGGAAAGGAGAAAGGGCAGCCCTAGGTGGCGCGCCCCCCTTCCCTAGTCCTATTAGGACTAGGAAAGGTGGGCCGGCCCCTCTCTCTCTTTCCCCTCAGGAATCCTAATCCAACTAGGATTGAGGGGAATCCTACTCCCGGAGGAGTAGGACTCCTTAGCGCGCCTCCTCCTTGGGCCGCCACCTCCCCTTGGCTCCTTTATATACGGGGCAGGGGCACCCTAGAACACACAAGTTGATCTACGGATCTTTCCTTAGCCGTGTGCGGTGCCCCTTCCACCATATTCCACTTCGGTCATATCGTCATGAGCTTAGCGAAGCCCCGCGCGGAGAAGTCATATCGTCGCGGAGCTTAGGCGAAGCCCCGCGTCGGTGGAGCATCAACATCGTACCACGCCGTCGGTTGACGGAACTCATCCCGACACTTTGCTGGATCGAGTCCGGGATCGCCATCGAGCTGAACGTGTGCAGAACTCGGAGGTGCCGACGCTCGGTGCTTGGATCGGTCGGATCGTGAAGACGCACGACTACATCAACCGCGTTGTTATAACGCTCGCTTTCGGTCTCACGTGGGTGGGACGGACTCTCTCCTCTCGTTGCTATGCCATCACCATGGTCTTGCGTGATCGTAGGAAATTTTTGAAATTACTACGTTCCCCAACAGTGGCATCCGAGCCTGGTTTTATGCGTTGATGTCATGTGCACGAGTAGAACACAAGTGAGTTGTGTACGATACAAGTCATACTGCCTACCAACATGTCATACTTTGGTTTAGCGGTATTGTGAGATGAAGCGGCCGGACCGACATTACGCAGACGCTTACGCGAGACTGGTTTCACCGCCCGAGCACTCGTTGCTTAAAGGTGACCGGCGGGTGTATGTCTCTCTCACTTTAGTTGAACCGAGTATGACTACGCCCGGTCCTTGAGAAGGTTAAAACGGAGTCTATTTGACAAACTATCATTGTGGTTTTGATGCGTAGGTAAGAACGGTTCTTGCTCAGCCCGTAGCAGCCACGTAAAACTTACAACAACAAAGTAGAGGACGTCTAACTTGTTTTTGCAGGGCATGTTGTGATGTGATATGGTCAAGACGTGATGCTATATTTTATTGTATGAGATGATCATGTTTTGTAACCGAAGTTATCGGCAGCTGGCAGGAGCCATATGGTTGTCGCTTATTGTATGAAATGCAACGCCATGTAATTGCTTTACTTTATCACTAAGGAGTAGCGATAGTCGTAGAAGCAATAGTTGGCGAGACGACAACGATGCTACGATGGAGATCAAGGTGTCGCTACGGTGGCGATGGTGATCATGACGGTGCTTGGCGATGGAGATCACAAGCACAAGATGATGATGACCATATCATATCACTTATATTGATTGCATGTGATGTTTATCCTTTATGCATCTTATCTTGCTTTGTTTGACGGTAGCATTATAAGATGGTCTCTCACTAAAATTATCAAGAAGTGTTCTCCTGAGTATGCACCGCTGCCAAAGTTAAGTAGTACCCGGACACCACGTGATGATCGGGTGTGATAAGTTCTCGTCCATCTACAACGGTGCAAAACAGTTGCACGCGCGGAATACTCAGGTTAAACTTGACGAGCCTAGCATATAACAGATATGGCCTCGAACACGGAGACCGAAAGGTCGAACGTGAATCATATAGTAGATATGATCAACATAGTGATGTTCACCATTGAAACTACTCCGTCTCACGTGATGATCGGACATGGTTTAGTTGATTTGGATCACGTGATCACTTAGATGACTAGAGAGATGTCTGTCTAAGTGGGAGTTTTAATATGATTAATTGAACTTAAATTTATCATGAACTTAGTACCTGATAGTATTTTGCTTGTCTATGTTTCTGTAGATAGATGGCTCGTCTGTTGTTCCGTTGAATTTTAATGCGTTCCTTGAGAAAGCAAAGTTGAAAGATGATGGTAGCAATTACACGGACTGGGTCCGTATTTGAGGATTATCCTCATTGCTGCACGAAAAATTATGTCCTGGAAGCACCGCTGGGTGACAGGCCTCTGCGAGATCTTGAGCCGAAGTTGTGAACGTCGGCAAAGCAAAGCTGATGACTACTCAATAGTTCAGTGTGCCATGCTTTACTGCTTAGAACGGGTCTTCAACGACGTTTTGAGCGTCATGGAGCATATGAGATGTTCCAGGAGTTGAAGTTAATATTTCAAGCAAATGCCCGGATTGAGAGATATGAAGTCTCCAATAAGTTCTATAGCTGCAAGATGGAGGAGAATAGTTCGTCGGTGAGCACATACTCAAAATGTCCGGGTATAACAATCACTTAATTCAGCTGGGAGTTAATCTTCCGGATGATAGTGTCATTGACAGAATTCTCCAATCATCGCCACCAAGCTACAAGAGCTTCGTGATGAACTATAATATGCAAGGAATGACTAAGACAATTCTGAGCTCTTAGCGATGCTAAAAGCAGCGAAGTAGAAATCAAGAAAGAGCATCAAGTGTTGATGGTCAACAAGACCACTAGTTTCAAGAAAAGGGCAAAGGGAAGAAGAAGGAAACTTCAAAAGAACAGCAAGAAAGTTGCTGATCAAGAGAAGAAACCCAAGTCTGGACCTAAGCCTGAAACCGAGTGTTTTACTGCAAACAGATCGACTTTGGAAGCGGAACTGCCCCAAGTATTTGGCGGATAAGAAGGATGGCAAGGTGAACAAAGGTATATGTGATATACATGTTATTGATGTGTACCTTACTAGAGCTCGTAGTAGCACTGGTATTTGATACTGGTTCTTGCTAATATTTGCAACTCAAACAGGGACTACGGAATAGACGAGCACTAGCAAAGGATGAGGTGACGATCTTGGCGTGGGAAATGGTTCCAAAGTCAATGTGATCGCGGTCGGCACGCTACCTCTACATCTACCTTCGGGATTAGTATTAGACCTAAATAATTGTTATTTGGTGCCAGCGTTGAGCATGAACATTATATCTGGATCTTGTTTAATGCGAGACGGTTATTCATTTAAATCAGAGAATAATGGTTGTTCTATTTATATGAGTAATATCTTTTATGGTCATGCACCCTTGAAGAATGGTCTATTCTTGTTGAATCTCGACAGTAGTGATACACACATTCATAATGTTGAAGCCAAAAGATGCAGAGTTGATAATGATAGCGCAACTTATTTGTGGCACTGCCGTTTAGGTCATATCGGTGTAAAACGCATGAAGAAACTCCATACTGATGGGCTTCTGGAATCACTTGATTATGAATCACTTGGTACTTGCGAACCGTGCCTCATGGGCAAGATGACCAAAACGCCGTTCTCCGGAACTATGGAGCGAGCAACTGATTTGTTGGAAATCATACATACTGATGTTTGTGGTCCAATGAATGTTGAGGCACGCGGCGGATATCGTTATTTTCTCACCTTCACAGATGATTTGAGCAGATATGGGTATATCTACTTAATGAAACACAAATCTGAAACATTTGAAAAGTTCAAAGAATTTCAGAGTGAAGTGGAAAATCATCGTAACAAGAAAATAAAGTTTCTACGATCTGATCGTGGAGGAGAATATTTGAGTTACGAGTTTGGTTTACATTTGAAACAATGTGGAATAGTTTAGCAACTCACGCCACCCGAACACCACAGAGAAATGGTGTGTCCGAACGTCGTAATCGTACTTTACTAGATATGGTGCGATCTATGATGTCTATTTCCGATTTACCGCTATCGTTTTGGGGTTATGCTTTAGAGACGGCCGCATTCACGTTAAATAGGACACCGTCAAAATCCGCTGAGACGACGCCTTATGAACTATGGTTTGGCAAGAAACCAAAGTTGTCGTTTCTTAAAGTTTGGGGCTGCGATGCTTATGTAAAGAAACTTCAACCAGATAAGCTCGAACCCAAATCGGAAAAATGTGTCTTCATAGGATACCCAAAGGAGACTGTTGGGTACACCTTCTATCACAAATCTGAAGGCAAGATTTTCGTTGCTAAATTCGGATCCTTTCTAGAGAAGGAGTTTCTCTCGAAAGAAGTGAGTGGGAGGAAAGTAGAACTTGATGAGATAACGGTATCTGCTCCCTTATTGGAAAGTAGTTCATCACAAGAAATGGTTCCTGTGACAACTACACCAATTAGTGAGGAAACTAATGATGATGATCATGAAGCTTCAGATCAAGTTACTACTGAACCTCGTTAGGTCAACCAGAGTAAAATACGCACCAGAGTGGTACGGTAATCTTATTCTGGAAGTCATGTTACTTGACCATGGCGAACCTACAAACTATGAAGAAGCGATGGTGAGCCCAGATTCGCAAAATGGCTGGAAGCCATGAAATCTGAGATGGGATCCATGTATGAGAACAAAGTATGGACTTTGGTTGACTTGCCCGATGATCGGCAAGCCATTGAAAACAAATGGATCTTTAAGAAGAAGACCGACGCCGATGGTAATGTAACTGTCTACAAAGCTCGACTTGTTGCGAAAGGTTTTCGACAAGTTCAAGGGTTGACTACGATGAGACTTTCTCACCGTAGCGATGCTTAAGTCTGTCCGAATCATGTTAGCAATTGCCGCCTTTTATGATTATGAAATTTGGCAAATGGATGTAAAACTGCATTCTTGAATGGATTTCTAGAAGAAGAGTTGTATATGATGCAACCAGAAGGTTTTGTTGATCCAAAGGGTACTAACAAAGTGTGCAAGCTCCAGCGATCAATTTATGGTCAGTGCAAGCCTCTCGGAGTTGGAATAAACGCTTTGATAGTGTGATCAAAGCATATGGGTTTATCTGAGACTTTGGAGAAGCCTGTATTTACAAGAAAGTGAGTGGGAGCTCAGTAGCATTTCTAATATTATATGTGGACGACATATTATTGATTGGAAATGATATAGAATTTCTGGATAGCATAAAAGGATACTTGAATAAAAGTTTTCAATGAAAGACCTCGGTGAAGCTGCTTACATATTGGGCATCAAGATCTATAGAGATAGATCAAGATGCTTAATTGACTTTCACAAAGCACATACCTTGATAAAGTTTTGAAAAAGTTCAAAATGGATCAGGCAAAGAAAGGTTTTTACCTGTATTACAAGGTGTAAGATTGAGTCGACTCAATGCCCGACCACAGCAGAAGAGATAGAGAAAATGAAAGATGTTCCTATGCTTCAGCCATAGGCTCTATCATGTATGCAATGCTGTGTACCAGACTGACGATGCTTAGCTGTAAGCTTGGCAGGAAGGTACCAAAGTAATCCAGAGTGGATCTTTGGACAGCGGTCAAGAACATCCTGAAATACCGAAAAGGACTAAGGATATGTTTCAGTATATGGAGGTG
This sequence comes from Aegilops longissima, assembly GCA_021605205.1. NCBI lineage: Eukaryota > Viridiplantae > Streptophyta > Magnoliopsida > Poales > Poaceae > Aegilops > Aegilops longissima. The sequence goes on from CM038677.1 coordinate 829,100,516, forward strand.
ACAAAGAGCTAGTCGTAAATGGTTACGCCGATGCAAGCTTTGACACTGATCCGGACGATTCTAAATCGCAAACCGGATCGTGTTTCTATTAAACGGTGGAGCTGTCGGTTGGTGCAGTTCTAAACAAAGCGTCGTGGCGGGATCTACATGTGAAGCGGAGTACATAGCTGCTTGAAGCAGCAAATGAAGGAGTCTGGATGAAAGAGTTCATTTCCGATCTAGGTGTCATACCTAGTGCATCGGGACCGATGAAGATCTTTCGTGACAATATGGTGCAATTGCCTTGGCAAAGGAATCCAGATTTCACAAGAGGACCAAGCATATCAAGAGACGCTTCAATTCCATTGGGACCAAGTCCAAGTGGGAGACATAGAGATTTGCAAAATACATACGGATCTGAATGTTGCAGACCCGTTGACTAAGCCTCTTCCACGAGCAAAACATGATCAGCACCAAGACTCCATGGGTGTTAGGATCATTACTTTGTAATCTAGATTATTGACTCTAGTGCAAGTGGGAGCTGAAGGAAATATGCCCTAGAGGCAATAATAAAGTTATTATTTATTTCCTTATATCATGATAAATGTTTATTATTCATGCTAGAATTGTATTAACCGGAAACATAATACATGTGTGAATACATAGACAAACAGAGTGTCACTAGTATGCCTCTACTTGACTAGCTCGTTAATCAAAGATGGTTATGTTTCCTAACCATAGACATGTGTTGTCATTTGATTAATGGGATCACATCATTAGGAGAATGATGTGATTGACATGACCCATTCCATTAGCTTAACACTTGATCGTTTAGTATGTTGTTAATGCTTTCTTCATGACCCATACATGTTCCTGTAACTATGAGATTATGCAACTCCCGTTTACCGGAGGAACACTTTGGGTACTACCAAACGTCACAACGTAACTGGGTGTCACTCCGATTGTCGGAGAGGTATCTTTAGGCCTTCTCGGTAATACACATCACTTAAGCCTTGCAAGCATTACAACTAATGAGTTAGTTGTGAGATGATGTATTACGGAACGAGTAAAGAGACTTACCGGTAACGAGATTGAACTAGGTATTGGATACCGACGATCGAATCTCGGGTAAGTAACATACCGATGACAAAGGGAACAACGATGTCGTTATGCGGTTTGACCGATAAAGATCTTCAGAGAATATGTAGGAACCAATATGGGCATCCAGGTTCCGCTATTGGTTATTGACCGAGAATGGTTCTAGGTCATGTCTACATAGTTCTCGAACCCGTAGGGTCCGCACGCTTAACGCTTCGATGACAGTTCATTATGAGTTTATAAGTATTGATGCACGAAGGTTGTTCGAGTCCGGATGTGATCACGGACATGACGAGGAGTCTCGAAATGGTCGAGACATAAAGATTGATATATTGGAAGCCTACATTTGGACATCGGAAGTGTTCCGAGTGAAATCGAATTTCTCGGAGTGCGGAGGTTACCGAACCCCGGGAACTTCATGGGCCCATAGTGGGCCTTGGAGGAAAGGAGAAAGGGCAGCCCTAGGTGGCGGCGCCCCCTTCCCCTAGTCCTATTAGGACTAGGAAAGGTGGGCCGCCCCTCTCTCTCTTTCCCCTCAGGAATCCTAATCCAACTAGGATTGGGGGAATCCTACTCCCGGAGGAGTAGGACTCCTTAGCGCGCCTCCTCCTTGGGCCGCCACCTCCCCTTGGCTCCTTTATATACGGGGCAGGGGCACCCTAGAACACACAAGTTGATCTACGGATCTTTCCTTAGCCGTGTGCGGTGCCCCTTCCACCATATTCCACTTGGTCATATCGTCATGAGCTTAGGAGAAGCCTGCGCGGAGAAGTCATATCGTCATGAGCTTAAGCGAAGCCCACGTCGGTGGAGCATCAACATCGTCACCACGCCGTCAGGTTGTGGAACTCATCCCGACACTTTGCTAGATCGAGTCCGGGATCGTCATCGAGCTGAACGTGTGCGTAACTCGGAGGTGCCGTGACGCTCGGTGCTTGGATCGGTCGGATCGTGAAGACGCACGACTACATCAACAGCGTTGTTATAACGCTTCGCTTTCGGTTCACGAGGGTACGTGGACGGACACTCTCCCTCTCGTTGCTATGCCATCACCATGGTCTTGCGTGATCGTAGGAAATTTTTTGAAATTACTACGTTCCCCAACAGAAAGCCTCCACTTCAGCACTACCACGTGACTTCACAAACGTGGTGCCTTCATTTCTGTGCCTACACGTACATGCACCCACGTGCCTCACGTGTCACTCGCCCAGACTCTTACGTGCCCTGTAATGCCACACCCACGTGACTTCACGAACGTGGTTCTGTAACCGAGTAGTCGGACTTATGCTTCTGCCGCCACACGTTTGTGCATCCAGAGAGTGCACACCCGTGACTTGAGAAAACACGCGTACGTGCCTGTTGTGGATTCACCTGTTCCACCTTCCATGCCTGACCCAATGTTCCTTTGTCGCTCCTGAGACTTCACAACCATGCCTCTTGAACCGTGCTTCGAGAAGCAGCATGTCTCTGCCTGCGTTGGCTTCATTCCCATGCCTCCGCTGCTTAAATCCACGCGCCTCACACGACACTGGCCTCTTGTGCCTGCGTCAACGTGGCTTTAGAAGCTGCACTACAGTGCCTCGTGTGCCTGCATCCACATGCCAGTAGAAAGCCTCCACTTTTTTGTAATTTTCTTTTATAGACTAACTAGTGCTAAAACAAGAAACAAAAATATTCGATTGCAAGATCTAAAGATATACCTTCACTTACCTAGCCTCCCGGGCAACGGCGCCAGAGAAGAGCTTGATGTCTACTACACAACCTTCTCCTTGTAGACGTTGTTGGGCCTGCAAGTGCACAGGTTTGTAGGACAGTAGAAAATTTCCCTCAAGTGGATGACCTAAGGTTTATCAATCCGTGGGAGGCGTAGGATGAAGATGGTCTCTCTCAAGCAACCCTGCAACCAAATAACATAGAGTCTCTTGTGTCCCTAACACACCCAATACAACGATAAATTGTATAGGTGCACTAGTTCGGCGAAGAGATGGTGATACAAGTGCAATATGGATGGTAGATATAGGTTCTTGTAATCTCAAATAATAAAAACAGCAAGGTAACAAGCGATAAAAGAGAGCGTAAACGGTATTGCAATGATAGGAAACAAGGCCTAGGGTTCATACTTTCACTAGTGCAAGTTCTCTCAACAATAATAACATAGATAGATCATATAACAATCTCTCAACATGCAACAAAGAGTCACTCTGAAGCCACTAATAGCGGAGAACAAACGTAGAGATAATGGTAGTGTACCAAACCACCTCAAAGCTATTCTTTCGGATCAATCTATAAAAGAGTTTGTACTAGAATAACACCTTAAGACACAAATCAACCAAAGCCGTAATGTCACCTAGATACTCCATTGTCACCTCAAGTATCCGTGGGCATGATTATATGATATGCATCACACAATATCAGATTCATCCAACCAACATCAAAGTACTTCAAAGAGTGCCCCAAAGTTTCTACCGGAGAATCAAGAACGTGTGACAGCCCCTATGCATAGGTTCATGGGCGGAACCCGCAAGTTGGTCACCAAAACATACATCAAGTGGCACATGATATCCCATTGTCACCACAGATAATCACGGCAAGACATACATCAAGTGTTCTCATAAAAGACTCAATCCGATAAGATAACTTCAAAGGGGAAACTCAATTCATCACAAGAGAGTAGAGGGGGAGAAACATCATAAGATCCAACTACAATAGAAAAGCTCGGGATACATCAAGATCGTGCCATAGATGGAACGCGAGAGAGAACACGAGAGAGAGATCAAACACATAGCTACTGGTACATACCCTCAGCCCCGAGGGTGAACTACTCCCTCCTCGTCATGGATAGAGCCGGGATGATGAAGATGGCCACCGGAGATGGATCCCCCTCCGGCAGGGTACCGGAAAGGGGTCCCGATTGGTTTTTGGTGGCTCTGGAGGCTTGCGGCGGCGGAACTCCCGATCTAACTTATGTTCTGGAAGTTTTAGGGTACGTAGGTATATATGGGTGAAAGGAGTACGTAAGTGGAGCTACGGGGGCCCCACGAGGCAGGGCGCGCCCTGGGGTGGGGCGCCCCACCCTTGTGAGCACCTCCGTATCTTCGACGTGGGGTCCAAGTCCATCAGGTGGGTTTCCTTCCAAAAATAACTTCTCCAGTTGATTTCGTTCCGTTTTGACTCCGTCTGATATTCCTTTTCCTCGAAACACCGAAATAGGCATAAAACAGCAAATCTGGGCTGGGCCTCCGGTTAATAGGTTAGTCCCAAAAATAACATAAAAGTGGATAATAAAGCCCAATATTGCCTAAAACAGTAGATAAAGTAGCATGGAGCAATCAAAAATTATAGATACGTTGGAGACGTATCAAGCATCCTCAAGCTTAATTCCTGCTCGTCCTCGAGTAGGTAAATGATAAAAAAGAATTTTTGATGCGGAGTGGTACTTTTGCATAATTTCAATATAAATCTTCTTACTTGTGATATGAATATTCAGATCCAAAAGATTTAAGACAAAATTTCATATTGACATAAAAATAATAATACTTCAAGTATACTAACTAAGCAACTATGTCATCTCAAAATAACATGGCCAAAGAAAGTTCATCCCTACAAAATCATATAGTTAGGCTATGCTTCATTTTCGTCACACAAAGATGTTCCGAACTTCTATACCCCCGATGACAAGCCAAGCAATTGTTTCATACTCAAATAATCTCAAACTCTTTCAACCTTTACGCAATACATGAGCGCGAGCCATGGGTATAGCACTATGGGTGGAATAGAATATGATGATGCGGTTGTGTGGACAAGACAAAAAAGGAGAAAGTCTCATATCGACGAGGATAATCAATGGGCTATGAGATGCCCATCAATTGATGTCAACATGAGGAGTAGGGATTGCCATGCAACGGATGCACTAGAGCTATAAGTATATGGAAGCTCTACAAAGGAAACTAAGTGGGTGTGCATCCAACTTGCTTGCTCACGAAGACCTAGGGCACTTTGAAGAAGCCCATCATTGGAATATAGACGCCAAGTACTATAATGAAAAATTCCCACTAGTATATGAAAGTGACAAAATGAGAGACTCTCTATCATGAAGATCTTAGTGCTACTTTGAAGCACAAGTGTGGTAAAAGGATAGTAGCATTGTCCCTTCTCTCTTTTTCTCTCATTTTTTTATTTGGGCCTTTTCTCTTTCTTTTTTTATGGCCTCTTTTTTTTATTTCGTCCGGAGTCTCATACCGACTTATGGGGGAATCATAGTCTCCATCATCCTTTCCTCACTTGGGACAATGCTCTAATAATGATGATCATCACACTTTTATTTTCTTACAACTCAGCAATTACAACTCAAACTTAGAACAAAATATGACTCTATATGAATGCTCTCCGTGTGTCGGGATGTTGCAATGAATCAAGAGTGACATGTATGGAAAATAATGCATGGTGGCTTTGCCACAAATCGATGTCAACTACATGATCATGCAATGGCAATATGACAAAAGTAATGTATGTCATAATAATGATGATGGAAGTTGCATGGCAATATATCTCGGAATGGCTATGTAAATGCCATGATAGGTAGGTATGGTGGCTGTTTTGAGGAAGATATAAGGAGGTTTATGTGTGAAAGAGTGTATCATATCACGGGGTTTGGATGCACCGGCGAAGTTTGCACCAACTCTCAAGGTGAGAAAGGGCAATGCACGGTACCAAAGAGGCTAGCAAATGCGGAAAGGTAAAAGTGTTTATAACCCACAGACTCAACATTAGTCAAAAGAACTCATATACTTATGGCAAAAATTTAGAAGCAATCAAAACTCAAGTACTACGTGCAATGCTCCTAGGGGGATAGATTGGTAGGAAAAGACCATCGCTCGTCCCCGACCGCCACTCATAAGGATGCACAAGCCAGGTACACTTCATGTTTCAAACTTGTTACACAACCTTAACCATACGTGCATGCTACGGGACTTGCAAACTTCAACACAAGTATTTCTCAAATTCACAATTATCAACTAGCACGACTTTGATATTATTACCTCCATATCTCAAGACAATTATCAAGCATTAAATTTATCTTAGTATTCAATTCACTCAAAAGAAAGTTTCACATATCTTGAACACTAAGTATATTAACATTAAGCAAATTACCATCCTATTAACGACTCTCAAAATAATCTAAGTGAAGCATGAGAGATCAATAGTTTCTTTAAAAAAAATCCACCACCGTGCTCTAAAGGATATAAGTGAAGCACTAGAGCAAAAATTATCAAGCTCGAAAGATATAAGTGAAGCACATTGAGTATTCTAACAAATTCCAATTTATGTATGGCTCTCTCTCATTAAAGAATTCAGATCTTGGTACTTTATTCAAACAGCAAGCAAAGCTAAAGAAAACTACAATGCAAGGATAGCACAACTCATGTGAAGAAGCAAAAACTTAGGCTCAACCGATACTAACCGATAGTTGTTGAAGAAGAAAGGTGGGATGCCTACCGGGGCATCCCCAAGCTTAGATGCTTGAGACTTCTTGAAATATTATCTTGGGGTGCCTTGGGCATCCCCAAGCTTGAACTTTTATGTCTCCTTAATTCCTCTCATATCATGGTTTCTCTTTTTATCAAAAGCTTCATTCACAACAAACTCAACAATCACTCGTGAGATAGGTTACTATAAACCAATGCAAAACCTTAGCATATTCTACTGTAACAAATCACTAAAGTTATTTTTCAACATTGAATACTAAATTCCTCTGCAGATTTAATACTCATATCCTCAAATAGAATCATTAAACAGGCAAACATATTGTGGCGACCGGTTTTCCGGGTGTTAATTCCCAGAAAAAAACGGCCGTGGTGCTCATCAGCCCCAGGATTACTGTTAGCTGATGAGGCACTAGCTTGATACAGAAATTCCAAGCGGAAAATACAATATGTGTAGTACAAGACCATTCTGGCCTGTGAGTAAAACAATGGTTTCTAAAGGTTGGTGGCGGAAGCGGTTTGTAAAAAAAAATACTCATCTATGGGACTCCATTTCCCACGGGAACAGCTGACCAGGTTAACTCCTATCTTCGTGTGGCGGCTATCACCGTTGCTTAGGTTCTGGGACAGTCGCTGCAACGCTCCTCTCCAAACATGAAATCTGGCCAAGACAATAGCCAGGGACAAGCCAGTGAGTACTTTGAATGTACTCGCAAACATTATGAACACGGGAATAATATAACAATAATATGCCGAAAATATCTTATGCTCATGACTTCGATCACAAAAGATAAATAAGTTCTGATGCGTGCAAGCACGAAAATTATGAATATACAATAAAATGATAGCATCAGGATTATGAAATAAATATCATAAAGGATTTCAAAAGAAAATGCCACAATCGGGCGTCTGAGCGACACCGCATAAAGGGCTTTAAAAAGAAATGCCACGATCGAAGGCGTCGAGCGACACCACATAAAGGGCTTATAAAAGAAATGCCACGATCAAGGCCCGAGCGACACCACATAAAGGGCTTAAAAGAAATGCCACGATCAAGGTCTGAGCGACACCACATAAAGGGCTTAAAAGAAATGCCACGGTCAAGGCGTCGAGCGACACCACATAAAGGGCTTTAAAAGAAATGCCACAGTCAAGGCGTCGAGCGACACCACTTACAGGCTTTAAGAGAAATGCCACGGTCGAGGCGTCTGGCGACACCACATAAAGGGCTTAAAAAGAAATGCCACATTCAAGGCGTCGGCGACACCACATAAAGGGCTTTAAAACAAATGCCACAATCAGGCCCTGAGCGACACCACTTATGTGGCTTTAAAAGAAATGCCACGGCAAGGCGTCGAGCGACACCACATACATGGCTTTAAGAGAAATGCCACGGTCAAGGCGTCGAGCGACACCACATACATGGCTTTAAGAGAAATGCCACGGTCGAGGCGTCTAAGCGACACCACATAAAGGGCTTAAAAGAAATGCCATACCAAGGCCCGAGCGACACCACATAAAGGGCTTTAAAAGAAATGCCACAATCAAGGCGTCGAGCGACACCACTTACAGGGCTTTAAAAGAAATGCCACGGTCGGGCGTCGAGCGACACCACATAAAGGGCTTTAAAAGAAATGCCACGATCAAGGCGTCGGCGACACCACATACAGGGCTTTAAAAGAAATGCCACAGTGAATATCCAGGAGGTAGAACCATCCCAGGGATAGTCAAGAATACCAGGAAAATATCACGGGTTAGTCTACATCCAAAATAGTAATCATAAATTATCACAAGTCACAATCGTACTTCCAGGTTTAATAGCTTCACCTCCGAAGACCGACACTAAGACCGACACTTGACCCATCCCAAACTGAAATCCTTAACCATGGACACAGCTATTCGAATAGGTTTAATCTCTGCAGAGGGTGTACTCTTTACCCTCGAGTAACGGATTTCTTTAGTCCATCAGGACTAATTCCATCTACGGTCTTTTTGTTGAAAACACACCTAACTTGCACACACCAGCTTAACTCACATGTGTCTGGAATCACCCACAGCACCTGTTAAGCAAAACTCTAAGTGGGCAGGCTACAACCTCGACGTAACATGGGATCACAAAATTTATACCGTGCGCAAACTGGGGAGCTACCCCCTTTCGGCTACAACCGAAACACCCATGCTCCCGGACCCGGTGGTATGACTACCGGATGCCTCCGGTATCTCCCACCACGGCCTCTCTGTACGGTGTGTGCTAGGAAAGGGTTGACAACTTACTGAACCGTACCCTACTTGGTGTAGAGACGAGTGGTAGTACGAAGCAAGTATGGGGGTTAATGGCCCAAGACTCGATCTACGGTCGACTCAGGAGGTTGTAATATTTCCTGCATGATTAGCACAACAATGCATATATCTCAAACCACAGATGGGAACCCCACGCGACATCACCTCATGTCATACCAGACACGACCGTCTCGACGGAGGACTAGGGGCAAGCCCGTGTCTACCCAAGACAGAGGCCTTCCCGTCTTTCCTTCCGGTATGCATGGAAGATGTCTGACGGTGATTTCCATCACAATACATGTCAACTGCATTAGCATAAATTCTTTAAAATGCACCCATGAATAAGATCTCATCCTCACATAAAATGACGCTTGTATATGTCGGGTTGGTGTTGCCACCGTGCTATGCAACACACACTAAAATTCACCAGGGTTCAGAATGCTTCCCTTCAGGTCATGGGAAGGAAGAGTGCATCCAAATCATCATGAAATCTTCAAAAACCCTATTTAAAACAATATATTTGAATTAACACACCAAATAAAAACAGCACAAAAGTTGTTTTGAATTTATTTTCAAATAAATCTTAAAATAAACTAGACAATATTTGAGAGAGTTAGGAAAAAGAATCAATTCATTTGGAGTTGTATTTAAAACGTTATAGACAATCAAAGTTCTGGTCAAAATCTGATTTTAAAATAAAACAGAAAAACAGAAAAACATTTCGATTATACGTACACGTCGAAGGCGCATTTTGAAAGTGCGCTTCCACTTATCCAGCGTGGCTGCGTCTGAGCCACTGACAGTGGGCCTGCCTGGCCCACCAGTCAGGTTTGACTAGTCTATTCTCCCTCCTCTTCCTCCGCCCGAGAGAGGGGGCGGGACTCCGGCATCGTTCGTCGGCGAACGGCGGCACCGTTCAACAAGTGGAGGTCACCCGCGGGCTCAGGGGATCGAGGCGGTTACTCCGGTGGTGGTTTCGTCCTCTGGGGTGGTCGGGGCTGCCGGCGGTGAGTTCCGCGGTGGACGGTGGTCGTCGGAGAAAGTGATTTTGAGGCGGCAGTGGCTTTCGACCAAAATCGAGTAGGGGGGCGTGCTCACGGGGGGAAGGGAATGTTCCTGGTGGAGAGAGTGGGGAGGGGGAGGTCTTGGTGGCGCCGGAGTGGCTGGGGCAGTGGCGGCGGCAGGAGTTGCCGGAGAGGGGGAAGAGAGCCTTCCCGGGTAGATTGCGAGCTAGGGGAGCGCCATAGGGGTGGCCTGAGGTTGCCTGTGTGCGGGTTTGAGCTCGGGGGCCTCTTATATAGGCGATGGAGGTCGGTTTGCGGCGGCCGGGGATAAGCTTGCCGGCGACCGCCGTTCTGTAGCTAGGGCGACGTGGCGGCGACGCGCGCTAGAGGACGGAGCTGTGGATGAGCACGCACTGCTCCAGGAGGCAGGTGGCTTGGGCGGCGCCGACCACGGTCGGGCCTGCTAGCGGCCGGCAGCTAGCCGCCACGGCCATCCTGGCGGTGGCGCTGTGGGGCGCCAGGTTGGTCGGGGTGGTGTGGCGGCGCAGGGGGACACGACGAGCTGGCTGGGGCCGGGTTTTGAGTGCGGGGTGAGACGCGGCGACTCTGTTGCATGCGGGTGCCAAACGCACGCTCTGGGCACGTCCAGAGCACGCCCGGGACATGCTCGACGAAATGCTAGGGCATCCTAGAGGCTGCGGTTGAGGCTGGCAATTAACAGGACTAGTCTAGGCTTAGCAAGGGGACTGAGGGACATGGTGGATTGGTCAGGGGCTCAAGTTCACCATGTAAACTTGAATTCATGTCAAAACTGGTCATGCACACAGGGTGTTTGACAAAATGCCAACGGCACCTAGGTAATTCTTGGAGTGGCTAAACTCTCCAGGTCAGTGTCTCTATGGATATAAGAGAGGGTGGTGATGTTGGTTTGCAAAAAGGAGAAACTTGCTAGTGCAAGTTTTGCAAAACTTCAGTTCTGGGCAGGGAGTAGATGGCATCACTACATAGGCCAAACGTGTTCCAAATAGAGCATGCTCCTGGACTTAGGGGTTTTGCAAGGTTGACTATAGGCATGAGAAAACACAAGGTCATTAGAGCAAGAAATAATAGAGTTGTAGTAGAAAACACAAGTCTGGTCCAGAATGAAAAAGAGGCTATTGCACTCAAATTTTCCAAAGAACATCATTATGTTTTTGCATAAAGTTGGATGGCATGCTACTACTGACATTCCAAAATTTTGGTGGAGGCTCTAGGGAAATATTTAATTGGGTTGTAGTGCAAAAGTGTCCACTGGACCAGATTTGAAAAACAGGTGTAAAACTCAAAATATGACATGAAATAATTATTTTAATGCACAAAAGTGATTTAGAGACCTCACATGACATCTCCAAATTTTGGTTGGAATTTTTAAGAGATTCTATCAAAAGGTTGTAGTTCAAAAGGAGCTCCAAAAATTTAATACAGTTCATTATAATGAATAAAGCTCAAGGTGAAATAATTTAATAAACAATTCCTCTTATTTAAAAATTGTTTTAATGAGATGGCAAAGAAATCCAATGCATTTTGGAAAACTCCACCTGGAAAAAAAATACAAAACTCCTAACAATAAAAGAGGAGTTCTGAAATCATCATGAATAAAGATTTTTAAAACCCTTGGCAAAAATTTTAATATTGAAAACTTGGCAAAAATTTTGGGGTGTTACAACTACTACCCCCCTTAAGAAAAATCTCGTCCTCGAGATTTGCTAAGAGTTAAATTTTAAATAAATTAGAATCAAAACGAAAGCGGCCATAGTGAGAGCAATAAGTGATGCAAACATGCAGTATGGGGTACTGGCGCGGTGTGGGAAAAACTAGCGATTTCTACACTGGTCATGAATTTAGAATAAATTCTAAATTTCAGAATACGCTGGTTGTACTCGAGAGCACTGTGCTTTCTCTGGCTGACTGGTGGACCCGGGCCCACGGTCAGCCTCTTCTCCTTCCTCCGGCTCCTGCTTCTTCCTCCCTCCCGCACGCTCTCCCGTGCTTTCTTCACCGGCGACGCCTAGCGCGTAGGGTACCAAGGCCGTACCATGGTAGTGTGTGGCGCGCTAGCTGCCGGTGCAGCGTGCACTCACCTCGCGGGCCAGTGCGCTGTCGGCCTTTGTCATGGATTTGCCTCCAACACCGGGCGGTCGGGCGATGAGCGGCGCTGGTGGACCTCGCCCACCGTACACCGAGCTCGAGCTTATAAAACGACCGCGGCGTTCTCCTCTTCTTCCTCACACCTGGCCTCGCTCCTCCTTCTCTCTTCTTCTCCTCTGTTTGTGATTGCCGGAGCTCGAGATGAGGTGCAAATGGCGGAGGCGGCGCCGGACTGGTACGTGATCCTGCTGTGCGGAGGGCTGGCAGCGGTGCTGGGGCTCTCGGTGCTCCTGTGCGCGATGATCCTCGACGATCGTCGTGATGCCGCTGCTCGGCTGCTGGCTCTCCGCGGTCGCGGTGGCCACGACGAGTAGGTGGGATGCGCCGGGTGATAACTGTTGTCCGGAGGTGCGTAGTTAAACGCAACACAGTTGCAAAATTTTGCAAGTAGTGTATGTGTTCGCGTAATTGTGGGGTGAGACTGCTGCCTAGGGGCTGTGTGAAATAAATGATCTATGTCATGAGAAAACATACGATGTGGCAACTCAGGAAAAAGAAATCACGCTCCAGGGTTTCTTGCGAGGGAACACAGTTATACATTAAGGTCCAAAAGCGGCAGAGCTGCTTACATTAATGATTTACTCGCTGCGAAACTCGGGGTACTATGCATAAGTTACAACACATAAATGAGAATTTGCGACAATAAATACAGCGGTGCATCTAAATTGAAAACGGTAACTGGACGGGGTCCTGAGAAAACGCTTCCGGTACTAGGGTACACTCTTCTTCTATCGGAGGGAGTGGATTGACCAGTCGATGTATGCGTCTCTCCTGGTCGGGCCTCAGTGATCTGCCGATGGCGATCTGAGGGTTTAAATCCGCAAGGCTTTGCAGATAACCCATCACATGTTGGGTCAATCGTTCTTGCGCGATGACGTATTGGACGAGGTTGGCCAAGACTGGGTCCCTCTCAATACGTCCACCTGGAAAGGATGTTACTCCTCCGGGTGCTGCACGGCTCGGAAAATAATAATATCCTCGTTCGCTGGCGTAGGGCACCGCAAATCGAAGGCGAGCAAGTGCTTCATACGCAGCAGCCTCTACGGCCATGTGCGGGGTTGGCATAGATTTCCCTACGAAGGAGACTTCTGTGGGGTCTTGGTTTGGGTTTACGGGCGGGATGTGCACGGCTGCCCAATATCTCGAGGTGGAAGGGGTGATCCTCGATTTGAACAGCTCGTACTGGGGTGGCTGGGTAGCGCCCATGGTATCGCGGGTAAAATCCCACAATATTTTGACAAAACTACCTGGGGTAGCATCTGGAGTCCTCAGATAAATACTAGGGTTCGGCATGGCAAGAAATGGTTGTGGGAATGGTGCACAAGGTGAAGGTGCTTGGCAAGGTCACTCGGTGGCCCTTTTATAGCACCGGGGCTGGGTCATTTACCGTGGTAAAAAGTAAAGAATCGGCCGGCTCAGCTCGGGGTCAAACACAGGTACACACGTCCTACTAAAGTGAGGTAACACTGTGGGGGTTGTCGGGGCGGTTCTGGGTAGCTGCGCCAAGGATAGAGAATCACACTGCATGCTGATACATCCATGCAAAACTACTATATAAAACAGATGCACGATGCCAGGCTGCGCTAATTTAGGGAATCACAGAGTTACAAAGCGAGGATACACTGGGATTCGGCACTACTCGAGCGTCTCAATCTACTTCTTTTACATCCAAGCGGGCGTCCCTTGTGGACGTCGAGGCTACTCCACGGTTCTCACCGTCGGAATTTGCTGGAGAGGGCTGAGGGGCTGCAGGCTCGGGTAGTGATGATGACCGTCACGGGATTGTTGACCACAACCCGTTGGAGTGTGCTCCGGGAGGCGACAAGCACTTCGGGGTCATCAAAGCACCTCGGTGACGGCTGGGCTGGCCTCGTGGTCTCGATCGGTTGTCCAAATAGCACGACGGGATTGTCTGCGTTGGGCTCGATCTCCTCCCTCGCTGGGGCTCGACGAACCAGCTCTCCACGAGCTGCGACCAGATCAATAGTGATTTGATCGAATAGGTCCTCCAGTGCACTTACATAGCGCACTAGATGCAGTAATGCAGGTCCGTCTCGTGGTCTCCGTTGGCAACTTGAGGTGGTCTACCATACCCTTCACGCCTGGGTAGTAGTGGAACGAGCGACGATTAACTCGGGCGACAGTGCCTGAGATGAACTATAGCCTCTCGAGTAGCTAGTTGGATGGCTTGCGGCTCAAAGGAAGTAGTTCTTCCGGTGAACCTGTAGGGGCGCTCGGGTGACAGACCCCTACCGTAGATGTGTACAGTGGCCTAGAATTGACGGCTCTAGCCACTAATGGGTCCTTGGTACACAACATATTCGGGTGGCTCTTCTAACGCGTAGGCACGGCGGGTGAGGTTTGCGAGTATGGTCACAAAACCTCCAAGGTTGGTTGTTGTAGTCTCATGGTGTACTACGGGACCAGGCATTGTGGCTTGGTTCTGGGATAGCGGCTGAGCTGGGCTGGGTTGAGGCGAGCGCGTTCCTTTTTATAGTAAAGGAACGGAGTCTTCCTTCGCACGCTATGAATGAGACGCCTTTGGTGCTGGTCTTTGGTGGGTGATAGCGGGCTAGTTGATAGGTTGGGCACCGATTGCGAAAGCGTCGGGTCACTGTGTGGCTATCTTGAGCGAGAAGCTTGGCTGAGGTCATGGTTATGGCTCGGTAGGTTATTAGCCTAAGTTTATTGACCTGGCTAAGATAGGATTAGCCAATGGTCAGCCTGGCTCTGATACCAAGTCTATGGCGACCGGTTTTTCGGGTGTTAATTCCCAGGAAAAAAAATGGCCGTGGTGCTCATCAGCCGCAGGATTACTGTTAGCGGATGAGGCACTAGCTTGATACAGAAATTCCAAGCGGAAAATACAATATGTGTAGTACAAGACCATTCTGGCCTGTGAGTAAAACAATGGTTTCTAAAGTTGGTGGCGGAAGCGGTTTGTAAAAAAAATCCTCGTCTATGGGACTCCATTTCCCACGGGAACAGCTGACCAGGTTAACTCCTATCTTCGCGTGGCGGCTATCACCCTTGCTTAGGTTCTGGGACAGTCGCCGCAACGCTCCTCTCCAAACATGAAATCTGGCCAAGATAATAGCTAGGGACAAGCCAGTGAGTACTTTGAATGTACTCGCAAACATTATGAACACGGGAATAATATAGCAATAATATGCCGAAAATATCTTATGCACATGACTTCGATCACAAAAGATAAATAAGTTCTTATGCGTGCAAGCATGATAATTATGAATATGCAATAAAATGATAGCATCAGGATTATGAAATAAATATCATAAAGGATTTCAAAAGAAAATGCCACAATCGGGCGTCTGAGCGACACCGCATAAAGGGCTTTAAAAGAAATGCATGATCAAGGCGTCGAGCGACACCACATAAAGGGCTTATAAAAGAAATGCCACAGTCAAGGCCTGAGCGACACCACATAAAGGGCTTTAAAAGAAATGCCACAGTCAAGGCGTGAGCGACACCACTTACAGTGGCTTTAAGAGAAATGCCACGGTCAAGGCGTCGAGCGACACCACATAAAGGGCTTAAAAAGAAATGCCACATTCAGGCGTCGGCGACACCACATAAAGGGCTTTAAAAGAAATGCCACAGTCAAGGCCTGAGCGACACCACTTACGTGGCTTTAAAAGAAATGCCACGGTCAAGGCCCTGAGCGACACCACATACATGGCTTTAAGAGAACGCCACGGTCGGGCGCCTGGCGACACCACTTACAGGGCTTTAAAATAAATGCCACATCGGCGCCTGAGCGACACCACATACAGGGCTTTAAGAGAAATGCCACAAGGCGTCGAGCGACACCACATAAAGGGCTTAAAAGAAATGCCACGGTCAAAGGCGTCGAGCGACACCACATAAAGGGCTTTAAAAGAAATGCCACGGTCAAGGCGTCGAGCGACACCACTTACAGGGCTTTAAAAGAAATGCCATAATCGGGCGTCTGGCGACACTACATAAAGGGCTTAAAAAGAAATGCCACAGTCGGGCGTCTGAGCGACACCACATAAAGGGCTTTAAAAGAAATGCCACGATCGGGCGTCTGAGCGACACCACATACAGGGCTTTAAAAGAAATGCCACAGTGAATATCCAGGAGGTAGAACCATCCCAGGGATATTCAAGAATACCAGGAAAATATCACGGGTTAGTCCACATCCAAAATAGTAATCATAAATTATCACAAGTCACAATCGTACTTCCAGGTTTAATAGCTTCACCTCCGAAGACCGACACTAAGACCGACACTTGACCCATCCCAAACTGAAATCCTTAACCATGGACACGGCTATTCGAATAGGTTTAATCTTTGCAGAGGGTGTACTCTTTACCCACGAGTAACGGATTTCTTTAGTCCATCAGGACTAATTCCGTCTACGGCCTTTTTGTTGAAAACACACCTAACTTGCACACACCAGCTTAACTCACATGTGTCTGGAATCACCCACAGCACTTGTTAAGCAAAACTCTAAGTGGGGAGCCTACAACCTCGACGTAACATGGGATCACAAAATTTGTACCGCGCGCAAACTGGGGAGCTACCGCCTTTCGGCTACAACCGAAACACCCATGCTCCCGGACCCGGTGGTATGACTACCGGTTGCCTCCGGTATCTCCCACCACGGCCCCTCTGTACGGTGTTTGCTAGGAAAGGGTTGACAACTTACTGAACCGTACCCTACTTGGTGTAGAGACGAGTGGTAGTACGAAGCAAGTATCGGGGTTACTGGCCCAAGACTCGATCTACGGTCGACTCAGGAGGTTGTAATATTTCCTGCATGATTAGCACAACAATGCATATATCTCAAACCACAGATGGGAACCCCACGCGACATCACCTCATGTCATACCGGACACGACCGTCTCGACGGAGGACTAGGGGCAAGCCCGTGTCTACCCAAGACAGAGGCCTTCCTGTCTTTCCTTCCGGTATGCATGGAAGATGTCTGACGGCGATTTCCATCACAATACCTGTCAACTTCATTAGCATAAATTCTTTAAAATGCACCCATGAATAAGATCTCATCCTCACAAAAAATGACGCATGTATATGTCGGGTTGGTGTTGCCACCGTGCTATGCAACACACACGAAAATTCACCAGGGTTCAGAATGCTTGCCTTCAGGTCATGGGAAGGAAGAGTGCATCCAAATCATAATGAAATCTTCAAAAACCCTATTTAAAACAATATATTAGACTTAACACACCAAATAAAAACAGCAAAAAAGTTGTTTTGAAATTTTTTCAAATAAATCTTAAAATAAACTAGACAATATTTGAGAGAGGTAGGAAAAAGAATCAATTCATTTGGAGTGGTATTTAACAAGTTATAGACAGTCAAAGTTCTGGTCAAAATCTGATTTTAAAATAAAACAGAAAAACAGAAAAACGTTTCGATTATACGTACACGTCGAAGGCGCATTTTGAAAGTGCGCTTCCACTTATCTAGCGTGGCTGCGTCTGAGCCACTGATAGTGGGCCTGCCTGGCCCACCAGTCAGGTTTGACTAGTCTATTCTCCCTCCTCTTCCTCCGCCCGAGAGAGGGGGCGGGACTCCGGCGTCGTTCGTCGGCGAACGGCGGCACCGTTCAACAAGTGGAGGTCACCCGCGGGCTTAGGGGGTCGAGGCGGTTACTCCAATGGTGGTTTCGTCCTCTGGGGTGGTCGGGGCTGCCGGCGGTGAGTTCCGCGGCGGACGGTGGTCGTCGGAGAAAGTGATTTTGAGGCGGAAGTGGCTTTCGACCAAAATCGAGTAGGGGGACGTGCTCACGGGGGGAAGGGAATGTTCCTGGTGGAGAGAGTGGGGAGGGGGAGGTCTTGGTGGCGCCGGAGTGGCTGGGGCTGTGGCGGCGGCAGGAGTTGCCGGAGACGGGGAAGAGAGCCTTCCCGGGTCGATTGCGAGCTAGGGGAGCGCCATAGGGGTGGCCTGAGGTTGCCTGTGTGAGGGTTTGAGCTAGGGGGCCTCTTATATAGGCGATGGAGGTCGGTTTGCGGCGGCCGGGGGATAAGCTTGCCGGCGACGCGCGCTAGAGGACGGAGCTGTGGATGAGCACGCAATGCTCCAGGATGCAGGTGGCACGTGCTGGTGGCTTGGGCGGCGCCGACCACGGTCGGACCTGCTAGCGGCCGGCAGCTAGCCGCCACGGCCATCCTGGCGGTGGCGCTGTGGGGCGCCAGGTTGGTCGGGGTGGTGTGGCGGTGCAGGGGGACACGACGAGCTGGCTGGGGCCGGATTTTGAGTGCGGGGTGAGACGCGGCGACTCGGTTGCATGCGGGTGCCAAACGCACGCTCTGGGCGTGTCCAGAGCACGCCCGGGACATGCTCGACGAAATGCTAGGGCATCCTAGAGGCTGCGGTTGAGGCTGGCAATTAACAGGACTAATCTAGGCTTAGCAAGGGAACTGAGGGACATGGTGGATTGGTCAGGGGCTCAAGTTCACCATGTAAACTTGAATTCATGTCAAAACTGGTCATGCACACAGGGTGTTTGACAAAATGCCAACGGCACCTAGGTAACTCTTGGAGTGGCTAAACTCTCCAGGTCAGGTTCTCTATGGATATAAGAGAGGGTGGTGATGTTGGTTTGCAAAAAGGAGAAACTTGCTAGTGCAAGTTTTGCAAAACTTCAGTTCTGGGCAGGGAGTAGATGGCATCATTACATGGGCCAAACGTGTTCCAAATAGAGCATGCTCCTGGACTTAGGGGTTTTGCAAGGTTGACTATAGGCATGAGGAAACACAAGGTCATTAGAGCAAGAAATAATAGAGTTGTAGTAGAAAACACAAGTCTGATCCAGAATGAAAAAGAGGCTGTTGCACTCAAATTTTCCAAAGAACATCATTATGTTTTTGCATAAAGTTGGATGGCATGCTACTACTGACATCCCAAAATTTTGGTGGAGGCTCTAGGGAAATATTTAATTGGGTTGTAGTGCAAAAGTGTCCACTGGACCAGATTTGAAAAACGGGTGTAAAACTGAAAATATGACATGAAATAATTATTTTAATGCACAAAAGTGATTTAGAGACCTCACATGACATCTCCAAATTTTGGTTGGAATTTTTAAGAGATTCTATCAAAAGGTTGTAGTTCAAAAGGAGCTCCAAAAATTTAAAACAGTTCATTTTAATGAATAAAGCTCAAGGTGAAATAATTTAATAAACAATTCCTCTTATTTAAAAATTGTTTTAATGCGATGGCAAAGAAGTCCAATGCATTTTGGAAAACTCCACCTGGAAAAAAAAATACAAAACTCCTAACAATAAAAGAGGAGTTCTGAAATCATCAGGAATAAAGATTTTTAAAACCCTTGGCAAAAAATTTAATATTGCAAACTTGGCAAAATTTTTGGGGTGTTACACATATGCAAACAATGCAACCATAACAGCAATCTGCCAAAAACAGTATGGTCTGTAAATAATGCAAGATTCATCATACTTCCCTAACTCCAAAAATTATTAACTAAAATTCCCACTGTAATAAATTTATCAGAACTCATTATGCAAAAAGATTCAACATTATACCACTCTCTGAATTTTCTATGGAATTTTTGCAACAGCAGTAAACTTTCTGTTTTGAAACAGCAACATGTATACTATCAAAATAAACATGGTAAAGGCTATCCTTGACTTTTTATTGAAACTAAAGATGCAAAAAACTAATCTAAATGACAGCAAGAAAATACTAACAAAATAAAATGACGCTCCAAGCAAAACACATATCATGTGGTGAATAAAAATATAGCTCCAAGTAAAGTTACCGATGAACGAAGACGAAAGAGGGGATGCCTTCCGGGGCATCCCCAAGCTTAGGCTCTTGGTTGTCCTTGAATATAACCTTGGGGTGCCTTGGGCATCCCCAAGCTTAGGATCTTGCCACTCGTTATTCCAAAGTCCATCGAATCTTTGCCCAAAACTTGAAAACTTCACAACACAGAACTTAACAGAAACTTGTAAGCTCCGTTAGCGAAAGAAAACAAAACACCAATTCAAGGTACTGTAATGAACTCATTATTTATTTATATTGGTGTTAAACCTACTGTATTTCAACTTCTCTATGGTTTATAAACTATTTTACTAGCCATAGATTCATCAAAATAAGGAAACAACACAATAAAAACAGAATCTGTCAAAAACAGAACAGTCTGTAGTAATCTGGAACTAACGCAAACTTCTGGAACTCCAAAAATTCTACCAAAATTAGAAGACCTGGACAATTTGTTTATTGATCAGAAGAAATTTGAATCAATATTTTATCATGTTCTGGTGATTTTTAACAATTCGGGCACTGAGCGCAAAGATTCTGGAAATTACAGCAAGATCAAATAACTATCACCCAAGAAGATCTAATAGGTTTAACTTGGCACAAACACTAATTAAAACAAAAAACCACATCTAAACAGAAGCTAGATGGATTATTTATTACTAAACAGAACCAAAAAGCAAGAAACTAAAGTAAAATTGGGTTGCCTCCCAACAAGCGCTATCGTTTAACGCCCCTAGCTAGGCATTATGATTTCAATGATGCTCACATAAAAGATAAGAATTGAAACATAAAGAGAGCATCATGAAGAATATGACTAGCACATTTAAGTCTAACCCACTTCCTATGCATAGGGATTTTGTTAGAAAACAACTTTTGGAACAATAATCAACTTGCATAGGAAGGTAAAACAAGCATAACTTCAAAACTTTAAGCACATAGAGAGGAAACTTGACATTATTGCAATTCCTACAAGCATATATTCCTCCCTCATAATAATTTTCAGTAGCATCATGAATGAATTCAAAAATATAACCAGCACCTAAAACATTCTTTTCATGATCTACAAGCATAGAAAATTTACTACTCTCCACATAAGCAAATTTATTCTCATGAATAGTAGTGGGAGCACACTCAACAAAATAGCTATCATGTGACTGAAAATTAAGATCAAGATGACAATTTTCATGGTTATCTTTATTCTTTAAAGCATACGTGTCATCACGATAATCATCATAGATAGGAGGCATGCTATCATCATAGTAAATTTGCTCATCAAAGCTTGGGGGACAAAAAATATCATCTTCATCAAACATAGCTTCCCCAAGCTTGTGGCTTTGCATATCATTAGCATCATGGATATTCAAGGAATTCATACTAACAACATTGCAATCATGCTCATCATTCACATATTTTATGCCAAGAATTCTATGTAATTCTTCTTCTAGTACTTTGGCACAATTTTCCTTTCCATCATACTCACGAAAGATATTAAAAAGATGAAGCGTATGAGACAAACTCAATTCCATTTTTTTGTAATTTTCTTTTAAAGACTAACTAGTGCTAAAACAAGAAACAAAAATATTCGATTGCAAGATCTAAAGATATACCTTCACTTACCTAGGCTCCCCGGCAACGGCGCCAGAGAAGAGCTTGATGTCTACTACACAACCTTCTCCTTGTAGACGTTGTTGGGCCTGCAAGTGCACAGGTTTCTAGGACAGTAGCAAATTTCCCTCAAGTGGATGACCTAAGGTTTATCAATCCGTGGGAGGCGTAGGATGAAGATGGTCTCTCTCAAGCAACCCTGCTACCAAATAACAAAGAGTCTCTTGTGTCCCCAACACACCCAATACAATGGTAAATTGTATAGGTGCACTAGTTCGGCGAAGAGATGGTGATACAAGTGCAATATGGATGGTAGATATAGGTTTTTGTAATCTGAAATAATAAAAACAGCAAGGTAACAAGTGATAAAAGTGAGCGTAAATGGCATTGCAATGATAGGAAACAAGGCCTAGGGTTCATACTTTCACTAGTGAAAGTTCTCTCAACAATAATAACATAGATAGATCATATAACAATCCCTCATCATGCAACAAAGAGTCACTCCGAAGCCACTAATAGCGGAGAACAAACGTAGAGATTATGGTAGGGTATGAAACCACCTCAAAGCTATTCTTTCGGATCAATCTATAAAAGAGTTCGTACTAGAATAACACCTTAAGACACAAATCAACCAAAACCCTAATGTCACCTCGATACTCCATTGTCACCTCAAGTATCCATGGGCATGATTATACGATATGCATCACACAATCTCAGATTCATCCAACCAACATAGAAGTACTTCAAAGAGTGCCCCAAAGTTTCTACCGGAGAATCAAGAACGTGTGCCAACCCCTATGCATAGGTTCATGGGCGGAACCCGCAAGTTGGTCACCAAAACATACATCAAGTGGCACATGATATCCCATTGTCACCACAGATAATCACGACAAGACATACATCAAGTGTTCTCATAAAAGACTCAATCCGATAAGATAACTTCAAAGGGGAAACTCAATTCATCACAAGAGAGTAGAGGGGGAGAAACATCATAAGATCCAACTAAAATAGCAAAGCTCGGGATATGCCATAGATGAAAAGCGAGAGAGAACACGAGAGAGAGATCAAACACATAGCTACTGGAACATACCCTCAGCCCCGAGGGTGAACTACTCCCTCCTCGTCATGGATAGCGTCGGGATGATGAAGATGGCCACCGGAGATGGATCCCCCCTCCGGCAGGGTACCGGAAAGGGGTCCCGATTGGTTTTTGGTGGCTCTAGAGGCTTGCGGCGGCGGAACTCCCGATCTAACTTCTGTTCTGGAAGTTTTAGGGTACGCAGGTATATATGGGTGAAAGGAGTACGTCGGTGGAGCTACGGGGGCCCCACGAGGCAGGTGGGCGCGCCCGGGGGGGTGGGCGCGCCCCCACCCTCGTGAGCACCTCTCGTATCTTCTGACGTGGGGTCCAAGTCCATCAGGTGGGTTTCCTTCCAAAAATAACTTCTCCAATTGACTTCGTTCCGTTTTGACTCCGTCTAATATTCCTTTTCCACGAAACACCGAAATAGGCATAAAACAGCAAATCTGGGCTGGGCCTCCGGTTAATAGGTTAGTTCCAAAAATAATATAAAAGTGGATAATAAAGCCCAATATTGCCTAAAATAGTAGATAAAGTAGCATGGAGCAATCAAAAATTATAGATACGTTGGAGACGTATCATTCAACACTACCACGTGACTTCACAAACGTGGTGCCTTCATTTCTGTGCCTACACGTACATGCACCCACGTGCCTCATGTGTCACTCGCCCAGACTCTTACGTGCTCCGTAATGCCACACCCACGTGACTTCACAAACGTGGTTCTGTAACCGAGTAGGCAGACCCATGCCTCTGCCGCCACACGTTTGTGCATCCAGAGAGTGCACACCTGTGACCTTAGAAAACACGCGTACGTGCCTGTTGTGGATTCACCTCTTCCGCTTTCCATGCCTGACCAAACGTGCCTTAGTCGCTCCCGATACTTCACAATCATGCCACTTTAACCGTGCCTGCGTTGGCTCTATTCCCGTGCCTCCGCTGCTTAAATCCACGCGCCTCACACGACACTGGCCTCATGTGCCTGCATCAACGTGCCTTTAGAACCTGCACTACATTGCCTCGTGTGCCTGCATCCACATGCCTGTATACTTCAGCACTACCACGTGACTTCACAAATGTGGTGCCTTCATTTCTGTGCCTACACGTACATGCACCCACGTGCCTCACGTGTCACTCGCCCAGATTCTTACGTGCCCCGTAATGCCACACCCACGTGACTTCACGAATGTGGTTCTGTAACTGAGTAGTCGGACCCATGCCTCTGCCGCCACACGTTTGTGCATCCAGAGAGTGCACACCCGTGACTTGAGATAACACGCGTACGTGCCTGTTGTGGATTCACCTCTTCCGCCTTCCATGCCTGACCCAACGTGCCTTTGTGGCTCCCAAGACTTCACAACCATGCCTCTTTAACCGTGCCTCGAGAAGCAGCATGTCAGTGCCTGCGTTGGCTTCATTCCCGTGCCTCCGCTGCTTAAATCCACGGGCCTCACACGACACTGGTCTCCTGTGTCTGCGTCAACGTGCCTTTAGAACCTGCACTATATTGCCTCGTTTGCCTGCATCCACATGCCTGTAGAAAGCCTCCACTTCAGCACTACCACGTGACTTCACAAACGTGGTGCCTTCATTTCCGTGCCTACACGTACATGCACCCACGTGCCTCACGTGTCACTCGCCCAGACTCTTACGTGCCCCGTAATGCCACACCCACGTGACTTCACGAACATGGTTCTGTAACCGAGTAGTCGGACCCATGCCTCTACCGCCACACGTTTGTTCATCCAGAGAGTGTACACCCGTGACTTCAGAAAACACGCGTACATGCCTGTTGTGGATTCACCTCTTCCGCCTTCCATGCTTGACCCAATGTGCCTTTGTCGCTCCCGAGACTTCACAACCATGCCTCTTTAACCGTGCCTCGAGAAGCAGCATGTCTGTGCCTGGTCTGGCTTCATTCCCGTGCCTCCGCTGCTTAAATCCACGCGCCTCACACGACACTGGCCTCCTGTGCCTGCGTCAACGTGCCTTTAGAACATGCACTACAGTGCCTCGTGTGCCTGCATCCACATGCCTGTAGAAAGCCTCCACTTAAGCACTACCACGTGACTTCACAAACATGGTGCCTTCATTTCTATGCCTACACGTACATGCACCCACGTGCCTCACGTGTCACTTGCCCAGACTCTCACTACTAGGAAAAGGCCTACTAATGGCGCACCGGTTTTGCCTACTAATGGCGCACTACCGGTGCGCCATTAGTAGCACGCCATTAGAATTTTTTACTAATGGCACACCACTGGTGCGCCATTAGTATCTGGTATACTAATGGCGCACCTGGCAGTGCACCATTAGTATGTAACTCCATGCGCCATTAGTATGCCTCCCGGGGGGCCATATGTAACCATGTGCTTTGTCACACTAATGGCGCACTCTGCCTTGATGCGCCATTAGTATCCTTTGGCATACTAATGGCGCACTCTGCCTTGATGCGCCATTAGTATGAATATTTGGTTTTTTTTTTTTTGCTTTTCTGATTTTTGCACAGGTTACAAAATATATTATTGGACAGAATATAGACAGCAGCACACAGCAACATCAGATTCATCGAATACAATAGAAGATTAGTCTCCGAATACAATTCATCATATTAGTCTCCGAATTCAAAAGACCAAACAAAGATAAAACATTACAAGTCTCAAGACCGCGAGTATCGAGTTTGTCTTCACATTACAAGTCGATATCGATCATCTAAACTACCATCACATAAAAGAGAGTTGTGGTCATCACGATGAGCATCATCGCGATCAAACTGGTCCTCATCCGGTTCCTCCAACGCTCCCTCCTCTCTCCCGCTAGATAGCGGGCATATCTAGATTTGGCCTCCGCCCTAGTGGTGTACCCTTTGTAACTGTTACCGCTAAAACGGTGAACCTGTCTCCGACACTCCTCCCAGTCGTCGTAGACTCCGGGAACCTTACCGTTGTACTTGAGTGAATTCCTCCTTGACGGTGCGGAGCGCATTCGGACGCCGGTCCTTCATTTGCTTCTTCGATTTGCTGCCATCTGTGTGTGCGCCGCCATCATCAGTGGTGGCATCCTCGGCGGCACCATCAGTGGTGTCATCCCCGACGCCACTAGGGGTTGTGTAATCAGGATCGGTGTCTTCCGCGGCGTCCTCATAGTGGTGAGGTTGTTCCTCCATCTCCTGGGAGAGCTCCCAGAATTACTTGCTGCCCGAACCACCGGCCTCATCGTTGTGGGCCATGTTTCTCTCTAAATAGGAAAAAATTTTGGTTAAAAAGTTGGTTATTTTCAAGGAACAAGATCATGGTCTCATCATTTAGGGTTTGTCGACACCGAGGCACCCTAAAAGCCTACGCTTTCATCATTTAGGGTTTGTCGATGCCGAGGCACCCTAAAAGCCTAAGCGTACATCATTTAGGTTCTCATCGACACCGAGGCATCCGGGGCAGCCAAGTTAAGTTTTCATCATTTAGGGTTTATCTGTTGGGGAACGTAGTAATTTCAAAATTTTCCTACGCACACACAAGATCATGGTGATGGCATAGCAACGAGAGGGGAGAGTATTGTCCACGTACCCTCGTGAGACCATAAGCGAAGCGTTATGACAACGCTGTTGATGTAGTCGACGCCTTCACGATCCGACCGATCCAAGTACCGAACGACGGCACCTCCGAGTTCAGCACACGCTCAGCTCGATGACGATCCCCGGCCCGATCCAGCAAAGTGTTGGGGATGAGTTCCGTCAAGACGACGGCGCAGGACGATGATGATGCTCTACCGCACAGGGCTTTGCCTAAACTCCGCAACGATATGACCGAGGTGGAATATGGTGGAGGGGGCACCGCACACGGCTAAGGAACGATCCGTAGATCAACTTGTGTGTCCTGGGGTGCTCCCTGCCCCGTATATAAAGGAGGGAGGGGAGGTGCGGCCGACCCCAAGGGGTGCGCTGGAGGAGTCCTACTCCCACGGAGTAGGACTCCTCCTCTTGCCTTGTCGGAGAAGGAAAGGGGAGGGAAAGAGGAAGGCGCCCCCTCTCCTTGTCCTATTCAGACTAGGGGAGGGCGCGGCCTGCCCTGGCCGCCCTCCTCTTCTCCCTCATGGCCCACTAAGGCCCATTATCCCCGGAGGGTTCCGTAACCCCGTGTTCAGTAAAATCCCGATTTCACCCGGAACCATTCCGATATCCAAATATAGGCTTCCAATATATCAATCTTTATGTCTCGACCATTTCGAGACTCCTCGTCATGTCCGTGATCACATCCGGGACTCCGAAAAAACTTCGGTACATCAAAACTTGTAAACTCATAATAAAACTATCATCGTAACGTTAAGCGTGCGGACCCTACGGGTTCGAGAACTATGTAGACATGACCTAGAACTATTCTCGGTCAATAACCAATAGCGGAACCTGGATGCCCATATTGGTTCCTACATATTCTACGAAGATCTTTATCGGTCAAACCGCATAACGACATACGTTGTTCCCTTTGTCATCGGTATGTTACTTGCCCGAGATTCGGTCATCGGTATCCAATACCTAGTTCAATCTCGTTACCGGCAAGTCTCTTTACTCGTTCCGTAATACATCATCTCGCAACTAACTTATTAGTTGCAATGCTTGCAAGGCTTATGTGATGTGTATTACCGAGAAGGCCCAGAGATACCTCTCCGACAATCGGAGTGACAAAACCTAATCTCAAAATACGCCAACCCAACATGTACCTTCGGAGACACCTGTAGTACTCCTTTATAATCACCCGATTCGTTGTGACGTTTGGTAGCACCAAAGTGTTCCCCCGTAAACGGAGTTGCATAATCTCATAGTTACCGGAACATGTATAAGTCATGAAGAAAGCAATAGCAATATACTAAACGATCAAGTGCTAGGCTAACGGAATGGGTCATGTCAATCACATCATTCTCCTAATGATGTGATCCCATTAATCAAATAACAACACATGTCTATGGTTAGGAAACATAACCATCTTTGATTAATGAGCTAGTCAAGTAGAGGCATACTAGTGACTATATGTTTGTCTATGTATTCACACATGTATCATGTTTCCGGTTAATACAATTCTAGCATGAATAATAAACATTTATCATGATATGAGGAAATAAATAATAACTTTATTATTGCCTCTAGGGCATATTTCCTTCAGTCTCCCACTTGCACTAGAGTCAATAATCTAGATTACACAGTAATGATTCTAACACCCATGGAGTCTTGGTGCTGAGCATGTTTTTCGTGGAAGAGGCTTAGTCAATGGGTCTGCAACATTCAGATCCGTATGTATCTTGCAAATCTCTATGTCTCCCACCTGGACTTGGTCCCGGATGGAATTGAAGCGTCTCTTGATATGCTTGGTCCTCTTGTGAAATCTGGATTCCATTGCCAAGGCAATTGCACCAGTATTGTCACAGAAGATCTTCATTGGTCCCGATGCACTAGGTATGACACCTAGATCAGAAATGAAATCTTTCATCCAGACTCCTTCATTTGCTGCTTCCGAAGCAGCTATGTACTCTGCTTCACATGTAGATCCCGCCACGACGCTTTGTTTAGAACTGCACCAACTGACAGCTCCACCGTTTAATAAAAACACGTATCCGGTTTGCGATTTAGAATAGTCCGGATCAGTGTCAAAGCTTGCATCGACGTAACCATTTACGACTAGCTCTTTGTCACCTCCATATACGAGAAACATATCCTTAGTCCTTTTCGGTATTTCGGGATGTTCTTGACCGCTGTCCGATGATCCACTCTGGATTACTTTGGTACCTTCCTGCCAAGCTTATTGCTAAGCATACGTCGGTCTGGTACACAGCATTGCATACATGATAGAGCCTATGGCTGAAGCATAGGAACAGCTTTCATTTCTCTCTATCTTCTGCTGTGGTCGGGCATTGAGTCGACTCAATTTCACACCTTGTAATACTGGTAAAAATCCTTTCTTTGCCTGATCCATTTTGAACTTTTTCAAAACTTTATCAAGGTATGTGCTTTGTGAAAGTCCAATTAAGCGTTTTGATCTATCTCCATAGATCTTGATGCCCAATATGTAAGCAGCTTCACCGAGGTCTTTCATTGAAAAACTTTTATTCAAGTATCCTTTTATGCTATCCAGAAATTCTATATAATTTCCAATTAATAATATGTCGTCCACATATAATATTAGAAATGCTACAGAGCTCCCACTCACTTTCTCGTAAATACAGGCTTCTCCAAAAGTCTGTATAAAACCATATGCTTTGATCACACTATCAAAGCGTTTATTCCAACTCCGAGAAGCTTGCACCAGACCATAAATTGATCGCTGGAGCTTGCACACTTTGTTAGCACCTTTTGGATCAACAAAACCTTCTGGTTGCATCATATACAACTCTTCTTCTAGAAATCCATTCAAGAATGCAGTTTTGACATCCATTTGCCAAATTTCATAATCATAAAATGCAGCAATTGCTAACATGATTCGGACAGACTTTAGCATCGCTACGGGTGAGAAAGTCTCATCGTAGTCAACCCCTTGAACTTGTCGAAAACCTTTCGCAACAAGTCGAGCTTTATAGACAGTTACATTACCATCAGCGTCAGTCTTCTTCTTAAAGATCCATTTATTTTCAATGGCTTGCCGATCATCGGGCAAGTCAACCAAAGTCCATACTTTGTTTTCATACATGGATCCCATCTCAGATTTCATGGCTTCCAGCTATTTTATGAATCTGGGCTCACCATCGCTTCTTCATAGTTTGTAGGTTCACCATGGTCAAGTAACATGACTTCCGAATAGGATTACCGTACCACTCAGTGCGGATCTTACTCTAGTTGACCACGTAGTTCAGTAGAAACTTGATCTGAAGTTTCATGATCATTATCATTAACTTCCTCACTAATTGGTGTAGGTGTCACAGGAACCGATTTCTGTGATGAACCATTTTCCAATAAGGGAGCTGGTACTGTTACCTCATCAAGTTCTACTTTTCTCCCACTCACTTCTTTCGAGAGAAACTCCTTCTCTAGAAAGGATCCATTCTTAGCAAAGAATGTCTTGCCTTCGGATCTATGATAGAAGGTGTACCCAACTGTTTCCTTTGGGTATCCTATGAAGACACAAGCTTATCAGGTTGAAGTTTTTTCACATAAGCATCGCAGCCCCAAACTTTCAGAAACGACAACTTTGGTTTCTTGCCAAACCATAGTTCATAAGGAGTCGTCTCAACGGATTTTGATGGTGCCCTATTTAACGTGAATGCGGCCGTCTCTAAAGCATAACCTCAAAACGATAGCGGTAAATTGGTAAGAGACATCATAGACCGCACCATATCTAGTAAAGTACGATTACGACGTTCGGACACACCATTACGCTGTGGTGTTCCGGTGGCGTTAGTTGCGTAAACTATTCCGCAATTTTTCAAATGTAGACCAAACTCAGAACTCAAATATTCTCCTCCACGATCAGATCGTAGAAATTTTATTTTCTTGTTACGATGATTTTCAACTTCACTCTGAAATTCTTTAAACTTTTCAAATGTTTCAGATTTATGCTTCATTAAGAAGATATACCCATATCTGCTTAAATCATCTGTGAAGGTGAGAAAATAACCATATCCGCCACGAGCTTCAACATTCATCGGACCACATACATCTGTATGTATGATTTCCAACAAATCTGTTGCTCTCTCCATAGAACCGAGAACGGTGTTTTAGTCATCTTGCCTATGAGGCACAGTTCATAAGTACCAAGTGATTCATAATCAAGTGATTCCAAAAGTCCATCAAGATGGAGTTTCTTCATGCGCTTTAATCGATATGACCTAAACGGCAGTGCCACAAATAAGTTGCACTATCATTATTAACTCTGCATCTTTTGGCTTCGACATTATGAATATGTGTATTACTACTATCGAGATTTAATAAAATAGACCACTCTTCAAGGGTGCATGACCATAAAAGATATTACTCATATAAATAGAACAACCATTATTCTCTCGATTTAAATGAATAACCGTCTCGCATCAAACAAGATCCAGATATAATGTTCATGCTCAACGCTGGCACCAAATAACAATTATTGAGGTCTAAAACTAATCCCAAGGTAGATGTAGAGGTAGCGTGTCGACCGCGATCACATCGACTTTGGAACCGTTTCCCACGCGCATCGTCACCTCATCCTTGGCCAGTGCTCGCTTATTCCGTAGTCCCTTTTTGGAGTTGCAAATATTAGCAACAGAACCAGTATCAAATACCCAGGTGCTACTACGAGCTCTAGTAAGGTACACATCAATAACATGTATATCACATATACCTTTGTTCACCTTGACATCCTTCTTATCCGCCAAATACTTGGGGCAGTTCCGCTTCCAGTGACCAGTTTGCTTGCAGTAGAAACACTCAGTTTCAGGCTTAGGTCCAGACTTGGGTTTCTTCTCTTGAGCAGCAACTTTCTTGCTGTTCCTTTTGAAGTTCCCCTTCTTCTTTCCTTTGCCCTTTTTCTTGAAACTAGTGGTCTTGTTGACCATCAACACTTGATGCTCCTTCTTGATTTCTACCTCCGTAGCTTTTAGCATTGCGAAGAGCTCGGGAATTGTTTTGGTCATCCCTTGCATATTATTGTTCATCACGAAACTCTTGTAGCTTGGTGGCAGTGATTGGAGAATTCTGTCAATGACACTATCATCCGGAAGATTAACTCCCAGTTGAATCAAGTGATTATTATACCCAGACATTTTGAGTATATGCTCACCGATGTAACTATTCTCCTCCATCTTGCAGCTATAGAACTTATTGGAGACTTCATATCTCTCAATCCGGGCATTTGCTTGAAATATTAACTTCAACTCTTGGAACATCTCATATGCTCCATGACGTTCAAAACGTCGTTGAAGACCCGGTTCTAAGCCGTAAAGCATGACACACTGAACTATAGAGTAGTCATCAGCTTTGCTCTGCCAGACGTTCATAACTTCTGGCGTTGCTCCTGCAGCAGGCCTGGCACCCAGCGGTGCTTCCAGGACGTAATTCTTCTGTGCAGCAATGAGGATAATCCTCAAGTTACGAACCCAGTCCATGTAATTGCTACCATCATCTTTCAACTTTGCTTTCTCAAGGAACGCATTAAAATTCAATGGAACAACAGCACGAGCCATCTATCTACAAACATAGATAATCAAAATACTATCAGGTACTAAGTTCATGATAAATTTAAGTTCAATTAATCATATTACTCAAGAACTCCCACTTAGACAAACATCTCTCTAGTCATCTAAGTGATCACGTGATCCAAATCAACTAAACCATAACCGATCATCACGTGGGATGGAGTAGTTTTCAATGCTGAACATCACTATGTTGATCATATCTACTATATGATTCACGCTCGACCTTTCGGTCTCCGTGTTCCGAGGCCATATCTGCATATGCTAGGCTCGTCAAGTTTAACCAGAGTATTCTGCGTGTGCAAAAACTGGCTTGCACCCGTTGTAGATGGACGTAGAGCTTATCACACCCGATCATCACGTGGTGTCTGGGCACGACGAACTTTGGCAATGGTGCATACTCAGGGAGAACACGTCTTGATAATTTTTAGTGAGAGATCATCTTAAAATGCTACCGTCAATCAAAGCAAGATAAGATGCATAAAGGATAAACATCACATGCAATCAATATAAGTGATATGATATGGCCATCATCATCTTGTGCTTGTGATCTCCATCTCCGAAGCACGGTCGTGATCACCATCGTCACCGGCGCGACACCTTGATCTCCATCGTAGCATCATTGTCGTCTCGCCAACTATTGCTTCTACGACTATCGCTACCGCTTAGTGATAAAGTAAAGAAATTACATGGCGTTTGCATTTCATACAATAAAGCGACAACCATACGGCTCCTGCCAGTTGCCGATAACTTGGTTACAAAACATGATCATCTCATACAATAAAATATAGCATCACGTCTTGACCATATCACATCACAACATGCCCTGCAAAAACAAGTTAGACGTCCTCTACTTTGTTGTTGCAAGTTTTACGTGGCTGCTACGGGCTGAGCAAGAACCGTTCTTACCTACGCATCAAAACCACAACGATAGTTTGTCAAGTTGGTCCTGTTTTAACCTTCGCAAGGACCGGGCGTAGCCACACTCGGTTCAACTAAAGTGAGAGAGAAAGACACCCGCCAGTCACCTTTAAGCAACGAGTGCTCACAGTGGTGAAACCAGTCTCGCGTAAGCGTACGCGTAATGTCGGTCCGGGCCGCTTCATCTCATAATACCGCCGAACCAAAGTATGACATGCTGGTAAGCAGTATGACTTGTATCGCCCACAACTCACTTGTGTTCTACTCATGCATATAACATCAACGCATAAAACCAGGCTCGGATGCCACTGTTGGGGAACGTAGTAATTTCAAAATTTTCCTACGCCAACGCAAGATCATGGTGATGGCATAGCAACGAGAGAGGAGAGTATTGTCCACGCACTCGTGAGACCGTGAAGCGAAGCGTTATGACAACGCTGTTGATGTAGTCGACGTCTTCACGATCCGACCGATCCAAGTACCGAACGTACGGCACCTCCGAGTTCAGCACACGTTCAGCTCGATGACGATCCCCGGGCTCCGATCCAGCAAAGTGTCGGGGATGAGTTCCGTCAGCACGACGGCGCGGTGACGATGATGATGCTCTACCGGCGCAGGGCTTTGCCTAAACTCCGCGACGATATGACCGAGGTGGAATATGGTGGAGGGGGGCACCGCACACGGCTAAGGAACGATCCATAGATCAACTTGTGTGTCCTGGGTTGCTCCCCTGCCCCCGTATATAAAGGAGGGAAGGGGAGGTGCGGCCGGCCCCCAAGGGGTGCGCCTGGAGGAGTCCTACTCCCACCGGGATTAGGACTCCCCCCCTCTTGCGTTGTTGGAGAAGGAAAGGGGGGAGGGGAAAGAGGAAGGGGGGCGCCGCCCCCCTCTCCTTGTCCTATTCGAACTAGGGGGGGAGGGGGCGCACGGCCTGCCCCATCGGCCCTCCTCTTCTCCCTCATGGCCCACTAAGGCCCATTATCCCCGGAGGGTTCCGTAACCCCGGTGTTCCCAGAAAATCGATTTCACCGGAACCATTCCGATATCCAAATATAGGCTTCCAATATATCAATCTTTATGTCTCGACCATTTGAGACTCCTCGTCATGTCCGTGATCACATTCGGGACTCGAACAAACTTCGTACATCAAAACTTGTAAACTCATAATAAAACTGTCATCGTAGCGTTAAGCGTGCGGACCCTACGGGTTCGAGAACTATGTAGACATGACCTAGAACTATTCTCGGTCAATAACCAATAGCGGAACCTGGATGCCCATATTGGTTCCTACATATTCTATGAAGATCTTTATCGGTCAAACCGCATAACGACATCGTTGTTCCCTTTGTCATCGGTATGTTACTTGCCCGAAATTCGATCGTCGGTATCCAATACCTAGTTCAATCTCGTTACCGGCAAGTCTCTTTACTCGTTCCGTAATACATCATCTCGCAACTAACTTATTAGTTGCAAGGCTTGCAAGGCTTATGTTATGTGTATTACCGAAGGCCCGAGATACCTCTCCGACAATCGAGTGACAAAACCTAATCTCGAATACGCCAACCCAACATGTACCTTCGGAGACACCTGTAGTACTCCTTTATAATCACCCGATTCACGTTGTGACGTTTGGTAGCACCAAAGTGTTCCTCCGTAAACGGGGTTGCATAATCTCATAGTTACCGAACATGTATAAGTCATGAAGAAAGCAATAGCAATATACTAAGCGATCAAGTGCTAGGCTAACGGAATGGGTCATGTCAATCACATCATTCTCCTAATGATGTGATCCCATTTAATCAAATAACAACACATGTCTATGGTTAGGAAACATAAACATCTTTGATTAATGAGCTAGTCAAGTAGAGGCATACTAGTGACTATATGTTTGTCTATGTATTCACACATGTATCATGTTTCCGGTTAATACAATTCTAGCATGAATAA
Source organism: Aegilops longissima (assembly GCA_021605205.1). Classification (NCBI taxonomy): domain Eukaryota; kingdom Viridiplantae; phylum Streptophyta; class Magnoliopsida; order Poales; family Poaceae; genus Aegilops; species Aegilops longissima. Next base: position 829,135,036 of record CM038677.1, read on the forward strand.
TAAACATTTATCATGATATGAGGAAATAAATAATAACTTTATTATTGCCTCTAGGGCATATTTCCTTCATTATCGATGCCGAGGCACCCTAGGTTGGGCCTAATCACTTGGCACTAATCACTTGGCTCTATTGCCACCTATGTTGGGTTTATCATCTAGGGTTTATCGATGCTAAGGAGAATTCTAAGTTGGGCCTAATCACTTGGCTCTATTGCCACCTATGGTTTAATGCGGCAAGAATGGCAGGGCAGTTGATCCTACTTAACTAAGTACTAAGATACCCCGGCCCATGCATTAGTCGCAAGTACCCCATATGTCCTATTTTTAGCAAAGTCATGCTAAAATTCACGGAAAATTTCAGCATGACCTTTGCTGAAAATAGGACATATGGAGTACCCGAATTTGCCGGAACGGAAGTTAATCAACATTCCGACAAACTCAAGGGCCTCTCGGGGTACCTGCAAATTCATCACGACACGATGGTCGGAGACATGACCTTTGCAAAATGGTCGGAGACACGATGGTCTTTCTCAATGTGATCAATTGATGGATCAACACATAAAACATGTCCAATAAGTATGATTGATAGAGTCAACATCAGTATGAATATATATAAAGTTTTTCTTCATCAGCCAGGCCCATGCAAGTAACTGCATCCAGCAACTATGTCTGCTACTATGTAAACTACACTCTGTATTTATAGATTCATTTCAGATGAGATCAGATTGAGCTCCAACTGTAGCTGCAGCTGATGGATCCATGAGCCATCATGCCAGCCAGCCAGGAAATAAACTTTACTTTCCAAAGGAAATAAAAATACAATGCATACATACATACATACTTAATCAGGTAGATAGATAGATAGATAGATAGATAGATGAGCATGTTCAGTTTACAAGAATGAATATAAACAAGCAAAGAATGCATGCAAGTTTAAAGTAAAACGTTTCAGTTAATGCAAGTACTCCTCTTGCTCTCTACTTTCTCTCTTCTCTTCTTCAGTTAATTAACTGAATTTTACTGATGTTGTTGTTAACTGAATTTTAATCAGCTGCTGAAGAACACCTTCAGTTTCGTCAGATATAGGTGTAGTTTTCAGTCTCTGTCAGTTTCATCAGAGAAGTTTGCTTTCAGTTTCAAATAATCCGAGCTGCGCCTGGGTCGTAGTTTGTTAGGTTTCTCCGCGGCCCTGACCCGACCATGGGATGGCACGAACTAGACGGTCATGGCTGCATCGCGGGTGACGCGCGGGGAGCGCTGGGATGTCAGTGCTCACGACCCGGAAGTGGCCTAGTTTCTCGTTTTCTGTTAGCTGTGTAATCGTTGAATAAGAAGAGAAATAGAGAGCAGAAAAGCTGCGAAGTTGAACACGGGACAAACACATTATAACTGAATTTTACCACGTCTCCCCTCCTGGACGTTTCAGAAACAGGAGGGCCCCGTCTCCGCCCGAGTTTTCGAGGGCCCATGTCTCCCCTCCAAAGGGCAGGGCGTTTGAGTTTTCGAGGCAACTTCCCGTCTCCCTCCACCGGCAACTCCCCACGGCCGCAGTGGGGTTTTCTTCCCACGCCCGTGTAACTCCCTCCTATTCCATTGCCGCTCCATCTTCCTCCCTCTGCCTCCCTCCTCATTCCATTGCCGCTCCATCTTCCTCCCTCTACCTCCCTCTGCCTCCGGCATCAAGCAACTCCCTCTGCCTCCACCATCGCTGGCCAGAGGGAAATGGCGGAGGAATCGTGGAGCAACTCCTCCGTATGCCAAGAGAATGGCGGAGGCATCGTGGAGCAACTCCCTCCGTCGCCAAGCATCACCGTGGTGAGGCGTCTCGCAAGGAGCCGCTGGTGGTCGACGACGACGTTCCGGTCCCAGGCGAAGCGGGACTACACCGTGCCGCTCAAGGTTGATATCCACCTGAAGGAGCCGCTGGATGTCGTATGCACCAGCAATCCAGACGATGCCGACAAGATGATCCGCAAGATGAGGAGGAGGCTCGGCGGCATGCTTTCTCGGAATATCGGCGTTGATGTCGAGTATACCAGGGAAGACAAACCTCCGCAAATTGCTGCAGTTCTGCAGTTATGCGTGGAGGATCTCGTCCTGGTATACCACATCACCGCGGCAACCAAATGGTAAAAACATCCAGTTCTGAAGTAGTTTTTTGGTGATCATACAGAATGTTGTCTACAAGTTTTTGTGATCATTTAGTAGCTGTTATGAATGTTGTCTTGTAATGCAAAAGATTGCAAAAAAATACATCATTGAGATGTTATGCTTGTTGTTTTGATCATACAGAATGTTGTCTTGTAGTTGTTGTGATCATTTAGTAGTTGTTGTGATCATACTGTTTTAACTGAATTTTGGTCAGAACTGAAGATGCTATTTTAACTGAATTTTGCTTCAACTGAACCCATTTTAATTCTGTAGTTTCTGAAGTTTTTGAAGTAGATGAATTTGAATGTTAAAGATTATTTTGATGCAGGCCCAAGGAACTCCGCCCGCTCCTGCAGGAGAAGAATCTGTACACCTTTGTTGGCTTCTGCATTGGAGGCGACAAGGAGAAGCTGAAGTTGTCTGGTTTGGAGATCAACCCTGACAAGTACGTCGACTTTCAGCGCAAATGGAGAGTTCCAAACAATGGAAAGAAGTGGTAGTCTTTGGCTAAGTTTGCAGCCAGCCTCATCCACCCATCCTACTCAAAAATGAAGCAGAAGATCGACAGGAATTCGGACCACCTACTACGGGGGGACAGCCCAGTGCCAAACAAGCTCATCGAGTACGCCGCGAAAGATGTGTACGTCACCTACGAGGCATGGAAGAAAATCGAAATCACCAAAGAAGGTTTCGAGCTCTGGCAAGAGGCGGAGGATCATTGGGATGAACCCTACTACTGGGGATATTGAGTTGTTTGTGGTATTGGGATGACCACTACTACTGTGTCTCAGTTTGTAGTTATGTGGTTGAACAAGTTTGCTTCTGTTATGTTGAACAAGTTTGCTTTTGTAATGATGAACAAGTTTGCTTTGGTTGTCAGTTGACATCATCTCATCGATGAGCATGGTTTAGTTTTTCCTTTATCTATTTATTATTTAGGCAGATCTATTCAGGCATGGAGGATATAATCATCCTTATGGTGAGGATCGCAATGTTTTTAGCTTCCAAGTTTGTAATGACACATGATCTTTCCAACCACATAACTTAACTGCAAACATTTCCCCTGTAAATTGTAGTTACACATTCCAACCAATACCTGCAGGTTCTAATTTCATACTGAATGACCATCAATAACTAAGTGAAGCAAATAATTGCTATGCATTTCTTGGCACGCGAGAAGGAAGAGGGGATAGGAGGCGGAGCTCACCGGGGAGGCGCAAGGAGGCCCTGCGACATCTTAGTAGCAACAGAGGTGGCCGAAGTTGAGGAAGACAGCAGCGACCCGAGGAAGAAGAGGTGGAGGGGGGGTGGAGGGGTCGAGCGCCGTCGCGCCCTGGTTCCGCGGCTCACCGGCCCGGTGTTAAAGCAGATTCTACCCGCCGCCTTGCCTGTCGCCTCGCACGGTGGAGCTCGAGGGCTGGGAAGGCGAGGGAGGGGGTGGGTGGGTGCGGTGAAGGCGAGGGAGGGGGTGGATTGGGAGCGGACGGCGATGGGGAGCAAGGCAGGGGCTGACTGGGGGCGGCGACGGAGACAGAGGCGTGGGGGCGGCGGCGGCGTGGGTCGGGGCAGCGCGCGGGTGGATCTGGTGGCGAGGGAGAGAGGGTCGAACGGGATCTGGCGAGAGGGAGGGAGGATAGCTAGGGGGAGGGTTCTAATGGTGCACCGTCCAGTCGTGCGCCATAAGTATGACAATTCTAATGGCGCACCACCCCTCGGTGCGCCATTAGAATTTTGTTTTAATCTAGCGCACTAACCATATCTACAACCTAACCCTATCTACAACAGAACCCACCCACTAGCCCGGTGGTCAGCACGCAGCACACACACCGGGAGGTCCCGGTTCGATTCCTGTGCTCCCCAATATTTTTTTATGCATTTTAAATGTTGTCTTTTATATTTATTCGTGTTTAAATATGTTCAAACTTGTTTAAATCATAACAGTAATATTTTTTATAAAAACAGTAATAATTTTGAAAAATATGTTCAAATTTCTTACTTGAAAATATCATCGTGGCGGTGGAGCGGGGAGGTGCGGGATCGAGATCGAGATGGAGGGGAATCGAGATCGAGATGGAGGGGATCGAGATCAAGTGTCCTCATGAATTCAAAAAGTGCCCATGAAATTTAAAAATATTCATGATATCAAAAGTGCCCATGAAATACAATCGAGAAATGAAGACTACGATTTAAATACAATCGATCTTAGCTTGCTATCTGTTCACAATCTTCTTGCCCTTCTTTTTTGCAAATGGAGTTCTTACGTGGAACGGACGCCCTTTAGGTAGGGTGGTCCTGCTTCTTCTTGTGGTGTGTGCTGCTACTTCATAAATCGTCGTCATGTTCGATCTTGGTCGCCGCATTTGTCAAGTCTTGCTCATTGGCTACTCCATCCATTCCGATGATCTTCCTTTGCCTCTCCTCACGACAACACGACTGGGCTTTATGGTCGGTAATGAAGAAGCATTGGTCCACTTGGGAAGCCAGTACCCATGGCTCATTTTTAGCGGTGACGTTTGCGCCCGTGGTCTTGGATTTGGCTTCGGGTATAAACACGACTGGGCTTTGGCATAGTGCGCCATTAGTAGGTTTGCAAAAAAAGTAAAAAAATATATATACTAATGGCGCACTGTCTTGGTCGTGCGCCATTACTAGTTCTAACTAGTAATGGCGCACTTTGCCATCCCTGCGCCATTAGTTTGTATGAAAAAATGGGAAAAAAATGAATAGTAGTGGCGCACCGTGAGAACGGTGCGCCAAGCAACCGGTGCGCCATTAGTATATAGTAGTGGCGCACTACTTACCTGGTGCGCCATTAGAATCAGTCCTATCTATATCCTTTTTCCTAGTAGTGTCTTACGTGCCCCGTAATGAAACACCCACATGACTTCACGAACGTGGTTCTGTAACCGAGTAGTCGGACCCATGCCTCTACCGCCACACGTTTGTGCATTCAGAGAGTGCACACCCGTGACTTCAGAAAACACGCGTACATGCCTGTTGTGGATTCACCTCTTCCGCCTTCCATGCCTGACCCAATGTGCCTTTGTCGCTCCCGAGACTTCACAACCATGCCTCTTTAACCGTGCCTCGAGAAGCAGCATGTCCGTGCCTGGTCTAGCTTCATTCCCGTGCCTCCGCTGCTTAAATCCACGCGCCTCACACGACACTGGCCTCCTGTGCCTGCGTCAACGTGCCTTTACAACATGCACTACAGTGCCTCATGTGCCTTCATCCACATGCCTGTAGAAAGCCTCCACTTTAGCACTACCACGTAACTTCACAAACGTGGTGCCCTCATTTCCCTGCCTACACGTACATGCACCCACGTGCCTCATGTGTCACTCGCCCAGACTCTTACGTGCCCCGTAATGCCACACCCACGTGACTACATGAACGTGGTTCTGTAACCGAGTAGTCGGACCACCATGCCTCTGCCGCCACACTTTTTGCATCCAGAGAGTGCACACCCGTGACTTGAGAAAACACACGTACGTGCATGTTGTGGATTCCCCTCTTCCGCCTTCCATGCCTGACCCAACGTGCCTTTGTCGCTCCCGAGACTTCACAACCATGCCTCTTTAACCGTGCCTCGAGAAGCATCATGTCCGTGCCTGCGTTGGCTTCATTCCCGTGCCTCCGCTGCTTAAATTGACGCGCCTCACACGACACTGGCCTCCTATGCCTTCGTCAACGTGCCTTTAGAACCTGCACTACAGTGCCTCGTGTGCCTGCACCCACATGCCTGTAGAAAGCCTCCACTTCTGCACTACCGCGCGACTTCACAAACGTGGTGCCTTCATTTCTGTGCCTACCCGAACATGCACCCACGTGCCTCACGTGTCACTCGTCCAAACTCTTACGTGCCCCGTAATGCCACACCCACGTGACTTCACGAACGTGTTTCTGTAACCGAGTAGTCGGACCCATGCCTCTGCCGCCATACGTTTGTGCATCCAGAGAGTGCACACCCGTGACTTGAGAAAACACGCGTACGTGCCTGTTGTGGATTCACCTCTTCCGCCTTCCATGCCTGACCCAACGTGCCTTTGTCTCTCCCGAGACTTCACAACCATGCCTCTTTAACCGTGCCTCGAGAAGCAGCATGTCCGTGCCTGCGTTGGCTTCATTCCCGTGCCTCCGCTGCTTAAATCCACGCGCCTCACATGACACTGGCCTCATGTGCCAGCGTCAACACGCATTTAGAACCAGCACTACAGTGCCTCACGTGCCTGCATCCACATTCCTGTAGAAAGCCTCCACTTCAGCACTACAAACGTAACTTCACAAACGTGGTGCCTTCATTTCTGTGCCTACACGTACATGCACCCACGTGCCTCAGGTGTCTCTCGCCCAGACTCTTACGTGCCCCGTAGTGCCACACCCACGTGACTTCACGAACGTGATTCTGTAACCGAGTAGTCGGACCCATGCCTCTGCTGCCACAAATTGTGCATCCAGAGAGTGCACACCTGTGACTTGTGAAAACACGCGTACTTTCCTGTTGTGGATTCACCTCTTCCGCCTTCCATGCCTGACCCAACGTGCCTTTGTCTCTCCCGAGACTTCACAACCATGCCTCTTTAACCGTTCCTCAAGAAGCAGCATGTTCGTGCCTGCGTTGCCTTCATTCCCGTGCCTCCGCTCCTTAAATCCACGCACCTCACACGACACTGACCTCCTGTGCCTGCATCAACGTGCCTTTAGAACCTGCACTAGAGTGCCTCGTGTGCCTGCATCCACATGCCTGTAGAAAGCCTCCACTTCAGCACTCCCACGTGACTTCACAAACGTGGTGCCTTCATTTTGTGCCTACACGCACATGCACCCACGCGCCTCACGTGTCACTCGCCTGCACTCTTACGCGCCCGTAATGCCACACCCACGTGACTTCACGAACGTGGTTACAGTAACCAGTAGTCGGACCATGCCTCTACCGCCACACGCTTGTGCATCCAGAGAGTGCACACCCGTGTCTTGAGAAAACACGCGTACGTGCCTGTTGTGGATTCACCTCTTCCGCCTTCCATGCCTGACCCAACGTGCCTTTGTCTCTCCCGAGACTTCACAACCATGCCTCTTTAACCGTTCCTCAAGAATCAGCATGTCCGTGCGTGCGTTGGCTTCATTCTCGTGCCTCCGCTACTTAAATCCACGCGCCTCACACGACACTGGCGTCCTGTGCCTTTAGAACCTGCACTACAGTGCCTCGCGTGCCTGCATCCACATGCATGTAGAAAGCCTCCACTTCAGTACTACCACGTGACTTCACAAACGTGGTGCCTTCATTTTTGTGCCTACACGTACATGCACCCACGTGCCTCACGTGTCACTCGCCCAGACTCTTACGTGCCCCGTAATGCCACACTCACGTGACTTCACAAACGTGGTTCTGTAACCGAGTAGTCGGACCGATGCCTCTGCCGCCACACGTTTGTGCATCCAGAGAGTGCACACCCGTGACTTGAGAAAACACGTGTACGTGCCTGTTGTGGATTCACCTCTTCTGCCTTCCATGCCTGACCCAACGTGCCTTTGTCGCTCCGGAGACTTCACAACCATGCCTCTTTAACCGTGCCTCGAGAAGCAGGATGTCCGTGCCTGCGTTGGCATCATTCCGGTGTGTCCGCTGCTTAAATCCATGCGCCTCACACAACACTGGCCTCCTGTGCCTGCGTCAACGTGCCTTTAGAACCTGCACTACAGTGCCTCGTGTGCCTGCATCCACATGCCTGTAGAAAGCCTCCACTTCAGCACTACCATGTCAGTTCACAAACGTGGTGCCTTCATGTCTGTGCCTACACGTACATGCACCCACGTGCCTCACGTGTCACTCGCCCAGACTCTTACGTGCCCCGTAATGCCACACGCACGTGACTTCAGGAACGTGGTTCTGAAACCGAGTAGTCGGACCATGCCTCTACCGCCACACGTTTGTGCATCCAGAGAGTGCACACCCGTGACTTGAGAAAACACGCGTACGTGCCTGTTGTGGATTCACCTCTTCCGCCTTCCATGCCTGACCCAACGTGCCTTTGTGGCTCCCGAGACTTCACAACCATGCCTCTTTAAGCGTGCCTCGAGAAGCAGCATGTCCTTGCCTGCGTTGCCTTCATTCCCGTGCCTCCGCTCCTTAAATCCACGCGCCTCACACGACACTGACCTCCTGTGCCTGCATCAACGTGCCTATAGAACCTGCACTAGAGTGCCTCGTGTGCCTGCATCCACATGCCTGTAGAAAGCCTCCACTTCAGCACTACCACGTGACTTCACAAACGTGGTGCCTTCATTTCTGTGCCTACACGTACATGCACCCACGTGCCTCACGAGTCACTGACCCAGACTCTTACGTGCCCCATAATGCCACACCCACGTGACTTGACGAACGTGGTTCTGTAACCGAGTAGTCGGACCCATGCCTCTGCCGCCACATGTTTGTGCATCCAGAGAGTGCACACCCGTGACTTGAGAAAACAGGCGTACGTGCCTGTTGTGGATTCACCTATTCCGCCTTCCATGCCTGACCCAACGTTCCTTTGTCTCTCCCGAGACTTCACAACCATGCCTCTTTAACCGTGCCTCAAGAAGCAGCTTGTCCGTTCCTGCGTTGGCTTCATTCCCGTGCCTCCGCTGCTTAAATCCACGCGCCTCACACGACACTGGCCTCCTGTGCCTGCGTCAACCTGCCTTTAAAACCTGCACTACAGTGCCTCATGTGCCTGCATCCACATGCCTGTAGAAAGCCTCCACTTCAGCACTACCACGTGAATTCAGAAATGTGGTGCCTTCATTTCTGTGCCTACACGTACATGCACCCATGTGCCTCACGTGTCACTCGCCCAAACTCGTATGTGCCCCATAATGCCACTCTCACGTGACTTCACAAACATGGTTCTGTAACCGAGTAGTCAGACCCATGCCTCTGCCGCCACATGTTTGTGCTTCCAGAGAGTGCACACCCGTGAGTTGAGAAAACACGCATACGTGCCTGTTGTGGATTCACCTCTTCCGCCTTCCATGCCTGACCCAACGTGCCTTTGTCGCTCCCGAGACTTCACTACCATGCCTCTTTAAGCGTGCCTCGAGAAGCAGCATGTTCGTGCCTGCGTTGCCTTCATTCCCGTGCCTCCGCTCCTTAAATCCACGCACCTCACACGACACTGACCTCCTGTGCCTGCATCAACGTGCCTTTAGAACCTGCACTAGAGTGCCTCGTGTGCCTGCATCCACATGCCTGTAGAAAGCCTCCACTTCAGCACTCCCACGTGACTTCACAAACGTGGTGCCTTCATTTTTGTGCCTACACGTACATGCACCCACGTGCCTCACGTGTCACTCGCCCAGACTCTTACGTGCCCCGTAATGCCACACCCACGTGACTTCACGAACGTGGTTATGTAACCGAGTAGTCGGACCATGCCTCTACCGCCACACGTTTGTGCATCCAGAGAGTGCACACCCGTGTCATGAGAAAACACGCAGACGCGCTCTGCTGTGGATTCACCTCTTCCGCCTTCCATGCCTGACCCAAAGTGCCTTTGTGGCTCCCGAGACTTCACAACCATGCCTCTTTGCGTGCCTCGAGAAGCAGCATGTCCGTGCCTGCGTTGCCTTCATTCCGTGCCTCCGCTCCTTAAATCCACGCTACCACACGACAATCGACCTCCTGTGCCTGCATCAACATGCCTTTAGAACCTGCACCAGAGTGCCTCGTGTGCCTGCATCCACATGCTCGTAGAAAGCCTCCACTTCAGACTGCCACGTGACTTCACAAAGTGGTGCCTTCATTTCCGTGCCTACGAACATGCACCCACGCGCCTCACGAGTCACTCACCCAGACTCTTACGTGCCCCATAATGCCACACCCACGTGACTTGACGAACGTGGTTCAGTAACCGAGTAGTCGGACCCATGCCTCTGCCGCCACATGTTTGTGCATCCAGAGAGTGCACACCCGTGACTTGAGAAAACACGCGTACGTGCCTGTTGTGGATTCACCTATTCCGCCTTCCATGCCTGACCCAACGTTCCTTTGTCTCTCCCGAGACTTCAGAACCATGCCTCTTTAACTGTGCCTCAAGAAGCAGCTTGTCCGTTCCTGCGTTGGCTTCATTCCCGTCCCTCCGCTGCTTAAATCCACGCGCCTCACACGACACTGGCCTCCCGTGCTCTGCGCCAACCTGCCTTTAAAACCTGCACTACAATTGCCTCATGTGCCTGCATCCACATGCCTCAGAGAAAGCCTCCACTTCAGCACTACCACGTGAATTCAGAAATGTGGTGCCTTCATTTCTGTGCCTACACGTACATGCACCCATGTGCCTCACGTGTCACTCGCCCAAACTCGTATGTGCCCCATGATGCCACTCTCACGTGACTTCACAAACATGGTTCTGTAACCGAGTAGTCAGACCCATGCCTCTGCCGCCACATGTTTGTGCTTCCAGAGAGTGCACACCCGTGAGTTGAGAAAACACGCATACGTGCCTGTTGTGGATTCACCCTTCCGCCTTCCATGCCTGACCCAACGTGCCTTTGTCGCCCCGAGACTTCACTACCATGCCTCTTTAAGCGTGCCTCGAGAAGCAGCATGTTCGTGCTCTGCGTTGCCTTCATTCCGTGCCTCCGCTCCTTAAATCCACGCACCTCACACGACATCGACCTCCCGTGCCTGCATCAACGTGTTTTAGAACCTGCACTAGAGTGCCTCGTGTGCCTGCATCCACATGCCTGTAGAAAGCCTCCACTTCAGCACTCCCACGTGACTTCACAAACGTGGTGCCTTCATTTTTGTGCCTACACGTACATGCACCCACGTGCCTCACGTGTCACTCGCCCAGACTCTTACGTGCCCCGTAATGCCACACCCACGTGACTTCACGAACGTGGTTATGTAACCGAGTAGTCGGACCATGCCTCTACCGCCACACGTTTGTGCATCCAGAGAGTGCACACCCGTGTCATGAGAAAACACGCGTACGTGCCTGTTGTGGATTCACCTCTTCCGCCTTCCATGCCTGACCCAAAGTGCCTTTGTGGCTCCTGAGACTTCACAACCATGCCTCTTTAAGCGTGCCTCGAGAAGCAGCATGTCCGTGCCTGCGTTGCCTTCATTCCCGTGCCTCCGCTCCTTAAATCCACGCGCCTCACACGACACTGACCTCCTGTGCCTGCATCAACATGCCTTTAGAACCTGCACCAGAGTGCCTCGTGTGCCTGCATCCACATGCCTGTAGAAAGCCTCCACTTCAGCACTGCCACGTGACTTCACAAAAGTGGTGCCTTCATTTCCGTGCCTACACGAACATGCACCCACGTGCCTCACGAGTCACTCACCCAGACTCTTACGTGCCCCATAATGCCACACCCACGTGACTTGACGAACGTGGTTCAGTAACCGAGTAGTCGGACCCATGCCTCTGCCGCCACATGTTTGTGCATCCAGAGAGTGCACACCCGTGACTTGAGAAAACACGCGTACGTGCCTGTTGTGGATTCACCTCTTCCGCCTTCCATGCCTGACCCAACGTTCCTTTATCTCTCCCGAGACTTCAGAACCATGCCTCTTTAACTGTGCCTCAAGAAGCAGCTTGTCCGTTCCTGCGTTGGCTTCATTCCCGTCCCTCCGCTGCTTAAATCCACGCGCCTCACACGACACTGGCCTCCTGTGCCGGCGTCAACCTGCCTTTAAAACCTGCACTACAGTGCCTCGTGTGCCTGCATCCACATGCCTGTAGAAAGCCTCCACTTCAGCACTACCACGTGACTTTACAAATGTGGTGCCTTCATTTCTGTGCCTACACGTACATGTACCCACGTGCCTCACGTGTCACTCGCCCAAACTCGTACGTGCCCCATAATGCCACTCTCACGTGACTTCACAAACATGGTTCTGTAACCGAGTAGTCGGACCCATGCCTCTGCCGCCACATGTTTTTGCATCCAGAGAGTGCACACCCGTGACTTGAGAAAACACGCGTACGTGCCTGTTGTGGATTCACCCCTTCCGCCTTCCATGCCTGACCCAACGTGCCTTTCTCGCTCCCGAGACTTCACAACCATGCCTCTTTAACCGTGCCTCGAGAAGCAGCTTGTCCGTGCCTGCGTTGGCATCATTCCCGTGCGTCCGCTGCTTAAATACACGCGCCTCACACGACACTGGCCTCCTGTGCCTGCGTCAACATGCCTTTAGAACCTGCACTACAGTGCCTCGTGTGCCTGCATCCACATGCCTGTAGAAAGCCTCCACTTCAGCACTACCACGTGACTTCACAAACGTGGTGCCTTCATTTCTGTGCCTACACGTACATGCACCCACGTGCCTCACGTGTCACGCCGCCTGCACTCTTACGTGCCCCCAGACACACACACACGTGACTTCACAAACGTGGTTACAGAACCGAGTAGTCGGACCCATGCCTCTGCCGCCACACGTTTGTGCATCCAGAGAGTGCACACCCGTGACTTGAGAAAACACGTGTATGTGCCTGTTGTGGATTCACCTCTTCCGCCTTCCATGCCTGACCCAACGTGCCTTTGTCGCTCCGGAGACTTCACAACCATGCATCTTTAACCGTGCCTCAAGAAGCAGCATGTTTGTGCCTGCGTTGGCATCATTCCCGTGCGTCCGCTGCTTAAATCCATGCGCCTCACACGACACTGGCCTCCTATGCCTGCGTCAACGTGCCTTTAGAACCTGCACTAAAGTGCCTCGTGTGCCTGCATCCACATGCCTGTAGAAAGCCTCCACTTCAGCACTACCATGTGACTTCACAAACGTGGTGCCTTCATTTCTGTGCCTACACGTACATGCACCCACGTACCTCACGTGTCACTCGCCCAGACTCTTACGTGCCCCGTAATGCCACACCCACGTGACTTCACGAACGTGGTTCTTTAACCGAGTAGTCGGACCATGCCTCGACCGCCACACGTTTGTGCATCCAGAGAGTGCACACCCGTGACTTGAGAAAACACGTGTACGTGCCTGTTGTGGATTCACCTCTTCCGCCTTCAATGCCTGACCCAACATGCCTTTGTCGCTCCCGAGACTTCACAACCATGCCTCTTTAACCGTGCCTCGAGAAGCAGGATGTCCATGCCTGCGTTCGCATCATTCCCGTGCGTCCGCTGCTTAAATCCATGCGCCTCACACGACACTGGCCTCCTGTGCCTGCGTCAACGTGCCTTTAGAACCTGCACTACAGTGCCTCGTGTGCCTGCATCCACATGCCTGTAGAAAGCCTCCACTTCAGCACTACCATGTGAGTTCACAAACGTGGTGCCTTCATTTCTGTGCCTACACGTACATGCACCCACGTGCCTCACGTGTCACTCGCCCAGACTCTTACGTGCCCCGTAATGCCACACCCACGTGACTTCACGAACGTGGTTCTGTAAACGAGTAGTCGGACCATGCCTCTACCGCCACACGTTTGTGCATCCAGAGAGTGCACACCCGTGACTTGAGAAAACACGCGTACATGCCTGTTGTGGATTCACCTCTTCCGCCTTCCATGCCTGACCCAACGTGCCTTTGTCTCTCCCGAGACTTCACAACCATGCCTCTTTAACCGTGCCTCGAGAAGCAGCTTGTCCGTTCTTGCGTTGGCTTCATTCCCGTGCCTCCGCTGCTTAAATCCACGCGCCTCACACGACACTGGCCTCCTGTGCCTGCGTCAACCTGCCTTTAAAACCTGCACTACAGTGCCTCGTGTGCCAGCATCCACAAGCCTGTAGAAAGCCTCCACATCAGCACTACCACGTGACTTCACAAATGTGGTGCCTTCATTTCTGTGCCTACACGCACATGCACCCACGCGTTTCACGTGTCACTCGCCTGCACTCAGACGCGCCCCATAATGCCACTCTCACGTGACTTCACAAACATGGTTACAGAACCGAGTAGTCGAACCCATGCCTCTGCCGCCACATGTTTGTGCATCCAGAGAGTTCACACCCATGACTTGAGAAAACACGCAGACGCGCCTGTTGTGGATTCACCTCTTCCGCCTTCCATGCCTGACCAAACGCCTTTGTCGCCCCGAGACTTCACAACCATGCCTCTTTAACTGTGCCTCGAGAAGCAGCATGTCCGTACCTGCGTTGGCATCATTCCCGTCGTCCGCTGCTTAAATACAGCGCCTCACACGACATTGGCCTCCTGTGCTGCGTCAACATGCCTTTAGAACCTGCACTACAGTGCCACGTGTGCCTGCATCCACATGCCTGTAGAAAGCCTCCACTTCAGCACTACCACGTGACTTCACAAACGTGGTGCCTTCATTTCTGTGCCTACACGTACATGCACCCACGTGCCTCACGTGTCACTCGCCCAGACTCTTACGTGCCCCGTAATTCCACACCCACGTGACTTCACGCACGTGGTTCTGTAACCGAGTAATCGGACCCATGCCTCTGCCGCCACACATTTGTGCATCCAGAGAGTGCACACCCGTGACTTGAGAAAACACGTGTACGTGCCTGTTGTGGATTCACCTCTTCCGCCTTCAATGCCTGACCCAACATGCCTTTGTCGCTCCCGAGACTTCACAACCATGCCTCTTTAACCGTGCCTCGAGAAGCAGGATGTCCATGCCTGCGTTCAGATCATTCCCGTCGTCCGCTGCTTAAATGCATGCGCCTCACACGACACCGGCCTCCCGTGCTCGCGCTAACGTGCCTTTAGAACCTGCACTATGATTGCCTCGTGTGCCTGCATCCACATGCCTGTAGAAAGCCTCCACTTCAGCACTACCATGTGAGTTCACAAACGTGGTGCCTTCATTTCTGTGCCTACACGTACATGCACCCACGTGCCTCACGTGTCACTCGCCTGAACTCCACGTGCCCGTAATGCCACACCCACGTGGTTCTTTAACCGAGTAGTCGGACCATGCCTCTACCGCCACACGTTTGTGCATCCAGAGAGTGCACACCCGTGACTTGAGAAAACACGCGTACGTGCCTGTTGTGGATTCACCTCTTCCGCCTTCCATGCCTGACCCAACGTGCCTTTGTGGCTCCCGAGACTTCACAACCATGCCTCTTTAACCGTGCCTCGAGGAGCAGCATGTCCGTGCCTGCGTTGCCTTCATTCCCGTGCCTCCGCTCCTTAAATCCACACGCCTCACACGACACTGGCCTCCTGTGCTTGCATCAACGTGCCTTTAGAAACTGTACTAGAGTGCCTCGTGTGCCTGCATCCACATGCCTGTAGAAAGCCTCCACTTCAGCACTACCACGTGACTTCACAAACGTGGTGCCTTCATTTCTGTGCCTACACGTACATGCACCCACGTGCCTCACGTGTCACTCGCCCAGACTCTTACGTGCCCCGTAATTCCACACCCACGTGACTTCACGCACGTGGTTCTGTAACCGAGTAGTCGGACCCATGCCTCTGCCGCCACACATTTGTGCATCCAGAGAGTGCACACCCGTGACTTGAGAAAACACGTGTACGTGCCTGTTGTGAATTCACCTCTTCCGCCTTCAATGCCTGACCCAACATGCCTTTGTCGCTCCCGAGACTTCACAACCATGCCTCTTTAACCGTGCCTCGAGAAGCAGGATGTCCATGCCTGCGTTCGCATCATTCCCGTGCGTCCGCTGCTTAAATGCATGCGCCTCACACGACACTGGCCTCCTGTGCCTGCGTCAACGTGCCTTTAGAACCTGCACTTCAGTGCCTCGTGTGCCTGCATCCACATGCCTGTAGAAAGCCTCCACTTCAGCACTACCACGTGACTTCACAAACGTGGTGCCTTCATTTCTGTGCCTACACGTACATGCACCCACGTGCCTCACGTGTCACTCGCCCAGACTCTTACGTGCCCCGTAATGCCACACCCACGTGACTTCACGAACGTGGTTCTGTAACCGAGTAGTCGGACCATGCCTCTACCGCCACACGTTTGTGCATCCAGAGAGTGCACACCCGTGACTTGAGAAAACACGCGTACGTGCATGTTGTGGATTCACCTCTTCCGCCTTCCATGCCTGACCCAACGTGCCTTTGTCTCTCCCGAGACTTCACAACCATGCCTCTTTAACCGTTCCTCGAGAAGCAGCTTGTCCGTTCTTGCGTTGGCTTCATTCCCGTGCCTCCGCTGCTTAAATCCACGCGCCTCACACGACACTGGCCTCCTGTGCCTGCGTCAACCTGCCTTTAAAACCTGCACTACAGTGCCTCGTGTGCCTGCATCCACAAGCCTGTAGAAAGCCTCCACTTCAGCACTACCACGTGACTACACAAATGTGGTGCCTTTATTTCTGTGCCTACACGTACATGCACCCACGTGCCTCACGTGTCACTCGCCTGCACTCAGACGCGCCCCATAATGCCACTCTCACGTGACTTCACAAACATGGTTCTCAGAACCGAGTAGTCGGACCCATGCCTCTGCCGCCACATGTTTGTGCATCCAGAGAGTTCACACCCATGACTTGAGAAAACACGCGTACGTGCCTGTTGTGGATTCACCTCTTCCGCCTTCCATGCCTGACCAAACGTGCCTTTGTCGCTCCCGAGACTTCACAACCATGCATCTTTAACCGTGCCTCGAGAAGTAGCATGTCTGTGCCTGCGTTGGCATCATTCCCGTGCGTCCGCTGCTTAAATACACGCGCCTCACACGACATTGGCCTCCTGTGCCTGCGTCAACATGCCTTTAGAACCTGCACTACAGTGCCTCGTGTGCCTGCATCCACATGCCTGTAGAAAGCCTCCACTTCAGCACTACCACGTGACTTCACAAACGTGGTGCCTTCATTTCTGTGCCTACACGTACATGTACCCACGTGCCTCACGTGTCACTCGCCCAGACTCTTACGTGCCCCGTAATGCCACACACACGTGACTTCACAAACGTGGTTCTGTAACCGAGTAATCGGACCCATGCCTCTGCCGCCACATGTTTGTGCATCCAGAGAGTGCACACCCGTGACTTGAGAAAACACGTGTATGTGCCTGTTGTGGATTCATCTCTTCCGCCTTCCATGCCTGACCCAACGTGCCTTTGTCGCTCCGGAGACTTCACAACCATGCATCTTTGACCGTGCTTCGAGAAGAAGGATGTCCGTGCCTGCGTTGGCATCATTCTCGTGCGTCCGCTGCTTAAATCCATGCGCCTCACACGACACTGGCCTCCTGTGCCTGCGTCAACGTGCCTTTAGAACCTGCACTACAGTGCCTCGTGTGCCTGCATCCACATGCCTGTAGAAAGCCTCCACTTCAGCACTACAATGTGACTTCACAAACGTGGTGCCTTCATTTCTTTGCCTACACCTACGTGCACCCACGTGCCTCACGTGTCACTCGCCCAGACTCTTACGTGCCCCGTAATGCCACACCCACGTGGTTCTTTAACCGAGTAGTCGGACCATGCCTCTGCCGCCACACGTTTGTGCATCCAGAGAGTGCACACCCGTGACTTGAGAAAACACGCGTACGTGCCTGTTGTGGATTCACCTCTTCCGCCTTCCATGCCTGACCCAACGTGCCTTTGTGGCTCCCGAGACTTCACAACCATGCCTATTTAACCGTGCCTCGAGGAGCAGCATGTCCGTGTCTGCGTTGCCTTCATTCCCGTGCCTCCGCTCCTTAAATCCACACGCCTCACACGACACTGGCCTCCTGTGCCTGCATCAACGTGCCTTTAGAAATTGCACTAGAGTGCCTCGTGTGCCTGCATCCACATGCCTGTAGAAAGCCTCCACTTCAGCACTACCACGTGACTTCACAAACGTGGTGCCTTCATTTCTGTGCCTACACGTACATGTACCCACGTGCCTCACGTGTCACTCGCCTGCACTCTTACGCGCCCGTAATGCCACACCCACGTGACTTCACGAACGTGGTTCTCAGAATCGAGTAGTCGGACCATGCCTCTACCGCCACACGCTTGTGCATCCAGAGAGTGCACACCCGTGACTTGAGAAAACACGCGTACGTGCATGTTGTGGATTCACCTCTTCCGCCTTCCATGCCTGACCCAACGTGCCTTTGTCTCTCCCGAGACTTCACAACCATGCCTCTTTAACCGTTCCTCGAGAAGCAGCTTGTCCGTTCTTGCGTTGGCTTCATTCCCGTGCCTCCGCTGCTTAAATCCACGCGCCTCACACGACACTGGCCTCCTGTGCCTGCGTCAACCTGCCTTTAAAACCTGCACTACAGTGCCTCGTGTGCCTGCATCCACAAGCCTGTAGAAAGCCTCCACTTCAGCACTACCACGTGACTACACAAATGTGGTGCCTTTATTTCTGTGCCTACACGTACATGCACCCACGTGCCTCACGTGTCACTCACCCAGACTCGTACGTGCCCCATAATGCCACTCTCACGTGACTTCACAAACATGGTTCTGTAACCGAGTAGTCGGACCCATGCCTCTGCCGCCACATGTTTGTGCATCCAGAGAGTTCACACCCATGACTTGAGAAAACACGCGTACGTGCCTGTTGTGGATTCACCTCTTCCGCCTTCCATGCCTGACCAAACGTGCCTTTGTCGCTCCCGAGACTTCACAACCATGCCTCTTTAACCGTGCCTCGAGAAGCAGCATGTCTGTGCCTGCGTTGGCATCATTCCCGTGCGTCCGCTGCTTAAATACACGCGCCTCACACGACATTGGCCTCCTGTGCCTGCGTCAACATGCCTTTAGAACCTGCACTACAGTGCCACGTGTGCCTGCATCCACATGCCTGTAGAAAGCCTCCACTTCAGCACTACCACGTGACTTCACAAACGTGGTGCCTTCATTTCTGTGCCTACACGTACATGCACCCACGTGCCTCACGTGTCACTCGCCCAGACTCTTACGTGCCCCGTAATTCCACACCCACGTGACTTCACGCACGTGGTTCTGTAACCGAGTAATCGGACCCATGCCTCTGCCGCCACACATTTGTGCATCCAGAGAGTGCACACCCGTGACTTGAGAAAACACGTGTACGTGCCTGTTGTGGATTCACCTCTTCCGCCTTCAATGCCTGACCCAACATGCCTTTGTCGCTCCCGAGACTTCACAACCATGCCTCTTTAACCGTGCCTCGAGAAGCAGGATGTCCATGCCTGCGTTCGCATCATTCCCGTGCGTCCGCTGCTTAAATGCATGCGCCTCACACGACACTGGCCTCCTGTGCCTGCGTCAACGTGCCTTTAGAACCTGCACTACAGTGCCTCGTGTGCCTGCATCCACATGCCTGTAGAAAGCCTCCACTTCAGCACTACCATGTGAGTTCACAAACGTGGTGCCTTCATTTCTGTGCCTACACGTACATGCACCCACGTGCCTCACGTGTCACTCGCCCAGACTCTTACGTGCCCCGTAATGCCACACCCACGTGGTTCTTTAACCGAGTAGTCGGACCATGCCTCTACCGCCACACGTTTGTGCATCCAGAGAGTGCACACCCGTGACTTGAGAAAACACGCGTACGTGCCTGTTGTGGATTCACCTCTTCCGCCTTCCATGCCTGACCCAACGTGCCTTTGTGGCTCCCGAGACTTCACAACCATGCCTATTTAACCGTGCCTCGAGGAGCAGCATGTCCGTGTCTGCGTTGCCTTCATTCCCGTGCCTCCGCTCCTTAAATCCACACGCCTCACACGACACTGGCCTCCTGTGCCTGCATCAACGTGCCTTTAGAAATTGCACTAGAGTGCCTCGTGTGCCTGCATCCACATGCCTGTAGAAAGCCTCCACTTCAGCACTACCACGTGACTTCACAAACGTGGTGCCTTCATTTCTGTGCCTACACGTACATGTACCCACGTGCCTCACGTGTCACTCGCCCAGACTCTTACGTGCCCCGTAATTCCACACCCACGTGACTTCACGCACGTGGTTCTGTAACCGAGTAGTCGGACCCATGCCTCTGCCGCCACACATTTGTGCATCCAGAGAGTGCACACCCGTGACTTGAGAAAACACGCGTACGTGCCTGTTGTGGATTCACCTCTTCCGCCTTCCATGCCTGACCCAACGTGCCTTTGTCGCTCCCAAGACTTCACAACTATGCCTCTTTAACCGTGCCTCGAGAAGCAGCATGTCCGTGCCTGCGTTGGCATCATTCCCGTGCGTCCGCTGCTTAAATACACGCGCCTCACACGACACTGGCCTCCTGTGCCTGCGTCAACATGCCTTTAGAACCTGCACTACAGTGCCTCGTGTGCCTGCATCCACATGCCTGTAGAAAGCCTCCACTTCAGCACTACCACGTGACTTCACAAAACGTGGTGCCTTCATTTCTGTGCCTACACGTACATGCACCCACGTGCCTCACGTGTCACTCGCCCAGACTCTTACGTGCCCTGTAATGCCACACCCACGTGACTTCACGAATGTGGTACTTTAACCGAGTAGTCGGACCCATCCCTCTGCCGCCACACGTTGAGCATCCAGAGAGTGCACACCCGTGACTTGAGAAAACACGCGTACGTGCCTGTTGTGGATTCACGTCTTTCGCCTTCCATGCCTGATCCAACGTGCCTTTGTCGCTCCCGAGACTTCATAACCCTGCCTCTTTAACCGTGCCTCGAGAAGCAGCATGTCCGTTCCTGCGTTGGCTTCATTCTCGTGCCTCCGCTGCTTAAATCCACGCGCCTCACACGACACTGGCCTCCTGTGCTGCGTCAACGCGCTTTCGAACCTGCACTACAGTGCCTCGTGTGCCTGCATCCACATGCCTGTAGAAAGCCTCCACTTCAGCACTACCATGTGACTTCAGAAACGTGGTGCCTTCATTTCTATGCCTAAACGTACATGCACCCACGTGCCTCACGTGTCACTCGCCCAGACTCTTACGTGCCCCGTAATGCCACACCCACGTGACTTCACGAACGTGGTTACTCAGAAACGAGTAGTCGGACCATGCCTCTACCGCCACACGCTTGTTTATCCGGAGAGTGCACACCGTGACTTGAGAAAACACGCGTACGCGCTCGTTGTGGATTCACCTCTTCCGCCTTCCATGCCTGACCCAACGTGCCTTTGTGGCTCCGAGACTTCGAACCATGCCTCTTTAACCGTGCCTCGAGAAGCAGCATGTCCGTGCCTGCGTTGCCTTCATTCCCGTGCCTCCGCTCCTTAAATCCACACGCCTCACACGACACTGGCCTCCTGTGCCTGCGTCAACGTGCCTTTAGAACCTGCACTACAGTGCCTCGTGTGCCTGCATCCACATGCCTGTAGAAAGCCTCCACTTCAGCACTACCACGTGACTTCACAAACGTGGTGCCTTCATTTCTGTGCCTACACGTACATGCACCCACGTGCCTCACGTGTCACTCGCCCAGATTCTTACGTGCCCCGTAATGCCACACCCACGTGACTTCACAAATATGGTTCTGTAACCGAGTAGTCGTACCCATGCCTCTGCCGCCACACGTTTGTGCATCCAGAGAGTGCACACCCGTGACTTGAGAAAACACGCTTACGTGCCTATTGTGGATTCACCTCTTCTGCCTTCCATGCCTGACCCAATGTGCCTTTGTCGCTCCCGAGACTTCACAATCATGCCTCTTCGTGTGCTTCACACGCATTTCGTACCCACGTGCCTCACGTGTCACTCGCCTGCACTCCACGTGCCCTGTAATGCCACACCCACGTGACTTCACGAACGTGGTTCTATAACCGAGTAGTCGGACCATGCCTCTACCGCCACACGTTTGTGCATCCAGAGAGTGCACACCCGTGTCTTGAGAAAACACGCGTACGTGCCTGTTGTGGATTCACCTCTTCCGCCTTCCATGCCTGACCCAACGTGCCTTTGTCTCTCCCGAGACTTCACAACCATGCCTCTTTAACCGCGGCTCGAGAAGCAGCTTGTCCGTTTGCGCTGGCTTCATTCCCGTGCCTCCGCTGCTTAAATCCACGCTACCACACGACACCGGCCTCCGTGCTCGCGCTAACGTGTTTTAAAACCTGCACTACAAGGCCTCGTGTGCTGCATCCACAAGCCTCGTAGAAAGCCTCCACTTCAGCACTACCACGTGACTACACAAATGTGGTGCCTTCATTTCTGTGCCTACACGCACATGCACCCACGCGTTTCACGTGTCACTCGCCTGCACTCAGACGCGCCCTATAATGCCACTCTCACGTGACTTCACAAACATGGTTCAGAACCGAGTAGTCGGACCCATGCCTCTCCGCCACATGTTTGTGCATCCAGAGAGTTCACACCCATGACTTGAGAAAACACGCCAGACGCGCCTGTTGTGGATTCACCTCTTCCGCCTTCCATGCCTGACCAAACGTGCCTTTGTCGCCCCGAGACTTCACGACCATGCCTCTTTAACTGTGCTCGAGAAGCAGCATGTATGTGCTGCGCTGGCATCATTCCCTGCAAGGCGTCCGCTGCTTAAATACACGCTACCACACGACATTGGCCTCCCGTGCTCGCGCCAACATGCCTTTAGAACCTGCACTACGATTGCCATGTGTGCCTGCATCCACATGCTGAGAAAGCCTCCACTTCAGCACTACCACGTGACTTCACAAACGTGGTGACTGCCTACACGCACATGTACCCACGCGCCTCACGTGTCACTCGCCTGCACTCCACGTGCCCCGTAATGCCACACACACGTGACTTCACAAACGTGGTTCAGAACCGAGTAATCGGACCCATGCCTCGCCGCCACATGTTTGTGCATCCAGAGAGTGCACACCGTGACTTGAGAAAACACGTATCACGCCTGTTGTGGATTCATCTCTTCCGCCTTCCATGCCTGAACCAACGTGCCTTTGTCGCCCGGAGACTTCACAACCATGCATCTTTAACCGTGCTTCGAGAAGCAGCATCGCGCGGCATCATTCTCCATGCCTCGTAGAAAGGCCCGCTGCTTAAATCCATGCGCCACACGACACGTTCGCGCCAACGTGGTTTTAGCTGGTGTTGCTTGATCCAACCGAAAGTAGTCGACACCCATGGCTCGCCGCCGCTGCTTGTGCTACACCACACCACGCCTTTAGAACCTGCCACGCCTCGTGTGCCTGCATCCACATGCCCGTAGAAAGCCTCCACTTCGGATGTGACTTTGTGCCTTCATTTCTGTCGCAGCACCCACGCGCCTCACGTGTCACTGCACTTACGCGCCCCGTAATGCCACACCCACGTGGTTCTTTAACCGAGTAGTCGGACCATGCCTCCCGCCACACTTTGTGCATCCAGAGAGTGCACACCGCGACTTGAGAAAACACGCCAGACGCGTGCCTGTTGTGGATTCACCTCTTCCGCCTTCCATGCCTGACCCAACGTGCCTTTGTGGCTCCCGAGACTTCACAACCATGCCTATTTAACTGCGCCTCGAGGAGCAGCATGTCCGTGCCTGCGCTTTCATTTTGCCTCCGTCCGCCTCCTTAAATCCACACGCCACACGACACCGGCCTCCTGTGCCCATCAACGCCTTTAGAACCTGCACTAGAGTGCCTCGTGTGCCTGCATCCACATGCCTCTCGAGAAGCAGCATGTCCGCGCTCGCGCTGGCATCAGAAAGCCTCCACTTCAGCACTACCACGTGACTTCACAAACGTGGTGCCTTCATTTCGTGTTTACACGCACATGCACCCACGCGTCTCACGTGTCACCATCAAATTCCACACCCACGTGACTTCACGCACGTGGGTCTCCTTCGAGTAGTCGGACCCATGCCTCGCCGCCACACATTTGTGCATCCAGAGAGTGCACACCGGACTTGAGAAAACACGCAGACGCGCTCGTTGTGGATTCACCCTTCCGCCTTCCATGCCTTACCCAACGTGCCTTTGTCGCCCCGAGACTTCACAACTATGCCTCTTTAAACATGCCTCGAGAAGCAGCATGTCCGCCACTGGCATCATTCCTGCAGGCCCGCTGCTTAAATACACGCTACCACACGACATCGTGACAACATCTTTAGAACTGCACCACAACTCGCATCCACATGCCTGTAGAAAGCCTCCACTTCAGCACTACCACGTGACTTCACAAACGTGGTGCCTTTGCTTACACGCACATGCACCCACGCGCCTCACGTGTCACCGCCTGCACTCTTACGCGTCTCTCGTAATGCCACACCCACGTGACTTCACGAATGTGGTACTTTAACCGAGTAGTCGGACCCATCCTCTGCCGCCACATCGCCAGCATCCAGAGAGTGCACACCGTGACTTGAGAAAACACGCCAGACGCGCTCTTGTGGATTCACTTTCGCCTTCCATGCCTGATCCAACGTGCCTTTGTCGCCCCGAGACTTCATAACCCTGCCTCCAGCATGCCTAATGTCCCGCACTGGCCTCCATTCTCCACATGCCTGTAGAAAGCCTCCACCAGCACGTGACTTAAATGCCTTCATTCTGTGCTTCACACGCACACCGCCTCGTGCCTGTGGACCCATCCCTCTTCTATGCCTTTGTCGCCCCGAGAACCATGCCTCTTTAACCATGCCTCGAGAAGGATGTCCATCCAGTGATTGCACTAAAGGCCTCGTGCATCCACATTCCACAGAAAGCCTCCCTTCAGCACCTATGCCTAAACACATGCACCCTTCACGTGTCACTCGCCTGCACTCTTACGCGCCCTGTAATGCCACACCCACGTGACTTCACGAACGTGGCCCAGTAGTCGGACCATGCCTCTACCGCCACACGCTTGTGCATCCAGAGAGTGCACACCGTGACTTGAGAAAACACGCGTACGTGCCTGTTGTGGATTCACCTCTTCCGCCTTCCATGCCTGACCCAATGTGCCTTTGTCGCTCCCGAGACTTCACAACCATGCCTCTTTAACCATGCCTCGAGAAGCAGCATGTCCGTGCCTGCGTTGGCTTCATTCCCGTGCCTCCGATGCTTAAATCCACGCGCCTCACACGACACTGGCCTCCTGTGCCTGGGTCAACATGCCTTTTGAACCTGCACTACGATTGCCTCGTGTACTGCATCCACATGCAGAGAAAGCCTCCACTTCAGCACTACCACGTGAATTCACAAGCGTGGTGCCTTCATTATGTGCCTACACGTACATGCACCCGTGCCTCACGTGTCACTCGGCCAGACTCTTACGTGCCCGTAATGCCACACCCGTGACTTCATGAGCGTGGTTCAAGTAGTCGGACCCATGCCTCTGCGGCCACGTTTGTGCATCAGAGAGTGCACACCGTGACTTGTAGTCGGATTCACCTCTTCCTCCTTCCATGCCACAGCGTGCGTGCTCCGAGACTTCGCCTACCATGCCTCTTTAACCGTGCGTCGAAGCAGCATGTCCGTGTCTGTGTTGGCTTCATTCCCGTGCATCGTGCTGCTTAAATCCCGCACCTCACCCGACACTTGGCCTCCCATGTCAGCGTCCTTTAGGACCTGCACTACGATTGCCTCGTGTACTGCATCCACATGAGAGCTGCCACCAGTGTACCCTGCTTGACTTCACGCAGCGTGCGTGCCGTTCATTTCGGATTCACCCTTCCTCCTTCCATGCTGACCCAACGTGCCTTCATGTGTCCGAGACTTAACCATGCCTCATTTAACACGCAAGGCGTGAGAAGCACGCATGTCCGTGTACACTTGAGTGTTGGCTTCATTCCCTGCATCCGCTGCTTAAATGCACGCACCTCACACACTTCACGGCCTCAGCGTAGGTGCTGTTGTCCACGCCTCTTTGAACCTGCACTACGCGTTGCCTCGTGTGCTGCATCCACATGCCCATAAAGCCCATGCCTCAGATACCAAGTGACTTCACGCTGCGTGGTGCCTTCATTTCCGTGCCTCACACGTACATGTCACCCACATTCCTCATGTGTCACTTGCCCAGCATTCTTACGTGCCCCATAATGCCACACCCACGTGACTTCACGAATGTGGTTTCAGAACCTTCAGCCGGATGCATGCCTTGACGCCACCGTTCTTTGTGCATCCGAGTGCACACCGTGACTTGAGAAAACACCTCAGGTAACCACTTGTGGATCACCTCTTACATGTCAATGCCGACCCAGCACCTTTGACGCTCGAGACTTCACAACCACGCGCCCTCTTTAACCATGCCTCGATAAGCAACATGTCTTTGTCGCCCCGAGACTTCACAACCATACCTCTTAACCATGCCTCGTGCCTCGCCATGCGTCTCAATTCCGCGCCTTTAGCCTCCTGTGCTCCGCTAACGCGTTTTAGATCCCTGCACTGATTGCCTCGTGTGCCTTCATCCACATGCACGTAGAAAGCCTCCACTTCAGCACTTCCGTGAGTTCACAAGCGTGGTGCCTTCATTCTGTGCCACACGTACATGCACCCGTGCCTCATGTGTCACTCGCCAGGACTCTTCGTGCCCGTAATGCCACACCCATGTGACTTCACGAGCGTGGTTACGTAACCGAGTAGTCGGACCCATGCCTCTGCCGCCACTGCGTTCGTGCATCCGAGAGTGCACGTGCCTGCGGACTTGAGAAAACACGCCACAACCTCTTCCGCCTTCCATGCCTGGCCTAACGTGCCTTTGTCGCTCCCGAGACTTAACAACCATGCATCTTAAACCGTGCCTCGAGAAGCAGCATGTCCATGCCTGTGTTGGCTTCATTCTCGTGCCTCCGCTCCTTAAATCCACGCGCCTCACATGACACTGGCCTCCTGTGCCTGCGTCAACGTGCCTTTAGAACCTGCACTACAGTGCCTCGTGTGCCTGCATCCACATGCGTGTAGAAAGCGTCCACTTCAGCACTGCCACGTGACTTCACAAAAGTGGTGCCTTCATTTCTGTGCCTACACGAACATGCACCCACGTGCCTCACGTGTCACTCGCCCAGACTCTTACGTGCCCCGTAATGCCACACCCACGTGACTTCACGACCGTGGTTCTGTAACCGAGTAGTCGGACCCTGAGGGAGTCCTGGACTATGGGGTGTCCGGATAGCCGAACTATCATCTTTGGCCGGACTCCTAGACTATGAAGATACAAGATTGAAGACTTCGTCCCTTGTCCGGATAGGACTTTCCTTGGCGTGGAAGGCAAGCTTGGCGATACGGATATGTAGATTTCCTACCATTGTAACCGACTCGTGTAACCCTAACCCTATTCGGTGTCTATATAAACCGAAGGGTTTTAGTCCCAGGGGCGAACAACAATCATACCATAGGCTAGCTTCTAGGGTTTAGCTTCTACGATCTCGTGGTAGATCTACTCTTGTACTACCCATATCATCAATATTAATCAAGCAGAGTAGGGTATTACTTCCATCGAGAGGGCCCGAACCTGGGTAAAAACATCGTGTCCCTTGTCTCCTGTTACCATCCGCCGAGACACACAGTTCAGGACCCCCTACCCTAGATCCGCCGGTTTTGACACCGACATTGGTGCTTTCATTGAGAGTTCCTCTACGTCGTCACCTATAGGCCCGATGGCTCCTTCAATCATCGAAGCGCGTAGTCCAGGTGAGACTTTTCTCCCCGGACAGATCTTCGATTTGGCGGCTTTGCATGCGGGCCAATTCGCTAGGCCATCTGTAGCAGATCGAAGCTACGCCCTGGCCATCGGTCAGATTTGGAAGCTTGAACTATATGGCGATGTCGCGGAGACTTGATCTTCGACGGATTCGAGCCACAGCCGGCGTGCCACACTGTCTCGATGGGTGCGATCTAGCTCGCCACGAAATTGCCACGAGGCCGCACCGGTGCCTGCTCCGACCCTTAATCCGGAACCGGTTTCGCCGATCGAGGACGGTTGCTTGACACCGCCTCGGGGCTGAAATCTCTTCGGCGATTGAGCGAACACCATCCCTGTCCTTTGCAAAGCTCGTGACTCCTGTGTGCGGACTCCTTTCCGGACTCGAACCTCCGTGCCCTGCGGTCGAATCCGATCGGGCGCCGGTTCTGAGTTCACCGCCACGGACATCTTTTCAAGACTCGCCCTTTGGCGATATCCTGAACTCATTAAAGTCTCTCTCTTTGTCAGGGCAGCCCTGGCCGAACTATGGTCAGGAAGGTTGGGATTCGGACGACGAAGAAATTCAACGCCCACCCATCACCCACTTTGTAGCCACTGTCGATGATTTAACCGACATACTCGACTTCGCCTCCGAAGACATCGACGGTATGGACGACGATGCCGGAGACGATCAAGAGCCAGCGCCCACGGGGCACTGGAAGGCCACCTCGTCATATGACATATACATGGTCGACATCCCAAAAGATGGAATGGCGATGGAACAGCGGAGGATGACCCTCCAAGAAACAACCCAAGCGCCGACGTCAGGTGGCGCCGCTCTAAATCCCGCCACAATAAAACGGTGATTCCGCACGGAGACAATAATACCCCGAACGGTTAAAGATGACCCCTCCGGCGGGACTCAAAGACGGAGGAGGGAGAAGCAAGTCCGCATGACGGGCGGCGAAAGAGAGGTAGAGGGCGATAATTATCGCCCCTCCGAAGACGAGGCAAGCCTCGATGATGACGAATACATCGTGCCAAAGGACCCCGTCGAACAAGAGCGTTTTAAACGTAGGCTCATGGCCACGGCAAGCAGCCTCAAGAAAAAGCAGCAACAGCTTAGAGCTGACCAAGACCTGCTAGCTGACAGATGGACTGAAGTCCTTGCAGCCGAAGAGTATGAACTCGAACGCCCCTCCAAAAGCTACCCCAAACGTAGGCCGTTGCCTCGATCCGAGGAGGAAGCACCCACGTTACCAGAGCACGACATGGCAGACCGGCCACCCCGTGGCCGCGACAGAGAAGCCTTTCGGCCCTCCGCTCAAGCCACGCCCCGACGCCGCTCAAAAAGTACCAAGGCACGGGAAAACGCGCCGGACTTGCGAGATATATTGGAGGGTAAGGCAAAGCATACAAGATCGATCTACAGATCGCGTGGGCGCCCAATGACTTGGGATGATTACCGTCACGCCGGATACAGCAAACCCGGTCGGGCCGAACATAGTAGACAAAGCTCGTATGAGCTACGTCGTGATATAGCCCAATACAGAGGCGCCGCACACCCACTATGCTTCACAGATGAAGTAATGGATCATCAAATCCCTGAGGGCTTCAAACCCGTAAACATCGAATCATACGATGGTACCATCCTGCGGTCTGGATCGAGGACTATCTCCTCCATATCCACATGGCCCGCGGTGATGATCTACATGCCATCAAATACCTCCCACTCAAGATTAAAGGACCAGCTCGGCATTGGCTCAACAGCTTGCCAGCAGAGTCAATTGGTTGTTGGGAGGACCTGGAAGCCGCATTCCTTGATAACTTCCAGGGCACATATGTGCGACCACCAGACGCCGATGACCTTAGCCATATAATTCAGCAGCCAGAAGAATCAGCCAGACAATTCTGGACGCGGTTCCGAACAAAGAAAAATCAGATCGTCGACTGTCCCGATGCAGAGGCGCTAGCAGCCTTCAAACACAACATCCGTGACGAGTGGCTAGCCCGGCACCTAGGACAGGAAAAGCCGAAATCTATGGCAGCCCTCACCACACTCATGACCCGCTTTTGCGCGGGAGAGGATGTAAGTGCATCTAGTGCCCCTTAGTGATTTTGGTGTATTGAAGACTTATAGGTTAAGAGACTAATGTGTTTCTGAGTGTACACAGGTCCATAAGTCTATAAGGAGTTTGATATTTACAGAGAAAGTCGACCCCTAAAAATGGAGTTCTTCGACTGAAGACTTTGATATTCTGAAGACTTTCTGAAGACTTTGAAAGTGAAGAAACTGGTGTGACCTTGAAGACTTGGTATTCATTTGAGGAACATGAAGCGAGAAGACTTTGTTTTCGTAGTTTCATTTTATCTTTCTTGAGTCACAGGAAACACCGTACTGTTAAAGGGGGTCGAGGAAATACTAAGGAAAAATTTCCATGTGATGCTCAACTCAAAATCCTACACCTACCAATCCCTTCGAGTGAAGCCTTTGGAAATCTCAAACAGTTTAGTCAATTTCTTTAGTGACAGAGACAAAGTTCTTCTGGTCGCTGAGGAATTTGTTCTGACTGAGGAGTTAGGAATTCGCCAGTGCGGATTGCCTACACAGTGAGGAACATGATAGCCCTGAGGAATTTGAGAGTCAAATTTCCGACCGTTCTGTGCTAAGGCGCGCTTGGCTGTCCCAAAATATCTTATCCACCTAACGGTCATATCATTGAAGAGCATTTATGTCTTATCATGTCGGGCTGCTCCCTAGGCTATAAATAGCCGCCCCCTACAACCACTAGCTGGTTGGCTGCTCCAAGAGAAACTTCACACTTGTCATTTGAGAGCAACCCATCCTCTGAGGACTTTGAGCGAAAATCATCGAGTGAGGAAAAACCCAAAAACCAAACCCCTACAAACCCAAAGTGATTGAGCATCACTGAAGATATTCATCCTGCGTGGATCTGATGCTTGTTACCTTTGAAGACTGTGCTTCTTCCAGACGGTTAGGCGTCATGGTCTAGAGCATCCAAGAGGAATTGTGGATCGCCGAGTGACCAAGTTTGTGAAGGTTTGGAAGTCGTCTGAAGACTTACCACGAGTGATTGGACGAGGTCTGTGTGACCTTAGTTCAAGGAGAATACGGAGAGGACTTGGTGTCCTGAGCTGCATGCTCAGCGACTGGGTGTTCGGGACTGTGTGTCCTCGAGTTTAAATACTCAGCCACTCCAACCAGACGTACAACTGAGACAGCAGTTGGAACTGGTCTACCAAATCATTGTCTTCACCAACCTAACTGGTTCTATTTCCTCAACTCTTTCATTTCCTCATTACTGTGTTGAGTGTTCGTTCATATCTGTGTTTGAAGACTTTGACTGAAGACTTTCTCAATTTCCTCAGTTAAATTTCTTCAGTCTGTTTGTCTTCATCTTGAGCTATCCTGTGTTTACGCTTTCTGTACTCTTTGATTGTCTTCATTCCATCATGATTACCATGCCCGCATTCTCCTATGCTTACTTCTGAGTACTTATTCCGCTGCAAGTAGTTCTTCACTTAGGAATTTCCTCACCGGCAAATTCCTCATTGAAGAATTCATAAAAATCGCCTATTCACCCCCCCTCTAGTCGATATAACGCACTTTCAGAGGACAGCTGGCTAGCTCGAAGCAACAACTTGGCCAAACACCTTGGTAGTTCGGATACCAAGGACAGCAATGGCAGGTCGCGCCGCAACAAGCATAAACGCCGCGTAACGGTGATAATGCTGAAGATCGACGATAAATTCGGATTCAGAGGCTCTAAACCGGTCAGCGGAAGAAGCCATTCAAAAGAAATACCCGGGCCCGCCCAAATTGGACCGAATACTCGATCGCTTGTGCGGATACATGGCACCCCGAAAACTAGCCAACCACACCAACAGGGATTGTTGGGTGTTCAAGCAAGCAGAAAGCTAAGCGCCGAAAACAACGACAAGGGGCTGCATAGCGATGACGAGGAAGAGCACCGCCGCCCGAACAATAGAGGATGAAGGGCTTTCCCACACAAGTGCGGACGGTGAACATGATATCGCAACCCACATACCCAAAAGGGAGGGAAGCGTGTGCTAAGGGGCGTATATACGATGGAGCGATCGCCCAAGTTCAACCCATGGTCCTCCTGCCCGATCACCTTTGATCGAAGGACCACCCACTAGCATCTGTCACGGCGGATTCGCCGCATTGGTTCTTGACCCAATCATCGACGGATTTCACCTCACTAGAGTCCTGATGGACGGCGGTAGCAGCCTGAACCTGCTTTATCATGATAAAGTGCGCAAAATGGGCATAGACCCCTCAAGGATTAAACCCACAAAGACGACCTTTAAAGGCGTCATACCAGGTGTAGAGGCCAATTGTACAGGCTCAGTTACACTCGAAGTGGTCTTCAGATCCCCGGATAACTTCCGAAGCGAAGAGATAATCTTCGACATAGTCCCGTTCTGCAGCGGCTATCGCGCACTGCTTGGACGAACCGCATTTGCAAAGTTCAATGCGGTGCCGCACTACGCATACCTCAAGCTCAAGATGCCAGGCCCTCGAGGAGTAATCACGGTCAATGGAAACACCGGACGCTCCCTCCGAACGGAGGAGCACACGGCGGCCCTCGCGGCGGAGGTCCAAATCAGCCTCTCACAGCAATTCTCGAGTCCGGCTATTAAACGTCCGGCCACCGTCAAGCGCGCCCGGAGTAACCTACAACAAGACCGCCTAGCACGATCAGAGCATGCATAGCAATCCGGCCCCAACCCCAGCCCTCGCGAAACTGCGAAGCCAGTACTACGCGTACATAACTACGCTCTGGAGATACCGTGGGCCTAAGGGGAGGGGCACGACCACGGCACGCCCAGAATGCGGCTCAACCGCACCAGGGACTCCCGATTGTGTCATTCTTTTTCTTTCTTCTTTTTTCTTACTTTCAGGACTCCGTTTTCCAGAAGTCTTGTACGACACTAGAATTGCCGAACTCACGATGCAACAGCCAGGGAAGCAGAAAGCTACGTCGAGTGTCCAGGTGGTCTCTACTACGAGCATTATACCTGTTTTACATACCATCCCGCAGCTTACCCCTGGAGGGGGACATGTTAAATAGTCCCATCCCTTGCTTATCGCACTATTTGTATCGTTTTGCTTCCATAGCAGTACCTTTTTGAATAAACAATACATAGCTTCTGCCTATTATTGCACTCCTTTTTTTATCTATATATATGTTCATTTCATGACATGTTGCACCCGTACACTTTGGTACGGCCAATACACTAGGGGCTTAAGTACCCCAAAAGTATGGTGTGGTAAGTCGAACACTTTCACAAGTCGGCACCCGAACTTATAGCATTATATGCATCGGCTCGAATCATGTCTTGGGTCAATAGTTGGGTTTGCCCGGCTCCCATGTTTTGGTACCTTACGTTCCGTTATATCTGCTAAGGTAGCTGGGAGAACCACTGCGATTGTGCCCGGTTGAGCTGGGTTGAGCACCTCGGTGGAAAGCTAAACTGACCCGTCATGATAGGGCGAGAGCCGATCGCTGTTCGAGAGGTTTTTGGGTCCCTAAAGACTTATGCGCTTAGAGCGAGGAGTCGGCATTGTCCGGCCAAGGCGTGGATAGCGCCCCGAACTCGGTCTTCCGAATACTAGGGGCTTCGCCGAAATTTAAAATTATAGAATTCTATGGCTAAGTGAGAGTGTTCAAGCACTATAAGCCCGGTTGCCTTGTTCGTTGCGTTGAGCGCCTCCCTCGAAGGACCCAAGAA
This sequence comes from Aegilops longissima, assembly GCA_021605205.1. NCBI lineage: Eukaryota > Viridiplantae > Streptophyta > Magnoliopsida > Poales > Poaceae > Aegilops > Aegilops longissima. The sequence goes on from CM038677.1 coordinate 829,168,357, forward strand.
TGGGAACAAGAGCGCTCAAGTTTATACCGAACACCCCAGCACTCGTGGCATGGGGGCTGAAGCCAACGACTTGCCATCTTTCAAATTTGATAAACGGCCGCACAGAAGGTAATATTTTAAATTCAAAAGCGTTGCTTAGCGCATATGAAACAGTTTTCAGCGTACAGGATAACAAATGCGAGTCTACTCAAATATTACATCTTTGGAGCATTCACCCGCTATAAGACGGGCACCCTTCAGGACGCCCTCATAATACTTCTCAGGCTTGCGATGTTCTTTGCCCGGCGGCGGCCTGTCCGTCACCAGCTTCTCCGCATCCAGCTTGCCCCAGTGCACCTTGGCACAGGCAAGGGCCCTACGGGCACCTTCAATACAGACGGGGCGCATGATGACTTTGATCCATGGACAGGCATCCACCAGCCGCCGTACTAGCCCGAAGTAGCTCCCAGGAATGGCCTCATTTGGCCACAGCCGAGCTATAAGGCCCTTCATGGCCTGTTCAGCGACCTTGTGGAGCTCGACCAATTGCTTCAGTTGGTCGCTCAAGGGCACTGGGTGTTCGGTCTCAGCATACTGAGACCAAAACATCTTTTTCGTCGAGCTCCCTTCTTCGGCTCGGTAGAAAGCGGCGGCATCGGAGACACTCCGCGGCAGATCTGCGAACGCTCCTGGAATGCTCCGGATTCGGGTAAGTACTAGATAATTGACTTTTACATTCTTAATCTGCATAAAGAATGCCTTGCCCGCCGCGATCTTCTTTATTGCCTCAATCTCCTGGAGGGCTTTTTGGGCCTCGGCCTTAGCAGCTTTGGCACTCTCAACAGCCGAGGCAAGCTCGGACTCTCGGGTCTTCGAGTCACGCTCCAAACCCTCGTGTTTTTCCACGAGAGCCTGGAGCTCTTGCCGTACCTCCGCCAGCTGCGCCTCCCCCTTCTCTCGCTTGGTGCGCTCTGCGGCCGCTTTGTTTTCGGCCGCGGACACCACCTCCTTCAGGGTCGCCACCTCGCTCGTGGCCCCTGCATGTAACACCCCGGATGTAACTTTCCATATTTGTAACTCCAACTCTTGCCATTTTCGGCATTGTGATATGATATTCCCTCCGTGGTTGGGTTTTTGTCTTTCGTTTTGCATTTTGTTTGTGTCATGCATCCCATTCGCATACGTGTTCGTCTCATGCATCCGAGCATTTTCCCCGTTGTCCGTTTTGCAATCCGGCACTCCTATGTCCCCCGGCGTCCCCTTTTACATTTTTCCGTAAGCGGGTACTAAACTTTCTCGGAATCGACCGAGGTTTGCCAAGTGGCCTTGGTACACCACCGATAGACCACCTGTCAAGTTTCGTGTCATTTGGAGCTCGTTTGGTACTCCAACGGTTAACCGCACTCTCGCAAAGGCCTCTTTTAAGTTGCAGCCCAACACCCCTCCAAAACAGCCCAATAACCCATTTAAGTCACTTCCATGCTCTCCGTCGTCGGATCACGATCGTGTGGGCGAAAACTACACCTCATTTGGAGCTTCCTAGCTCCTTCTACCTATAAAAACACCCCCTCCCCCGAAATCCCGGATCAATCAATTCCACCCCTAACCCTAGCCCCGCTCCTCTCCAGCGCCACGGACATGTCCGGACGGGAGACGACGCGTCGCCGCCGCGCCCAGCCAACGCATGCCGCCCGTGGGCGACCAGCGCCCACATCGCCGCCCGGCTCCCGCGAGGCCCGCCCGGCCCAAGGAACCCTCCCAGCCAGCGCCCGCGCCGCGCCGCCTTGTCGGTCCGTCGCCGGCCGCCTCCGCTGCCCGCCCGCCGACCTCGCCTCGGCCCCGCGACCCGCCCGGCCGCCGTCGCCCCGCCCGCGCCGCCCGGCCCGGCCCCTGCCGTCTGCCTCTCCTCCCTCCTCTCCGGCGAGCCGCCGCCGGCCACCTCGATCCGCGCCCGAGCCGGCTCGGATCGGATCTAGGGTTGACTTCTTCTTCCCCCCGAAATTTCCTCCAAGTCATTGATCTATGATAGTTTTGTTGCATTTTCATCATGCCATAACTTTGCACCCGTGGCTCGATTTTGGGCGTGTAGCATACCGAATTGTTCGACTCGACGAGTACATCATTTCATCCCATTGCATCATTTTCATTTGAGCTCATCTTGATGCCCGAAATGCTGTTGGAAGAGGGCTATGTGATGTTAGTTTTAGATTCTTATCAGAACATGCACTTTTGTCATTTTTGCCATGATTGATGTGTGCACCCTATGAACTTGAGTCCTACATGTGTTTTGTAATATGCCATGCCATCTTTACAGGGGTGTATGCCATGTATTTTTTTGATCTCTGTGGTGACTAGCACAAGCATGCAAACTAGGCTTCATGATGTTGCTGATTTCAGCCCTGTTTTCTTGATATTTTTATACCATGTTAACTTGATGCTAGAGAGATCCATGCTTATTTTGAGATACTTCAGTAAGGATGTTTTCAACATATGGTTATTCTCTATCCATCCATGCCCTTTTTTGCAATTATGGAGTGCCATAGCTTGAGTCAATCGAGCTCTACTTTTGCTATAAAATGTTTCCTGGCAGATTGTTTACATGTTATTCAATTTTGCCAAGGTTGTTGTAGTTGATCCGTGTATGCTATGATGGTGTTCTTGCCATGTATAGCTTCTATGCCATGTCTTCTTGATGGATGTATGCTTATTTTATCATGTAATGCTCTGTAGTGAGTGCATCGAGCTCTTCAACATGCCTACTTGTTATCGGTTTTTGTCATGCCCTGTTGCTGAATCTGTTAACGAAACTTGCTATATTGACATGGGCGCTATTACATTTTCTGATTCATTTTGGCTCATGGTCAGTAAGGGACTTTTGTTCTATGCTTTGAGTAGATTCATGCCATGCCTTGTTTTGTTATTATAAGTTCCTGTAGCATGTTGTTTTCTTGCTCTGAACATTGCTTCCTGATGCTGTTTCTGCCATGTTCCGTATTTTCACTAAGTCTGTGAAGCTGATATATTTTGCACTTTTGCCATGCTTCTTTGGACCTGTTAGTGTGTGAATTAGCCGTAGCTCAGTGTTTATCTTTTGTCAAGCATCTTGAGTAGATCACTGCCATATGCTTTGCTGGTACGTTTGGGTGCAGTAGCTTAAATTCTTGTTGCTTGCTATGTGGCATCATGCTGTTAATGGCAGATTTGTGCCATTCTTGTTTTGCTTGTCATTTGCAAACCGTGCATCCGATTCCGGTGATCTTTATATCGATTTTAACCGAAATCATCTCACCTTTCCAGCGGCATACTTGGTTTGCCAATTTGATGCCTTGTTCATCAATTTTCCTTCCGGAGCACGCATACGCATTGCATATCACATCTCGCATATCATGCCATGTATTGCATCATGTTGCTTGTGCATTGCACCGTGATTTATTGTGGTTCCTTTGTTTGTGTTCTTGCTTTGGGTAGAGCGGAGGCGAGTGCGTGAGCGAGCGAACCTGTTGAGAACGCTTACGAGGATCAAGATTTCGACAACTCTGAGAACTTTGCAGGCAAGATGACCATACCCTCGAAATCACTTCTATCTTTGCTTGCTAGATGCTCGCTCTTTTGCTATGCCTAAGCTATGATGCCTATCACTTGCTATATCATGCCACCCATATTGCCATGTCAAGCCTCTAACCATCCTTTCCTAGCAAACCGTTGTTTGGCTATGTTACCGCTTTGCTCAGCCCCTCTTATAGCGTTGCTAGTTGCAGGTGAAGATGAAGTTTGTTCCTTGTTGGAACATGGAGATGTTGTTCCTTGTTGGAACATGTTTACTTGTTGGGATATCACAATATCTATTGTTTAATTAATGCATCTATATACTTGGTAAAGGTGGGAAGACTCGGCCTTATGCATGGTGTTTTGTTCCACTCTTGCCGCCCTAGTTTCCGTCATACCGGTGTTATGTTCCTTGATTTCGCGTTCCTTACACGGTTGGGTGATTTATGGGACCCCCTTGACAGTTCGCTTTGAATAAGACTCCTCCAGCAAGGCCCAACTATGGTTTTACCATTTGCCACCTAAGCCTTTTCCCCCGGGTTTTCGCGAGCCCGAGGGTCATCTTTATTTTAACCCCCGGGCCAGTTCTCATTCGAGTGCTGGTCCAACTTGAGCGATGTCCAGCGCCCCTTGGGCAATCAGGGTCTATGCCAACCCGACGTCTGGCTCATTCGGTGTGCCTGAGAACGAGATATGTGCAGCTCCTATCGGGATTTGTCGGCACATTCGGGCGGCTTTGCTGGTCTTGTTTTATTGCTATCGAAATGTCTTGTAGTCCGGGATTCCGAGACTGATCGGGTCTTCCCGGTAGAAGGAATATCCTTCGTTGACCGTGAGAGCTTATAATGGGCTAAGTTGGGACACCCCTGCAGGGTATTATCTTTCGAAAGTCGTGCCCGCGGTTATGAGGCAGATGGGAATTTGTTAATGTCGGTTGTAGAAAACCGAAGTTGAACTTGATTAAAATACATCAACGCGTGTGTAACGTGATGGTCTCTTCTCGGAGTCCGAGAAGTGAACACGGTGTTGGAGTTATGTTTGACGTAAGTAGTTCAGGATCACTTCTTGATCGCTACTAGTTTCACGACCGTGCCTTGCTTCTCTTCTCGCTCTCTTTTGCGAATGTAGCCACCATATATGCTAGCCGCTTGCTGCAGCTCCACCTCACAACTCTGTCCTTCCTATAAGCTTAAATAGTCTTGATCTCATGGTGTGAGATTGCTGAGTCCCGTGACTCACAGATTCTACCAAAACAGTTGCAGGTGCCGATGATGCGGTCAGGTGGCGAACCGAGCTCAAGTGGGAGTTCGACGAGGAACGTGGTCGTTACTATGTGTCTTTTCCTGATGATCAGTAGTGGAGCCCAGTTGGGACGATCGGGAATCTGTGTAGCATTTGGGGTAGTCTTCTTTTATTTTGGTTCCGTAGTCGGACCTTGAGTGTAATCTGGATGATGGATGTTTATTTATGTACTGTGTGAAGTGGCGAATGTAAGCCAACTATGTATCTCTTTCCCTTATGTATTACATGAGTTGTGTGAAGATTACCTCACTTGCGACATTGCTTTCAATGCGGTTATGCCTCTAAGTCGTGCTTCGACACGTGGGAGATATAGCCGCATCGAGGGCGTTACAAGTTGGTAATCAGAGCCATCCCCGACTAAGGAGCCCCCTGATTGATTGTTTGCTGGCGTTGTTGAGTCTAGAACAAAAATATTTTGAGTCTTAGGATTATATGTATCGGAGAGTAGGATTCTTTTTACTCCCCAGTCCCTTCGTCGCTCTGGTGAGGTCTCCTGACGTAGAAATTTAGGATCACGCGGGTATCTTGGATCGTTCCGATGGTTTTGTGACGAGAACATTGTTCTTGGTGCCTCCTGACATTTAGGGGTTGTGGCAGTGTCCCAGGGAGTTGAGCTCCGAGGTGTTGTCGTCACAATTTTATCGTTGCAGTTCTGGAATACCTGAGCTTTGCCGACATCGAAAATCTCTTTTGTACAGTTGTTGGTGAGATAACCCCGATAACCCAGTACTGGGGCGAGCTCGGGAGTATTGCCATGACTCGTATAACGGATGCTTTTCGAAGGTCGAGGTACACGATTTCCGAAGGTTTCTTGGTTAGGTGTTGACGGATGGATACAGCTGGATCTAGGTATTGTTAGTTTGGGTGATATATTTTGTGTCCCCTGTATCCCCAACACCAGATTGCATAACCAGAAAGTTTGGGAGTTTATCGTGGGATTCAAGTAGCTCTTAGCATTTCTTCCCGCAGATATTTGGTTTGTGATTGGGTAATCCTTACCACTTATTTGTTCCAGTCGTACCTTGTTATTTTTTCATCAACCCTTAATCAAGTGGCTTCTCACCTTAATGGACGTGTGATGTTAACTTTGGAATTCATTCGTTCATCCTTGCTCGAATGTTTATTGTGAAGACTATATGTTGCAATTTCTATGCGTTGATTCAACTTGTCTATCTGTCTATCAAAGTGCTAGCGGATGTCACCCTCGTCAGGATGGCTCCGCCAACGCAGCGTCGAATCCGGATCGCAATGATGGGAGTCATCAACCTCCTCCACCTCCACCTCCGCCTCGGAGGCATGGCAAGCTATCATGGCAGCCACCAATGCCAATGCTCAGATGATTTTGCAACTCTTGCAAGAGCGTACCCAAGGGCAAGGCAACCAAGGAAATCAAGGCCAAGGCAACAACCAGCCGCACTTTGCTACCCTCAATCAGTTCCTCGCTAATCAGCGAAGTCTTTCAGCTTACGTAGTCGAGGCCACAGACGCCGACGATTGGCTTGTGGACATCTGCAAACATTTTGAATGTAGCAATGTCGACTGAGGACTTTGTCAAGTTTGCTTCGTTTCAACTCAAGGACCAAGCTGCTGAGTGGTATCAACAATACAAAGATTCCAGAGGAGGTCGTGTCATTACAGGATGAGTTCGCCGAGACTTCAAAGCTCACCACATTCAAAAGTGTTGTTGAGAGCAAGCGTGAGGAGTTCCGCAATCTCAAGCAAGGCAACATGTCGTGTATCAATACAATATCCAGTTTCAGAAACTTCGCTCGCCGCTAAGCAAGGCGTCCACGATGAAAAGAGTATGATCTATCAATTCAGAGGTGGCCTCAGAGAAGATCTGCAATTAGCTCTCGTGCTTTTGAGCGAGAAAAGTATGATGAATTCTACAACATGGCTTTGAAGCAAGAAGCTGCCCAGCTCAAGTGTGAGGCTTCTAAGAAAAGAATCGGGGATGCAGTTCAGTCTTCTTCTTCCTCTCAAGTGGCAGCTAAGCAGCAGAAGTTCTACCTTCCTCCTCCTCCGTTCCGTCGGCCTTATCGCGAGAAGAACTCAGGTGGTCGTGGATCTTCCCACCCACCCAACCCAGGCTATCGAACAAGTCTAATTCTCAAGCTCCAAGGTCAAATGCTCCTTATCACCGTCCGCTCTCAGAGGTGACTTGCAACAAATGTCAGCAGAAAGGTCACTATGCAAACAAGTGCTTCAACCAAAGGCGCCTTCCGCCTCCTCCTCCTGTGAGATCTTCCAGCAATGCAGTGGTCAAGCATAATCCCAAGTCTGCAAAGGTGAATATGATGAATGCAGCTCAAGCGGAGGAATCTACTGACGTGATAATGGGTAATCTCCCAGTTAATGATATTCCTGCAAAAAATTTATTTGATACTGGTGCATCGCATTCTTTCATTTCAAGACCTTTTGCATCTAAGCATGAGTTGGTTTTTCAAGATTTGCCTAAACCGTTATCGGTTGTCTCTCCGGGTAAATTCATGCATGCAAGCTCCTTGGTTCCGGATGTTTCTATCAAGATGGGCGATTATAGATTTCTGGCTAAACCAATTGTCCTTGGTGACTCGGATATTGATCTTATTCTCGGGATGGACTGGCTTTCTCAGCACAAAGCTCAGCTTGATTGTGCTGCCAGGGAAATTCAATTGACTCACTCTTCTAATGATGTGATCATCTATGCCGCTCGTGATGAAACCATTCGGTTGTTTTCTCTCAATGAGAAGGGCGAATTGGATGCTATCTCTCAGATTCCAGTCGTTTGTAAGTACCAAGATGTCTTTCCAGAAGAGCTTCCAGGAATGCCTCCTCACCGGCCAGTTGAGTTCGTTATCGATCTTGAGCCTGGCACTAAACCCGTTTGCAAGCGTCCATACAAGCTTGGACCTAATGAGCTGAAGGAATTGAAGAAGCAGCTCGATGAACAAGAGCGTCTGGGTTTGATCAGACCGAGTTCATCTCCTTGGGGTTGTGATGTTCTTTTTGTCCAGAAGAAGGATGGCACGGACCGACTTTGCGTCGATTACCGTCCATTGAATAAGAAGACAATCAAGAACAAGTATCCACTTCCCAACATCAATGAGCTCTTCGAGCAACTCAAAGGTGCTAAAGTGTTCTCCAAGCTTGACCTTCGTATGGGTTATCATCAAATTCGCATTCGTGAACAAGATATTCCCAAGACAGCATTCGGAACAAGCTTTGGTTCTTATGAATATACTGTCATGTCTTTCGGCCTTGTCAATGCTCCTCCAACATTCTCTCGGATGATGAACTTCATCTTCAACCCCTACACCAATGAATTCGTCTTGGTCTATCTCGCTGATATTTTGGTCTTCTCCAAGAATAAGAAGGATCATGCCAAACATTTGCGATTGGTGCTCGACAAGCTCAGAGAGCATCAATTCTATGTGAAGTTTTCCAAATGTGAATTTTGGCTTGATGAAGTTCTTTACCTTGGTCACATCATCTCTGCCAAGGGCATCGCTGTTAACCCCGAGAAGGTGTCTGCAGTTGTGAATTGGGAACCTCCTCAGAATGTCAAGCAGCTTCGCAGTTTTCTTGGTCTTGGAAGCTATTGCCGAAGATTCGTTGAGAACTTCACTAAGATTGCAAAGCCTCTTTCCAACCTCCTCCAGAAGCATGTGAAGTATGTCTGGTCTCCTGAGTGTGACGTTGCTTTCAATACTCTCAAAGAGAAACTCGTCACAACTCCTGTCTTGACTCCTCCTGATGAATCAAAGCCATTCGAAGTTTTCTGTGATGCTTCTCTTCAAGGTCTCGGTGCTGTGTTAATGCAAGAGAAGAGAGTTGTGGCCTATACCTCTCGTCAGCTGAAGCCCAACAAAAAGAACTACCCCAATCACGATCTTGAGTTGGCGGCAGTTGTCCATGCATTAATAACATGGAGACATCTCTTGTTGGGAAGGAAAGTGGACATATTCACCGATCACAAGAGTCTCAAGTATATCTTCACTCAACCCAACCTCAACCTCAGGCAAACTCGATGGGTCGAAATGATTCAAGAGTACAACCCAAGTATTGAATATACTCCGGGCAAGGCCAATGTGATTGCAGATGCTTTGAGCAGGAAGGCTTACTGCAACAGTTTAATCCTCAAGCCCTTCCAACCGGATCTTTGTGAAGCTTTCCGCAAGCTGAATCTTCAAGTTGTTCCTCAAGGTTTTCTTGCCAACCTCATAGTCTCTCCTACTTTGGAAGACCAAATTCGTGAGGCTCAACTCCTGGATACCATGGTGAAAAAGGTGAAATGTGGTATCAACAAGGGCATTTCCAAATACAAGTGCTTCCACATTGATGACAAAGATACTCTTTTCTTCGAGGACCGGATTGTGGTTCCTAAGAGTGATCTAAGTAAAGTCATTATGAGCGAGGCACACAATTCCCTTCTATCCATTCATCCTGGAAGTACGAAGATGTACCATGACCTCAAGCAGTCATATTGGTGGACTCGAATGAAGCGAGAAATTGCTCAATTCGTGAATGAATATGATGTCTGCCGAAGGGTGAAAGCAGAACACCAACGACCAGCTGGTCTCCTCCAACCTTTTGCTATTCCAGAATGGAAGTTTGATCATATCGAGATGGACTTCATGACTGGATTTCCTAAGTCCAAGCGTGGAAATGATGCTATCTTCGTTGTCATTGACAAGCTTACTAAAGTGGCTCATTTTCTTCCTATCAAAGAATCTATCACAGCAGCTCAGTTGGCAGAGCTATACACCTCCAGGATTGTCTCCTTGCACAGCATTCCACAATTGATCTCTTCAGACCATGGAAGCATTTTTACCTCCAAGTTTTGGGATTCTTTTCAGAAGGCCATGGGCACCAACATTCGTTTCAGCACAGCTTTCCATCCTCAAACAAGTGTCCAAGTCGAGCGAGTCAATCAAACCCTCGAAGACATGCTCAGGGCTTGTGTCATTTCCTTCGGTATGAAGTGGGAAGATTGTCTTCCATATGCCGAGTTCTCCTACAACAACAGCTTCCAGCGAGTTCGGCAAGGCCCCATTCGAAATTCTCTATGGCGAAAGTGCCGACTCCTCTCAATTGGTCCGAGACAGGTGAACGCCAACTTCTTGGCAACGACTTGATCACGAAGCGAAGAAATGTGCAAAGTCATTCGTGAGAATCTCAAAGCCGCATAATCGCGCGGAAGAGCTATTATGATGACAAGCACCGTGATGTGGCTTTTGAAATCGGAGACCATGTCTACCTCCACGTCTCTCCAATGAAAGGCACTCGTCCGCGGTATCAAAGGGAAGCTTGCCCCTAGATCGTGGGTCCTTTCAAGGTCATTGGCAAAAGAGGCGATCTCGCCTATCAACTTGAGCTTCCGTCCAACTTCGCGAACGCATGATGTGTTTCACGTGTCACAGCTTCACAAGTGCTTCAAGACTCTGGCGCACTATCAACTTCGAAGAAATTGACCTCCAAGAAGATCTCTCTTATCATGAGCACCCCGTTGCTATTCTTGAAGAAACCGAGCGCAAGACTCGCAACAAGTCAATCAAATTCCTGAAAGTGAAGTGGTCACACCATTCCGACCGAGAAGCCACCTGGGAGCGCGAGGATCACCTCCGTTCCGAATATTCGGAGTTCTTTCAGTCCTAGATCTCGGGATGAGATCCTCTTGTAGTGGTGGAGTGTTGTAACAGCCCGGATGTAACTTTCCATATTTGTAACTCCAACTCTTGCCATTTTCGGCATTGTGATATGATATTCCCTCCGTGGTTGGGTTTTTGTCTTTCGTTTTGCATTTTGTTTGTGTCATGCATCTCATTCGCATACGTGTTCGTCTCATGCATCCGAGCATTTTCCCCGTTGTCCGTTTTGCAATCCGGCACTCCTATGTCCCCCGGCGTCCCCTTTTACATTTTTCCGTGGCGGTACTAAACTTTCTCGGAATGGACGAGGTTTGTCAAGTGGCCTTGGTACACCACCGTAGACCACCTGTCAAGTTTCGGGTCATTTGGAGCTCGTTTGGTACTCCAACGGTTAACCGCGCTCTCGCAAAGGCCTCTTTTAAGTTGCAGCCCAACACCCCTCCAAAACAGCCCAATAACCCATCTAAGTCACTTCCATGCTCTCCGTCGTCGGATCACGATCGTGTGGGCGAAAACTACACCTCATTTGGAGCTTCCTAGCTCCTTCTACCTATAAAAACACCCCCTCCCCCGAAATCCCGGATCAATTCCACCCCTAACCCTAGCCCCGCTCCTCTCCGTGCCGCCGGACACGTCCGGACGGAGCCGGACGCGTCCGCCACCGCGCCCCCAGCCAACCGCGAGCTGCCACGTGGGCGACCCGCGCCCACATCGCCACGGCGGCCCTGAGCCCGCGGCCCAAAGGGCCCTCCGGACCACGCGACGGGCGCGTCGCGCCGCCCGCCGCCCGTCGCCCGTCGCCGCCCGCGCGCCCCCGCCGCCCGTCGCCGGCCGCCTCATGCGCCCCGCCGCCGACCTCGCCTCGGCCCCGCGCCCGACCATTGCGGCCGCCGTCGCCCCGCCGCGCGCCCCCTGGCGGCCCGGCTTTGTCCCGGCCTCTCCCTCCTCCTCTCCGCGAGCCGCCGCCCGCCCCTCGATCCGCGCCCGAGCCGGCTCGGATCGGATCTAGGGTTGACTTCTTCTTCCCCCCGAAATTTCCTCTAAGTCATTGATCTGTGATAGTTTTGTTGCATTTTCATCATGCCATCACTTTGCACCCGTGGCTCCATTTTGGGCGTGTAGCATACCGAATTGTTCGACTCGACGAGTACATCATTTCATCTCATTGCATCATTTTCATTTGAGCTCATCTTGATGCCCGAAATGCTGTTGGAAGAGGGCTATGTGATGTTAGTTTCAGATTCTTATCAGAACATGCACTTTTGTCATTTTTGCCATGATTGATGTGTGCACCCTATGAACTTGAGTCCTACATGTGTTTTGTAATATGCCATGCCATATTTACAGGGGTGTATGCCATGTATTTTTTGATCTCTGTGGTGACTAGCACAAGCATGCAAACTAGGCTTCATGATGTTGCTGATTTCAGCCCCTGTTTTGCTGATATTTTTATGCCATGTTAACTTGATGCTACAGAGAGATCCATGCTTATTTTGAGATACTTCAGTAAGGATGTTTTGAACATATGGTTATTCTCTATCCATCCATGCCCTTTTTTGCAATTATGGAGTGCCATAGCTTGAGTCAATCGAGCTCTACTTTTGCTATAAAATGTTTCCTGGCAGATTGTTTACATGTTATTCAATTTTGCCAAGGTTGTTGTAGTTGATCCGTGTATGCTATGATGTTGTTCTTGCCATGTATAGCTTCTATGCCATGTCTTCTTGATGGATGTATGCTTAGTTTATCATGTAATGCTCTGTAGTGAGTGCATCGAGCTCTTCAACATGCCTACTTGTTATCTGTTTTTGTCATGCCCTGTTGCTGAATCTGTTAACGAAACTTGCTATATTGACATGGGTGCTATTACATTTTCTGATCCATTTTGGCTCATGGTCAGTAAGGGACTTTTGTTCTATGCTTTGAGTAGATTCATGCCATGCCTTGTTTTGCTATTATAAGTTCCTGTAGCATGCTGTTTTCTTGCTCTGAACATTGCTTCCTGATGATGTTTCTGCCATGTTCCGTATTTTCACTAAGTCTGTGAAGCTGATATATTTTGCACTTTTGCCATGCTTTTTTGGACCTGTTAGTGTGTGAATTAGCCGTAGCTCAGTGTTTATCTTTTGTCAAGCATCTTGAGTAGATCACTGCCATATGCTTTGCTGGTACGTTTGGGTGCAGTAGCTTAATTTCTTGTTGCTTGCTATGTGGCATCATCTGTTAATGGCAGATTTGTGCCATTCTTGTTTTGCTTGTCATTTGCAAACCGTGCATCCGATTCGGTGATCTTTATATCGATTTCAACGAAATCATCTCACCTTTCAGCAGCATACTTGGTTTGCCAAGTTGATGCCTTGTTCATCATTTTCCTTCGAACACGATCGCATTGCATATCACATCTCGCATATCATGCCATGTATTGCATCATGTTGCTTGTGCATTGCACCGTGATTTATTGTGGTTCCTTTGTTTGTGTTCTTGCTTTGGGTAGAGCTGGGAGGCGAGTGCGTGAGCGAGGAACCTGTTGAGAACGCTACGAGGATCAAGCTTTCGATAACTCTGAGAACTTTGCAGGCAAGATGACCATACCCTCGAAATTACTTCTATCTTTGCTTGCTAGATGCTCGCTCTTTTGCTATGCCTATGCTATGATGCCTATCACTTGCTATATCATGCCACCCATATTGCCATGTCAAGCCTCTAACCATCCTTTCCTAGCAAACCGTTGTTTGGCTATGTTACCACTTTGCTCAGCCCCTCTTATAGCGTTGCTAGTTGCAGGTGAAGGTGAAGTTTGTTCCTTGTTGGAACATGGAGATGTTGTTCCTTGTTGGAACATGTTTACTTGTTGGGATATCAAAATATCTATTGTTTAATTAATGCATCTATATACTTGGTAAAGGGGGGAAGACTCGGCCTTATGTCTGGTGTTTTGTTCCACTCTTGCCGCCCTAGTTTCCATCATACCGGTGTTATGTTCCTTGATTTCGCGTTCCTTACGGTTGGGTGATTTATGGGACCCCTTGACAGTTCGCTTTGAATAAGACTCCTCCGGCAAGGCCCAACTTTGGTTTTACCATTTGCCACCTAAGCCTTTTCCCCGGGTTTTCGCGAGCCGAGGGTCATCTTTATTTAACCCCGGGCCAGTTCTCCTTGAGTGCTGGTCCAACTTGAGCGATGTCCGGCGCCCTTGGGCAATCAGGGTCTATGCCAACCCGACGTCTGGCTCATCCGGTGTGCTCGAGAACGAGATATGTGCAGCTCCTATCGGGATTTGTCGGCACATTCGGCGGCTTTGCTGGTCTTGTTTTATTGCTGTCGAAATGTCTTGTAGTCCGGGATTCGAGACTGATCGGGTCTTCGGTAGAAGGAATATCCTTCGTTGACCGTGAGAGCTTATAATGGGCTAAGTTGGGACACCCTGCAGGGTATTATCTTTCAAAGCCGTGCCCGCGGTTATGAGGCAGATGGGAATTTGTTAATGTCGGTTGTAGAAAACCGAAGTTGACCTTAATTAAAATACATCAACCGCGGTGTAACCGTGATGGTCTCTTCTCGGCGGAGTCCGGAAGTGAACACGATGTTGGAGTTATGTTTGGCGTAAGTAGTTCAGGATCACTTCTTGATCGCTACTAGCTTCACGACCGTGCCTTGCTTCTCTTCTCGCTCTCTTTTGCGAATGTAGCCACCATATATGCTAGTCGCTTGCTGCAGCTCCACCTCACAACTCTGTCCTTCCTATAAGCTTAAATAGTCTTGATCTCGCGGGTGTGAGATTGCTGAGTCCCGTGACTCACAGATTCTACCAAAACAGTTGCAGGTGCCGATGCGATGCGGTGCAGGTGGCGAACCGAGCTCAAGTGGGAGTTCGACGAGGCGTGGTCGTTACTATGTGTCTTTTCCTGATGATCGTAGTGGAGCCAGTTGGGACGATCGGGGATCTGTGTAGCATTTGGGGTAGTCTTCTTTTATTTTGGTTCCGTAGTCGGACCTTGAGTGTAATCTGGATGATGGATGTTTATTTATGTATTGTGTGAAGTGGCATTTGTAAGCCAACTATGTATCTCTTTCCTTATGTATTACATGGGTTGTGTGAAGATTACCTCACTTGCGACATTGCTTTCAATGCGGTTATGCCTCTAAGTCGTGCTTCGACACGTGGGAGATATAGCCGCATCGAGGGTGTTACAAGTTGGTAATCAGAGCCATCCCCAACTAAGGAGCCCCCTGATTGATTGTTTGTTGGCGTTGTTGAGTCTAGAACAAAAATGTTTTGAGTCTTAGGATTATATATATCGGAGAGTAGGATTCTTTTTACTCCCAGTCCTTAAATCGCTCTGGTGAGGTCTCCTGACGTAGAAATTTAGGATCACGCGGGTATCTTGGAATCGTTCCGATGGTTTTGTGACGAGAACTTGTTCTTGGTGCCTCCTGACATTTAGGGGTTGTGGCGGTGTCCGGGAGTTGAGCTCCGAGGTGTTGTCGTCACAATTTTATCGTTGCAGTTCGGAATACGAGCTTTGCCGACATCGAAAATCTCTTTTGTACAGTTGTTGGTGAGATAACCCGATAACCCGATCTTGGGGCGAGCTCGGGAGTATTGCCATGACTCATTATAACGGATGCTTTTCGAAGGTCGAGGTACATGATTTCCGAAGGTTTCTTGGTTATGTGTTGACGGATGGATACAGCTGGATCTAGGTATTGTTAGTTTGGGTGATATATTTTGTGTCCCCTGTATCCCCAACACCAGATTGCATAACCAGAAAGTTTCGGGAGTTTATAGGTGGGATTCAAGTAGCTCTTAGCATTTCTTCCCGCAGATATTTGGTTTGTGATTGGGTAATCCTTACCACTTATTTGTTCCAGTCATACCTTGTTATTTTTTCATCAACCCTTAATCAAGTGGCTTCTCACCTTAATGGACGTGTGATGTTAACTTTGGAATTCATTCGTTCATCCTTGTTCGAATGTTTATTGTGAAGACTATATGTTGCAATTTCTATCCGTTGATTCAACTTGTCTATCTGTCTATCAAAGTGCTAACGGATGTCACCCTCTTCAGGATGGCTCCGCCAACGCGTCTGAATCTGGATCGCAATGATGGGAGTCAGTCGAACCTCCTCCACCTCCACCTCCGCCTCCGGAGGCATGGCAAGCTATCATGGCAGCCACCAATGCCAATGCTCAGATGATTTTGCAACTCTTGCAAGAGCGTACCCAAGGGCAAGGCAACCAAGGAAATCAAGGCCAAGGCAACAACCAGCCGCACTTTGCTACCCTCAATCAGTTCCTCGCTAATCAGCCGAAGTCTTTCAGCTTCTGTGTCGAGGCCACAGACGCCGACGATTGGCTTGTGGACATCTGCAAACATTTTGAATGTAGCAATGTCAGACCTGAGGACTTTGTCAAGTTTGCTTCGTTTCAACTCAAGGACCAAGCTGCTGAGTGGTATCAACAATACAAAGATTCCAGAGGAGGTCGTGTCATTACAGGATGAGTTCGCCGAGACATCAAAGCTCACCACATTCGAAAAGTGTTGTTGAGAGCAAGCATGAGGAGTTCCGCAATCTCAAGCAAGGCAACATGTCGTGTATCAATACAATATCCAGTTCGAAACTTGCTCGCTTCACTAAGCAAGGCGTCCACGATGAAAAGAGTATGATCTATCAATTCAGAGGTGGCCTCGGAGAAGATCTGCAATTAGCTCTCGTGCTTTTTGAGCCAGAAAAGTATGATGAATTCTACAACATGGCTTTGAAGCAAGAAGCTGCCCAGCTCAAGTGTGAGGCTTCTAAGAAAAGAATCAGGGATGCAGTTCAGTCTTCTTCTTCTTCTCAAGTGGCAGCTAAGCAGCAGAAGTTCTACCTTCCTCCTCCTCCGTTCCGTCAGCCTTATCAGCAGAAGAACTCAGGTGGTCGTGGATCTTCCCACCCACCCAACCCAGCTATCGAACAAGTCTAATTCTCAAGCTCCAAGGTCAAATGCTCCTTATCACCGTCCGCTCTCGAGGTGACTTGCAACAAATGTCGCAGAAAGGTCACTATGCAAACAAGTGCTTCAACCAAAGCGCCTTCCGCCTCCTCCTCTGTGAGATCTTCCAGCAATGCGGTGGTCAAGCATAATCCCAAGTCGCAAAGGTGATTATGATGAATGCAGCTGAAGCGGAGGAATCTCTCGGCGTGATAATGGGTAATCTCTCGATTAATGATATTCCTGCAAAAGTTTTATTTGATACTGGTGCATCGCATTCTTTCATTTCAAGACCTTTTGCATCTAAGCATGAGTTGGTTTTTCAAGATTTACCTAAACCGTTATCGGTTGTCTCTCCGGGTAAATTCATGCATGCAAGCTCCTTGGTTCCGGATGTTTCTATCAAGATGGGCGATTATAGATTTCTGGCTAAACCAATTGTCCTTGGTGACTCGGATATTGATCTTATTCTCGGGATGGAGTGGCTTTCTCAGCACAAAGCTCAGCTTGATTGTGCTGCCAGGGAAATTCAATTGACTCACTCTTCTAATGATGTGATCATCTATGCGCTTCGTGATGAAACCATTCGGTTGTTTTCTCTCAATGAGAAGGGCGAATTGGATGCTATCTCTCGATTCCGATCGTTTGTGAGTACCAAGATGTCTTTCGGAAGAGCTTCCAGAATGCCTCCTCACCGGCCGATTGAGTTAGTTATCGATCTTGAGCCCGCATCGAACCCGTTTGCAAGCGTCCATACAAGCTTGGACCTAATGAGCTGAAGGAATTGAAGAAGCAGCTCGATGAACAAGAGCGTCTGGTTTGATCGGACCGAGTTCATCTCCTTGGGGTTGTGGTGTTCTTTTTGTCCGGAAGAAGGATGGCGCGGACCGACTTTGCGTCGATTACCGTCCATTGAATAAGAAGACAATCAAGAACAAGTATCCACTTCCCAACATCAATGAGCTTTTGAGCAACTCAAAGGTGCTAAAGTGTTCTCCAAGCTTGACCTTCGTATGGGTTATCATCAAATTCGCATTCGTGAACAAGATATTCCCAAGACAGCATTAGAACAAGCTTTGGTTCTTATGAATATCTTGTCATGTCTTTCGGCCTTGTCAATGCTCCTCCAACATTCTCTCGGATGATGAACTTCATCTTCAACCCCTACACCAATGAATTCGTCTTGGTCTATCTTGATGATATTTTGGTCTTCTCCAAGAATAAGAAGGATCATGCCAAACATTTGCGATTGGTGCTCGACAAGCTCGAGAGCATCAATTCTATCTGAAGTTTTCCAAATGTGAATTTTGGCTTGATGAAGTTTTTACCTTGGTCACATCATCTCCACCAAGGGCATCGCTGTTAATCCGAGAAGGTGTCTGCAGTTGTGAATTGGGAACCTCCTCGAATGTCAAGCAGCCGCATGAGTTTTCTTGGTCTTGGAAGCTATTGCGAAGATTCGTTGAGAACTTCACTAAGATTGCAAAGCCTCTTTCCAACCTCCTCCAGAAGCATGTGAAGTATGTCTGGTCTCCTGAGTGTGATGTTGCTTTCAATACTCTCAAAGAGAAACTCGTCACAGCTCCTGTCTTGACTCCTCCTGATGAATCAAAGCCATCCGAAATTTTCTGTGATGCTTCTCTTCAAGGTCTCGGTGCTGTGTTAATGCAAGAGAAGAGAGTTGTGGCCTATACCTCTCGTCAGCTGAAGCCTAACAAAAAGAACTACCCCACTCACGATCTTGATTTGGCGGCAGTTGTCCATGCATTAATAACATGGAGACATCTCTTGTTGGGAAGGAAAGTGGACATATTCACCGATCACAAGAGTCTCAAGTATATCTTCACTCAACCCAACCTCAACCTCAGGCAAACTCGATGGGTGAAATGATTCAAGAGTACAACCCAAGTATTGAATATACTCGGGCAAGGCCAATGTGATTGCAGATGCTTTGAGCAGGAAGGCTTCTTGCAACAGTTTAATCCTCAAGCCCTTCCAACGGATCTTTGTGAAGCTTTCATAGCTGAATCTTCAAGTTGTTCCTCAAGGTTTTCTTGCCAACCTCATAGTATCTCCTACTTTGGAAGACCAAATTCGTGAGGCTCAACTCCTGGATACCATGGTGAAAAAGGTGAAGCGTGGTATCAACAAGGGCATTTCAAATACAAGTGCTTCCACATTGATGACAAAGATACTCTTTTCTTGAGGACGGATTGTGGTTCCTAAGGGTGATCTAAGTAAAGTCATTATGAGCGAGGCACACAATTCCCTTCTATCCATTCATCCTGGAAGTACGAAGATGCACCATGACCTCAAGCAGTCATATTGGTGGACTCGAATGAAGCGAGAAATTGCTCAATTCGTGAATGAATGTGATGTCTGCCGAAGGGTGAAAGCAGAACACCAACGACCAGCTGGTCTCCTCCAACCTTTTGCTATTCCAGAATGGAAGTTTGATCATATCGAGATGGACTTCGTGACTGGATTTCCTAAGTCCATGCGTGGAAATGATGCTATCTTCGTTGTCATTGACAAGCTTACTAAAGTGGCTCTTTTTCTTCCTATCAAAGAATCTATCACAGCAGCTCAGTTGGCAGAGCTATACACCTCCAGGATTGTCTCCTTGCACGGCATTCCACAATTGATCTCTTCAGACCGTGGAAGCATTTTTACCTCCAAGTTTTGGGATTATTTTCAGAAGGCCATGGGCACCAACATTCGTTTCAGCACAGCTTTCCATCCTCAAACAAGTGGCCAAGTCGGCGAGTCAATCAAATCCTCGAAGACATGCTCGGGGCTTGAGTCATTTCCTTGGTATGAAGTGGGAAGATTGTCTTCCATATGCGAGTTCTCCTACAACAACAGCTTCCAAGCGAGTTGGGCAAGGCCCCATTGAAATTGTCTATGGCAGAAAGTGCGCACTCCTCTCAATTGGTCCGAGACAGGTGAGCGGCAACTTCTTGGCAGCGACTTGATCACGAAGCGAAGAAATGTGCAAAGTCATTCGTGAGAATCTCAAAGCAGCATAATCGCGCCGGAAGAGCTATTATGATGACAAGCACCGTGATGTGGCTTTTGAAATCGGAGACCATGTCTACCTCCGTCTCTCAATGAAAGGCACTCGTCTCGCCGCCGGTATCAAAGGGAAGCTTGCCCCTAGATCGTGGGTCCTTTCAAGATCATTGGCAAAAGAGGCGATCTCGCCTATCAACGAGCTTCCGTCCAACCGCGAGCGTGCATGATGTGTTTCACGTGTCACAGCTTCACAAGTGCTTCAAGACTCTGGCGCACTATCAACGAAGAAATTGACCTCCAAGAAGATCTCTCTTATCATGAGCACCCGTTGCTATTCTTGAAGAAACCGGCGCAAGACTCGCAACAAGTCAATCAAATTCCTGAAAGTGAAGTGGTCACACCATTCCGACCGAGAAGCCACCGGGGCGCGAGGATCACCTCCGCTCGAATATTCGGAGTTCTTTCAGTCCTAGATCTGGGACGAGATCCTCTTGTAGTGGTGGAGTGTTGTAACACCCGGATGTAACTTTCCATATTTGTAACTCCAACTCTTGCCATTTTCGGCATTGTGATATGATATTCCCTCCGTGGTTGGGTTTTTGTCTTTCGTTTTGCATTTTGTTTGTGTCATGCATCTCATTCGCATACGTGTTCGTCTCATGCATCCGAGCATTTTCCCCGTTGTCCGTTTTGCAATCCGGCACTCCTATGTCCCCCGGCGTCCCCTTTTACATTTTTCCGTGAGCGGGTACTAAACTTTCTCGGAATGGACCGAGGTTTGCCAAGTGGCCTTGGTACACCACCGATAGACCACCTGTCAAGTTTCGTGTCATTTGGAGCTCGTTTGGTACTCCAACGGTTAACCGCACTCTCGCAAAGGCCTCTTCTAAGTTGCAGCCCAACACCCCTCCAAAACAGCCCAATAACCCATCTAAGTCACTTCCATGCTCTCCGTCGTCGGATCACGATCGTGTGGGCGAAAACTACACCTCATTTGGAGCTTCCTAGCTCCTTCTACCTATAAAACACCCCTCCCGAAATCCGGATCAATTCCACCCCTAACCCTAGCCCGCTCTTCTCCGTGCCGCGGACACGTCCCGGAGCCGGGCAGACGCGTCCGCCGCCCGCGCCTGCCCACCGCGAGCTGCCACGTGGGCGACCAGCGCCCACATCGCCGCCCGGCTCCTTGAGCCCGCCCGGGCCCAGGAGGGGCCCTCCGGACCACGCGCGCCGGGCCGCGTCGCGCCGCCCCGCGCCGCCCGTCGCCCGGCCGCCTCCGCTGCCCGCCGCCGACCTCGCCTCGACCCCGCGCCGTCCCATTGCCGGCCGTCGCCCGCCGCGCCGCCCGGCGGCCCGGCTCGTCCCGGCCTCTCCTCCCTCCTCTCCGGCGAGCTGCCGCCGGCCACCTCGATCCGCGCCCGAGCCGGCTCGGATCGGATCTAGGGTTGACTTCTTCTTCCCCCCGAAATTTCCTCTAAGTCATTGATCTGTGATAGTTTTGTTGCATTTTCATCATGCCATCACTTTGCACCCGTGGCTCCATTTTGGGCGTGTAGCATACAGAATTGTTCGCCTCGACGAGTACATCATTTCATCCCATTGCATCATTTTCATTTCAGCTTATCTTGATGCCCGAAATGCTGTTGGAAGAGGGCTATGTGATGTTAGTTTCAGATTCTTATCAGAACATGCACTTTTGTCATTTTTGCCATGATTGATGTGTGCACCCTATGAACTTTAGTCCTACATGTGTTTTGTAATATGCCATGCCATATATACAGGGGTGTATGCCATGTATTTTTGTGATCTCTGTGGTGGCTAGCATAAGCATGCAAACTAGGCTTCATGATGTTGCTGATTTTAGCCCCTGTTTTGCTGATGTTTTTATGCCATGTTAACTTGATGCTACAGAGAGATCTATGCTTATTTTGAGATACTTCAGTAAGGATGTTTTGAACATATGGTTATTCTCTATCCATCCATGCCCTTTTTTGCAATTATGGAGTGACATAGCTTGAGTCAAGAGAGCTCTACTTTTGCTATAAAATGTTTCCTGGCAGATTGTTTACATGTTATTCAATTTTGCCAAGGTTGTTGTAGTTGATCCGTGTATGCTATAATGTTGTTCTTGCCATGTATAGCTTCTATGCCATGTCTTCTTGATGGATGTATGCTTAGTTTATCATGTAATGCTCCGTGGTAAGTGCATCGAGCTCTTCAACATGCCTACTTGTTATCTGTTTTTGTCATGCCCTGTTGCTGAATCTGTAAACGAAACTTGCTATATTGACATGGGTGCTATTACTTTTTCTGATCCCTTTTGGCTCATGGTCAGTAAGGGACTTTTGTTCTATGCTTTGAGTAGATTCATGCCATGCCTTGTTTTGCTATTATAAGTTCCTGTAGCATGTTGTTTGCTTGCTCTGAACATTGCTTCCTGATGCTGTTTTTGCCATGTTCCGTATTTTCACTAAGTCTGTGAAGCTGATATATTTTGCACTTTTGCCATGCTTTTTTGGACCTATTAGTGTGTGAATTAGCCGTAGCTCAGTGTTCATCTTTTGTCAAGCATCTTGAGTAGATCACTGCCATATGCTTTTCTGGTACGTTTGGGTGCAGTAGCTTAATTTCTTGTTGCTTGCTATGTGGCATTATGCTGTTAATGGCAGATTTGTGCCATTCTTGTTTTGCTTGTCATTTGCAAACCGTGCATCCGATTCCGGTGATCTTTATATCGATTTCAACCGAAATCATCTCATCTTTCCAGCGGCATACTTGGTTTGCCAAGTTAATTCCTTGCTCATCAATTTTCCTTCCGGAGCACGCATACGCATTGCATATCACATCTCGCATATCATGCCATGTATTGCATCATGTTGCTTGTGCATTGCACCGTGATTTATTGTGGTTCCTTTATTTGTGTTCTTGCTTTGGGTAGAGCCGGGAGACGAGTACGTGAACGACGAACCTGTTGAGAATGCTTACGAGGATCAAGCTTTCGACAACTCTGAGGACTTTGCAGGAAAGATGACCATACCCTCGAAATTACTTCTATCTTTGCTTGCTAGATGCTCGCTCTTTTGCTATGCCTATGCTACGATGCCTATCACTTGCTATATCATGCCACCCATATTGCCATGTCAAGCCTCTAACCATCC
Source organism: Aegilops longissima (assembly GCA_021605205.1). Classification (NCBI taxonomy): domain Eukaryota; kingdom Viridiplantae; phylum Streptophyta; class Magnoliopsida; order Poales; family Poaceae; genus Aegilops; species Aegilops longissima. The sequence goes on from CM038677.1 coordinate 829,190,963, forward strand.
TTTCCTAGCAAACCGTTGTTTGGTTATGTTACCGCTTTGCTCAGCCCCTCTTATAGCGTTGCTAGTTGCAGGTGAAGATGAAGTTTGTTCCTTGTTGGAACATGGAGATGTTGTTCCTTGTTGGAACATGTTTACTTGTTGGGATATCACAATATCTATTGTTTAATTAATGCATCTATATACTTGGTAAAGGGGAAGACTCGGCCTTATGCGGTGTTTTGTTCCACTCTTGCGCGCCTAGTTTCCGTCATACGGTGTTATGTTCCTTGATTTCGTGTTCCTTACGTTTGGGTGATTATGGGACCCCTTGACATTTCGCTTTGAATAAGACTCCTCCAGCAAGGCCCAACTTTGGTTTTACCATTTGCCACCTAAGCCTTTTCCCCGGGTTTCGCGAGCCGAGGGTCATCTTTATTTTAACCCCGTGCAGTTCTCCTTCGAGTACTGGTCCAACTTGAGCGATGTCCGGCGCCCCTTGGGCAATCAGGGTCTATGCCAACCCGACGTCTGGCAAATCCGGTGTGCCCTGAGAATGAGATATGTGCAGCTCCTATCGGGATTTGTCGGCACATTCGGGCGGCTTTGCTGGTCTTGTTTTATAGCTGTCGAGATGTCTTGTAGTCCGGGATTCCGAGACTGATCGGGTCTTCCCGGTAGAAGGAATATCCTTCGTTGACCGTGAGAGCTTATAATGGGCTAAGTTGGGACACCCTGCAGGTATTATCTTTCAAAGCCGTGTCGCATGTTATGAGGCAGATGGGAATTTGTTAATGTCCGGTTGTAGAAAACCCGAAGTTGACCTTGATTAAAATACATCAACCGCGTGTGTAACCGTGATGGTCTCTTCTCGGCGGAGTATGGGAAGTGAACACGGTGTTGGAGTTATGTTTGACGTAAGTAGTTCAGGATCACTTCTTGATCGCTACTAGTTTCACGACCGTGCCTTGCTTCTCTTCTCGCTCTCTTTTGCGAATGTAGCCACCATATATGCTAGCCGCTTGCTGCAGCTCCACCTCACAACTCTGTCCTTCCTATAAGCTTAAATAGTCTTGACCTCGCGGGTGTGAGATTGCTGAGTCCCCGTGACTCACAGATTCTACCAAAACAGTTGCAGGTGCCGACGATGCCAGTGCAGGTGACGCAACCTAGCTCAAGTGAGAGTTCGACGAGGAACGTGGTCGTTACTATGTGTCTTTTCCTGATGATCAGTAGTGGAGCCCAGTTGGGATGATCGGGGATCTGTGTAGCATTTGGGGTAGTCTTGTTTTATTTTGGTTCCGTAGTCGGACCTTGAGTGTAATCTGGATGATGGATGTTTATTTGTGTACTGTGTGAAGTGGCGACTGTAAGCCAACTATGTATCTCTTTCCCTTATGTATTACATGGGTTGTGTGAAGATTACCTCACTTGCGACATTGCTTTCAATGCGGTTATGCCTCTAAGTCGTGGTTCGACACGTGGGAGATATAGCCGCATCGAGGGCGTTACACTGCAGCACCCATGTTATTCCTGTTATCTTTTGCAACCACATTTTTAAATTCCATAAGGTATTACTTACCTTCCTTGTCCTCGAGCTGCTTCTTGGCTTGGCCGAGCTCGTTCTCGGACCGCTCGAGGCTCTCCTTCAATGCATTGACCTCCATGATCGGTCTTGGCAGAGGTCAGCAGGCAGCCTGCATTCCCATATTGACATAATTATGTTAGACTCCTGCGTATATCTTTTTAGATCCTCAGTCGGCTTTTCTTTCCGAACACTGAACTAAGCATCAGGGCTCTGTATGCATGCGGTAATCTTCTTACATATATTGAAAACTTACCTCAAAGCCTGTTAGAAGGCCGTTGCAGGCTTCAGTCAGCCCGCTCTTGGCGGACTGAACTTTCTGGATCACAACACTCATAAAAGTGCGGTGCTCCTCCTTGATGGAGGCGTTGTTAAGCGCCTCCAGTAAGCTATCCGATGCCTCTGGTTGGACGGAGGACACCGTCGTCTTACCCTTCCTACGAAGGGGCCGCTTGCCGGACTTCGGAACCGCTAAAGGTTCCGGTATGGAGTCCGGACAAGGGTCGGGCTTAGAGCCCCCGGGGGTCTCGCTCCCCTCGCGCCTGGAGTCCGGGAGGCTCCCTTGCGGCGCCTCCTGTGCCACCTCCTCTTGACCTGGCCCCCCTTGGGGTCCCACCTCGGCGTCGTCAGCAGCGTGAGGTGAGGAGGCCGCCGGAAGTGAAGTACTCTCCACTTCCGATGAATTAGGGACCCTTTCGACGGCGGCGAGCCTGTCCTTAGGCGGGCTGCATGATTGTTCGGCATTAGAGAACACTATGCAATGAAAAAAAAGCCATGGGTATCCGGACACTTACGATCTCGCCAGGGGCTTGGCCCTTGTTGGCCACTCCTCCTCGTTGTTGTCGGCGTTGGTGGGGAAGTCCGGAGGAAGGGTCCTTCCCTTCTTGGACCCTCCGGCCTCCCCAGTTGGGGCGGCCTTCCTTTTCTTCTCTCCCCCCGCTGGGGGAGAGGCTTCTTATTCCTCCTCCTCTTCCTCAGAGGAGGATTCCACCTCAGGGTTGTCGGGCAATGAGTCTGACAGCACCTAGCGCCGGTTGCTCCTTCAAGTTCCCGTGGCCTTCTTCTTGGCCTTCTTCTCCGGCACCACGTGAGGTGCCGGAGCCAGCAGCCCCGTCAATCTGGCATCTGCTGGGTCTTACGGCAAAGGGCGGACGGTTAATCTGTCCGGACGTCTTCACCAGTCCTGCCAAAGGTTAGGGAGTTTTAGATCCCACATAGAGTCAATCTATGAAAACAAGAGTCCCATAAAGGGTAAAATAACACCTCGCTGGCTTGGCGCTGCGAGCTGAATCGCGATCTTGATGGCGGATGTAGAGCCTCGGCAGCCTTGAACAGCACCTTCCAGGCGTCTTCGTGCGTAGTGTCGAAGAGCCTTTTCAGAGTTGGGTGCTGTGCCGGATCGAACTCCCACAATTTAAAGGCCCGTTGTTGGCATGGGAGAATCCGGCGGATGAGCATCACCTGGATTACGTTGACAAGACTGAGATTCTTGTCCATCAGGTTTCGGACGCAAGTTTGGAGTCCGGACAGCTCATCCGATTCCCCCACGTCTGGCCCGTCTCTTTCCATGATGTGAGCCGTGTGGGGAAGCCAGATCGGAATTCGGGGGGCCCCGCCCATTGAGAGTCGCGCGGCTCGGTTATGTAGAACCACCCCGATTGCCACCCCTTTATGGTCTCCACAAAGGATCCCTCGAGCCATAGGACTTTGGCCATCTTTCCAACCATGGCGCCTCCGCACTCTGCTTGGCGGCCGCCCACTACCTTCGGCTTGACATTGAAGATCTTCAGCCATAAGCCGAAGTGGGGCTGGATGCAGAGGAAGGCCTCGCACATGATGATAAACGCCGAGATGTTGAGGATGAAGTTTGGGGCCAGATCGTGGAAATCCAGGCCGTAGTAGAACATGAGCCCCCGGACAAACGGGTGAAGTGGAAAACCTAGTCCGCGGAGGAAGTGGGTGAGGAACACTACCCTCTCATGGGGCCTGGGGGTGGGAATGACCTGCCCCTCGTCGGGTACCCGGTGCGCGATGTCGCTGGACAAGTATCCGGCCTTCCGCAGTCTTTTTACTTGGCCCTCCATGGCGGAGGAGACCATCCACCTGCCTCCCGCTCCGGACATGGCTGGAGATTGTTGAGTAAGGATGTGCGGACTTGGGCGCTGGAGCTCAGAGTGTGCGGAAATGGATGAGCAAGGGAGGAGGAAGGCGTAGGTGAAAAGGGTGGATCCTTATCCCCTTATATGTACGGACGAGGATATGCGTCCCCCACCAGCCTGATAAAACTCGTTTATCTCCCAAGCACCGCAATCAATGGCGCGGTTGGGTTACCCACGTCCGAATTGATGAGAATCCCCGAATAAGGGGGCACGATCTATGCTTTGATAAGACGTGCTAAGGAAACCGCCTCGCTAAACGCGCTGAGGTGGGACAGTAAAAAACGACTCGAATAAAGGCCTGGCCGTGGTGTGATGTCACACCGCGGAATACGTCAGCAGATCTGTGCAACGAATTAGTCTCTCTACGGTGGTATGTGGAACTTGTTTTGCAGAGCCGGACACTATCCTTGTATTCAAAACCTGCTATGAAGTATTCGGAGGAGGAACCCGCCTTGCAATGCCGAAGACAATATGCGCGCCGGACTCGTCGTCATTGAAGCCTGGTTCAGGGGCTACTGAGGGAGTCCTGGACTAGGGGGTGTCCGGATAGCCGAACTATCATCTTTGGCTGGACTCCTAGACTATGAAGATACAAGATTGAAGACTTCGTCCCTTGTCCAGATAGGACTTTCCTTGGCGTGGAAGGCAAGCTTGGCGATACGGATATGTAGATTTCCTACCATTGTAACCGACTCTGTGTAACCCTAACCCTATTCGGTGTCTATATAAACCGAAGGGTTATAGTCCGTAGGACGAACACCAATCATACCATAGGCTAGCTTCTAGGGTTTAGCCTCTCTGATCTCGTGGTAGATCTACTCTTGTACTACCCATATCATCAATATTAATCAAGCAGGAGTGGGGTATTACCTCCATCGAGAGGGCCCGAACCTGGGTAAAAACATCGTGTCCCTTGTCTCCTGTTACCATCCGCCTAGACGCACAGTTCGGGACCCCCTACCCGAGATCCGCCGGTTTTGATACCGACAGACCCCCATGCCTATGCCGCCACACGTTTGTGCATCCATAGAGTGCACAGCCGTGACTTGAGAAAACACGTGTACGTGCCTGTTGTGGATTCACCTCTTCCACCTTCCATGCCTGACCCAACGTGCCTTTGTCGCTCCCGAGACTTCACAACCATGCCTCTTTAATCGTGCCTCGAGAAGCAGCATGTTCGTGCCTGCATTGGCTTCATTCCCGTGCCTCCGCTGCTTAAATCCACACGCCTCACACGACATTGGCCTCCTATTCCTGCGTCAACGTGCCTTTAGAACCTGCACTACGGTGCCTCGTGTGCCTACATCCACATGCCTGTAGAAAGCCTCCACTTCAGCACTACCACGTGACTTCACAAACATGGTGCCTTCATTTCCGTGCCTACACGTACATGCACCCACGTGCCTCACGTGTCACTCGCCCAGACTCTTACGTGCCTCGTAATGCCACACCCACGTGACTTCACGGACGTGGTTCTGTAACCGAGTAGTCGGACCCCCATGCCTCTGCCGCCACACGTTTCTGCATCCAGAGAGTGCACACCCATGACTTGATAAATGTAACACCCCGGATGTAACTTTCCATATTTGTAACTCCAACTCTTTCCATTTTCGGCATTGTGTTATGATATTCCCTCCGTGGCTGGGTTTTTCTTCTTTTTGCATTTTGTCCATGTCATGCATTTCATATCATGTCATCATGTGCATCTCATTTGCATACGTGTTCGTCTCATGCATCCGAGCATTTTCCCCGTTGTCCGTTTTGCAATCCGGCACTCCTATGTCCCCCGGCGTCCCCTTTTACATTTTTCCTTGAGCGGGTACTAAACTTTCTCGGAATGGACCGAGGTTTGTCAAGTGGCCTTGGTACACCACCGGTAGACCACCTGTCAAGTTTCGGGTCATTTGGAGCTCGTTTGGTACTCCAACGGTTAACCGCACTCTCGCAAAGGCCTCTTTTAAGTTGCAGCCCAACACCCCTTCAAAACAGCCCAATAACCCATCTAAGTCACTTCCATGTCCATCGCCGTTCGATCACGATCGTGTGGGCGAAAACTACACCTCATTTGGAGCCTCCTAGCTCCTTCTACCTATAAATACACCCCCTCCCCCGAAATCCCGGATCAATTCCATCCTAACCCTAGCTCCCCGCTCCTCTCCCCGCGCCGGACACGTCCGGACGGCGCCGGACGCGTCCGCCGCCGCGCCCACAGCCAACCAAGGGCTGCCACGTGGCGCCCGGCCACCAGCGCCGCCGCCCGGCCGCTGGCCCGTCTGCGGGCCCCAGCCCGTCGCCGCCCGCGCCTCCCGGCCAAGGCTGCCGACCTCCCGCCTCCGCCCTGCTGCCGCCGCCGTCGCGCCGCCCGCTCGGCGCCCTCCACCGGATCTCCTCCGCCGGACCTCCTCCGCCGCCTGAGTCCGTCCGGCCGGAGCAGCGCCGCCCCGGCCATCTCCCTCCAACTCCGGCCGCCGCCTCCGATCCGTGCGCATCTGGATCCAGATCCAACGAGGGTTGACTTCCCCTTCTCCCCCGAATCCTCCAAGTCTTTTCCTGTGATTATTTCATTGCATCTTCAACGCATCATAACTTTGCACCCGTGGCTCCGTTTCAGGCGTGTAGCATACCGAAAGGTTCGCCTCGATGAGTAGATCATTTCATCTCATTGCATAATTTTCACTTGAGCTCATCTTGATGCCCGAAATGCTGTTAGAAGAGGGCTATGTGATGTTAGTTTCAGATTCTTATCAGAACATGCACTTTTGTCATTTTTTCCATGATTGATGTGTGCACCCTATGAACTTGAGTCCTACATGTGTTTTGTAATATGCCATGCCATCTTTACAGGGGTGTATGCCATGTATTTTTGTGATCTCTGTGGTGACTAGCACAAGCATGCAAACTAGGCTTCATGATGTTGCTGATTTCAGCCCCTGTTTTGCTGATATTTTTATGCCATGTTAACTTGATGCTACCGAGAGATCCATGCATATTTTGAGACACTTCAGTAAGAATGTTTTGAACATATGGTTATGCTCTATCCATCCATGCCCTTGTTTGCAATTATGGAGTGCCATAACTTGAGTCAATCGAGCTCTACTTTTGCTATAAAATGTTTCCTGGCAGATTGTTTACATGATATTCAATTTTGCCAAGGTTGTTGTAGTTGATCCGTGTATGCTATGATGTTGTTCTTGCCATGTATAGCTTCTATGCCATGTCTTCTTGATGGATGTATGCTTAGTTTATGATGAAATGCTCTGTAGTGAGTGCATGGGTGCTGTTTGCTGAATCTGTTAACGAAACTTGCTATATTGGCATGGGTGCTATGGCATTTTCTGATCCCTTTTGGCTCATGGTCAGTAAGGGACTTTTGTTCTATGATTTGAGTAGATTCATGGCATGCCTTGTTTTGCTATTATAAGTTCCTGTAGCATGTTGTTTTCTTGCTCTGAACATTGCTTCCTGATGCTGTTTCTGCCATGTTCAGTATTTTCACTAAGTCTGTGAAGCTGATATGTTTTGCACTTTTGCCATGCTTGTTTGGACCTGTTATGGTGTGATTTAGCCGTAGCTCAGTGTTCATCTTTTGTCAAGCATCTTGAGTAGATGACTGCCATATGCTTTTCTGGTACGTTTGGGTGCAGTAGCTTAATTTCTTGTTGCTTGCTATGTGGTATCATGCTGTTAATGGCAGATTTGTGCCATTCTTGTTTTGCTTGTCATTTGCAAACCGTTCATCCGATTCCGGTGATCTTTATATCGATCTCAACCGAAATCATCTCACCTTTCCAGCGGCATACTTGGTTTGCCAAGGTGATGCCTGGTTCATCATTTTCCTTCCAGAGCACGCATATGCATTGCATCTCACATCTCGCATATCATGCCATGTATTGCATCATGTTGCTTGTGCATTGCACCGTGATTTATTGTGGTTCCATTGTTTGTGTTCTTGCTTTGGGTAGAGCCAGGAGACGAGTACGTGAACGAGGAACCTGTTGAGAACGCTTACGAGGATCAAGCTTTCGACAACTCTGAGAACCTTGCAGGCAAGATGACCATACCCTCGAAATCACTTCTATCTTTGCTTGCTAGATGCTCGCTCTTTTGCTATGCCTATGCTACGATGCCTATCACTTGCTTATCATGCCACCCATATTGCCATGTCAAACCTCTAACCATCCTTTCCTAGCAAACCGTTGATTGGCTATGTTACCGCTTTGCTCAGCCCCTCTTATAGCGTTGCTAGTTGCAGGAGAAGATGAAGTTTGTTCCTTGTTGGAACATGGAGATGTTGTTCCTTGTTGGAACATGTTTACTTGTTGGGGATATCACAATATATCTGCTATAATTAATGCATCTATATACTTGGTAAAGGGTGGAAGGCTCGGCCTTATGCCTAGTGTTTTGTTCCACTCTTGCCGCCCTACTTTCCGTCATACCGGTGTTATGTTCCTTGTTTTCGCGTTCCTTACACGGTTGGGTGATTTATGGGACCCCCTTGACAGTTCGCTTTGAATAAGACTCCTCCAGCAAGGCCCAACATTGGTTTTACCATTTGCCACCTAAGCCTTTTTCCCCCGGGTTTTCGCGAGCCCGAGGGTCATCTTTATTTTAACCCCCGGACCGGTGCTCCTTCGAGTGCTGGCCCGAACCGAGCAACCTCTTGGGGCCACCACGGGGAAACTCGAGGCTTGGTTTTACTCGTAGCTTGACTTATCCGGATGTGCCCTGAGAACGAGATATGTGCAGCTCCTATCGTGATTTGTCGGCACAATCGGGCAGCTTTGATGGTCTTGTTTTATTGCTGTCGAAACGTCTTGTAGTCCAGGATTCCGAGACTGATCGGGTCTTCCCGGTGGAAGGAATATCCTTCGTTGACCGTGAGAGATTATAATGGGCTAAGTTGGGACACCCCTGCAGGGTATTATCTTTCGAAAGTCGTGCCCGCGGTTATGAGGCAGATGGGAATTTGTTAATGTCCGGTTGTAGAAAACCCGAAGTTGACCTTAATTAAAACACATCAACCGCGTGTGTAACCGTGATGGTCTCGTCTCGGCGGAGTCCGGGAAGTGAACACGGTGTTGGAGTTATGTTTGACGTAAGTAGTTTCAGGATCACTTCTTGATCGCTACTAGCTTCACGACCGCGCCTTGCTTCTCCTCTCGCTCTCTTTTGCGAATGTAGCCACCATATATGCTAGTCGCTTGCTGCAGCTCCACCTCACAACTCTGTCCTTCCTATAAGCTTAAATAGTATTGATCTCGCGGGTGTGAGATTGCTGAGTCCCCGTGACTCACAGATTCTACCAAAACAGTTGCAGGTGCCGACGATGCCAGTGCAGGTGACGCAACCGAGGTCAAGTGGGAGTTCGATGAGGAACGTGGTCGTTACTATGTGTCTTTTCCTGATGATCAGTAGTGGAGCCCAGTTGGGACGATCGGGGATCTATGTAGCATTTGGGGTAGTCTTCTTTTATTTTGGTTCCGTAGTCGGACCTTGAGTGTAATCTGAATGATGGATGTTTATTTATGTATTGCGTGAAGTGGCGACTGTAAGCCAACTATGTATCTCTTTCCCTTATGTAGTACATGGGTTGTGTAAAGATTACCTCACTTGCGACATTGCTTTCAATGCGGTTATGCCTCTAAGTCGTGCTTCGACACGTGGGAGATATAGCCGCATCGAGGGCGTTACAAGTTGGTAATCAGAGCCATCCCCGACTTAGGAGCCCCTGCTTGTTTGTTTGCTGGCGTTGTTGAGTCTAGAACAAAAATGTTTTGAGTCTTAGGATTATATATATCGGAGAGTAGGATTCTTTTTCCTCCCCAGTCCCTTCGTCGCTCTAGTGAGGTCTCCTGACGTAGAAGTTTTGACTCTCCTCTCCTCAAATTTCACTAAAAAAAATTTAGGATCACGCGGGTATCTTGGAATCGTTCCGATGGTTTAGTGACGAGAACATTGTTCTTGGTGCCTGCTGACATTTAGGGGTTGTGGCAGTGTCCCGGGGAGTTGAGCTCCAAGGTGTTGTCGTCACAATCTTATCATTGCAGTTCTGGAATACCTGAGATTTGCCGACATCGAAAATCTCTTTTGTACAGTTGTTGGTGAGATAACCCCGATAACCCAAAGATCTTTGGGCGAGCTCGGGAGTATTGCCATGACTCGTATAACGGATGCTTTTCGAAGGTCGAGGTACACGATTTCCGAAGGTTTCTTGGTTATGTGTTGACGGATGGATACAGCTGGATCTAGGTATTGTTAGTTTGGGTGATATATTTTGTGTCCCCTGTATCCCCAACACCAGATTGCATAACCAGAAAGTTTCGGGAGTTTATAGGTGGGATTCAAGTAGCTCTTAGCATTTCTTCCCGCAGATATTTGGTTTGTGATTGGGTAATCCTTACCACTTATTTGTTCCAGTCGTACCTTGTTATTTTTTCATCAACCCTTAATCAAGTGGCTTCTCACCTTAATGGACGTGTGATGTTAGCTTTTGGAATTCATTCGTTCATCCTTGTTCGAATGTTTATTGTGAAGACTATATGTTGCAATTTCTATCCGTTGATTCAACTTGTCTATCTGTCTATCAAAGTGCTAACGGATGTCACCCTCTTCAGCATGGCTCCGCCAACGCGTCTGAATCCGGATCGCAATGATGGGAGTCAGTCGAACCCTCCACCTCCACCTCCGCCTCCGGAGGCATGGCAAGCTATCATGGCAGCCACCAATGCCAATGCCCAGATGATTTTGCAACTCTTGCAAGAGCGTACCCAAGGGCAAGGCAATCAAGGGAATCAAGGCCAAGGCAACAACCAGCAACACTTTGCTACCCTCAATCAGTTCCTCGCTAATCAACCAAAGTCTTTCAGTTTCTGTGTCGAGGCCACAGACGTCGACGATTGGCTTGTGGACATCTGCAAACATTTTGAATGTAGCAATGTCAGAACTGAGGACTTTGTCAAGTTTGCTTCGTTTCAACTCAAGGACCAAGCTGCTGAGTGGTTCCAGCAATACAAAGATTCCAGAGGAGGTCGTGTCATTACAGGATGAGTTCCGCCGAGACTTGAGCTCACCACATTCCGAAAAGTGTTGTTGAGAGTAAGCGTGAGGAGTTCCGCAATCTCAAGCAAGGCAACATGTCTGTGTATCAATACAATATCCAGTTCCAGAAACTTGCTCGCTTTGCTAAGCAAGACGTCCCTGATGAAAAGAGTATGATCTATCAATTCAGAGGTGGTCTCAGAGATGATCTGCAATTAGCTCTCGTGCTTTTTGAGCTAGAAAAGTATGATGAATTCTACAACATGGCACTGAAGTAAGAAGCTACCCAGCTCAAATGTGAGGCTTCTAAGAAAAGAATCAGGGATGCAGTTCATTCTTCTTCTTCCTCTCAAGTGGCAGCTAAGCAGCAGAAGTTCTACCTTCCTCCTCCTCCGTTCCGTCAGCCTTATCAGCAGAAGAACTCAGGTGGTCGTGGATCTTCCCACCCGCCCAACCCAGGCTAAAGAGCAAAAGAAGGACCCAAAACCGCCACTGAATGAAGAATCAGCAGTAACAACAACAAATACAGAGGTGAAAACACATAACACCTCTTCATGAACTTATATTTGAAAAACACGCATTTGACATTTCACTACTTTCCTGCATAGCAGAGAGAGGACACCAATGAGCAAAAGGAAGACACTGAAGAAGGGCAATATGTTCTTCAAAGGCAGCCATCAACGTAACAGAAGACCAAGCCCAAAAATATTCACTCACTGAAAAACACGCAGTAGAGACAGCAACAGCAACAACAACTGAAAAGGTAAAGTTACATACGTTGGTCCTATCAAAGTATAAAATAGCTATGTGAAACCTCAAATGCACTGCCACTTAGCCACCTCTGTGTTTCAAAAGCTACAAGAAAAAAACGACGACACCGGCGATGAACTACAAAAGAAAGAAGAAGAAGATGCCCAAAAACCTCCAATCAACAAAGAACAAGCACAACATTCAGTAGCAACGATTGAGGAGGTAAAGTTACATAAGCTGATTCTACGAAAATATAAAGTAGTTCCATGAAAACTAAAATGCACTCAAACTTAGCCACCTTTATGATTGAACAGCTGCAAGACAAAAAACATGACAGTGACGATGAACACCAAAACAAAGAACAGGAGGATACCCAAGAAACTACACTCGACGAACAATGGGTGGAACAGTCAGCATCACCAACAACAGCTCAAGAGGTGAAGTTGCACAAAATATTTCCACCAAATTACATGACTTAATCACAATCAAAATAGCTCAAACAACGCACCAAACGCTTCGCTGTTTTCCCATAACAGCTGCTATAACTGAAATAAAGTAGCAAGTTAAATTATTTCAATGCTTTTTCAATGATATCGCAGAAACACGAAGAAGGCGACCACAGAGATACAAGCAATGAAGCAGATACACACATTGTTCCAGAGAAAGAAGCAAAAACCATTGAAGAAAACCCTACACCGTCGTACGATGCCAATTCCGGCCCCTGGCAGACAGGTCAGGGCCAACCAGGTCGAGACTCAAAAACAAGACAGAAAAGACCACCAGCAAGACACGACGGTTGACAAGGAAAAACATGATGCTAAGAAAGACACCGACTACTCAAATGAGGATGCAGAAAAAACTGAACAAAAGGGTACAATGCAAAAAGGAGAACATAATATGCCGCAACAAGCAGAAGGAAAACAAGAAAGGAACAACACTGGACATGACATATCTTCTATCATCGAAGCAGGCAAGACAATATAAACTTAATTGCTATCTTGTGATCTTGTGACTTGGAGTTATTTATATTAAATTCAAAATCATCACAGGCACAATGGAGAAAGGGGACAAAGATAGTGATTCCGTCAACAAAGCCATCGAAGACCTGTACAACGCTGTATGCAAGCCATGGACACATAGAGAAATGTAAATTCATGCAACTAACAAAAAACACATTATTACACACGATCATTTTGACTGTATCATGTGTAAACTAAAACACTTTTCTAAATATACTTTGCAGGGATGAGCTTTTCATTACAACGAACAAGTTTGATGTCAATCTAGGCTATGTCGCCGAAAGTTTCAAGGTCGGTAATTCAGTACGCACTGAAGCAATCGAGCCCATGCTAACAATTTTGAGAAAACAACTAAATGGCACATGGAGAAAGATTCTGTCGTTACACAACACTGTAAGTAAAGATCACGGCGAAAAAATCACGTTTAAAACAACATATATGACTTTATAAATAGATAAACTTCCCCTATAACTGAACTTACAAATTCCCTTTGTATATCTATGACAAAACAAGCAGCACTCGATAAAAGAAGCCGACGACGAAGATCCTATGTGCTAAAGAAATAATGATCAAGGACACATTAGAAAAAAAATTACTACCTGCCAGGCTTACATCATTTTTCAACATGCAACAAGAAGAAAAACTGCAAGATTATAACATGGTAAGCAGATCAGCTTGCATATATGTTATGAAAGGTTATCTTTTTATTTTATGTTTTTAAATATAAGAAAATTTCCAAATGTTTTGTTTTTATTTTTTGTTTTGCAGTTTCTTCTACCATGTTCGTTGCGCGGGTTTGAGCAAGACGAAAATACAAGTCATTACTTCACCATTACAGTTAACATGCAAAAACAGCGCTTTGAACTCCTTGACTCTTCAACTGCATATCCAGGCACAATAGAATTCTTCAACAATGTAACCAGCAAATTAATGAAAATATGGAAGCACGTAAGCACAGAGCTACAGCTTTCACAAAAAAGCATCGACCATTTCAAAAGGGTGAAACTGCAGGAGCCACTTCAAGGAGAAGACATGTAAGCACTTCCAACATTTCACTTATTTCTTTTTTTCAATGCAAGATTCAATACTACAATTACTGAAATAATGTTGTTCTTTCGTGTTTTCAATGCAACAATTACCACTACTATTGCTCCAACACTTCTCTTCTTTCCATTTCTTGAATGCAACAATCTTACTAGTACCATTCCTCTACATGCAAAATGGACTGCGCATTCTATATGTACATGAACCTGAAGCACTACTCCAATGATGGAACAACAGCAAACTTAGAGCCAGAACAAGTACCAGAGTTGAGGAAAAAAATTCTAAATCAACTAATCAGTCAACACAGAGGGAATACCAAACTGTCGTTAATCAAGTGTACAACAGGTTAGTCTTTTCAGAAACTAATCCTTACAACTTTGTCACACTAGAAGAAGTAATATTCCTTTTTTTTATTTTTTTATTCTAACAGGTATGCTGAAGTATGAAGTTGATATGGGAGACAAGGAAATGCAACAGACAGAATGTTGCGTACTAGAAGAGCTTCCGCCAAATCCCAAGCCAAAAGAACATATTATGCATGCGACAACCACAAAAGAGCATCAAGTTGTTGATATATCCAGTAAACACAAAGAGGTTATGGATGTCAGCAGACACGCCGTCGCCCAAGAATCTTGCACAGACCACAAAGAAAAGGATCCACCAATAGAACCAGATCAACCACCACCAGGCGACAAGATACCACACCATTCTAAAGAGCAAAAAGACGAGCAACATATAAACAGCAATACCCCGAGGATAGACCAACTTGAACAAACAGGCATTGATTTAAAAGAGGATGACACAAGCAACGACGTACCAAATACACAAGAACAGGTTTTCGAGTGGAAGAAACAACATGTTGTTCTTCAAGAAGAAACAGGCTCGACAAGCAATCAGCAAGGCATCTACAGCACCATCTCTCTAGAGTTCCTAAAACCCAAAACAATGGAAAAGCAAAACGAAGTTGATGAATTTCTTTCAAGCCTTAACCCGCTCCAACTAGAGGTATAAACTGAGCATTTAAGGATGGGCGCTGAATTCGATGTAATCAAAACATGGCTGAATGACCATGAAAGCTATGAATTCAACAAAAATCCCACGCCGTATCTGATAATCTTGCATCAAGAATCAGGAGAACATTCAATGCCTCAATCATCTGAGAATAGCTCAGACAGGAAAATCTCGGTCAAGAAGAGACCGATAAAGCCTTCAAGAAGGCTGCATGGAAAAATTCCTACTTTTGTCCCAGGAGATTTCAAATTTATGGACAAAGCGAGAGAACTTCATGAATACCTATCCAGCAAAGAAGGACAAGACGAATGCGGAGAGTAAGTACTTTCTCTTGTCACAACAAAAAAACAAAGAAATGTTGCCCCTTTTTAAACCAACCTAACCAATGTATAAACTTTTTATGCTTGCAGTCTAAACCTATATATTAGCTCTAAGCGACCCGATTGGATTACAGGAAAACAAATGATTGAACAGCTACGGAAAGGAGATAAAGGACAGATGGAGGGATCCATCGCAAACGCATTGTTTGAAGAATGGACAGTGCAGCAACAATACAACACAACCGATAAAGCCATACTTCCCATAGAATTTGCAAACGTATGAAGTCCAATTTCACAAAAACACTTGCATCATTTCAGTGATTACAAAGATTGTACTAAAAAGTAGAAAAAAATTTGGTCGCAGATCGTTCTCGGTGTTAAAACTGGAGAAAAAGGAGGACTAGCAGAATTCAATGAGGACGAAGCATTGAAACAGTTTGCACCCCTTGTAACAGGGAAGGAACTTTTAAAGAAAAAGCTGGTAAGTTAATAGAAATATACAAACATAATTCATTTTTCCTACAGATTGCACATTTACATGTCATTTAATTGTCTTGACAAGAATGAACTTTAACTCACTCTGTCTCCAAACACCGCAGATTATGATACCTCACAACACAGATAAACACTACACACTGTACGTGCTCAACAGGTACACGAGCTCCATCGACATACTTGACTCACTGAATTACAGAGACAGAGAAAGAACAAAAACATGGAAAACACACCACAAGGATCACCCAGAACTGGTACGTCAATTCGATCTTGTTTTCTAATTGGTTTTACAGTTTCTGCATTCCCTTGTTTAATGCCAAAACCCAACAATAACACCAAACCGTAATCACAGATTAAAAGGATGCACGCACTCATGAAGAAGCATTACGGCGAAGCGAAACTACGAGCCAACGGCGAACCGAACTGGTCGAGGATAGCAGAAACACCTAACAGAGTTTGCGTGCCAAAACAGCAAGGTACACAATGCGGACAATTCATGGTTCAATTTGCAAAATACTGGTATGGCATTGATCTCATAAAAGATGATGAGGATTTCGATGTAAGTGAATAGTACGAGAGCATCAATTTTAATTTTTACAAGAAGCACTACTTGAATACTTCAATTATCTCATGAAAGAAAAATAAAAGAATATCCAATGACCTCCATGCAGCAAAGCAACGTAGATGCTGAGTGGTAACCAGAGTTCCTTTTTACAGCCATATTTGGTGAAACAAACCAAGTAAAGTGCGAGGAACTACCTGGAAGAATCAAAATATTCAAACCAGAAACTTCAAAGTTCTTTTCCACCAACAAAGGTAAGAAAATCATTTCTACTTATATTTTTTTTGTAATAACCTACCCATCCCACGGTTCACCAATGTCTTTCGTATCACAAGAACTTACATATCACATATTTGCTTACGCTGACAGAAAAAGATGAAACTAAAAGGGACAAAAGACAAAGAACCAGTCTATACCCAAAACATTTTCATTGCTTCCAACACACAACGGAGGCGTCCGACCTCTTCCATCTAGTCATGAGCGACAGCTAGCAGGACGAATACAAAAAGTGAGTTGTTTTCTATTGCACCTCAAAATAGTTGCACAGAGGCCAAAAATAATGTAAAAAATTGTTTCTCACTGACCATGACCTCCAAAATTATTTAATCTCCCTGTCGCAGCAAAACTATATTTAGGCGCATCCGCAGGGACAGTAAAAGCACACAACTTACTGGAGCCCAACTGAAGGCAGTATTTGGTCCAAGACCAGCATAGACGAACATACCACATCATATGGAAAAGAGGGTCCTTGATGACATAGCAGAAATATGGGAAAGCAGACAAGATTCAAAACTGAGTGACAGAGTAATATTAGGCCCAAATTTTGCAGAGGTAAAATTTTAAAAAGCAAAATCTTGTGTATATTGCAACACCTACTCTTTTTATATTGTTACACAGCTCTTTTTTCTAACACTCTTTTTCATCGTAATTATTGTTTGCAGCATATATTGGATTCAAAGCATCACAAAACTGGTATTAAAAAATTTAAAAATGAATTGCAAAAAATAAAGAATCAGCTAGTTCTCGTGTATCTCAAGGAAAATCAACGGAAAAAGCTCTCAACAGCAAACATGGTAACAACCCTTTCCTCCATGAAAACATCTCAAAATATGAGTTCTACTAAATTACTTTATATTAAACTGTCATCGAAGCAACAAGTATTTTTTACACGGATATTCATTCCAATGGAGAAGGATGACCGCTATGTACTATATGTGCTGGACAAATACAAAAACAAAGTTCACATTATTGATCCTCGAGAAACGACTCCAGAGGAATTTGAGAAAGAAAAGATAGATGTAGATAAATTGGATCAAAAAGAAGCAAGTCGAGTTCTTCAGGAAAATGAAGATGCTGAAAAAGAAAGAGAAAGACAGTTTTAGGAATATCATGTTCATAAGTCGGCAATCGTATGCATTTATACATAACAAAATTTTCATTTCTACAAGTTCCAATATTAAAACAATTAATTACAAAATGCAATATTCCCAGGTACCTAGGTTTAAAGAAGTCTTCAACACCATACTAGGACAAACAATGACTGCCAAGGGTACAAGATGGCAGATTCATACCGTGCAACATGTTCCAATGGTAGAAAAGGGAGAATCAACATTTGCTGTCTTAAAGCTTGCATTCATCTATAATGGTGAAAAGTTTGTCGAAGACCTGGAAGATTTGATAGTAAGTTTATATAGATTTACTTATAAACGACTTATATGCACAAGCTCTAATAATATACTTTTCTTCTCGGCAAAATTTCACAGGATGAGGTCGAAGATTGGAGGGCAGAGGCAATGTACATTCTCTTAAGTAGCGAGATGAATCAAGTCAAAGCTAGTGAAATGGGTGACGAGAGTAGCAAGATCTTGAGCAAAAATGAAGACTAAAACTTCTGATTTAGCCTGCAGGGCTAATTCTATCTAGACGTGACAAAAAAGTTTATCAATAAGTCACATTTGTATGTAATGTAGTTAGAAATTGCGTGTTCATGTTGAAAAGAGTACTATTTCAACAATAATGCCTCTTACACCATCAGAGAGTGCCAGTAAACTATAAACAACAATGCCTCTTCTTATTTGTACGACAGCACTGACTACCAAAACGAACCCTTACGCGTGACTCTGGAGACCACCCTCCCGTGCCTCCAGAGGTGAAATGGCCTTTGTGCCAGCAAACCCTGGGTCACCATGCCTCCGAGCAATATCCACACACACACATACCCTTACGCGTGACTCTGGAGACCACTCTCCCGTGCCTCCAGAGGTGAAATGGCCTTTGTGCCACACACACACACACACATACCATTACGCGTGACTCTGGAGACCACCCTCCCGTGCCTCCAAAGCTGAAACGGCCTTTGTGCCAGCAAACCCTGGGTCACCATGCCTCCGGGCAATATCCACACACACACATACCCTTACGCGTGACTCCGGAGACCACCCTCCCGTGCCTCCAGAGGTGAAATGGCCTTTGTGCTAGAAAACCCTGGATCACCATGCCTCCGGGCAATATCCACACACACACACATACCCTTACGCGTGACTCTGGAGACCACCCTCCCATGCCTCCAGAGGTGAAATGGACTTTGTGCCAGCAAACCCTGGGTCACCATGCCTTCGGGCAATATCCACACACACACATACCCTTACGCGTGACTCTGGAGACCACCCTCCCGTGCCTCCAGAGGTGAAATGGCCTTTGTGCCAGCAAACCCTAGGTCACCATGCCTCCGGGCAATATCCACACACACACACACACACATACCCTTACGCGTGACTCTGGAGACCACCCTCCCGTGCCTCCAGAGGTGAAATGGCCTTTGTGCCAGCAAACCCTGGGTCACCATGCCTCCGGGCAATATCCACACACAAATACCAAGAACGCCTCAACCGTGGCTAGCTCCTACACACGCGTGACTTCACATGCTTCAAACCCGTGACTCCGGAGGCAACATACCAATGCTTTCGTAGTATACATACATGGGAATGCACGCAAAAACCTAGCTCATAAGCACACGTGACTGCAATTACTTCAAACCCGTGCCTTCAGCACAACCTTCAGCACATACTTCAAACACATACTTCAAACCCGTGCCTTCAGCACAACCTGCTATATAAAAATTAAACAAGCAGGTTCCCTCACGCCGGAGGCGCCGTGCCACGCGACGACGTACAACGCGCCACACGACCAACACACACTTCGACCTATGCCCCCCCCCCCCCCCCCTTCAAGATGTTTATGAAAAATTGAATAAGCCGAAGGCGAGCCGGAGGTTCCCTCGCGCCGGAGGCGCCGTGCCACGCGATGACGTACAACACGCCGCACGAACCAGGACGCCGCACGACAAACACACACTTCGACCTATGCCCCCCTTCAAGATGTTTATGAAAAATTGAATGAGCCGAAGGCGAGCCGGAGGTTCCCTCGCGCCGGAGGCGCCGTGTCACGCGACGATGTATAACGCGCCACACGAACCAGGACGCCGCACGACCAACACACACTTCGACCTATGCCCCCCCCCTCAAGATGTTTATGAAAAATTGAACGAGCCGAAGGCGAGCTGGAGGTTCCCTCGCACCGGAGTTGCCGTGCCACGCGACGATGTACAACGCGCCGCACGAACCAGGACGCTGCACGACCAACACACACTTCGAACTATGCCCCTCCTTCAAGATGTTTATGAAAAATTGAACGAGCCGAAGGCGAGCCGGAGATGCTTTTGTTTAATTTAGTAAAGTTATTATACACCCGTGCCCCTTCAAGTGTTCACTTGTGCCTATAAAGAAGTAAAGAAGTCACACGATTGAATGATTCTGGAGACTGTTGTTTTACATTAAAAAGTTGTTTTTTTCTTTATTTGAAAGGTCACATTTGATAGTGTTGGTAGTCCCCGCCCGTAACTACACCATAAATCTCCCTTACCCAGAAATATAATGGGAACAAAAAGGGAGACGAGAAAGGGAAACAGGGAACCAATCGCGCGAGCTGGTATTTTTTTTGTGTTTTCGCGCGGAAAGGGAAAACGGAAAATTCAGGTAGTTCGAGGGTCAAACTGCAAAACGCACCAAACCATAAACCGGAAAGGGAAAACCGGGAACCAGCCGCTCAATTGGTTTTCCCTCGCGGGAGCGCTCCGTGCGTGACACTTTTCACGCGCGGAGCGCTCCCGAACCGCTCGTTATGAGCGCTCCGAAGGAGTGCTCGTTAACTAGTTGCCCCCCCCTATTTAGAGCATTGTGTGGCGCGTGTGCTCGCACTAACTTGGGCCGACCCAGGTGCAGGGCCGGCCTCACCCTGTTTTTTTGTTACTTTCTATTTTGTGCTTCTTTAAAAAAGTTCAAGATTTCACAAAATATCTGAATTTTCAAAATGGTCACAAATTCAAGAGATATTCTCAAATTATAAAATGTTCGCGATTTCAAAAAATGAACATTTTTTGAATTTTTGTGAATATTGTTTTCAATTATGAATTTGTTTTGAAATTTTTATGAACACTTTTAAATATTGATGAAGATATTTTTCATTTCATGAACAAATTTTTAATTGACGAACAAAATTTGAACACAAGAACATTGTTTTGATTTAGATGAACATGTTTTGAATTCAATGAATATTTTGAAAATGGTGAGTATTTTATGAAATTCATGAACATTTTTATATGATGAACATTTTTCAATTCAATGAACAAATTTTTAATTTGATGAATATTTTTGAATTCAATAACAAATTTTGAATTTGATTGTTTTTTAATTGATTATTTTTTTGAATTCAAAGGAATAAGAAATGTTCATGATTTTAAAAATGCTCTCGAATTTGAAAGAAACTACATGATAAAATAATAAAGGTGAACAGGTAAAGAAGAAAAGGGAGAAAAGAAAAAGGAAAAACAAAAAATGAAAATGAAAAATAGAAGAAAAAAAGAGGAAAAAGACGAAAGAGAAAAAGAGAAAAACCCGGTTCAAGGATGGTGAACCCTCCCAAAACCGGTGATGGAAACCTGAAATGGGCCGGCACAGTTCACCATCGCTCGCGTCGGGGGGTACGTGTTACAGCGCTATCCCCCGATCTACACGATAAATATGGATGGCGTCTTGCAACACCAAACTTGGTAATTGTGTCGCCTTACCGTGGGTACTACTCAAGCTGTTGTAGTATACCATCTCATAGTGTTAGCTACGGTTAAGGAGTTCATCCATAACATAAGCAAAAGCAACATGTTCGTTTCTTTTCTTTTTCGTGTTCATTATGATTTTTCCAACTGTTTTGCAGTTTCTCTCTCCGTTTGAAGTATCTGAGATTGCAATTGAGAACACCATCATTGAATTGTTAGATTTTGTTCATTTGCTATTTGGTTGAAGATAATATTAATTCCCCTGCCCATAGCAACTAATTCAAACATTTTGTATACTTTGAGAAGGAGACCCGGTTCTCGCCCCCACGACCGCCACGACGGCAGACGGGTGTGGGAACCCCGTATCTATGTGTCTGGTTCATGTCTCATAGATGTTTGAGTGATGGGGATAATTTCTGGAAAAGGTACGCTAGGAGCGGACTCAAAAATATGTAGCAACGGGTGCTCTTGGTCTCAAGCACACTATACAGTTCTACATAATTCTACCTTGGTGACCCCGTATGTCAATGAACACAAGAATATTATGCGCTCCAAACACCAGGAGTCGTGTGACGAATGAATTACATGTGAACACATCAGGACTTTCGGCAGTTGGTTGCAAACACGTCTCATGGGTGACAACACTGTTTCTGATGAGTTGTACTCGTTGGCCAGGGGACCATCTTAGACTGTATTGACTTATAAAGGGTACGAGATAAATGAGAATACATTTTACATGATCGCCCAAGATCAAAAGAGCACCAACCAAAAAAGTGGTGTCCACTTTGATGCAGCAACCAAGAGAAGAAAGGACACATATTATGGTTACATAGTGGACATATGGGAACTTGACTGTGGACATGATTTTAAGGTCCCTTTGTTTCAGTGCAAATGGGTCAATCTGTCAGGAGGCGGGGTACAGGTGGACCCACAGTACGGTATGACAATAGTGGATCTGAACAATCTTGGATACACATACGAACCATTCGTCCTAGCCAATGATGTCACGCGTGTTTTCTATGTGAAGGACATGTCTACCAAACCGAGAAGAAGAAAAGAAAAGGAAGCAAATACATCATACGATGAGCCAAAGTGCCACATAGTTCTTTCAAGAAAAAGAGATATCATGGGAGTGGAGGGCAAGACAGACATGTCTAAAGATTATGAAAAGTTCCATGAAATTCCTCCCTTCAAAGTCAAGGCTGACCCAAGCATCCAATTAAACGATGAAGATTATCCATGGTTACGGCGCAATAAGCAAAGGACACAAGCGAAGAAAGAGTGAAGACTTTCTCTCCACAACAGTTATGATGATGCCTTTGATCTAGAATATCATGTCAGTTACATGTGAAGAAATGAAATCCCTTTTGTAACAGATGAGTTTTCGTTTGAAACCCTGATACTTCGAAAGTGATTGTCCATTTTGTATACAAAGTGCATCCAGTTTTTGCCGTAACCCTCTCAACTTTTAGCCCATGCTATGTGGGTGAAATGATGATACCATGCCAACTTTCAACCTTTTCAGAGTTCATTTGAAGTGCTTTCCAATTTCAGGGTCATTTAGCTCAAAAACATCAGTACATACATGAAATATACCAAATGAAGTCAGAAAGGGTTGAAAATTGACGATGTGGCTTTGAATGGTGCATTTTGAACACACAAAAAGTTTGAAGTTCAAATAAGTTCAAAAAAGTGAAATCCCTTTGTAACAGAGGAGTTTTCGTCTGAAACCCTGATACTTCGGAAGAGATTGACCATTTTGTACACGAAGTGCATCCAGTTTTTGTTGTAACCCTCTCAACTTTTTAGCCCATGCTGTGTGGGTGAAATGATGATACCATGCCAACTTTCAACCTTTTCAGACTTCATTTGATGCTTTGCAATTTCAGGGTCATTTAGCTCAAAAACATCAGTAAATGCATGAAAAATACCAAATGAAGTCAGAAATGGTTGAAAATTGATGATGTGGCTTTGAATGGTGCATTTTGAACACAAAAAAAGTCTGAAGTTCAAATAAGTTCAAAAAATGAAATCCCTTTGTAATATATGAGTTTTCGTCCGAAACCCTGATACTTCGAAAGAGATTGTCTATTTTGTACAAGAAGTGCATCCAGTTTTTGTCGTAACCCTCTCAACTTTTTAGCCCATGCTATGTGGGTGAAATGATGATACAATACCAACTTTCAACCTTTTCAGAGTTCATTTGAAGTGATTTTCAATTTCAGGGTCATTTAGCTCAAAAACATCAGTAAATGCATGAAAAATATCAAATGAAGTCAGAAAGGGTTGAAAACTGATGATGTGGCTTTGAATGGTGCATTCTTAACACAACAAAAAGTCTGAAGTTCAAATAAATGAAATCCCTTCGTAACAGATGAGTTTTCATCCGAAACCCTGATACTTCGGAAGAGATTGTCCATTTTGTACACGAAGTGCATCCAGTTTTTGCCGTAACCCTCTAACTTTTTAGCACATGCTATGTGGGTGAAATGATGATACCATGCCAACTTTCAACCTTTTCAGAGTTCATTTGTAGTGCTTTTCAATTTCAGGGTCAGTAGCTAAAAATAATGGAAAAACACACTGGAAATAAATAAAGCATAAACAAAACAAAAATAATAGAAATTATGCAGCTAAAAGTATCAAAGTATTTTTTATTCAAAACATTTATACCAAAAAGAATATAATGATAAAACACACTGAAATAAATAAAGCAAGAAACAAAAAAATAAAGCAAAAACAAAACAAAAATAATGGAAATTATGCAACTAAAATTATCAAAGTATTTTTTGTTCAAAAATTTATACCAAAAAGAATATAATGATAAAACACACTGAAATAAATAAAACAAAAAAACAAAAAAGAATAAATAAAGCAAAAAAACAAAACAAAAATAATGGAAATTATGCAACTAAAATTATCAAAGTATTTTTTGTTCAAAACGTTTATACTAAAAATAATATAATGATAAAACATGCTGGAAATAAATAAAGCAAAAAAGCAAAAAAAGCAAAAAACAAAACTAAAATACTTGGAAACAAATTTAAAAAAATGCCGCCTACTGGGCCACCACGACCTGAATACGACTAGAGACCCAACCAACCAGTTGGGCCAGGATTCAGGCCCGCAGAAGGCCCAGTAAGCTCACACGCATATACAGAGAGGTTAGGCCCGTAAGCCTGCTTTAGAGAGGAGCTCGAAAGCTCAGGCGCACCGCGCCTTGTAAACCGGTGCGCCACTCTCGCAACTAGCGAGGTGGGACTAAACTCCCACCGCGCCGATGTGGAAGCCCATTGGTCCCGGTTGGTGCCACGAACCGGGACCAATGCCCGCATTGGTCCCGGTTCGTGGCACCAACCGGGACCAATGCCGACCTTTGGTCGCGGTCCGTTGAGCCCAAACATCTGAAGCCATACGGATACTCACATCTGCAAAAGGCTGAGATTGAGAATTGAGGATAACTATTGAATTGCCTATCTAAAAGTGGAGCGAAGCGGAACGTTGGATCCAATTCGGGATTTTTCTTGGGAAATTTCGGATGTGTATGTAGATTTGGTTCTAGTGCCCCCACCCTTTTCGAGGATATGGATAGTCTTTTTCAATGCGATAAAATAAACGAGAAATTAATTAGAAAAAATTAGTTCTATAATTGCAAGTTAGAAAAAAGAAGTTCCAACTCGAAAAACTCAATAAAAAAGAAATGCCGGACATCTAATCTAGTCTGACGGGGATGTCTCGAGAAGAAATTCCAGAATTGGTAGCCTCCCAAATCTCGAGGACCCCGAAAAACTCGAGACCGCTCTCCGTCCATATTTAGGTAAAAGAACTTGGAATCGTCGATCTCTTCCTTCAAGATTGAGATCCAATTTAAGATCAATGAGGTCTTTCAGAGAGCCGCTGCTCTTTCCATTAAAAACCAACCGGGACCAAAGGTCTCTGCTTCCCGCCCTTTGGGCTGCTGAAATTGACCTTTGGAACCGGTTGGTGGCTCGAACCGGGATGAAAGGGGGGCCTTTAGTCCCGGTTCGAGCCACCAACCGGGACAAAAGGGTTGCGTATATAAGCAGGACTTTGCAAAATTTGCAAAAGCCATTTGCAGTCCCCCCCGACGTCGAAGACATCCTCGACGCCGCCAGGCTACCCGAGCTCGCTGTCGCCTCCGAGCCGTCCCCTAGCCCGCTCCTCGTCGCCGGACCTCCCCGCCATCCCCGTTGTCGGACCTCCTCGCCCTCCACCCCGAGCTAGCTCCTCGTCACCGCCCTCAACGTCGTCCCCGAGCCTGCACTCGCTCCTCATTGCCGCCCTCGCCGGCCCTCCTTGTCTCCACCCCCGCCGGCCCTCCTCGTCGCCGCCCCCGCCAGCCCTCCTTGCCGACCCTCCTCCTCGAGCCCTTGCCGCCCTCGCTGTGAGCCGCCACCGCCCCCTGTGAGATGCCGCCGGTCCGCCCCGGCCCCCCTGTTTTTTTTGTTTATTAGTTATGTTGTGTAGATATGTATGTATGTATGTATATGTTTATGATGTGATGTTTTTTTTGTTCATAGACTTTTTTATGTTCATAGAATTAATATATATTTTTGTTCATATATAATTTAGATGTATATGTATGTGTATGTATGGATGGATGGATGTATGTATATAGAAAATATTGATATGATGATATATAGATTATTTTTTCTTTAGAATTTTTCTGTAGATAATATGATGATGATGATATATAGAGTTCTTTGATTGTGATGATAGATGATGATGATATATATAGAGTTCTTTGCTTGTATGAAAACTTGGTAAAACTTACCCCCTCCCCTATAACTTCGACATGAGGGGGGCGTCGGACATGCATGAGAGAGAGGCGGTCCACTTGCCCGACCAACTATCGAGGCCACCCAAACCCTAGAAAAATAGTGTCGTTGTCGATCTACCCTGGCCCTCCCCGATAACTTCGACATGAGGGGGGACGTCGGACATGCATGAGAGAGAGAGGCGGTATGCTCGCCCAACCAACTATCGAGGCCACCCAAACCCTAGAAGAAAGAGCGTCATTGTCGATATACCCCTCCCCGATAACTTCGACATGAGGGGGGTCGTCTGAGTAATTTTTTTTGTTCATAGAAAACTCCGGACATATATCAAAGTTTGACTTTTGACATAGATTTATCAAGAATGCCCCCATTATGGATGTGCACAAGTTGATCCAATTTTTTTCTGACCACACACACACACACACACACACACACACACACACACACACACACACACACACACACACACACACACATATATATATATATATATATATATATATATATATATATATATATATATATATATATATATATATATATATATATATATATATATATTCTTCTATGTGTCACGTTGTTTGTCAAAGTATTGAAGAAATCCATGGCTTCATCATTAGCCGGAAGTTATAGGCGTATGATGCTACGAAGCTCTTTAAAGTTGTTTTGGAATGGAGTTCCGGATAGAATAATTCACTTTTTGGCACGAATTTCAGCAAAGGCCTTCCAAATAGCGATATTCGGAAGGCTCTTGCTGAACTTCGTACCAAAAAACTAATTATCCTATCCCGGACTCCGTTCCAAAACAGTTTTAGAGAGCTTCGTACCATTATGCGTGTGTTACTTCCGGCTAATAATGAAGCCATGGTTTTCTTGAATCCTTTGACACTAGACAGCATGACATATAGGAGTGTAGATGAGATCAGGAAAAATATGGATAATTTTCTGCACATCTAGAATGGCGCCATTTTGTTAAATCCCTTGTTTGACATTCATGAGAGAGGCGGTCCGGAGGTCGGACATTCATGAGAGAGGCGGTCCGGTCCGGTCGCCGGACATGTCATGTGATAGGTAGTATTTTTTTTGCTCAGAGAAAACTCCAGTAACTAGAAGCGTCGAGGCCACCCTAAACCCTAGAAGCATTGTCGAGGCCACCCCATACCTTGTTGTGATATTATCTAGAGGTCTATGTGTGCCACTAACATATCCATCTCTCATGTTTGTATATTGCCATGTTGTCATATTTGCAGAAACTATGGAAAGAGATTTAGAAAAAGAACAGTTGTTGGGGGATACAATCCTCGCCGAAGGTGATATCACCTTGTCATTTCTCAACGACACCGATGAAGCCTTCGATGATCGAACAATGGAGGAGGAAAGACATGATCATGATGTCTCCAGTGACCGAATGCCTGTGGAAGAAGGAGATCGTGATGACAGCTCCAGTGACCGAACGGAGGAGGGAGTGATGACCCACAAGTATAGGGGATCTATCGTAGTCCTTTCGATAAGTAAGAGTGTCGAAGCCAACAAGTAGCAGAAGGAAATGACAAGCGGTTTTCAGTAAGGTATTCTCTACAAGCACTGAAATTATCGGTAACAGATAGTTGTGTGATAAGATAGTTCGTAACGGGTAGCAAGTAACAATAGTAACAAAGATGCAGCAAGGTGGCCCAATCCTTTTTGTAGCAAAGGACAAGCCTAGACAAACTCTTATATGAAGCAAAGTGCTCCCGAGGATATATGGGGATTTCTGTCAAGCTAGTTTTCATCATGCTCATATGATTCGCGTTCGCTACTTTGATAGTTTGATATGTGTGTGGACCGGTGCTTTGGTTGTTGTCCTTACTTGGACAACCATCCCACTTATGATTAACCCCTCTCGCAAGCATCTGCAACTACGAAAGAAGTATTAAGACAAAGTCTAACCATAGCATTAACTAGTGGATCCAAATCATCCCCTTACGAAGCAACGCATAAACTAGGGTTCAAGCTTCTATCACTCTAACAACCCATCATCTACTTATTACTTCCCAATGCCTTCCTCTAGGCCCAAACAATGGTGACGTGTCATGTAGTCGACGTTCACATAACACCACTAGAGGCAAGACAACATACAACACATCAAAATATCGAACGAATACCAAGTTCACATGATTACTTATAGCAAGACTTATCCCATGTCCTCGGGAACAAACGTAACTACTCACAAAGCATATTAATGTTCATGATCAGAGGAGTATTAATTATCAATAAGTATATGAACATATGATCTTCCACAAAATAAACCAACTAGCATCAACTACAAGGAGTAATCAATACTACTAGCAACCTGATAGGTACCAATCTGAGGTATGAGACAAATATCTATTATATACATAATACAGAAGACGAATAAGACACCACGTTCTTCCACATAAGCTAAAATAATGTACATCGTTGATTAGTAATATTTACGGCTGAGATTTAAAGATATTACGTTACGCCCAAAAGTTATATAGGTTGAACCGACACGTACAACGTGTATGAATAAGAAATTTGTAAACAAAGGGAAAAAAGAAAACTAGAACTATGTTTTTCTATAAAAGGTTGCCGGAGACACGCATATGCACGTGTTAGAGTCAAGCACATGTATGGGGTGGAAGCATTGCATGTCCTAATAGGAAAGAAAATAAGGGAGAAAAAAGTGCTGCCACATACGTAAAGAAAACTACAACTATGTTTTTCTAAAAAAAGGTAGCCCGAGAGACACATATACACGTCTTAGAGTCCTACACATATACGGGTGACAGCGTTGATTGTCCTAATCGGACAGAAAAGAAGAGAGAGAAAAAGTGCTGCCAGTTCTAATAAAAAAAGTGTTGCCATGTATACGTGTTGCAAGCAACCAAAAAAGCAATTATTGCTGACATAGAAGTTGGAAAGAATATATGTTAGAAGCACTGCTACATCACCTTTCTCTTCAAATCGAATACATTGACACGTATTAAAACTATCTTTTTTTCCCTGCAATTGAACACGCACAGATGGATAAGATTCATTTTCTTTGTATTTTATTCAAAACCCCATCAGTATATTCAATTATTCATCTCTCTTAATAAAACCCAGTAACTAAATTAAAAGTTTTCTAGACCAAAGCCACT
This sequence comes from Aegilops longissima, assembly GCA_021605205.1. Lineage (NCBI taxonomy): Eukaryota > Viridiplantae > Streptophyta > Magnoliopsida > Poales > Poaceae > Aegilops > Aegilops longissima. The sequence goes on from CM038677.1 coordinate 829,219,977, forward strand.
CCGGATCTGTTTATCAAAAAAAGTCATGCCGGATCTTAACCCAGAAGAGGCAATATCATGCTCTTAATACATGGATGATACGTAAAAAAAAGACTCACATAAAAATACCTTTGCATGTATTTATTTTGCATGATCCTGAAAAAAGGATGTGTTTCTTTTTCACAAGTCCAACAAGAATAAAATGGAAATATCAACGGTGGCCTACGTATTCAGTTTGTTAGAATCATCTCATTCATCAGGTATATCCTAGACACTAAATATAATGGTCCGACCTAAAGACAACATATCATAAAATATTCGTGTGAAAAAGATAGGATTCTGAAACTCACGGCAAGAAGGATTAGCAGGTCGGACGACATTACATGTGCTGATCTAATGGTGACATCATGGACCACCTCAGTAAATGGAACATCTATTATGTTTCTTCTTTCATTGGGTCCGGTCTATGAAAGTACTCTCCCCGTTCTAAAATAGATGACTTTAATATAAAGTTGAGTCATCTATTTTGAAACGGAAGGAGTAGAAAGCAAAAATTAGAGAACCATTGAGTTTGTTTGTTCGACCCGCTCCATAAGCTGCAGGTGACAACAAACTTTAACTAACATTTAATACCATGGATGGACACGATAATTACATATTCGAATTGTTTCGAGACATATGGAGCTTTAATGATTCAGAAAATTTCGATGAGCGTGCCCCAGTAAAACACTATGTTAGATTTCCATGCCATAACACATATTTCAGATGAACGCATAATAAAAACGAAATATTTCACTGCTCACGAGCCTGTGAGGAAGAAAACATATGTTTAGATTATGTTCTTTGTTATCAAATCCTAGAAAGATACTTTGGAAGTGTTGTAATAATCTTCCTTCAGTATCCAATTTGATATGTGTGTGCTCAAACTTTACTAACATTGTCAATTTTAGTAAATATAAAAATTAGATTAGTCAAAAAAATATAGTTTTATTTAGTAAATATAAAAAGTTTAGATTAATCAACAAAAAATATAGTTTTATTTTTCATGGATTATTTCCGTAGCCTTATTGACATTAATATTTTTGTACGAACATTCATAGATAAAATAATGGCCAGAATTATGTACTAGAAAAACTCAAAATCTAAGGCGATGCATATGACAGTATATAAGCCAAGCAAACACACATGTCATTAAAATAATAATAAAAAAGTCTACAACTATCTCCATTATTAGATAGTTTACTTAGTCCAATAATACATGTTACAAGGTGCAGACAATATATCTTTCCATATATGTAAATAATATGATTGGTCTGTCACAAATATTTTAGAAATGATACAACCATTTGGCAATCTACAAAAGTGCATATCTATACAATAATAATTAGCAAAGTTATGCACTGAACAACATGTCTAAATACGAAAGGACAACTGTGACATTACTTAATCTAGCCGCGCAAATGCGCGGGTCACACTGCTAGTTGGATACAAGAGATGAACTAGGGTTCGGAGAGGAGATGGTGCTGATGAAGATGTTGATGGAGATTGACCCCCTCTCGATAAGAGGATCGTTGGTGATGACGATGGCTTTGATTTCCCCCTCCGGGAGGGAAGTTTCCCCGGCAGAACAGCCCTGCCAGAGCTCTAGATTGGTTCTGCTCAAGTTCCGCCTCGAGACGGTGGTGCTTCGTCCCGAAATCTCTCTCCTCATTTTTTTTCTAGGTCAAAACGCTTCATATAGCAGAAGATGGACATCAGGGGGCTTACGGGTGGCCCACGAGCCCTAGGGGCGCACCCAGGGGGTAGGGTGCGCCCTCAAGGCTCGTGACCTCCTGGTGGGCCCCCTCTGGTATTTATTTTGCCCAATATTTTTTATATATTCCAAAATAATTCCTCGCTGATTTTCAAGACTTTTGGAGTTGTGCAGAATAGGTATCTCAGATTTGCTCCTTTCCAGTCCAGAATTCCAGTTGTCGGCATTCTCCCTCTTCATGTAAACCTTGTAAAACAAGAGAGAAAAGGCATACGTATTGTACCATAATGTGTAATAACAACCCATAATGCGATAAATATCAAATACAAAAGCATGATGCAAAATGGACGTATCAACTCCCCTAAGCTTAGACCTCGCTTGTCCTCAAGCAAAAGCCGAGATCGATAAATATGCCCACATGTTTAGAGATAGAGGTGTTGATAGAAATAAAATACGGACATGCAGGCATCACGATCATCTTTAGAACAGCAATATTGTCGTATAATCTCTTATGCTAAAGTAACAGTTCATTCACAATGTAAAGTATGGATCAAGAACCTTATTAAGAATTAACAACCGATAGTATTTAGTCATTGAAGCAATTGCAATTTATCATCACATTTGAAAGAGCCAAAATAAGAGCTTGTAAGGCAAATCCACATACTCAATCATCTTTTAGTCTTTCACAATTGCTAACACTCACACGGTACTTATGAGATCAAAGCTTCAATTGGACACATACAAAGATAGGGGCTTATAGTTTCGCCTCCCAACTATTTACCTCAAGGGTAATGTCAACATTAATAATTCATGATTACTTACTTCCAAGTTGATATATGGGTATAGATCATTCCCTAACACATGACGCTTGCCGAGATAATGGCGGAATATAGGAATTGGTGAAGATCACCATGACTCTTTTATAAGGATAAAAATTAAAGGTACAAGATAGGCGCTTCGCAGAGGGAGGCAGAGGTCAGCATATTATATGGAGTAGAGAGGATCATCCTCCCCGGGTCGACAATCCAGGTCAGCTAGCCCTGGTGGTGGCACCTCAGGTGGGAGGTTATAAGTTCACCAAGGTACTCATGGATGGAGGGAGCAGCATTAACATCCTGTACTATGAGACCTTCCGTCGTATGGGGCTAACGGATAAACATCTCAAACCGTCCAATACAGTGTTCCATGGTGTGGTACCTGGCAAGTCAGCATATCCTGTTGGTAAAATAGCTCTGGAAGTGGCCTTTGGTGATGATTATGACTCCAGATCGAAAACATTGACGTTTGAAGTGGTAAAAATCCAAAGTCCATATCATGCCCTATTCGGGCGACCGGCTTATGCCAAGTTCATGGCACGGCCTTGTATATCTATATGCAGCTCAAGATGCCGGGTCACAAGGGGACAATAACGGTTCATGGGAGCCGCAAGATCGCTTTAGAGTGCGAGGAAGGAGACGCAGCTTACGCAGAGTCGGTTTGTGCCACCGAGGAGCTGAAGTACTATAAGGACAATGTTGATCCGGCGGACATGACTCCATTGAAAAAGCCAACTACAGAGCATGATACGGCCCTGAAATTCAAATCGGCAGCTGAGACTAAGCTTGTTGACTTCGTGCCTGGCGATTCGTCCAAACAGTTCAGCATCAGTGCCAACTTGGATCCGAAATAGGAAAGCGCGCTCATCGAGTTCATCCGTGAGAATCGGGACATTTTTGCATGGAAGCCTTCTGACATGCCAGGTGTACCGAGGCAACTTGCTGAGCACACTCTTAATGTGGATCCTAAGTACAAACCGGTGAAACAGTTCCTCCGCCGGTTTAACGAAGAAAGGCGCAAGGCCATTGGAGAGGAGGTGGCCAGGCTCTTAGCAGCTGGTTTTATCGTTGAAGTCTTCCATCCAGAGTGGCTTGCTAATCCGGTGCTGGTTCTTAAGAAAAACGGCACTTGGCGCATGTGTGTGGATTACACAGATCTTAACAAGGCTTGTCCAGCAGATCCTTTTGCCCTCCCCCGCATTGACCAGATTATTGATGCCACTGCAGGTTGTGAGCGTTTGAGATTTTTGGATGCATATTCTGGGTATCATCAGATCAAGATGGCAGTTAAGGACCAGGAGAAAACGGCGTTTATCACTCCCTTTGGAGCCTTCTGCTATGTGTCTATGCCTTTTGGGCTCAAGAGCGCCCAAGCAACTTATCAACGCTGTGTACAGAATTGCCTGCATAAACAGATCGGCCGTAATGTGCACGCCTATGTTGATGATATTGTGGTCAAGTCAAGGGAGAAGTAGACACTGATTGACGATTTGAAGGAAACCTTTGACAACCTGCGGGTTTACAAGATGATGCTCAACCCGGCCAAATGTGTCTTTGGTGTTCCGGCAGGCAAGTTATTGGGTTTTCTCGTGTCCAACGGGGGAATTGAAGCTAATCCGGAGAAGATTACGGCTATTACCTCCCTGGCTAAACTGAAGTGTATTAACGATGTCCAGCGTTTGGCAGGCCGGATTGCCGCGCTGAGCCAGTTTATCAGTCGCCTTGGTGAGAAGGCGATTCCTTTATATCGATGTTGAAGAAGACGGATCAGTTAAATGCGAGTCCCATGCTGATAAGGCATTTGAGGACTTAAAGCGGCAATTGGCCAACCCGCCTGTGCTCGCCGCTCCCATTGACAAGGAGCTGCTTCTACTATATGTTGGTGCTAACGCCAGGGCGGTCAGCGTGGCCATTGTGGTGGAGCGGAAGGAGGCAGGGAAGGAGCATCCGGTTCAACGTCCGGTTTACTATATCAGCGAGGTACTTATTGAATCTAAGCAAAGGTATCCGCATTGTCAGAAAGCTGGTATATGGAGTTTTCATGGCAAGCCGGAAGCTGAAGCAGTATTTCCAAGGGCACCCCATCACGGTGGTCAGTTCTGCTCCCTTAGGCGATATCATACAGAACCGGGAAGCGGCTGGCTGAATTGCCAAGTGGGCTATAGAGCTTGGGCCGCACGGTCTGAAGTACATGCCTCGGACGGCGGTGAAGTCTCAAGCACTTGTGGATTTCATTAATGATTGGACGGAGTTGCAAGCACCTGAAGAAAAGCCGGATCACACATATTGGACCATCCATTTTGACGGATCCAGGCAATTGGAGGGCTCGGGGGCTGGAGTCGTATTAACTTCCCCACGAGGTGACAAGTTCTGTTATGTTCTCCGCTTAATGTTCCCTTGTACTAACAATGCAGCTGAGTATGAAGCCTTACTCCATGGTCTCCGGATGGCTAAGGAGATGAATCTAAGCCGGGTTAAGTGCTTCGGTGACTCGGACCTAGTGGCTCAACAGGTGTCTGGCACTTGGGATTCAAAGGACCCACTCATGGCTGCATATCGTCGTGAGGTGGATATTGTTGCAGGTCATTTCAAGGGCTATCAGGTGGACCACGTGGACCGTCGGAAGAATGAAGCGGCGGACGCTTTAAGTCGGTTGGGCTCTCAATGCAAACCGGTCCCGCCCAATGTTTTTCTGGACGTGCTGCACCACCTGTCGGTCAAGCTCCCTGGTGAAGCAGATTTGGCTATTCCTGATCCGGAGGCTCAATTGGTGGCAGCTCTTCACGTCACTCCGGATTGGACGCTTCCTTATCTTGCGTACATGAACCGGGGCGAGTTACCAGAAGATGAGACGTTGGCCCGGCAAATAATCCGGCGATCCAAATCTATGACCATTGTTAATGGCGAATTGCATCATTGCAGCGTGTCAGGGGCGTTTCAACGTTGTATGTCCCCTGAGGAAGGCTGTGAAATATTGCGTGAGATCCACGAAGGAGATTGTGGTCACCACGTCGGTTCAAAATCCTTGGTGGCTAAAGTGTTCCGCCACGGTTTCTATTGGTTGACTGCTCATGCTGATGCGGAAGATCTGGTCAGACGATGTGATGGTTGCCAAAAGTTTCCCAGACATGCTCATGTACCGGCCCAAGAATTGAGGATGATTCCAATTACTTGGCTTTTTATAACCTGGAGGCTGGATATGGTTGGACCTTTCAAAAGGTCCAAGGACAAGAAGACCCACCTCCTGGTGGCGGTTGACAAGTTTACAAAGTGGGTAGAGGCAGAACCTGTTAGCAAGTGTGACGCGGCCACGGCGGTTCAGTTCATCAAAAAGGTGATTTTCCGGTTTGGCTTTCCACACAGTATCATCACAGATAATGGTACCAATTTGTCCAAAGGTGCCATGAAAGAGTTCTGTGAACGTGAACACATCCGGCTTGACGTTTCTTCAGTAGCCCACCCACAGTCCAATGGTCAAGCGGAAAGGGCTAATCAAGAGATCTTGAGAGGCATCAAGCCCCGGCTTATGGTCCCTTTGCAGAGGACACCGGGTTGTTGGGTAGAAGAACTACCATCTGTGTTATGGAGTATCAACACTACGCCCAACAGATCCACGGGATACACACCGTTCTTTATGGTCTATGGAGCAGAGGCAGTTCTCCCCAGTGACATCCGTCATGACTCACCTCGTGTGGCAGCGTATGTTGAAGCGGACAACGAGACGGCACGGCAAGACGCTTTGGACCTGTTGGATGAGGAGCGTGACATAGCAGCTGCCCGCTCGGCGATTTACCAACAGGATCTTCGTCGTTACCATAGTCGCCGGGTCAGAACCAGAACTTTTCAAGAAGGAGATTTGGTGCTTCGGCTCATCCAAGACCAGACTAATATGCACAAGTTATCCCCACCTTGGGAGGGACCTTTCGTGGTCAGCAAGAATCTGCACAACGGGTCATACTATCTGATCGATATTCGAGAGCATAAAGACTCACGTACATCGGAGGAGGAGACCAACAGGCCGTGGAACATAGCTCATCTTCGGCCTTATTATACCTAAGGCATAGGCTCTACTCATGTACATATTATGACAGTGTATATATTATGAATAAAGTAATAAACCGGAGCCTCAGCTAAAGCGGGGTATCTATTCTGTTACATCATGCGTGGTTACATGGAGTTGTTCTGTCTTAAAGCGGCCTCCGGTTTACCCCCTGAGTTTGCTTTTCAAAAGCTTTATGAGATCACTCGACGGCTTGGTCGTGTACGAACCAATGCAACACCTTTTGATAGGCGAAAGCCACCAGATCACTTGGGGACATGGTCAAGTCTGAACCAGTCACGCCTCTTGATCGGCCTAAGGCCATAGAGTCACTTGGGGGCTTGGTCGAACCCGAACCATTGCCACGCCACTTGATCGGCATAATGCCACGGTTTCAGTTGGGGACCTGGCTGACTTGAACCATAGCTACACCTTATTGGGAGCTTGGTCGTGTCCGACCATGGTAACACCATCTGATCGGCTCAGTAAAGCCTCTTTTTGCAAACGGTTTTATCATTTCCTTTGCTTCCATATTTTTTTCATAACTGTTATTTGACTTTTGTTGCGTTTTTTAAACAGATAATATTTTTCACCGGTTCAAACTGTCAGTTGACGGAATTCAGTCCATTATTAATCCAGAGATAATTTTTCCGGTTTGACTTTTTCTGTTAACATCCCATTATGGAGTAACAGGGGGCTTGTCATGACCCGGCACGGGTTACATGGTAAACCGGCATTATAAACACAGGAGCTGTTTTCTCCTTTGACGGTAATGGTTTATATAACCTCCGCTTCAAGATTAGCTAAGCCAACTTCATGCCCAGCGATGGCAGGTATTTTGTATCACAAATTTTGATCATATACCTCAATATTTCATTGCATATATATATATATATATATATATATGAACGTCACAAGCCAGCTGGCGGCACAAACCGCCGTGGCGGTTTAAGATTTTCGCTGCAGGTAATAGTTTATCATTGGCAAATCAAAAGGAGGCATAAGTTGTAAAACGTATGCACGAAGGCATATAAACACCAAAGGTGGCAGCTAGTTTTATTACAAGGCATTCAGAGGCCCAACATTTGGAGTTGCTTCATAACGGGCAGTTTCTGACGTATCAACCGATTTGACGGATTAAGCTTCATTGCCGGGTTGACGTGAAGTAGATGGGTCGTCTGGCGTCAGTTCAACTTCTTCCTCCTCATCATCAAATGGCCGGAAGTCATTGGTGGTCCAGTCAATCCGGGTTAAAGCCTGAAAGACAGCTTCTTCACTTATAAGCTCAGCCGGATCAACGTCAGGGGCGTAAGTATGCTTACGGGTTGGTGGAACAAGGTTCTGCACTTCCGGAATAACAGCTTCAACCCGTCTGTTGTTCGCGTCGTAGAAGGAGCGGTGAACCGTCAGGTTGGCCTCTTCTGCCAGTTGACTCGCCAGAGGACGCATCTCCCTTGTTACCCGTTTGAGAGCATCATTATCAAATACTTCGCTATTTTCTTGAGCACTGGGAAAGCCTTTGGCTATGTCAGCCGGATCAAGGTCAGCTATCCATGCTTTGGCGCGAGTTAGTGCCAATAAGGTGCCAGCCCGGGCAGCGGATCGTTTCAATTCTTCTATCTGTGCTGGTATCATAGATAGCCGGTCCAGTGTGTCCTTGATCAGGGTCGGAGCTGCATTATCATAAGAAGTGGCGCAAATAACTCGCTGGGTGCCGGTATACAGCTGTTCAATTAGCGTATACGCGGCCTTGAGTTTCTTCCGCATGTCAGAGCCCAGATGAGCAATGCGCCTACCTATACCAGTTTAAGAAAGTTCAGGTTAAACCGGAGGAAATTTCAAAACAGAATATTCATCACAACCTTGGTGAAACGTGGCTTACCAAATATTGCAGAGGTCATGGCATTGATTTGGCGCTTTAATCCAGTGAGCTCTTCCGTCACCGGTTTAAGAGCTGCTTCAGCATCTTCTGCCCGTTTTAGCAAGCCCACCTTTTCAGTATCCCAGCTGGCCCGCTCAGACTTAAACCAGTCCTTGAGCTGCTCCATGGTAGTCAAGGCGGTTTTCAGCTCATACTTGGCCTTGGAGGTTTCTGCTTGTTGAGATTTCAGATTTTCTTGAAGATCATTGATTTGTGAGGCTTGTTGGCGTATCTCACTCTGCAACAAAAAGGGAGCATGTTAATATCTTCATTAGAAGTCCCAAGCGCATAACCAGTCATACACTTGGCACTTGGGGGCTAATGCATATTTGATCTTCATCTGCCAATAAAATCACAAAGTCCCAAGCTCAATACAGGTATTCAACTTGGCACTTGGGGGCTAATGGCTATTTGCTCGAACATGTTCTGATGCGGCGATATAATTAAAGTCCCGGTTTAACTATACTAAGTTGAACCGGCCCTTGGGGGCTACATCAGGGAATTCTGAAGCATTGAGTTTTATGTTAAGTCCCGGTTTAACTATACTAAGTTGAACCGGCCCTTGGGGGCTACATCAGTGGATTTGGAGAGTATTGAATTCTATATCAAGTCCCGGTTTGAAAGAAGATTACAAACAGGCCCTTGGGGGCTACTATGCAATGAAGGTACAAGAGAAAGGCACAACTGTTTACCTCATAGCGCTCCTTCATAAGATTTACTAAACCGGCTTCATAATCACGGCTTGTGTAGAGCCGGTTCGAAGCCGAATGAAGGTCTTGGGCAGAGAAATTGTTATAAGTCGACGGATCAGTTTCTCCTTCCCTTTGCTCATGGCAGTAAATTCTTCCTTGGCGGTATGCTTTGATAGAGTAACGGATTGCGGGCGGTATATGCGGTGCCGTAACTCACGACATCATCATCTTTGGTCGAACTGGCGGATTAGCATTTTCAACAGGGCTTGGCGCTTTCATACCCGGGCTTGGCGGATCAGCAGTTGAGTCCCGTTGTTCTGCTGCAGGACTCGGAGGAGCAGGAGGATGTGAAGTCTCAACTTGGACATCCGGTTCAACCTCTGGCGGATTAGCATTGGCATCTTGATTTTTCCCAGCAGAGTTGTCTTTAGCAACTTCGGGATTTTCACCATGATGCTCTGGAGTCTTCTCCGGATCAACATCCATGGTAGGGTCAAGGGTCTTGGCCTTTTTACTAAGTCGAGCCTTGGTGCTACAACACCAAGGGTTAGAATATGATAAACCGACAAATACAAGGAACAAATTAAGGAGTAATATACTTACCCAGCAGCAACTTTGAGAGGAGGCAGCTGAGTGGTTGATGAACCGCCAGACGAGTTGGAAGAAGCCTGGTAATTCGGATCAGACGGATTGAGAGGGCATCGGAAGAAACCTTTCAAAGGATAACGCTTTTCAGGAGAACAAGTCACCTCTGGACGACGTTTCCGGGTTGGTGTGTCAGCTAAACCGGACGACGTAATTTGTTGACCACTATGCCGGGTCGTACGGTGTTCTTCAGTTTGCTGTGTCTTCAAAGAAAATTTTGGATCCAAATGAGCATAGGAGTGAGATTGTTTCACTTTCCGGACTGCGCGGCGAGTTCTTTTAACCGGTACAAGATCGGAATCAGAAGAAAGAAGGATTACCTCAACAGGTTCTGCATGGCTGGCCTCAGCGTCATCCTGGGAATTGTAACTGTCAATAAAATGAATGGAAAAAGAACCAAGTGAGTCAAACTCTACCTCAGCATCTGATTCTTCATCTTCTGGCGGTTCAGAAGACTCGACGGTTTTCCTCTTGCCAGTTTTCTTGGTGGTCTTGGTCTTTGCACGAGGAACCCGGGCCGGTTTAGTTCGTTTCCAAAAGGAGTTGTTAGCCTGAAAATTAATACAGAGGGATTAATACAAGCAATATGGAATCAAGGTTAGTAGAGTAATGAGAGGAACCTTACCGCGGGCGGTTTGTTGGAGACGTAGAACGGAGCCAGCCCGGTTTGGCTGCATGCGGAGATCGGTTCATCGAGCATTTTCTTCACTGTTTCGGTAACTTCAAGCTCAGTTATGGATAGTTCGTGATGTCGTTGAGGATCTTTGACATCACCAGTATATTCGTGCATCAATCCGGGGCGGCGGCTTAATGGCAAGATGCCCCAAGAAACCCAGCAGCGGACAAGGTCATTACCAGTTAAACCGTTGGCCATTAGAGCCCGGAGCTTGGTAATTTGAGGTGCAAAGTTCTTCCGTTCTGCGGCGGTCAAGCGCAAAGGCAATGGGTGGTTGTTGCTAAGCCGGTGAGGGCGATAACCCGGCAAGGGATTTTCTCCTTAGGAGCAGTGTTCCGACAGTAGAACCAGGTTTGATTCCAATCTTTAGGATGGCTATGATGTTTGGCGTGAGGGAAGTCCACTTCCTTCCTTTTCTGGATTGAAACGCCGCCAAGTTCTGTGTTAGGACCGTCCGAGAATTCTGTACGGCGGTTCAAATGAAAGAAATCTCGAAATAAGTCCACGGTTGGTTCTTCTTGAAGATAGACTTCGCAGAATACTTGAAAGTTGCATATATTGGACACGGAGTTCGGACCAATATCTTGTGGATGGAGTTGGAGGCTTGCAAGGACATCCCGGAAAATTTTTGATCCGGGCGGGCTGAATCCCCGGTCTAGGTGTTGCATAAAAACAATCACTTCTCCTTCTTGAGGTTCAAGTGGACATTCCGATTCCGGAACTCGCCAGTGGAGGACATTTTTTGAGGCTAAAGCGACAGTGGTGACGTAGCCGTTGAGTTGTGTCTCCGTGATCCGGGACGGAACCCAATTGCAAGCAGAAAATTGTTTCGCCATTCCGGAAGGAGGGAGCTCAAAGAAAATCAAACAAGTGCCGGTTTACTGTCCGCGGTTTGTAAGTGAAAACCGGTGAAAATACAATGCAAGGTCAAGTTGGCGGTTTAAGAGAGGGCTAATGACATATGGCGGATTGGCCATCAAGGATTAAACCGCCCATAGGCAGAAAGGCCCAGATTCAAAATTTCTGCTAAGTGTTGACAGAAACAGGTTTTACACAATGTTCAAATCTATTTGGATCTACCGCACATCTATAAAGCAGTTTTTACTGCGTTCTTTAAAAGGCGTTCAAGTAGAACAGAGAAGGATGCATACTTTACAAGAAGAAAAGGAAGGGCTGCTAGTATTAAAAACAGATGCGGAATGACTACCGCAGAAGATCCATACCATTTTTGGATCAAAACTACCGTGGCAGAAGGTAGGATGAAGAGGAAAAATGGAGAACTGTGCGGATGAGCTTGCAAAAACCTATGGCAGATCTAAGGACGAAGAACAGAAGAAGTTTACCGCTGCAGATCACGACGGAGGAGGGCGATGAGCCTCTGATCTAACTCAGGTTGATGCAGCAGCCTTGGTTGGTGCAGTTCTCGAAGGTCGCGGACGGCGGCGGAGCTTCAGAGCTGAGGGCGTCGCGAGGAAGAAGAAGATGCAGAAGAGAGAGAAAAAGGGGCCCTCAGGCTTTATTTATAAGGGAAAGAGTAAATGGCAGGCGCGAGAATCAAGGCGTCCGAAGCGGCCGAGTGGGCGCGCCTGTCGCCTCGATTTTCAAGATAATCATTAATGAGAAGGGAATCTTTTTAATCCTTTTATGCAGAGATGATGTCATGACGGACTGTTGCGGTGCTCTGAAGATGACGTCACGGCAGTTTACAAAAATTCACAGGAGAAGTCAATACGGCGGTTTACAAAAATTCACAAGAGAAGTCAATACGGCGGTTTACAAAAATTCACAGGAGAAGTCAATATAGCGGTTTACGAAAATACAAGAGGATGTTTACAGGATATTTTTAGTGTTGAAGATTGACATGAATAAATTCAAATCAATCCGGGGCCTAATGTTGAGGATATAGCTACTAAGTATAAACCAGCCAGGAGGGCCCTGTTCACCTTAGACTGTGCTGAAGCCCATGAAGGTCTTGAAGATGGCGTTCAACTAGTAAAGCTTGGAATCCCACGGCCCAAAGGCGGATTAGGGCCCGTAGTGGTAAACCGCCATGATTATGTAAACTTGTAATATAAGTTAGAAAGGAGAGAGACCGAGCCGGACACTTTGTATAGGTCGGCTCGGGACTCTGTAGACCGGCCGGGCGTCAACCTGTGTATATAAAGGGACGACCCGGCGGCGGTTCAGGACAGACAACAACAACTCGAGGCCTAGGCGAAGCTTATTTGCTCCCTAGTCATCGAAACCACATCAATCCCATCACAACTAGACGTAGGCTTTTACCTTCATCGAAGGGGCCGAACTAGTATAAACTCTTGTGTCTTTGCGTCCGCTTTAACCCCTTCAAGTTAACCCGTCGCGATGGCTCCACACTAAGTCCTTTCACGAGGACATCTGCCGTGACAAAACCACGACAATGGTGATGGGGCGATCCTGTCCTTTAGTTCCATAAGGGCCACCAGTCTTCAATTTATACTCCTGAGTTCCGTCATTCGTTCCTCCAGCAAAATAATTTCACGAGTAAAATAAGTATTGCGGGCACGAGTTATTTCACATAACCTCAAGAGTTTGATCAAGGACGGAGATAGCTGATACGTCTCCAACGTATCTATAATTTTTGATTGCTCCATGCTATATTATCTAATGTTTTGGACTATATTGGGCTTTATTTTCAAATTTTATATTACTTTTGGGACTAACCTATTAACCGGAGGCCCAGCCCAGAATTGCCGTTTTTTGCCTATTTCAGTGTTTCGAAGAAACGGAATATCAAACGGAGTCCAAACGGAATGAAACCTTCGGGAACGTGATTTTCTCATCGAACGTGATCCAGGAGACTTGGACCCTAAGTCAAGGAAGCTTCGAGGAGGGCACGAGGTAGGGGGCACGCCCTCCACCCTCGTGGGGCGGATTGGTGGTTCACATTTTTATTCATGGTGCTTTCCGTAAATTGCTTGCTAATGATGTCAACCATAGAATTGCATCTCCTTATCATCCTCAGTCTAGTGGTCAAGTAGAGTTGAGTAACAGAGAGATTAAATTAATTTTGCAAAAGACTGTTAATAGATCTAGAAAGAATTGGTCTAAGAAACTTGATGATGCATTATGGGCTTATAGAACTGCTTATAATAATCCCATGGGTATGTCTCCATAAAAATGGTTTATGGTAAGGCTTGTCATTTTCCTCTTGAGCTAGAGCATAAAGCTTATGGGGCAATTAAAGAGCTCAACTATGATTTCAAACTTTCTAGCGAGAAGAGGTTATTTGATATTAGCTCACTCGATGACTGGAGAACCCAGGGTTATGAGAATGCCAAGTTGTTTAAAGAAAAAGTTAAGAGATGGCATGATAAAAGGATACAAAAGCGTGAGTTCAATGTAGGTGATTATGTCTTGCTATACAATTCGCATTTAATATTTTTTGCAGGAAAACTTCTCTCTAAATGGGAAGGACCTTACATTGTCGAGGAAGTATATCGTTCCGGTGCCATCAAGATCAACAACAGCTAAAGCAATTACCCGAGAGTGGTAAACGGGCAAAGAATCAAACACTATATCTCAGGTACTCCCATAAATGTTGAAAGCAATATAATTAATACCATAACACCGGAGGAGTACATAACGGATATCTACCAGCCTGTTTCAGACTCCGAAAACGAAGGGGTATGTGATATGGTAAGTAAACCGACTCCAAAACCTTCCCAATAGAAATGTTTCTCCGTTTTGGAATATTTAGAAGAATAGGGAAATTTAAAGTAGTCCCAGAAGTACATGAGGAGGCGACGAGCCTGCTAGTCGTGATCTACCCCCGTGGGCGCGCCCCTGAGGCTCGTGGCCACCTCGTGTACCTCCCAAACTCCGTTTTCATGTGGTACACTCCTTATGGTCGGTAGAAATTCATTATATAATCTCCCGAAAGGTCTGACCCTCGTATCAGGCAAATATCCTATGTTCTTGTTTTCGAGCTGTTTCTGCAGCAGATCTAGAGCAAAGATGTCATCTCAGGAATCTGTCGGAGAGAACAATTCTCCCCAAGACTATGAGGAAGTAGATGCTGATCTGAAAAGGGTGGAAATCACGGAGGCTAAGGAGGAGTTGCTAAAGGAGACCAAGGGCAAAACTGAGGAGGAGAACTTGGAGTTGGATGGAAGGCAAGCTGCGCTCAATAATGAAGAAGTTGAGGAAGAGGACTTCCTTCAACCCTACCGTCACCTGCTATTGCTACCTCTTGAGCACTGCGTTGGATTTCCCCGAAGAGGAGAGGATGATGCAACAAAGTAGCGTAAGTATTTCCCTCAATTTTTGAGAACCAAGGTATCAATCCAGTAGGATGCCACGTGCGAGTCCCTCGTACCTACACAAAACAAATAGATCAACGCAACCAACGCAATTAGGGGTTTTCAATCCCTTCACGGTCACTTACGAGAGTGAGATCTGATAGAGATGATAGATAATATTTTTGGTATTTTTGGTATATAGATGCAAAGTGAAAAGTAAAAACAAAGTAAAAACAAAGCAAGTAAATAAAGTGATAGAGATTGATATGATGAGAATAGACCCGGGGGCCATAGGTTTCACTAGTGGCTTCTCTCAAGAGCATAAGTATTCTACGGTGGGTGAACAAATTACTGTTGAGCAATTGACCGAATTGAGCATAGTCATGAGGTTATCTAGGTATGATCATGTATATAGGCATCACGTCCGAGACAAGTAGATCGAAACGATTCTACATCTACTACTATTACTCCACTCATCGACCGCTATCCAGCATGCATCTAGAGTATTAAGTTAAAAACAGAGTAACGCCTTAAGCAAGATGACATGATGTAGAGGAATAAATTCATGCAATATGATAAATACCCCATCTTGTTATCCTCGATGGCAACAATACAATACGTGCCTTGCAACCCTTTCTGTCACTGGGTAAGGACACCGCAAGATTGAACCCAAAGCCATGCACTTCTCCCATTGCAAGAACTACCAATCTAGTTGGCCAAACCAAACGGATAATTCGAAGAGACTTGCAAAGATAACTCAATCATACATAAAAGAATTCAGAGAAGATTCAAATATTATTCATAGATAAGCTGGATCATAAACCCACAATTCATCGGCCTCAACAAACACACCACAAAAAGAAGATTACATCGAATAGATCTCCACGAGAGAGGGGGAGAACATTGTATTGAGATCCAAAAAGAGAGAAGAAGCCATCTGGCTACTAGCTATGGACCCAAAGGTCTGAAGTAAACTACTCACACTTCATCGGAGGGGCTATGGTGTTGATGTAGAAGCCCTCCATGGTGGATGCCCCTCCGTGGAGCTCTAACAGGCCCCAAGATGGGATCTCGTGGATACAGGAAGTTGCGGCGGTGGAATTAGGTTTTTGGCTCATGTTCTGATCATTTGGGGATACGTAGGTATATATAGGAGGAAGGAGTATGTCGGTGGAGCATCAGGGGGCCCACGAGGTAGGGGGGCGCCCAGGGGGGTGGGCGCCCTCCACCCTCGTGACCGCCTCTGACACTTCTTGGAGTAGGGTCCAAGTCTCCTGGATCACGTTCGGTTGGAAAATCACGTTCCCGAAGGTTTCATTCCGTTTGGACTCCGTTTGATATTCCGTTTCTTCGAAACACTAAAATAGGCAAAAAAAAAAGGGCAATTCTGGGCTGGGCCTCCGGTTAATAGGTTAGTCCCAAAAGAAATATAAAAGTGGAAAATAAAGCCCAATATAGTCCAAAACAGTAGATAAAGTAGCATGGAGCAATCAAAAATTATAGATACGTTGGAGACGTATCAGGCATCCACAAGCTTAATTCCTGCTCGTCCTCGAGTAGGTAAATGATAAAAAAAGAATTTTTGATGCGGAGTGATACTTTGGCATAATTTCAATGTAAATCTTCTTAATCATGGTATGAATATTCAGATCCGAAAGATTCAAGACAAAAGTTCATATTGACATAAAAATAATAATACTTCAAGCATACTAACAAAACAATTATGTCTTCTCAAAATAACATGGCCAAAGAAAGTTGTCCCTACAAAATCATATAGGCTGGCTATGCTCCATCTTCCCCACACAAAGTATTTAAATCATGCACAACCCTGATGACAAGCCAAGCAATTGTTTCATACTTTAACATTTTCAAAACTTTTTCAATCTTCACGCAATACATGAGCGTGAGCCATGGATATAGCACTATATGTGGAATAGAATGGTGGTTGTGGAGAAGACAAAAAGAGGGAAGATAGTCTCACATCAACTAGGCGTATCAACGGGTTATGGAGATGCCCATAAATAGATATCAATGCGAGTGAGTAGGGATTGCCATGCAACGGATGCACTAGAGCTATAAGTATATGAAAGCTCAACAAAAGAAACTAAGTGGGTGTGCATCCAACTCGCCTGCTCACGAAGGCCTGGGGCATTTTGAGGAAGCCCATCATTGGAATATACAGCCAAGTTCTATAATGAAAAATTCCCACTAGTATATGAAAGTGATAAAATGAGAGACTCTCTATCATGAAAATCTTGGTGCTACTTTGAAGCACAAGTGTGGTAAAAGGATAGTAACATTGTCCCTTCTCTCTTTTTCTCTCATTTTTTTATTTGGGCCTTTTCTCTCTCTCTTTTTTATGGCCTCTTTTTTTCGTCCGTAGTCTCATCCCGACTTGTGGGGGAATCATAGTCTCCATCATCCATTCCTCACTTGGGACAATGCTCTAATAACGATGATCATCACACTTTTATTTACTTACAACTCAATAATTACAACTCGATACTTAGAACAAAATATGACTCTATATGAATGCCTCCGGCGGTGTACCGGGATATGCAATGAAACATGAGTGACATGTATGAAAGAATTGTGAATGGTGGCTTTGCCACAAATACGATGTCAACTACATGATCATGCTAGCAATATGACAATGATGTTGCGTGTCATAATAAACGGAATAGTGGAAAGTTGCATGGCAATATATCTCGGAATAGCTATGGAAATGCCATGATAGGTAGGTATGGTGGCTGTTTTGAGGAAGGTATATGGTGGGTGTATGATACCGGCGAAAGGTGCGCGGTATTAGAGAGGCTAGCAATAGTGGAAGGATGGCAAAAAGTGCGTATAATCCATGGACTCAACATTAGTCATAAAGAACTCATATACTTATTGCAAAAATCTAGAAGTTATCAAAGCAAAGTATTACGCGCATGCTCCTAGGGGGGTAGATTGGTAGGAAAAGACTATCGCTCTTCCCAGACCGCCACTCATAAGGAAGACAATAAATAAATAAATCATGCTCCGAGTTCATCACATAACGGTTCACCATACGTGCATGCTACGGGAATCACAAACTTCAACACAAGTATTCTTTAAATTCACAACTACTCAACTAGCATGACTCTAATATCATCATATTCATATCTCAAAACAATTATCAAGCATCAAACTTATCTTAGTATTCAACGCACTCAAAAGAAAGTTTCACATATCTTGAATACCAAGTATATTAACATTAAGCAAATTACCATGCTATTAATGACTCTCAAAATAATCTAAGATAAGCATGAGAGATCAAGTTTCTTTAAAAAAAATCCACCACTGTGCTCTAAAAGATCTAAGTGCAGCACTAGAGCAAAAATTATCACGCTCAAAGATATAAGTGAAGCACTATGAGCAAACTATCAAGCTCAAAAGATATAAGTGAAGCACATAGAGTATTCTATCAAATTCCAATTCATGTATGGCTCTCTCAAAAGGTGTGTACAGCAAGGATGATTGTGGTAAACTAACAAGCAAAGACGCAAATAATACAAGACGCTCCAAGCAAAACACATATCATGTGGTGAATAAAAATATAGCTCCAAGTAAATTACCGATGGAAGTGGATTTAAAGAGGGATGCCTTCCGGGCATCCCCAAGCTTTGACTTTTGGTGTCCTTGATTATCTTGGGGTGCCATGGGCATCCCCAAGCTTAGGCTCTTGCCACTCCTTGTTCCATAATCCATCAAAAGAATTCACCCAAAACTTGAAAACTTCACAACACAAAACTCAACAGAAATCCCGTGTGCTCCGTTAGAGAAAGAAAGCAAAAGACTACTTCAAGGTACTGTAATGAACTCATTCTTTATTTATATTGGTGTTAAGCCTACTGTATTCCAACTTCTATATGGATTATAAACTATTTTACTAGCCATAGATTCATCAAAATAAGCAAACAACACACGCAAAACAGAATCTGTCAAAAACAGAATAGTTTGTAGTAATCTGTAACTAACGCAAACTTCTGGAACTCCAAAAATTCTACCAAAATTAGAAGACCTGGAAATTTTGTTTATCGATCAGCAGCAATTGGAATCAGTATTTTATCACGTTCTGGTGATTTTTAACAATTCGGGAACTGAGCGCAAAGTTTCTGGAAATTACAGCAAGATCAAATAACTATCACCCAAGAAGATCCAATAGGTTTAACTTGGCACAAACAATATTTAAAAGATAAAACCACATATAAACAGAGGCTATATGGATTATTTATTCCTAAACAGAAGCAAAAAAAATCTAAAAATAAAATTGGGTTGCCTCCCAACAAGCGCTATCGTTTAACGCCCCTAGCTAGGCATTGATATTTCAATGATGCTCACAAGAAAGACAAGAATTGAAGCACAAAGAGAGCATCATAAAACACGTGACAAACACATCTAAGTCTAACATACTTCCTACGCTTAGGCATCCTATATAAAAACAAATTATCATAGCAAGCAAAAACTAGCATATGCAAGGAAGCGGAAAGGAACAATAGCAATCTCAACATAACGAGAGGTAATTTAGCAACAGGAAAATTTCTATAACCATATTTTCCTCTCTCATAATAATTACATGTAGGATCATAAGAAAATTCAATAATATAGCTATCACATAACATATTCTCAACACGATCCACATGCATGCGAAGTTGACACTCTTCCAAAATAGTGGGATTAATATTAACTAAAGTCATGACCTCGCCAAACCCACTTTTATCAAAAATTTCATAAGATTGAATATTCTCCAAATATGTGGGATCTAAAGTTGACACTCTTCCAAACCCACTTTCAATATTATTGCAAACAATATTATCAATCTCATATTCATCATGGGGCTTAAATAAATTTTCAATATCGTAAGAAGAATCACCCCAATCATGATCATTGCAACAAGTAGAGGACATAGCAAAACTAGCATCCCCAAGCTTAGGGTTTTGCATATTTTTAGCACAATTGACATCAATAGAATTTATAGTAAAATCATTGCAATCATGCTTTTTATTCAAAGATCTATCGTGAATCGCTTCATAAAGTACTTCATCACAATTTTTAGATTCACGAATTTCAGGCAAAACCTCATAAAGATAATCTAGTGCACTCAATTCACTAGCAATAGGTTCATCATAATTGGATCTCTTAAAGAGATTAGCAAGTGGATGAGGATCCATAAACTTTAGGAATAAATAAGATGCAAGCAAAAAGAAGGCACATGGTAACACAAGATTGAACGGAGGAAGGGCGGACAAAATGGCAAGGGTGAAGTGGGGGAGGGGAAAACGAGAGGCAAATGGCGAATAATGTAATGCGAGAGATAGGGATTGTGATGGGTACTTGGTATGGTTGACTTGCTTGCGTGAGCTTCCCCAGCAACGGTGCCAGAAATCCTTCTTGCTACGTCTTGAGCTTGCGTTGGTTTTCCCCGAAGAAGAGAGGATGATGCAGCACAGTAGCGTAAGTATTTCCCTCAGTTTTTGAGAACCAAGGTATCAATCCAGTAGGAGGCCACGCGCAAGTCCCTCGTACCTGCACAAAACGATAGCTACTCGCAACCAACGCGATTAGGGGTTGTCAATCCCTTCACGGTCACTTACGAGAGTGAGATCTGATAGAGATAATATTTATGGTATTTTTGGTATATAGATGCAAAGTGAAAAGTAAAAGCAAAGTAAAAACAAAGCAAGTAAATAAAGTGACAGAGATTGATATGATGAGAATAGACCTGGCGGCCATAGGTTTTACTAGTGGCTTCTCTCAAGAGCATAAGTATTCTACGGTGGGTGAACAAATTACTGTTGAGCAATTGACAAAATTGAGCATAGTTATGAGGTTATCTAGGTATGATCATGTATATAGGCATCACGTCCGAGAAAAGTAGATCAAAACGATTCTGCATCTACTACTATTACTCCACTCATCGACCGCTATCCAGCATGCATCTAGAGTATTAAGTTAAAAACAGAGTAATGCCTTAAGCAAGATGACATGATGTAGAGGAATAAATTCATGCAATATGATAAATACCCCATCTGTTTATCCTCGATGGCAACAATACAATACGTGCCTTGCAATCCTTTCAGTCACTGGGTAAGGACACCGCAAGATTGAAACCAAAGCCATGCACTTCTCCCATTGCAAGAACTACCAATCTAGTTGGCCAAACCAAACGAATAATTAGAAGAGACTTGCAAAGATAACTCAATCATACATAAAAGAATTCAGAGAAGATTCAAATATTATTCATAGATAAGCTGGATCATAAACCCACAATTCATCGGCCTCAACAAACACACCGCAAAAAGAAGATTACATCGAATAGATCTCCACGAGAGAGGGGGAGAACATTGTATTGAGATCGAAAAAGAGAGAAGAAGCCATCTAGCTACTAGCTATGGACCCGAAGTTCTGAAGTAAACTACTCACACTTCATCGGAGGGGCTATGGTGTTGATGTAGAAGCCCTCCGTGGTGGATGCCCCCTCCCGTGAGCTCCTAACAGGCCCCAAGATGGGATCTCGTGGATACAGGAAGGTACGGCGGTGGAATTAGGTTTTTGGCTCCTGTTCTGATCGTTTGGGGATAAGTAAGTATATATAGGAGGAAGGAGTACGTCGGTGGAGCGTCAGGGGGCCCACGAGGTAGGGGCGCGCCAGGGGGCGCGCCTCCACCTCGTGACCGCCTCGCACTTCTTGGAGTAGGGTCCAAGTCTCCTGGATCACGCTCGTGAGAAAATCACGTTCCGAAGGTTTCATTCCGTTTGGACTCCGTTTGATATTCGTTTCTTCAAACACTGAAATAGGCAAAAAACAGCAATTTGGGCTGGGCCTCCGTTAATAGGTTAGTCCCAAAAGTAATATAAAAGTGGAAAATAAAGCCCAATATAGTCCAAAACAGTATATAAAGTAGCATGGAGCAATCAAAAATTATAGATACGTTGGAGACGTATGAGGCATCCCCAAGCTTAATTCCTGCTCATCCTCGAGTAGGTAAATGATAAAAAGAGAATTTTTGATGCGGAGTGATACTTTGGCATAATTTCAATATAAATCTTCTTACTTGTGATATGAATATTCAGATCCAAAAGATATAAGACAAAAGTTCATATTGACATAAAAATAATAATACTTCAAGCATACTAATCAAAGCAATCATGTCTTCTCAAAATAACATGGCAAAAGAAAGTTCATCCCTACAAAATCATATAGTTAGGCTATGCTTCATTTTCGTCACACAAAGATGTTCCCAACTTCTATACCCCCGATGACAAGCCAAGCAATTGTTTCATACTTAAATAATCTCAAACTTTTTCAACCTTCACGCAATACATGAGCGCGAGCCATGGATATAGCACTATGGGTGGAATAGAATATGATGATGGGGATTGTGTGGAGAAGACAAAAAAGGAGAAAGTCTCACATTGACGAGGCTAATCAACGGTCTATGGAGATGCCCATCAATTGATGTCAACATGAGGAGTAGGGATTGCCATGCAACGGATGCACTAGAGCTATAAGTATATGAAAGCTCTACAAAATAAACTAAGTGGGTGTGCATCCAACTTGCTTGCTCACGAAGACCTAGGGCACTTTGAGGAAGCCCATCATTGGAATATACAAGCCAAGTTCTATAATGAAAAATTCCCACTAGTATATGAAAGTGACAAAATGAGAGACTCTCTATATGAAAAACATGGTGCTACTTTGAAGCACAATATATGAGACTCACTACATGGAGAACAAGGTGCTACTTTGAAGCACAAGTGTGGTAAAAGGATAGTAGCATTGTCCCTTCTCTCTTTTTCTCTCATTTTTTTGGGCCTTTCCTTTTTTTTTGGCCTTGCTCTTTTTTTTCGTCCGCAATCTCATCCCGACTTATGGGGGAATCATAGTCTCCATCATCCTTTCCTCACTTGGGACAATGCTCTAGTAATGATGATCATCACACTTTTATTTCTCTTACAACTCAACAATTACAACTCGAAACTTAGAACAAAATATGACTCTATATGAATGCCTCCGGCGGTGTACCGGGATGGTGCAATGAATCAAGAGTGATATGTATGGAAAATAATGCATGGTGGCTTTGCCACAAATACGATGTCAACTACATGATCATGCAATGGCAATATGACAAAAGTAATGTATGTCATAATAATGATGATGGAAGTTGCATGGCAATATATCTCGGAATGGCTATGGAAATGCCATGATAGGTAGGTATGGTGGCTGTTTTGAGGAAGATATAAAGAGGTTTATGTGTGAAAGAGGGTATCATACCAAGAGTTTGCACCAACTCTCAAGGTGAGAAAGGGCAATGCACGGTACCGAAGAGGCTAGCAAATGCGGAAAGGTAAAAGTGCGTATAACCCATGGACTCAACATTAGTCAAAAGAACTCATATACTTATTGCAAAAATTTAGAAGCCATCAAAAATCAAGTACTACGCGCAATGCTCCTAGGGGGATATATTGGTAGGAAAAGAGCATCGCTCGTCCCCGACCGCCACTCATAAGGACGCACAAGCCAGGTACACTTCATGTTTCAAATTTGTTACACAACTTTAACCATACGTGCATGCTACGGGACTTGCAAACTTCAACAAAAGTATTTCTCAAATTCACAATTATCAACTAGCACGACTTTGATATTATTACCTCCATATCTCAAAACAATTATCAAGCATTAAATTTATCTTAGTATTCAATTCACTCAAAAGAAAGTTTCACATATCTTGAATACCAAGTATATTAACATTAAGCAAATTACCATGCTATTAACGACTCTCAAAATAATCTAAGTGAAGCATGAGAGATCAAGTTTCTTTAAAACAAATCCACCACCGTGCTCTAAAAGATCTAAGTGAAGCACTAGAGAAAAAATTGTCACGCTCAAAAGATCTAAGTGAAGAACTAGAGCAAAAATTATAAGGCTCAAAAGATATAAGTGAAGCACATAGAGTATTCTATCAAATTCCAATTCATGTATGGCTCTCTCAAATGGTGTGTACAGCAAGGATGATTGTGGCACACTAACAAGCAAAGACACAAATAATACAAGACGCTCCAAGCAAAACACATATCATGTGGTGAATAAAAATATAGCTCCAAGTAAATTACCGATGGAAGTAGATTTAAGAGGGATGCCTTCCGGGGCATCCCCAAGCTTTGACTTTTTGGTGTCCTTGGATTATCTTGGGGGTGCCATGGGCATCCCCAAGCTTAGGCTCTTGCCACTCCTTGTTCCATAATCCATCAAAAGAATTCACCCAAAACTTGAAAACTTCACAACACAAAACTCAACAGAAATCCCGTGTGCTCCGTTAGAGAAAGAAAGCAAAAGACTACTTCAAGGTACTGTAATGAACTCATTCTTTATTTATATTGGTGTTAAGCCTACTGTATTCCAACTTCTATATGGATTATAAACTATTTTACTAGCCATAGATTCATCAAAATAAGCAAACAACACACGGAAAACAGAATCTGTCAAAAACAGAACAGTCTGTAGCAATCTGTAACTAACGCAAACTTATGGAACTCCAAAAAATCTACCAAAATAGGAAGACCTATACAAGTTGTTTAATGATCATCAGCAATTGGAATAAGTAATTTATCACGTTCTGATGATTTTTAACAATTGTTTTCGTGAACAAAAAGATTCTGGAAATTACAGCAGGATCAAATAACTATCATCCAAGAAGATCCTATAGGTCTAACTTGGCACAAACACTAATTAAAAGATAAAACCACATCTAACCAGAGGCTAGATGGATTATTTATTACTAAACAGCAGGTAAAAATATTGGGTTGCCTCCCAACAAGCGCTTTTCTTTAAAGCCTTTTTAGCTAGGCATTAAAATTTCAATGATGCTCACGTGAAAGACAAGAATTAAAGCATTAAGAGAGCATCATAAAACATGTGACAAACACACTAAAGTCTAACATACTTCCTATGCATAGGCATCTTATAGGCAAACAAATTATCAAGGCAAACTAGCATATGCAAGGGAGCGGAAAGAAACAATAGCAATCTCAACATAACGAGAGGTAATTTAGCAACATGAAAATTTCTACAACCATATTTTCCTCTCTCATAATAATTACATGTAGGATCATAAGGAAATTCAACAATATAGCTATCACAAAACATATTCTCAACATGATCCACATGCATGCAAAGTTGACACTCTTCCGAAACAGTGGGATTAATATTAACTAAAGTCATGATTTCTCCAAGCCCACTTTTATCAAAAATTTCATAAGATTGAATGTTATCCAAATATGTGGGATCTAAAGTTGACACTCTCCAAACCCACTTTCAATATTATTGCAAACAATATTATCAATCTCATATTCATCATGGGGATTAAATAAATTTTCAAGATCATAAGAAGAATCACCCCAATCATGATCATTGCAACAAGTAGTAGACATACCAAAACTAGCATCCCCAAGCTTAGGATTTTGCATATTATTAGCACAATTGACATCAAGAGAATTTATGGTAAAATCATTGAAATCATGCTTTTCATCGAGGGAACTATCAAGCATGGGTGCAATAGCAACGATCTCATGTTTAACATACGGAACTATAGCAAATTCATCTTCATAAATATTGGCATCATGGCCACAAGAATAGCAAGCATCATGTTCATCAAGGGATATTTCAATCAAATCATCGGAATCACAATTATCTATAGATTCATGCATAACATTATTTCATTCCGAAGCAACGGTCATTCTTTCGATAAATTCTTGGACATAGACATTACGAGCAAGGTTTTCATTGCAATATTTAAGTATGATGGAATTTTCAGATTTGTTGAGAGTAAAATCATACTTTTCAATCAAAGAAGCAACTTCATGAGCACCCTTAAAAATGACAAATTCTTCAATTTGTTCGATATCATAGTAATTATAAACACCCTTTGCATAAGAAGATAAGATTTCATTATCATTGAACTCACATAGGTAGGGAAGGTGTTTTTTAGGGTTCTTAGAGCAACAAGTAAAATCACAAATTTCACAAAGATTCCAAGCATAGCATAGCAAACTATTTATATGATACCATAAGAGTCTCCCTTTTTCAGACAAACGATGATGCACAAAATGAGCAGGCTCATCTAAAGATTTCCCATCAACCAGGCTAGTTGGGGTTTCAGCACGAGTGCATAAGGATCGAAGATGATCCAAGTAGAACACTTTAAGTGGATCCATATCAATAGATTTTTAGCAAGCAAAGATGCAAGCATATAGAAGGCACAAGGAAACACAAACAAAGATACATACGGGGAGAAGGCGAATGAAAAAGAGAGAGCAAATAAAACGGCAAGGGTGAAGTGGGGGAGAGGAAAACGAGAGGCAAATGGCAAATAATGTAATGCGGGAGATAGGGATTGTGATGGGTACTTGGTATGTAGACTCTAACGGCGCCAAAAGTGGCTTGTTGTTAGGAGTCCAAGTCTTGACTTGCTCTTGCGTGAGCCTCCTCGGCAACGGCGCCAGAAATTCTTCTTGCTACATCTTGAGCACTGTGTTGGATTTCCCCGAAGAGGAGAGGATGATGCAGCAAAGTAGCGTAAGTATTTCCCTCAGTTTTTGAGAACCAAGGTATCAATCCAGTAGGAGGCTACGCACAAGTCCCTCGTACCTGCAAAAACAATAGCTCCTCGCAACCAACGCGATTAGGGGTTGTCAATCCCTTCACGGTCACTTACGAGAGTGAGATCTGATAGAGAAGATAAATAATATTTTTGGTATTTTTGGTATAGAGATGCAAAGTAAAAAGTAAAAAGCAAAGTAAAAACAAAGCAAGATTAAAGTGATGGAGATTGATATGATGAGAATAGACCCGGGGGCCATAGGTTTCACTAGTGGCTTCTCTCAAGAGCATAAGTATTCTACGGTGGGTGAACAAATTACTGTTGAGCAATTGACAGAATTGAGCATAGTTATGAAAGTATCTAGGTATGATCATGTATATAGGCATCACATCCGAGACAAGTAGACCAACTCCTGCCTGCATCTACTACTATCACTCCACTCATCGACCGCTATCCAGCATGCATCTAGAGTATTAAGTTAAAAACAGAGTAACGCCTTAAGCAAGATGACATGATGTAGACGGATAAATTCATGCAATATGATAAAAACCCCATCTTGTTATCCTCGATGGCAACAATAAAATACGTGCCTTGCTGCCCTTATACATCCCGGGAAAGGACACGCAAGATTGAACCCAAAGCTAAGCACTTCTCCCATTGCAAGAACTACCAATCTAGTTGGCCAAACCAAACGGATAATTCGAAGAGAATTGCAAAGATAACCAATCATACATTAGAGAATTCAGAGGAGATTCAAATATTGTTCATAGATAATCTTGATCATAAACCCACAATTCATCAGTCTCAACAAACACACCGCAAAAAGAAGATTACATCGAATAGATCTCCATGAGAGAGGGGGAGAACATTGTATTGAGATCCAAAAAGAGAGAAGAAACCATCTAGCTACTAGCTATGGACCCAAAGGTCTGAAGTAAACTACTCACACTTCATCGGAGGGGCTATGAAGATGTAGAAGCCCTCCGTGATGACGGCCCTCTTCCGGCGGAGCTCCGGAACAGGCCCCAAGATGGGATCTCGTGGATACAGAAAGTTGCGGCCGTGGAATTAGGTTTTTGGCTCCGTATCTGATCGTTTGGGGTATGTAGGTATATATCGGAGGAAGGAGTACGTCGGTGGAGCAACAGGGGGCCCATGAGGTAGGGGGCGCGCCCTAGGGGGCGCACCCCCCACCCTCGTGACCGCCTCTGTTACTTCTTGGAGTAGGGTCCAAATCTCCTGGATCACGTTCGGTGAGAAAATCACGTTCCCGAAGGTTTCATTCCATTTGGACTCCGTTTGATATTCCGTTTCTTCGAAACACTTAAATGGGCAAAAAACAGCAATTCTGGGCTGGGCCTCCGGTTAATAGGTTAGTCCCAAAAATAATATAAAAGTGGAAAATAAAGCCCAATATAGTCCAAAACAGTAGATAAAGTAGCATGGAGCAATCAAAAATTATAGATACGTTGGAGACGTATCACCCCTCTCGTTGCTATGCATCACCATGATCTTGCGTGTGCATATGAATTTTTTTGAAATTACTATGTTCCCCAACAGTGGCATCCGAGCCTGGTTTTATGCGTTGATGTTATATGCACGAGTAGAACACAAGTGAGTTGTGGGTGATATAAGTCATACTGCTTACCAGCATGTCATACTTTGGTTCGGCGGTATTGTTGGATGAAGCGGCCCGGACCGACATTACGCATACGCTTACGCGAGACTGGTTCTACCGACGTGCTTTGCACACAGGTGGCTGGCGGGTGTCTGTTTCTCCAACTTTAGTTGAACCGTGTGGCTACGCCCGGTCCTTGTGAAGGTTAAAACAACACCAAATTGACAAACTATCGTTG
Source organism: Aegilops longissima (assembly GCA_021605205.1). Taxonomy (NCBI): domain Eukaryota; kingdom Viridiplantae; phylum Streptophyta; class Magnoliopsida; order Poales; family Poaceae; genus Aegilops; species Aegilops longissima. The sequence continues at coordinate 829,248,254 of CM038677.1, forward strand.
TGGTTTTGATGCGTAGGTAAGAACGGTTCTAGCTAAGCCCGTAGCAGCCACGTAAAACTTGCAACAACAAAGTAGAGGACGTCTAACTTGTGTTTGCAGGGCATGTTGTGATGTGATATGGTCAAGACATGATGCTAAATTTTATTGTATGAGATGATCATGTTTTGTAACCGAGTTATTGGCAACTGGCAGGAGCCATATGGTTGTCGCTTTATTGTATGCAATGCAATCGCCCTGTAATACTTTACTTTATCACTAAGCGGTAGCGATAGTCGTAGAAGCATAAGATTGGCGAGACGACAACGATGCTACGATGGAGATCAAGGTGTCGCACCGGTGACGATGGTGATCATGGAGGTGCTTCGGAGATGGAGATCACAAGCACAAGATGATGATGGCCATATCATATCACTTATATTGATTGCATGTGATGTTTATCTTTTATGCATCTTATCTTGCTTTGATTGACGGTAGCATTATAAGATGATCTCTCACTAAATTTCAAGATAAAAGTGTTCTCCTGAGTATGCACCGTTGCCAAAGTTCATCGTGCCCAGACACCACGTGATGATCGGGTGTGATAAGCTCTACGTCCATCTACAACGGGTGCAAGCCAGTTTTGCGCACGCAGAATACTCAGGTTAAACTTGACGAGCCTAGCATATGCAGATATGGCCTCGAATCTCGAGACCGAAAGGTTGAGCGTGAATCATATAGTAGATATGATCAACATAGTGATGTTCACCATTGAAAGCTACTCCATTTCACGTGATGATCGGTTATGGTTTAGTTGATTTGGATCACGTGATCACTTAGAGGATTAGAGGGATGTCCTTCTAAGTGGGAGTTCTTAAGTAATATGATTAATTGGACTTAAATTTATCATGAACTTAGTACCTGATAATATCTTGCTTGTCTATGTTAATTGTAGATAGATGGCCCGTGCTGTTGTTCTCGTTGAATTTTAATGCGTTCCTTGAGAAAGCAAAGTTGAAAGATGATGGTAGCAATTACACGGACTGGGTCCGTAACTTGAGGATTATCCTCATTGCTGCACAGAAGAATTACGTCCTGGAAGCACCGCTGGGTGCCAGGCCTGCTGCAGGAGCAACACCAGATGTTATGAACGTCTGGCAGAGCAAAGCTGATGACTACTCAATAGTTCAGTGTGCCATGCTTTACGGCTTAGAACCGGGACTTCAACGATGTTTTGAACGTCATGGAGCATATGAGATGTTCCAGGAGTTGAAGTTAATATTTCAAGCAAATGCCCGGATTGAGAGATATGAAGTCTCCAATAAGTTCTATAGCTGCAAGATGGAGGAGAATAGTTCTGTCAGTGAGCATATACTCAAGATGTCTGGGTATAATAATCACTTGATTCAACTGGGAGTTAATCTTCCGGATGATAGCGTCATTGACTGAATTCTCCAATCACTGCCACCAAGCTACAAGAGCTTTGTGATGAACTATAACACGCAAGGGATGGATAAGACGATTCCCGAGCTCTTCGCAATGCTAAAGGCTGCGGAGGTAGAAATCAAGAAGGATCATCAAGTGTTGATGATGGTCAACAATACCACTAGTTTCAAGAAAAAAGGCAAAGGGAAGAAGAAGGGGAACATCAAGAAGAACAGCAAGCAAGTTGCTGCTCAGGAGAAGAAACCCAAGTCTGGACCTAAGCCTGAAACCGAGTGCTTCTACTGCAAGCAGACTGGTCACTGGAAGCGGAACTGCCCCAAGTATTTGGCGGATAAGAAGGATGGCAAGGTGAACAAAGGTATATGTGATATACATGTTATTGATGTGTACCTTACTAGAGCTCGCAGTAGCACCTGGGTATTTGATACTGGTTATGTTGCTAATATTTGCAACTCGAAACAGGGACTACGGATTAAGCGAACACTGGCCAAGGACGAGGTGACGATGCGCGTGGGAAATGGTTCCAAAGTCGATGTGATCGCGGTCGGCACGCTACCTCTACATCTACCTTCAGGATTAGTTTTAGACCTAAATAATTGTTATTTGGTGCCAGCGTTGAGCATGAACATTATATCTGGATCTTGTTTGATGCGAGACGGTTATTCATTTAAATCAGAGAATAATGGTTGTTCTATTTATATGAGTAATATCTTTTATGGTCATGCACCCTTGAAGAGTGGTCTATTTTTGATGAATCTCGATAGTAGTGATACACATATTCAAAATGTTGAAGCCAAAATATGCAGATAGTGCAACTTATTTGTGGCACTGCCGTTTAGGTCATATCGGTGTAAAGCGCATGAAGAAACTCCATACTGATGGGCTTTTGGAACCACTTGATTATGAATCACTTGGTACTTGCGAACCGTGCCTCATGGGCAAGATGACTAAAACGCCATTCTCCGGTACTATGGAGAGAGCAACAGATTTGTTGGAAATCATACATAACGATGTATGTGGTCCAATGATTGTTGAGGCTCGTGGCGGATATCGTTATTTTCTCACCTTCAAAGATGATTTAAGCAGATATGGGTATATCTACTTAATGAAGCATAAGTCTAAAACATTTGAAAAGTTCAAAGAATTTCAGAGTGAAGTTGAAAATCATCGTAACAAGAAAATAAAGTTTCTACGATCTGATCGTGGAGGAGAATATTTGAGTTCTGAGTTTGGTCTACATTTGAAACAATGCAGAATAGTTTCAAGCCTTCACGCCACCCGGAACACCACAGCGTAATGGTGTGTCCGAACGTCGTAATCATACTTTACTAGATATGGTGCAATCTATGATGTCTCTTATAGATTTACTGCTATCGTTTTGGGGTTATGCTTTAGAGACGGCCGCATTCACGTTAAATAGGGCACTATCAAAATCCGTTGATACGACGCCTTATGAACTGTGGTTTGGCAAGAAACCAAAGTTGTCGTTTCTGAAAGTTTGGGGCTGCGATGCTTATGTGAAAAAGCTTCAACCTGATAAGCTCGAACCCAAATCGGAGAAATGTGCCTTCATAGGATACCCAAAGGAGACTGTTGGCTACACCTTCTATCACAGATCCGAAGGCAAGACATTCGTTGCTAAGAATGGATCCTTTCTAGAGAAGGAGTTTCTCTCGGAAGAAGTGAGTGGGAGGAAAGTAGAACTTGATGAGGTAAATGTACCTTCTCCCTTATTGGAAAGTAGTTCATCACAGAAACCGGTTTCTGTGACACCTACACCAATTAGTGAGGAAGTTAATGATGATGATCATGGAACTTCAGATCAAGTTGTTACTAAACCTCATAGATCAACCAGAGTAAGATCCGCACCAGAGTGGTACGGTAATCCTGTTCTGGAAGTCATGCTACTGGATCATGATGAACCTACAAACTATGAAGAAGCGATGGTGAGCCCAGATTCTGCAAAATGGCTTGAGGCCATGAAATCTGAGATGGAATCCATGTATGAGAACAAAGTGTGGACTTTGGTTGACTTGCTCGATGATCGGCAAGCAATTGAGAATAAATGGATCTTCAAGAAGAAGACTGACGCTGACGGTAATGTTACTGTCTACAAAGCTCAACTTGTTGCGAAAGGTTTTCGACAAGTTCAAGGGATTGACTACGATGAGACCTTCTCACCCGTAGCGATGCTTAAGTCTGTCCGAATCATGTGAGCGATTGCCGCATTTTATGATTATGAAATTTGGCAAATGGATGTCAAAACTGCATTCCTGAATGGATTTCTGGAAGAAGAGTTGTATATGATGCAACCGGAAGGTTTTGTCGATCCAAAGGGAGCTAACAAAGTGTGCAAGCTCCAGCGATCCATTTATGGACTGGTGCAAGCCTCTCAGAGTTGGAATAAACGCTTTGATAGTGTAATCAAAGCATTTGGTTTTGTACACACTTTTGGAGAAGCCTGTATTTACAAGAAAGTTGAGCTCTGTAGCATTTCTAATATTATATGTGGATGACATATTGTTGATTGGAAATGATATAGAATTTCTGGATAGCATAAAAGGATACTTGAATAAGAGTTTTTCAATGAAAGACCTCGGTGAAGCTGCTTACATATTGGGCATCAAGATCTATAGAGATAGATCAAGACGCATAATCGGACTTTCACAAAGCACATAACTTGACAAAGTTTTTAAGAAGTTCAAAATGGATCAAGCAAAGAAAGGGTTCTTGCCTGTGTTACAAGGTGTGAAGTTGAGTAAGACTCAATGCCCGACCACTGCAGAAGATAGAGAGAAAATGAAAAATGTTCCCTATGCTTCAGCCATAGGCTCTATCATGTATGCAATGTTGTGTACCAGACCTGATGTGTGCCTTGCTATAAGTCTAGCAGGGAGGTACAAAAGTAATCCAGGAGTGGATCACTGGACAGCGGTCATGAACATCCTGAAGTACCTGAAAAGGACTAAGGATATGTTTCTCGTTTATGGAGGTGACAAAGAGCTCATCGTAAATGGTTACGTTGATGCAAGCTTTGACACTGATCCAGACGATTCTAAATCGCAAACCGGATACGTGTTTACATTGAACAGTGGAGCTGTCAGTTGGTGCAGTTCTAAACAAAGCGTCGTGGCGGGATCTACGTGTGAAGCGGAGTACATAGCTGCTTCGAAAGCAGCAAATGAAGGAGTCTAGATGAAGAAGTTCATATCCGATCTAGGTGTCATACCTAGTGCATCGGGTCCAATGAAAATCTTTTGTGACAATACTGGAGCAATAGCCTTGGCGAAGGAATCCAGATTTCACAAGAGAACCAAGCACATCAAGAGACGCTTCAATTCCATCCGGGATCTAGTCCAGGTGGGAGACAAAAAAATTTGCAAGATACATACGAATCTGAATGTTGCAGACCCATTGACTAAGCCTCTTCCACGAGCAAAACATGATCAGCACCAAGGCTCCATGGGTGCTAGAATCATTACAGTGTAATCTAGATTATTGACTCTAGTGCAAGTGGGAGACTGAAGGAAATATGCCCTAGAGGCAATAATAAAGTTATTATTTATTTCCTTATATCATGATAAATGTTTATTATTCATGCTAGAATTGTATTAACCAGAAACATAATACATGTGTGAATACATAGACAAACAGAGTGTCACTAGTATGCCTCTACTAGACTAGCTCGTTGATCAAAGATGGTTAAGTTTCCTAGCCATTGACATGGGTTGTCATTTGATTAACGGGATCACATCATTAGGAGAATGATGTGATTGACATGACCCATTCCGTTAGCTTAGCACACGATCATTTAGTATGTTGCTATTGCTTTCTTCATGACTTATACATGTTCCTATGACTATGAGATTATGCAACTCCCATTTACCGGAGGAACACTTTGTGTGCTAAAAAACATCACAACGTAACTGGGTGATTATAAAGGTGCTCTACAGGTGTCTCCGAAGGTACTTGTTGGGTTGGCGTATTTCGAGATTAGGATTTGTCACTCCGATTGTCGGAGAGGTATCTCTGGGCCCTCTCGGTAATGCACATAACTTAAGCCTTGCAAGCATTGCAACTAATGAGTTAGTTGCGGGATGATGTATTACGGAACGAGTAAAGAGAATTGCCAGTAACAAGATTGAACTAGGTATTGAGATACCAACGATCGAATCTCGGGCAAGTAACATACCGATGACAAAGGGAACAACGTATGTTGTTATGCGGTTTGACCGATAAAGATCTTTGTAGAATATGTGGGAGCCAATATGAGCATCCAGGTTCCGCTATTGGTTATTGACCGGAGACGTGTCTCGGTCATGTCTACATAGTTCTCGAACCCGTAGGGTTCGCACGCTTAACGTTACGATGATAGTTACATTATGAGTTTATATGTTTTGATGTACCGAATGTTTTTCGGGGTCCCGGATGTGATCACAGACATGACGAGGAGTCTCGAAATGGTCGAGACATGAAGATTGATATATTGGAAGCCTATGTTTGGATATCGGAAGTGTTTCGGGTGAAATCGGGATTTTACCGGAGTACCGGGAGGTTACCGGAACCCCCCGGGAACTTAATGGGCCTTAGTGGGCCTTGGTGGAAGAGAGGAGAGGAGGCCATGGCAGGGCCGCGCGCCCCTCCTCCCCTAGTCTGAATAGGACAATGAGAGGGGGCGGCGCCCCCCCTTTCCTTCCTCCCCTCCACCTCTTTCCCCTCTCTCTCCTAGTCCAACATGGAAAGGGGGGGAGTCCTACTCCCGGTAGAAGTAGGACTCCTCTTGGCGCGCCTCCTCCCTGGCCGGCCGCACCTCCCCCTTGCTCCTTTATATACGGGGCAGGGGGGCACCCTAGAGACACAAAAATTGATCATTGATCTCTTAGCCGTGTGCGGTGGCCCCCTCCACCATAGTCCGCCTCGATAATATTGTAGCAGGCATTAGGCGAAGCCCTGCGTCGGTAGAACATCAACATCGTCACCACGCCGTGGTGCTGACGAAACCCTCCCTCAACACTCGGCTAGATCGGAGTTCGAGGGACATCATTGGGCTGAACGTGTGATGAACTCGGAGGTGCCGTGCATTCGGTACTTGATCGGTCGGATCGTGAAGACGTACGACTACATCAACCGCGTTGTGCTAACGCTTCCGCTTTCGGTCTACGAGGGTACGTAGACAACACTGTCCCCTCTTGTTGCTATGCATCACCATGATCTTGCATGTGCATAGGATTTTTTTTTTGAAATTACTACGTTCTCCAACATCTGGTATTTCTTTCGCCCAGTATTATTTATATATTCCAAAATAATTCCTCGCTGATTTTCAAGACTTTTGGAGTTGTGCAAAATAGGTATCTCAGATTTGCTCCTTTTCCAGTCCAAAATTCCAGCTGCCGTCATTCTCCCTCTTCATGTAAACCTTGTAAAATAAGATAGAAAATTCATAACTATTGTACCATAATGTGTAATAACAGCCCATAATGCAATAAATATCAATATAAAAGCATGATGCAAAATGGACATATCAGGGAGCTGTTGCAAAGTCCGGCGAGGTATATATATTTATTAAGCCTGTGCTAACTAGCTAATTGATGCATTAATTGTTTTGGTATATGTACATATATTAACTCTTCTTTCTTCTTTTATAGCCCTCCGGATCGAGCCAAACTTCGGTAACGAGACGAGGCCCGAAGAGAAGGTTGCGCCAGGATGAAAGATTCATGATCACAGCAATCCTGGACGATGGCCAACCGATTGAACCCAGGCGGACCAAGGATGCATTTTCTGCTCAGTGCGGAGCTATATTAGGGACATCATCCCGATCAACATCCAGCTATGGAATAAGCCTAAGAACGAAGACCCTCAAGTTTCTTATGTCACCAATAGACAGAAAGATAATCTTTCGACCTTGCTGAAGGCAACTTTCACCCTACTGGTAGAGGAGGATCTGAATAAGCCAGTTATAGAGCCACTGGTCAAGGCGTGTGCTCTTAAGAAGATGGCAGATCTATTCATGAGGTGGAAGAATGAGTTGAAATCAACGTTTGTCGACAAAGGGAAGACTCCAGAATTCACCGGCCGATTTGAGAAGATAAGAGATCACTGGCCCGCATTTGTGGCCTACAAGACATCGGACAAGAGTAAGAAAATGTTAGAGATAAACAAGATAAATGCTACAAAGAAGTTGTATCACCATCGCACGGGGTCAGGCGACTACCTCAAAGCCCGGCCATTGTGGGACAAACCTGAGCAAGACCTGCTTGATATAGGGGTCGAACCAGCGACATTGCACTGGCCAGAATGTGCAAGGACTTGGTTCTTCGGGGTTGGGGGAACTTTGGACCCAGAAACAGGGGAGTGTCGTTGGACGGATAAGCAACTTGCAATACCCGTCAAGAAGCTTCAGAAGCATGTCGCCGTAGCGCAGGCAGGGACGTTCATTCCCGACAGAGAGAATGACGAGCTGACTGAGGCCCTCGGGAATCCTGAGCACCCTGGACGAACACGAGGCACGCTAGGCTCCGTTACGTGGAAGTTTGGGTTTCCCGACGCAGGTGGTTATTAAACCCGGGAGAGGAAGAGGAAACAGGAGCTGAGCAAAGTGCAGAAGCTCAATGCAAGAGTACAAAAGCTAGAGGAACAAGTTGAGAGCCAGCGAGTTGCCGACGAACCATCTCAGCGGAGAAGCAGCGTGGCTTCCACAGAGCTCTTTCATCAGCCTGACTTCACGGCTCCTAGCTACCCTGTGGATGCTATCACGGAGGCTCAACATTGCCAGCTTATGACGAAATGTCAGAACCTCTACTTGAAGGCGGTTGCCGGCTCTGTTGCACCTCCTCAACCTGACGGAACTTTTCACTGCCGTCCGATTCCACATGGCTATGCTGTTTGTGGCCGTGGATGAAGTAATGTAGGGATTTGCGGAGCTCCGGCTTGACTACCCTACGGGTGAAGGGGAGGATCAGCTGGGTTATGCTCTGAGGACTACATGTCTATGGCAGAAGGAGTACATCAAGCTTCCAAACTGGACGCCTCCGCCTCCTCCTCCAGCGAGTTAGGGCACTCCGCCTCCTCCTCCTCCTCATCCTCCGGCGAGTGATCACGGCACTCCGCCTCCTTCTCCGGCTCCTCCGGCGCATGAGGGCACTCCGCGTCCTCCTTCGCCTCTTCCGGCGCGTCGGAGCAGTCCGCCTCCTCCTCCGCCTCATCAGTAACAACGGAAGATAGACGCCGCCGCTCCGGCTCCTCCGGCGCGTCGGAGCACTCCGCCTCCGTCTCTGCCTCGTAAGCAACAACGGAAGATAGACGCCGCCGCTCCGGCGGCTAGCAGTACAGCTAGAGGCGGAAGGCAAATTAGATACGGTCCATCTCTCAAGCCTCTGGAAAATTTACCATACGAGAGGACCGAGAAGGAAAATGAGGACATCTCTCATGCCCAAGTGAGGGACTTTTTTTGCAAAGAAAGATCCACCTCCAAAGGAGACGGTAGACCCGATGAAAGCGAAGCGCACTCCGGATGCCCTTCGGCGACCGCCTCCGCCTCCGCCGCTATCAAACTTTGACCACATTATTGGAAAGACATATGACGAAGCTATGAGTTGGTCGAGAAGTAGCAGTAGTGGTGCAAGAATTGGGAAAACAATCCCCAGCTCGGCGAAAAGAAAAAGCAATCGTGTCCCCCGCTCAAGGTGTTTACCGATACCCCGGGGGTAGCGGCTGTTGCTCCTGGTTTCAATCATGGTGACTACCTAAGCGATGATGTACTGTTCAAATCCGCCGAGGATGATGTACTGTGAAAGAATTGGGAAAACAATCCCCCAGTCTCGTCAGAACTGAAGATGATGAACTGAATCTATCGACGATGATGTGAAGATTGCATAGATTGTACATGGATTCCTGCAAGAGTGGACAAGACAGTATCTTGGTGGGAATTAATGATGATCACGAGTTCATTGGAGTCAACTATTTCTACGTTGAATATGACGAATTCTTTCAGTTATACAATCAAGAAGCCCTCGACAAAAGTCTCGTCGCTTGTTATTGTATGTAAGTATTATTTTTGTAATTAAGTCTCTAGCGATTAACTCGTTCATTGCATGTATATAATTATATCCTCACTATATTATGCAGATTGAAGATCTTCGAATGCAAAACAAAACATGCCTGCTATGACATTGGGTTCATTAACCCAAATTTCATTAATGAATTTATGGTAGAGAATAGAGCCCGGGAGACTGAGGAAATCTTGCTAAGGTCGTTCCTTCGTCACCAAAACAAAAGGAAAATACTCTTTCCCTACAACTTCAAGTGAGTGTTACTGTCTTCTGCATATTATGTTTCGCTTACTCGAGGTTAAGTGTAATTGACGAGTTATACATGCGCGCAGGTTCCACTTTATTCTGCTAGTCATTGCGCTTGACGAGGGAGTAGTATCTGTCTTGGACTCAAGACGTAAAGATTTTACGGAGTTTGCGGACATGATCGAAATACTCCAGAAGTAATCATTATCGCACTATATCGGCAACTTTCGTTCATTTCCTTATATCAAGTAATCATTTTCTTTGTCCGGCAGGGTTTGGAAAAAGTTTATTAGGCAGGTTAAGGGTGAATGGAGACCGGAGCTGCGAATTACACAACCCGGAGTAAGTAGTACTAGCTAGCTAGTTCCGCGCATCTCTCGTTGATTCTACTTTCAATACCATTATCATGGTTGATTATATTTTGATTGAACTTTATTCTCGTAAAGTGCATATGGCAGCAACAAGGAAATGATTTCTGTGGATACTACGTCTAAGAGTTCATTCGCCAAGAGGTCACCGGGAAGGGCATGACTAAACAAGATTTTGAAATACGTAAACAATATTCACAATTTTATATATATATATATATATATATATATATATATATATATATATATATATATATATATATATATATATATATATATATATATATATATTGACCCCACTTCTTTGAATTAGATTTGGCAGAAGTGGAACGATACTCCTACCAGAGGATCGCATACGCGCAATTCAAGAGGAGTTGGCGGGATTCTTTGTTGACCACGTCTTTCTTAAAGGCGGAGAATGCTATCGGAATATGTAAATTTATTAATAGATATATGCATCGATGTGTACTATATGTAATAGCTTCGGATAGATATATGAAAACTTGTTGTTTGACCAAGCACCGAGAAAGAGAGAGGTCACTTATCTCTATATATGTTCATGATCACGATGTTGTGTAATTAATGGTCCCTTCATTTGCTTACTAACTAACGTCGAGTACGTTCTCTCTGTATGTAGTAGCTACCGTCGACCAAGCACAGAGAAATAGGTATGTCCTACTGGACTAGTCGGTGCGGCGAACGGTGGCGATGAGCCTGCTCGGATGCAAGGCAGGGAGAGACGAGAGAGCAAGAGGAAAGGGGAGAGTGCGGGGGGTAGGGTTCGAGAGTAAGGCGGAGTGGGCTTATCCACAGGGGGGAGTCGCGGGATGGCCGACACCCAAACCCCTAAACCCCCCTTTCAAAAAAAAACCCAGCTCCTGCCAGCTGCTGATGCGTAGATACCTTTTGGTCCCGGTTTGTATTACCAACGGGGACCAAAGGTCCTCCTACCTGGGCGCCCCGCAGCGGCCACGTGGAACCCCTTCTGTCCCGGTTCGTAAGCGAACCAGGACTAAAGGTTTTGGGCTTTAGTCCCGACCCTTTAGTCCGGGTTTCAGAACCGGAGCTAAAGGGCCTTTGGAACTGGGATAAATGGGCCGTTTTCTACTAGTGAGTCCTCCTCAGGCCAGCCGCTGCTGTGTCGCACCACCACCCAACGTGGCAATGGCATGGGCAGGGACCTGCAGCCCGCGCCACCCTCAGCCCGCGTCGCCAGGCCCTAGATCTGGCCTCAACCCCCCCCATCCCTTGCGACCAATGTGCGCCCACCACCTGGCCGCCCGCCGCGGGGGGCAGCAATGCCGGGGCTCCGCCCGGGTCCAGCGCCACACTCCGGCCTGGGGCAATGGCCCACGCCAGCGCGCCCAAACGGGAGGACTAAGAGGGCCCCACCGCCGCTGGCGACGGCTAGGCTTCGTCCGGTCGCGCCTCCAGGCGGCGGTGAGGGAGGAGGAGAAGGGTGGAGGCTGGGACCGGCGGGGATTAGGGTTGGCCCTCCGGTCACCGCACGGGGGCGGCCCGGAGGGAGGGAGGGAGTGATTCGAAAATCGTTTCTTTGGACTTCGTTTCGGACGACTCCCCCACACCACTTCCACAGCTAGGATTGCAGTGATCATAGAGACTTACAACATACACAGAGGTTTTCATCACACATACGCACACCGCCAACATCTAGCAAACACACATAAATAATGATGCATTGTACAAACTGAACCTCATTGTATCGTCTAACACGACACTACAAACCTTATTGTCCGGTTCAACATGGTACTGGCACTACTACGAACATCCAACGGTTGGGAAAAAACCGTTCCCATAGCTGTCGCCGGCACGCATTTTTCTCCAAACGGGAAATAACCAATATCATGGTCTCGGAGATTGTTATAACTTCTTCTTCCATGTGGTTCTGCCCCTAACAATCTCCTCATGCACATCACCTGCTTTTAGTTGCAGAAGGTGTGTGTACTTTGTTGGCCATTGCTGTAGTGCACCGGCCAAGCTGTGGTGGCCATTGATGACTTCTGGCAAGAGTGAGGGTCCCCTCACCATGCTAACGTTCTCACTTGGCGAAACCGAGTCCTCGTCTGGCTGGCAAATAGACTGCACCACATCCGAGCTCCCACACTCCTTCCTGTACTCCAGTATGATGCTGCTAAGCTGGTGGTGCTGCAGGAACTGATCGGGGATGGTCTGCACACGATCGACAAATAAATTACTACCCCTCCTGTCTATATTAATTCTCGCTGACTTAGTACAAAGTTCAGAGGGACTATGTGTTCCGATGAATTAAGCAAGGGGTGTGTTTAGTTGTCGTTCATTTTATTCCTCCTCCGGGAGCTCCCCAACCCAACTACTCCATCTGTCCGAGTTTATTAAATAGTAATAAAATATTAAATTTGACTATAAATTTAGGGTCAAACTTGAGTATAAATTTGACTAATAAATACAGTATTAAATAATCGAGTAGTAGTAGTTAGGACTGGAAGTTGTATAGCGACGAATACAAGGGTTATGCTCCCTGCTGGAGAAAAGTTGCGCGGTATATATTACCTCAAGCATCCACCGTACATATTTGACATTATTGACGTGCTGGTTCATGTCCAGATCGCTTCGTTTCGGCTGCAAAAAATACAGAAAGTCATAGATAGATGTGAGAAACAAGGCAACAAAGCAGGACAACTGCAGACAGAACGATCTTAAAAAGGTGCCTAGGAACGTCAGACAAATAAACAAGTTAAACCTAGGAACGTCAGAAAACTTGTCGAACAAATCAAACGATTGAAGCTTATTACCTTCAAGTCAGAGTCGACGTGCTTGGCGTTGCTGTCGAGCTTGATGATCTTCTCGGTGGCCTCCTCGTGGATGGCGTGGCGGTCGATGAACCACGGCGAGATCTCACCCCTGACCTCCTCGGGCATCTTGGACAGCCTCCTGGTGTTCTTGTTCATCATCACCCATGTGCTGGTTGCCCGGACGTAGATGTTGCCGGAGCCGCGGCCGCGGATGAGCCAGTCACGCCGCATCCCGTTCTTCCCCGACGAGCCAACCCACGTGTCAATCTCCAGCACATCACCCCATAATGGATAGTGATCGACTTGGACGTGCATCCTGGACACGACCCAGATGAGGTTGCTCTTGATCATGCCGTGCGTGGCGCCGAAGCCGTCGCCAAGCAGACCGGACATCCACACGTGGTTCAGTGCTGTCTCCTGCTTGTGTACGTACGTGCATGCATATGTTATGCTTCCTCGACGTGAGTCAGAAATGAGCCTAAACAAGATAGATAGAGTACCTCTACGTACCTGGAGAAGATTGAGTATGGTCTCGAGCGTGGCCGTTCTGTCAGGGCCAACCTCGTAGGAGCGCACCACCACCGTCTGCTGGTACCGCACCCCGCCCTCCACGATCTGCGCCTGCCGGAAGGGATCCTCGGCCTGCTTCTCCGTGGGGATGTTCTGCCGGCTGCGCTCCCGTCCGTCCGTCGCCGGCGCCAGCAGCGGGGCGCTGAGCTCCGCCAGCGTTTCGTTGATGGACGTCTCCAGCGCCGCCCCCACCTGCAGCGTGGCGCGGTGCGCGGCCCCGTTGACCCTCACGGCCGCGTTGCTCCGCTGCTGCCCTCCCCTCTCCGACGAGGAGCATCTGATGAGCACGCGCGAGTGGTAGATAGCACCCGACGACAAGGTTGTGTTAGCCATGCAGATCCGAGCAAAGTGTTGCACCTCACTAACCTCCTTCCTTGTTCGTGTGATGGTGTAAATAGTTAATTGAACATGGAGATCGATCATTGCAGCAGTGGGTTTCTTATAGTGGCCCAATGGCGGATCTCGCCAGTAGCCAGGGGCTTGGTTTGGTAGTATTCGCTCCCGAGGACAAGGAACAAGAAATTAAACTGTCCTCTTGTACCTGCTTCGCTACAAACAATGCTGGAAACTCCGCATACTTCGGTGACGACAGAGATTATATATTGAAGCGAAATTCATCCGGACAAGAATGGCGGCGTGCTCATTCCCTGGCGCACTTGTTTTTGGAGTTGTGAAAAGTAAAGTTTTGGTACGGCGCTCATAAACTTTGACGCCTCCGTTTTGTTGCAAGCGGCCTTGATTTTTCCATCACAAGAGTATAAAGTGACACCTTAGATTCTTTTACAATAGAATACAATCAAATGGTATGAACAAATCATGCGTGGGAAGGCTCGTAGAACCGTGTATTAGGCTTGTAGTTTGCATAAACTTTCCAAAACTGCTGTGTAGACGATACTGCAGAGACGACATGCAGCCGACACTCGTATCCTACGGTAGACCAGTGCTGCTGCTGTGCATTGGATGGTGTGATCTTCTGCATCGTCCTTCAATCGTGTGGGTATGGTTGTGTGTATAGCAGGGTTCTAAACTTTCACGGTTTTGCTAATTATTATCCACTCCCTTCGTTCCAAAATAAGTGTCACTCGAACAGAGGGAGTATATGTCACAACTAATTTATCCACCATACAATCAGGGCTACGAGATTCATGCAAAAAGTTTGGTTTTGTTCGCGCATACGTCACACGGGTGTCTTGATGTCAAGCCGTTTTGACGCTTCACTGTTGCGTCGGACCCTATTCAACGTCTTAAGCGTCAGTTACAAGTGTTCTCGCAGTCTGACACACAACCGTGTTTGACATTGGGCTCGGTCCATTTAACTCATTTTCTTATTGCACTGTACGTGGTGCCTCTCAATGGGCCGGCCCATCTAATGCAGTTGGAGCACATAAGATCGTCACGGTTTTGGAAGCTTCCCAACTGGTTTGGCGAAGCTTCTAAAAGTGCTTTTTCATTTATTTTTTCTGGACCAGTTTTTGTTTGGCTTCAAGCAGTTTTTTTTTGTGTTATTCATTTTGTCGGAACATGGGATTTATTTAAATAGCATTTTTTAAAAATTTATGAACTTTTTAGAAAAAATTGTGAACTTTATCAAATGCACATTTTTGGTTTTCTAGACCGGTTTTTGTGTTATTCATCTTGTTTGAACGTGGGATTTTTTTAAATAGTTCAAATTCATGAACTTTCTAGAAAAGATTGTGAACTTTATCAGATGCACATTTTGTCAAATTCTTTATTTTCAAAGCTTAATTAAATATTTTCAAATTCATCAACTTTTCATCTTTATGATTTTATTAAACTCACTAACTTTTTCTATTTTTGTTTTTATTTTTGCAAAGTCAACGATCAACTGGTGCACATTTTTGGTTTTCTAGACCGGTTTTTGTGTTATTCATCTTGTTTGAACGTGGGAATTTTTTAAATAGTTCAAATTCATGAACTTTCTAGAAAAGATTGTGAACTTTATCAGATGCACATTTTTGTCAAATTCTTTATTTTTCAAAGCTTAATTAAATATTTTCAAATTCATCAACTTTTCATCTTTATGATTTTTATTAAACTCACTAACTTTTTCTATTTTTGTTTTTTTATTTTTGCAAAGTCAACGATCAACTGGTGCACATTTTGGTTTTCTAGACCGGTTTTTGTGTTATTCATCTTGTTTGAACGTGGATTTTTTAAATAGTTCAAATTCATGAACTTTCTAGAAAAGATTGTGAACTTTATCAGATGCACATTTTGTCAAATTCTTTATTTTTCAAAGCTTAATTAAATATTTTCAAATTCATCAACTTTTCATCTTTATGATTTTTATTAAACTCACTAACTTTTTCTATTTTTGTTTTTTTATTTTTGCAAAGTCAACGATCAACTGGTGCACATTTTTGGTTTTCTAGACCGGTTTTTGTGTTATTCATCTTGTTTGAACGTGGGAATTTTTTAAATAGTTCAAATTCATGAACTTTCTAGAAAAGATTGTGAACTTTATCAGATGCACATTTTTGTCAAATTCTTTATTTTTCAAAGCTTAATTAAATATTTTCAAATTCATCAACTTTTCATCTTTATGATTTTTATTAAACTCACTAACTTTTTCTATTTTTGTTTTTTATTTTGCAAAGTCAACGATCAACTGGTGCACATTTTTGGTTTTCTAGACCGGTTTTTGTGTTATTCATCTTGTTTGAACGTGGGAATTTTTTAAATAGTTCAAATTCATGAACTTTCTAGAAAAGATTGTGAACTTTATCAGATGCACATTTTTGTCAAATTCTTTATTTTTCAAAGCTTAATTAAATATTTTCAAATTCATCAACTTTTCATCTTTATGATTTTTATTAAACTCACTAACTTTTTCTATTTTTGTTTTTTATTTTTGCAAAGTCAACGATCAACTGGTGCACATTTTGGTTTTCTAGACCGGTTTTTGTGTTATTCATCTTGTTTGAACGGGATTTTTTAAATAGTTCAAATTCATGAACTTTCTAGAAAAGATTGTGAACTTTATCAGATGCACATTTTGTCAAATTCTTTATTTTCAAAGCTTAATTAAATATTTTCAAATTCATCAACTTTTCATCTTTATGATTTTTATTAAACTCACTAACTTTTTCTATTTTTGTTTTTTATTTTGCAAAGTCAACGATCAACTGGTGCACATTTTGGTTTTCTAGACCGGTTTTGTGTTATTCATCTTGTTTGAACGTGGGATTTTTTAAATAGTTCAAATTCATGAACTTTCTAGAAAAGATTGTGAACTTTATCAGATGCACATTTTGTCAAATTCTTTATTTTTCAAAGCTTAATTAAATATTTTCAAATTCATCAACTTTTCATCTTTATGATTTTATTAAACTCACTAACTTTTTCTATTTTTGTTTTTTATTTTTGCAAAGTCAACGATCAACTGGTGCACATTTTGGTTTTCTAGACCGGTTTTTGTGTTATTCATCTTGTTTGAACGTGGGATTTTTTTAAATAGTTCAAATTCATGAACTTTCTAGAAAAGATTGTGAACTTTATCAGATGCACATTTTTGTCAAATTCTTTATTTTTCAAAGCTTAATTAAATATTTTCAAATTCATCAACTTTTCATCTTTATGATTTTTATTAAACTCACTAACTTTTTCTATTTTTGTTTTTTTATTTTTGCAAAGTCAACGATCAACTGGTGCACATTTTGGTTTTCTAGACCGGTTTTGTGTTATTCATCTTGTTTGAACGTGGGATTTTTTAAATAGTTCAAATTCATGAACTTTCTAGAAAAGATTGTGAACTTTATCAGATGCACATTTTGTCAAATTCTTTATTTTTCAAAGCTTAATTAAATATTTTCAAATTCATCAACTTTTCATCTTTATGATTTTTATTAAACTCACTAACTTTTTCTATTTTTGTTTTTTTATTTTTGCAAAGTCAACGATCAACTGGTGCACATTTTTGGTTTTCTAGACCGGTTTTTGTGTTATTCATCTTGTTTGAACGTGGGATTTTTTTAAATAGTTCAAATTCATGAACTTTCTAGAAAAGATTGTGAACTTTATCAGATGCACATTTTTGTCAAATTCTTTATTTTTCAAAGCTTAATTAAATATTTTCAAATTCATCAACTTTTCATCTTTATGATTTTTATTAAACTCACTAACTTTTTCTATTTTTGTTTTTTATTTTTGCAAAGTCAACGATCAACTGGTGCACATTTTGGTTTTCTAGACCGGTTTTTGTGTTATTCATCTTGTTTGAACGTGGATTTTTTAAATAGTTCAAATTCATGAACTTTCTAGAAAAGATTGTGAACTTTATCAGATGCACATTTTGTCAAATTCTTTATTTTTCAAAGCTTAATTAAATATTTTCAAATTCATCAACTTTTCATCTTTATGATTTTTATTAAACTCACTAACTTTTTCTATTTTTGTTTTTTATTTTGCAAAGTCAACGATCAACTGGTGCACATTTTTGGTTTTCTAGACCGGTTTTTGTGTTATTCATCTTGTTTGAACGTGGATTTTTTAAATAGTTCAAATTCATGAACTTTCTAGAAAAGATTGTGAACTTTATCAGATGCACATTTTGTCAAATTCTTTATTTTTCAAAGCTTAATTAAATATTTTCAAATTCATCAACTTTTCATCTTTATGATTTTTATTAAACTCACTAACTTTTTCTATTTTTGTTTTTTTATTTTTGCAAAGTCAACGATCAACTGGTGCACATTTTTGGTTTTCTAGACCGGTTTTTGTGTTATTCATCTTGTTTGAACGTGGGATTTTTTTAAATAGTTCAAATTCATGAACTTTCTAGAAAAGATTGTGAACTTTATCAGATGCACATTTTTGTCAAATTCTTTATTTTTCAAAGCTTAATTAAATATTTTCAAATTCATCAACTTTTCATCTTTATGATTTTTATTAAACTCACTAACTTTTTCTATTTTTGTTTTTTTATTTTTGCAAAGTCAACGATCAACTGGTGCACATTTTTGGTTTTCTAGACCGGTTTTTGTGTTATTCATCTTGTTTGAACGTGGGATTTTTTTAAATAGTTCAAATTCATGAACTTTCTAGAAAAGATTGTGAACTTTATCAGATGCACATTTTTGTCAAATTCTTTATTTTTCAAAGCTTAATTAAATATTTTCAAATTCATCAACTTTTCATCTTTATGATTTTATTAAACTCACTAACTTTTTCTATTTTTGTTTTTTTATTTTTGCAAAGTCAACGATCAACTGTGTTACTCGTCAATGGTCGACCGGTCAACTGGGAACCAAGCCAACAAGGAGCGAGTGAGCTAGGCGAACTAGGGAACCGAGTGAACTGAGGGAACTAGGGAACCAAGTGAATTGGGCGAACTAGATGAAAGATCGTGGATGTCGCCTAGAGGGGGGTGAATAGGCGCTTTAAAATAATTACGGTTGAGGCTTGAACAAATGCGGAATAAACCTAGTGGTTAATTTGTCAAGCACAAAACCTACAACAACTAGGCTCACCTATGTGCACCAACAACTTATGCTAAGCAAGAAAAACTACTTAGGTGATAGCAGGATATATGACAAGAAACAATATGGCTATCACAAAGTAAAGTGCATAAGTAAAGGGCTCGGATAAGAGATAACCGAGGCACGCAGAGATGACAATGTATCCCGAAGTTCACACCCTTGAGGATGCTAATCTTCGTTTGGAGCGGTGTGGAGGCACAATGCTCCCCAAGAAGCCACTAGGGCCACCATAATCTCCTCACGCCCTCGCACAATGCAAGATGTCGTGATTCCACTAAGGGACCCTTGAGGGCGGTCACCGAACCCGTACAAATGGCAACCCTTGGGGGCGGTCACCGAACCCGTACACTTTGGCAACCCTTGGGGGCGGTCACCGGTACCCGTCAAATTGCTCGGGGCGATCTCCACAACCTAATTAGAGACCCCGACGCTTGCCCGGAGCTTTACACCACAGTGATTGAGCTCCGAACACCACCAACTGTCTAGGGCGCCCAAGCACCCAAGAGGAACAAGCTCAAGGGCACCAATCACCCAAGAGTAATAAGCTTCTCAACTTGTAACTTCCACGTATCACCATGGAGAACTCAAACCGATGCACCAAATGCAATGGCAAGGGCACACGGAGTGCCGAAGTCCTTCTCTCTCAAATCCCACCGAAGCAACTAATACTAGGGAAGAAAATGAGAGGAAGAACAAGAAGGAGAACACCAAGAACTCCAAGATCTAGATCCAAGGGGTTCCCCTCACATAGAGAAGAAAGTGATTGGTGGAAATGTGGATCTAGATCTCCTCTCTCTTTTCCCTCAAAAACTAGCAAGAATCCATGGAGGGATTGAGAGTTAGCAAGCTCAAGAAGGTCAACAATGGGGAAGAACACGAGCCCAAAGGATAAGGTTCACTGGGAAGAAGACCCTTTTATAGGTGGGGAAAAATCCAAACGTTATGCTCACAGCCCGCACCGAGCGGTTGTACCGCTCGGTATCACGACTACTACTGCTAGGGGTAGCGGTACTATCGCTAAGGGTAGCGGTACTACTGCTATGAGCGGTACTAAAATTACATCTGTGCCTACCACCGCTGGACTTGTGACGAGTTTTTGGTCCCGAGCGGAAGTAGCCGCGGTAGTACTGCTCCAAGCGGTAGTACCGCTCCCAAGAGCGGTAGTACCGCTCCCAAGGGCGGTAGTAAAAAATTACTTCCGCTCCTACCCGCGGTAGTACCACTGCAGCCTTTTCAGAACACCAAAACTACCATAACTTGTGCATTCGGACTCCGAATTCGACGAAACCAAGTTTGTTGGAAAGCTAGGGACAAGGGCTAACACAATATTGAGAGAAATACCAATAATAAGCAAATGAGAAAAGGCCCAAAAGAAAATGGTGAGAACCCTTCCTCAGAAAAGACCGGTAAAACCTCCAACACCGAAAACATCATAGAAGACGCATGCAAACTCCGTTTTCTATGAAATCAAGCTTGTCATAAAGATGACCATAAGCTCTAAGACTCACAAAGAGAACCAAACAAGAACCAAGAAACATGATGCAAGGATGCAATGGTTTGAGCTCTCGACGAACGATACGATCAAGCTACTCACTTGAGAGCCCCCCTTGATAGTACGGCTATCGATCCTATAACCCGGTCTCCCAACTACCACCATGAGACCGGTAAAATAGAAAACCTATCAAGGGAAAAACTTTGCCTTGCACATGATCCACTTGAGCTAGATGATGACGATCTTGTCCTCCTCAAGATGGACCACCTTTCTTGATTGTGTTGGGTCGATGGAGACTAGATGATTGCTCCCCCATACTCCACTATGGGTGAGCCACTCTTCGGCACATCTTCCCAAGTCCATTGACACCACAATGGATGGCAAGCTTCAAGCACTTGATCTCTTCGTGATGCTCCACTTGAACTTGCACACGGCGATATTGATGACGATCACCACTTGATGTCATCCTTTCCATGGGTTGTATGATATCTTCCTCTTGACGCAAGCCCATGGACACGTACCTAACCCCACATAGACTCTCACATAGACCATGGGTTAGTACACAAAGTGCAATGGATAATGCTTACCATACCATGGGATCACTTGATCCCTCTCGGTACATCTTCTACGCTTTGTGAGTTGATCAACTTGATTCACTCTTGACTTAGTCTTGATCAACCTTGAATCTTTCCAATTCTAATCGTTTGGATGATGTCTTGAAGGTTAACATGAATGATCACACAATCTTCTTCTTCAAGACATGCTTGCAATAAGCTCAACACTCACATGACCAATCTTTGGATAATTTGCTTAATAGCACCTTGGTCAACACATAAACTCCTTGAAACCAACACATGGACTTCAAGAAATGCCTATGGACAAATCATGACCAATCTTTGGATAATTCCTTAATAGCACCTTGGTCAACACATAAACTCCTTGAAACCAACACATGGACTTCAAGAAATGCCTATGGACAAATCCTTCAAATATAACTCAATGCAACCATTAGTCCATAGAGAATGTCATCAATTACCAAAATCACACATGGGGGCACCGCATGTCCTTTCAATCTCCCCCATTTTGGTAATTGATGACAATCACTTTCAAGAGAGTTTATATAAGGAATTATGCATCACCATGCAATGCAACAACCAATAATGCATGCGTATGAGATGCAAATGCTTAGGAACAAAACCAAAGCAAGGAGAAAACTCTGAAGACTTATCCATAAAACTCTATGAAACTTCTCCCCCATTTGCATCGATTGCCAAAATGGGCGAAAAGCTAAGAAGACCAATATAAAAGGTGTTCCTCCAAAAGTTGTGTATTTCTAAACAAGAGAGTGGAATGCCATACACATATCCAAAGGTAATACTTGGAGGAAGACCAACTATATTGAGGCACCAAGATTGCAAAAGAATGATATGCCACAAAGACATAACAAAGAGAGAAACAAGCAATCAAGCAATCAAAAGATACCAATTGAAGCAAGCTATCAAAAGATATCAACTGAACCAACTAGACCGAAGATCCTACGAGCCACATGAAAAAGATATTATGATATGAGCAGAGGATTGTTCTAAAGAAACTAGAGAAGCTCCCCATGATTTGTGCACATCAAGAATTTTTGTATTTGGATACAAAGTTTACAAAATAGGATCATAGCTGCCCCAAAGTCAACAGAAACTAACAACAAGTGCAAGAGAGCATATAGGAAACTAAGCCTAGCGCTTGCAACAAGCACATGGTTGAGCAACATTGTAAAAGAGGCAACTTAAGAATAGGCTCAACCAAAATGATGTGTGTGAGTCATGGCAAAGCACATGAGAAGACTAATATATGGATGAGCATAAGCATCAACATAGTCTCGAATGAATGAGATACACGGTGCAAAGCCTTTCATTCTCACACACAACTAGCAAATGGGTTCACAAGCTTACTAATAAGAAAATAGAGAACCTATGCTTGTGACAACCCGTGGTGAAGATAGACGATGAGAGGCTCATCAAGACGAGGGGTACCAATTAAGATGGCAAAAGCCTCGTAAAGATAAGCAAGAGGAAAATAATCTTCACCACACAAGAGTGCAATAAGATGCAACGATAGAGGACACTCACTCAAGGAAAAAGCTTTCACGGAGCCACCAAAGAAATAACATAAGAAAGACAAGGTGGACGTGAAAGAAAAGATATCAACTAGAGATGTAATTTCTCTCAAGTTTATAAGGTTCTAGGTAGACAAAATCATGATGATATATATCTACAAAGAGGGATGTACACCCGAAATAGTTACAGCATGAAGGAACAAGATATCCACAAGGAAGTCATAAATATACCAATAAGATATTTGCTTGAAAGCATAGCACTTGGCTAGATATGGTCTTATTGTATATAAATGAATTCCTAACGCATGAACATCAAATACATCACAACTAGCAACATGAGATCATCGTTGAGATGCTTTGAGAAAGGAAACAAGTATCACAAGAAAGAATGAAATACATGCCATGATACAACCTACACAAGGTTGATGCAAGTAATGTGTGCATGTAGTAGATGATGATACTTATTACCGAGATACCATTGGAAGGATGTAGTAGATACCAATTGAAGGTAGATAGTAGTTCATTGATCATCCTAGCTTGACTCCAATATGCACATGGTGACAACACCTTCCTTGTGAGTGAGCCGAGCATCCAATGCATCTCCAACTGTTCCTATAAGAACAACACAAACTAAACGGTACCCAAACTCATCGGGACCAAATAGTTAGAAACACCAATACATAGGACAAACTCCACATAAATATGTGCATATAGATATGAAAATGAATATCATGCATCTCATCCAAATTGAGACTAGGTGGAGTTTCTCCCATATATTGAGTCAAAGAAAGAAAGCATGCCAAATAAAATACATGAAGAAAACATGCATGCTCAAGACTTCAAAACCCAAAACCAAAAGACAAAGAAATGCCAAGTGAAAAGGATACCAAATGAATAAAACATCACTTGGAGGATATCCATAAAATATACATCAAGGAATGAGATATCCATTGATACACTCAAAATAAAAGATATCAAACTCCCAAAAGAGAGGATGGTTCCAAACAAACCAAGCTCTCGACAAAGTTTCATGATGGCAGAAAGTACCAAAACGAAAACGGCTTGCCTTCCACCAACACACACTTGATAAGGATCACAAGAAGAGTGTTCTAAAGAAAATAGGATAGCTCCCCACGAGTTGTGCATTATATAGGATTTGCATTTGAATAAAAAATGCACAAGGTGGGATCACCACTTTCACTATATCTAGAAAGCACTAGACAAGAACGAGAAACAAACAAGATCCACAAGTGGTAGGGAAGACAACGGGAGTTGACACAAACCTTGGCAAGAGAAAAGGCAAATAAAAATAAAAGCCAATGTAAAGATGATCAATAAATTCTACCACACATAAGTGAGTACCAATAGTCAAAAGACAAGAGGTATTTGGAAATAATTCCCGGTGGTAGATAGCAAGGATATCCGACATCATCTTCACACCAAACACAAGCAAATTGCAACTTGTAGAGCTATCATGCCACCTAGGAACAAGATAATTTACAATATCAATTCTAGGTGACAATATCTCAAATGTACACATTTTCTAGGCTAGTAATACACACATAGCATATTACTCCCCCATAATGTGATACCAATTAAAGATAGACAAGAGGCAATTAAAAGGATCCAACAAGAGATAATTAATGGACAATTTAGAATTTGAATTTCTCATGAGAGATATACCACCTAGAGACTAGATAATCTTGAAATATCAATACTAGATGGTATTACTCATGTACACACATTTATAGGATTGTGAGGTGCACAAAGCACATCACTCCCCCATAATGGGATATTCCATTAATCTCTCACAAGAGCCAACTAAGAAATAAACAAGATGCAAAAAGGCTCAACACACAACACACATCTACATGATGTGCAAACCAACATGCACATACTTGATTTCTCAAGATAAGCAATTTGGAAGCACAACATATACAAGCACATGCAAGATACAAAACCACAACATGCTAAGGGACAAGTAACTTTTAATGTAAGCAATTTAAGCACGAGTTACCGCAAGGAGGAACATTGGATATATGATAGAAAGATAATCCGAATGACTTGGCTTGACACAATATCAATGATGAGGACCCCTTAAATCTTCATAATGTAGCCAAGTCTCCAATGACCTCCAACAACACCTATTGATCAAGTTGAGCTAGTTGGTCCCCAACCAAGTTGGGTCCTAAGAGGTTAGTCACAATAGGCTTGGCCACCCAAATGGTTCTTTTCTTGACACCACTTTGAGTACCAACAAACTTGGCAAACACATTGCCAACCTTATCCTTCCCAAGAGAATAGACATCATCAATAATAATTGGGTTGGATAAGTTACCACTAGTGCATGAAGAAGCGACGTGGCCTTTCTCACGACATAAGTAGCAACATCTACTCTTCACTTTCTTCTCACTTGATTTCTCAACAAGAGAAGCATTAACTTGAGTCTTCTTGGGAAGTGGCATTTCTTCAACTTGAGGTTGAGCATGATATTGAACTTGTGCCCTCTTCCCTTGTTGCTTGACACTAATGGCCTTCTTCTTCAATGGGCAAGATCTAACATGATGCCCTTCTACTTTGCACTTGAAGCAAACAATCTTGGCCGATTTCTTGACTTGTTCTTGGCCCTTCTTTTTGTTCATCTTGGACTTCTTCTTCTTATTGGAGTTGAATCCAAGTCCACCTTTGTCATTGGGAGATTTTTGCACACTCAAGATATTGTTGAGTGTGGATTTCGCTTCATGACTCTTTTCCAAGTCTTTCTTCAAAGAAGTGACTTGGGCCTTGAGCTCTTTGATTTCCTCTACATGGTTAGTCTCAATACAAGTACTAGAGGAAGTATAAGCTTCATTGTTAGAGCAACAAGGCAAGGAAAGCAATTCATCACAAGATGTACCAACATTGTGAGTAGATGAATTACAAGGACTAGCACATATCAATATAGCATTTTGACTAGAAGTAGTGCTAGTATCCACATGAGGCTCACTAGATGTTACCTTAGCAAGCATGGCCTCATGAGCTATCTTTAGCACATTATGGGATACTATAAGATAGTCATGAGAGCTTGAGAGCTTTTCATGGCTTTCTTCCAATTTCCCATAATTGCTAGATAGCAACTCAAGTTGAGCCCGTAGCTCAACATTCTCCTTCAAAATGGATGATTCACAAGAGATAGAGTTAGTAGCACAAGCATCATCATCAGCAACAAGAGGAGAAGACAACTTGGCAAGCTCTTTTGAGTATGAAGCTTTAAGTTGAGCATGAGACTCGGTGATTTTGATGAGCTCACTCTTAATGACCCTTGAGCCATTTTCGAGGTGCTCAAAGTCCTCAAGGAGTTTAGCATGCACAACTTCAAGCTCCTCATTTTTAGTTTCAAAATAATTGGCCACCTCAAGAGCTCTATCACGAGATTCCCTCACTCTAGATAATTCTAGAGCAAAAGTCTCCTCAACAGATTCCTTGGTGGTTTGTTCAATTTCAAGAGCTTGAGAGAGGTCCGCAATCTCATTAGCGTAATCACGCTCATGACCTTCCATTTTATCAATGGTGACCTCATGCTCCTCAAGACGAGATTCCAACTCATCAATATATTTCTTGCCCTCAATAGCAATAGACATGATTTCCATGAAGTTGGAACGAGCAATTTTTTTATTAAGAAGAGCTTTAGAAATCATTTCCCCCTTAATTTTTAAGGAGGCAACATCATCACTCTCTTCATCATAATCAACATCATCATCACTCTTGCCATCATCAATATCATCACAAGATATACTGGGATTCAAAGTGGGAGATACCTTTGAAGCCTTGGCCATAAGGCAAAATGCAGTAGATGATGATATAAGATCCCTTGAAGCACCATTCAAGACCACATCTTGTTCCATGGAGTGTTGGGTTTCAACTACATTATTAGCACAACAACTCGAGGAAATACATGCATTTTTATCATGGCAACAAGATATAGCAAGCATATCATCATGAGATTTAGTCAAGCAATTTCTACATGATATGCAAGGACTATCAACACAAGCAAGTGAAACATTTGGAGTGCTCGAAGTGCTAAGGCCCAAAGACGGAGCATTGCAATAATATAGTGATGAAGAATCATCCACAAAAAGCACACTATCATCATTGCAATGACCGACACTACTCACCATATTATTACCTTATGGAAAACCACATGTAGATGAAGTATAAGAAGTTGAGAAGACTATACGGCCGGAGGTGGAGGGAGAACAATCGTCCCTACAAATCTTGGACACACCATATTTATCTCCTCACTAGGGCCACCGTAATCTCCTCACGCCCTCGCACAATGCAAGATGCCGTGATTCCACTAAGGGACCCTTGAGGGCGGTCACTGAACCCGTACAAATGGCAACCCTTGGGGGCGGTCACCGAACCCGTACACTTTGGCAACCCTTGGGGGCGGTCACCGGTACCCGTCAAATTGCTCGGGGCGATCTCCACAACCTAATTAGAGACCCCGACGCTTGCCCGGAGCTTTACACCACAATGATTGAGCTCCGAACACCACCAACCGTCTAGGGCGCCCAAGCACCCAAGAGGAACAAGCTCAAGGGCACCAAGCACCCAAGAGTAATAAGCTTCTCAACTTGTAACTTCCACGTATCACCGTGGAGAACTCAAACCGATGCACCAAATGCAATGGCAAGGGCACACGGAGTGCCCAAGTCCTTCTCTCTCAAATCCCACCGAAGCAACTAATGCTTTGGAAGAAAATGAGAGGAAGAACAAGAAGGAGAACACCAAGAACTCCAAGATCTAGATCCAAGGGGTTCCCTCACATAGAAGAGAAAGTGATTGGTGGAAATGTGGATCTAGATCTCCTCTCTCTTTTCCCTCAAAAACTACCAAGAATCCATGGAGGGATTGAGAGTTAGCAAGCTCGAAGAAGGTCAACAATGGGGGAAGAACACAAGCCCAAAGGATAAGGTTCCATGGGGAAGAAGACCCCCTTTTATAGGTGGGGAAAAATCCAACCGTTATGCTCACAGCCCGCACCAAGCGGTAGTACCGCTCGGCATCACGGTACTACTGCTAGGGGTAGCGGTACTACTGCTAAGGGTAGCGGTACTACTGCTTGCGAGCGGTACTAAAAAATTACATCCGTGCCTACCACCGCTGGACTTGTGACGAGTTTTTGGTCCCGAACGGAAGTAGCCACGGAAGTAGCCGCGGTAGTACTGCTCCAAGTGGTAGTACCGCTCCCAAGAGCGGTAGTACCGCTCCCAAGGGCGGTAGTAAAAAATTACTTCTGCTCCTACCCGCGGTAGTACCGCTGCAGCCTTTTCAGAACACCAAAACTACCATAACTTCTGCATTCGGACTCCGAATTCGACGAAACCAAGTTTGTTGGAAAGCTAGGGACAAGGGCTAACACAATATTGAGAGAAATACCAATAATAAGCAAATGAGAAAAGTCCCAAAAGAAAATGGTGAGAACCATTCCTCAGAAAAGACCGGTAAAACCTCCAACACCGAAAACATCATAGAAGACGCATGCAAACTCCGTTTTCGATGAACTCAAGCTTGTCATAAAGATGACCATAAGCTCTAAGACTCACAAAGAGAACCAAACAATAACCAAGAAACATTATGCAAGGATGCAATGGTTTGAGCTCTCGACGAACGATACGATCAAGCTACTCACTTGAGAGCCCCCCTTGATAGTACGGCTATCGATCCTATAACCCGGTCTCCCAACTACCACCATGAGACCGGTAAAATAGAAAACCTATCAAGGGCAAACCTTTGCCTTGCACATGATCCACTTGAGCTAGATGATGACGATCTTGTCCTCCTCAAGATGGACCACCTTTCTTGATTGTGTTGGATCAATGGAGACTAGATGATTGCTCCCCCATACTCCACTATGGGTGAGCCACTCTTCGGCACATCTTCACAAGTCCATTGACACCACAATGGATGGAAAGCTTCAAGCACTTGATCTCTTCGTGATGCTCCACTTGAACTTGCACACGGCAATCTTGATGACGATCACCACTTGATGTCATCCTTTCCATGGGTTGTATGATATCTTCCTCTTGACGCAAGCCCATGGACACGTACCTAACCCCACATAGACTCTCACGTAGACCATGGGTTAGTACATAAAGTGCAATGGATAATGCTTACCGTACCATGGGATCACTTGATCCCTCTCGGTACATCTTCTACGCTTTGTGAGTTGATCAACTTGATTCACTCTTGACTTAGTCTTGATCAACCTTGAATCTTTCCAACTCTATTCGTTTGGATGATGTCTTGAAGGTAAACATGAATGATCACACAATCTTCTACTTCAAGACATGCTTGCAGTAAGCTCAACACTCACATGACCAATCTTTGGATAATTCCTTAATAGCACCTTGGTCAACACATAAACTCCTTGAAACCAACACATGGACTTCAAGAAATGCTTATGGACAAATCATGACCAATCTTTGGATAATTCCTTAATAGCACCTTGGTCAACACATAAACTCCTTGAAACCAACACATGGACTTCAAGAAATGCCTATGGACAAATCCTTCAAATATAACTCAATGCAACCATTAGTCCATAGAGAATGTCATCAATTACCAAAACCACACATGGGGCACCGCATGTCCTTTCACTAGAGAATCAAGTGAGTTGCTCGCCCCGTTTATTGAACTGGCCTACGAGCAGGCGTCGCATGAGCGCTCCTTTACAACTGGCGCAGAACGCACCAATTAGGAGCACTCCGCGATCTGCTACTTGGCGCAAGGGGCGCTGACTAGGAGGTCTCTTCCGCAGGTGGTCGCAGTTTCTCACGATATGAGAGTTTTTCCTTTACTTTTTGTTGATTCATTTTTTCAAAAGGTTTTATCTTTTGAACCATGCATCTAAATCACAAATCAATTCACTGTTGGATTTCTCGCGTTGAGATCTTCAAAATTAGATTTCATGTTAACAGGTTTCAACAAAATAATCACTAAAAAAGAAAAAGAAAAAACCGAATACCCAAAAAAACACAAAACCTAAAAAAATGAAAATCGAGAAAAAATGAAACTGAAAAAAAAAACCGAGAAGCATGGTCGTGCTTTTTCACTTTTTTGGGAGAAGCACATTTGTGCTCCTCACGGAAGTTACAGGTTGTGGTTTCTTTTTTGCTAAGTATAATTGTGTTTGTCATGAAATCACATGTTGTGCTTATCCTTTTTTCAGGCAAGCATAAATGTGCTTTCATTTTTTGGAAAACAATGTTGTGCTTCTCGTAGAAGTATAGGTTGTATTTTTTAAGCACATTTGTGCTTTTCACTTTGAAGAAGCAACGGTTGTGCTTCTCCCTTTTTCGAAGAGGCACAATTGTGTTTTCCTCTTTTCAGGAAGCACCTCTGTTCTTCCCATGGAAAACCATCATTTTTAAATATAAAATTAAAAAATGCATCAAACACATGAAGAAAAACTAAGAAATTAACCAAAACCGAAAACACCTGAAAAAAAAAAGAGAAATCCTGAAAAAAGTGAACTCTCCGAACCCCCAGGCGAAGGGGTACCCATTAATAGTTGCTCCCCCGTCCCATCGGGACCTTTTGTAGGAAGCCCACGTGCATCAAACATGAGTGGCTCGCTATATAATTGGACCAGCCCATTTACATTAACAGATTGACAAAGAAAAAACATAAAATGTATAGGGGCAACACTGTAGTGGCCCTGGTTTTTTTGAAAATGTTGAACAGTTTTTTAATATCCGCTGAACATTTCTGCAATATATAGTGAACAATTTTGGAATACACATTGAAGATTTATGTAAAATACGCTGAACAAATTTCAAATACACAGTCAACATTTTGTGGTATTCGTTGAACAATTTCTTAATATATGATGTAGATTTTTATAATGCATAGTGAACTTTTTATAATATGTCATGTATATTTTCTTAATATACGATGAACATTTTATAATACAGAATGAATTTTTGTATAATACACAAAAAGGGAAAAATAAAAAGGGAAAGGAAAGGAAATAAATGGAAAGAGAAAAAGAAAAGAAACATAAAAGAGAAAGAAACAGGGAAGCCGGCTGTGGGCCGGACCAAACTGGGGTGTCGGGTGGGATGCCTTCAGCAAAGCCTCACCTCTATAACGCCTGTGGTCGTCATATAGGATTGGCCTGTCCCATCCTTGAGTGTGCCTGGTGATAGATACGAGCATGTGTTTTATATGGGCTGATTTCGTTTCCTTTTATGTTTAGATTGGGTGTGCCCTAACTATGTCTATACCTTTATACAGTGTGCGAATAACTTTGAAAGATGGTCATTGGATGAAGCCAATACGACGATGCAGAGATGCCAAATCCGAGCTCTACTGGCCGTTTGATATCATCTACATTCCATCAGATTCTGCCACATGTACAATCTAGAAGACTCCATGGTTGAACTTAAGCATAACTCACAAACCTCAAAACACAAGCACTTCTCCTTTGTTCTAAAATCTTTCATATCATAATTGCCCAAACTTTTTTTTTCTAAATGAATTGTCATTATTTGTTTTTACTTTATGCTTTACAATGCACAATCCCATGAATCTTAACATTTTTATAAAACTAATTGATTTTGAATGAGATGAACTATAAGAACTAAACGAACATCTACATCATGCATTTATGACTCAAAGCTTACATGCTATACTGTGATATTTAGTCATAATTTGGTTGCCAAATCTCATGCATGCAATGCATGTGTACCTTACTAGTATTCCTCGTGGCAATACATATCGGTCCGAACGCCCATATGTGTGCTCACTTGGATCGGCCCATTAACTGCTCCGAGCATTGACGTGAGCTGGTTAATTTTCCGAAGTGATTTTTGGGAGGTGTGGTAGCTTCGCAACTGGTTTCAGGAAGCTTCTAGCCCAAAGTTTCTCTTCTTATTTCTACATGTATCTTTCTTAGCTGTTTTTTTTACAGCAATAAGATTTTATTCCTCAAATGACGGACATGTCATATACAATAACATGAGAAATAAAATCAGGGATGGAACTTTCCCAAATTTCAGATGATCTACTCTCAAAATAAAATTTAGCTAGCACATCTGCAACACTGTTTGCCTCACGATAGCAATGAAGATAGGTTACTGCTGCAAACTCTGAACTTAATTGCTTGCTCTCCATAACAACAGCCACATCAAGACCATTGTATTCTTCGTATATATTTAATGCCTCCAATGCGCTTGTGCTACCGGACTCCAATATCAGAGAGTTGCAGCCTAGTCTTTGTGTTAGCCAAG
Source organism: Aegilops longissima (assembly GCA_021605205.1). Lineage (NCBI taxonomy): Eukaryota > Viridiplantae > Streptophyta > Magnoliopsida > Poales > Poaceae > Aegilops > Aegilops longissima. The sequence goes on from CM038677.1 coordinate 829,280,075, forward strand.
TCCCATTTCGGATCGCATGAATTTCCGCGGACTCGGCGGTACTGACATGGGGAATGAACCATGTAGTCGCCGCGATGAAGTCCCCCCTATCATCTCGAGCAACCGCCCCAGTAGCTCCTAACCTGGTTTCGGCATAGTAAGAAGCATCAACATCACCTCCACTATCTTTCTACTCAGTTTCTACAACATGTGATCTCGCTTCCGAATGGGATGGTTGGGTTTTGATGCTCGAAGAAGTTTGGCAAAGAACCTTGATTGAAGTAGCAGAACGTTCAGGAGTCTGTATAGTTTCACCATTCACAAATTGTCGGCGCTGCCACCAAATGTACCACACTGGCACCACAAACGATTCTACTTTTGGTACATTGTTTAGTTTCTTTTCTTTTCCGTTTATTTTGTGGTCGTTTTTTGTTCTTATTTTTGTCTCTTTCTTTTTCATTTTATTCTTTAAAATCCATGAGCATTTTTAAAATTTGTGACATTTTTTAGAATTTCAAATCATTATTTGATTTCATGAACTGTTTTTGAATTCATGAACAATATTAAAATTCAAGAATTTTTCTATTGACAGGTGAACATTTTTCTTAAATACGTGAACACTTTTTAAATTCATGAGCTTTTCTAAATTTGTGAATAGTATCCATGTTCACTTTTTTTGGATACATTAACATTTTTTCTCAAAAACGTGAGCATATTTTGCATTCGCAAACTTTTTGGAATTCATGAACAATATTCAAATTCGCAAAACTTTCTTTGGATACGTGACCATTTTTTTTAATACGTGAACAAATTTTGTAACCACAAACAACTTTTGAATTTTCCACGAACATATTTTAAACATGCGAGCATTTTGAAGTCCCAAACATTTTTTAGAATCCAATTACATTTCTAGAATATTTGATATTTTTTCGAATTTGCAAACATTTTGGAATATGTGAACCTTTTTTGAATTTGCGACCATTTTTTGAATAAAACATGGATGTTTAACGAATTCGAGAACATTTCCCAAATTCACAGACATTTTGCAAATTTGAAAACATTTTTTAATATTGAACATTCTTTGAATTTGTGGACTATTTATTATTTCATCGCAAACATTTACTGAATTCAGAAACATTTTCGAAACACATACATTTTCTGAATTCACAGAAACACTCATCAAATTCGTGAACATTTTTCAAATTTATTAACATTTTTCTAATTCACCCCGAACATTTCATGAATAATTTTTAAATTCATGATTTTTTGTTAATTTTCTGCAAACATATTTGGATTTTGCAAAAATATTATTCATGGATATTATTCGAACTACCAAACATTTTATTGAATACTTGAACATATTTTGGGTACGCAGGCATTCTTTGAATTTCCTTCGAACATACTGCCTCTGTGACGAAGGGAGTATTTCATATTCATGAACATTATTTGAATTCATGGCAAAAAAATTGATATTTCAATTATGCAAACATGTTTCAAAACTGCAAAACAAAACAATACATGAATTTTTTTAATACCTGAACACTTTTTGAAATCACAATGATTATTTCAGAATCACAAACTTTTATTCCAATTCTGAACATTTTTTTTAAATCCATGAACAATTCTTTATTTGCACCAACTTTTTCAAAACTAAAAGACCGATTGTCATTTTTTTTTCCTGTGATGCAACATTAAACAGCGATTCCTATAAAAAGAGATTAAAGTAAAATATAAAAGAGCCCACAACGAGCGTGCAGGAGCTTCTGGGCTAGCCCACAAAGGAGTGACATGGGTGACGCGGTTGTTCATTCACTACGGCCGGCCCGCTACAGCGATGTATTTCCAAGAAGCATGAGCTAATTCCATATTTTTCTAGGATTCTACCTTATTCTCTAGTGATCGCACTGGAGTCCACATAAAACTTTCACTATAGCTCGAGTTCTTCAGCTACGGGGAGGTTCACCTTCATCTGCCATCAGGGGCACATCGACGTGGCAGAACCAACACTACCCGCGACCATGACCGTGAAGAAGTGGGGGTGAGGAGGGAGAGATGGCCGATCTAGAGGAGAAGGGGAAAGGGGAGGGAAGCCGCACATCAGAGAAGATTTATGTAAAATATTTTGAATTTGCACCAAATTTTATTTTAGTAAGTTTTATATAGTAGTTTGAACCAAAATTTGCACCGTATTTGGTTGATGCGCCACTATTTTTTTTACTCCATTAAGTAATAGGGATTGGTTGGAAACGCCACTTTTTAGAGAAGCAAATATGCTACTCTAAAGGATGCTCGGTTGTATCCTCCTCTAAATTATTGGGATCCGCTAGAGATGCCCTAAGTAGGTAGAGCTCATCTCTTCTCTTGGAATGGTATTTCTAGTTTGTATTTAAGGTAGTATGTATTATGTCCGACCTTTGTTTTTTCCTATGCATATGGTATAGTAGAGTTATACCGATTTATATTATATCAAAATATTTGTAGTAACAACAAATCATACTCCCTCAACCCGGAATTACTTGCCGTAAAGATGAATGTATCTAGACATATTTTTAGTTTTAAATGCATTCATTTCTATATATTTCTGCGATAAGTAATTTAGGAGGGAGGGAGTACTAGCTCTTTACATACCAGTCTTGCGAGTGAAATGCCAGTCCATTTTCGATAACGTCTGGCAGTGAAGGAAAGAAAAGGCAAGTTCAGGTTGGCACCTACCTCAGCCGGAATGGCAGCATCAAGGAAGTGGAATCCAACTGCTCATCAAGCTTCCCGCCTGCTTGTCTGTGTGTCTGTCTGTCTGGTAGACATTCGTTCGTTTGTTTTTTTGCTGGAAGACTTAGATAAGCGTTGACTATGCCAGACCTCGAAAGATCAAGTGCAAACTGCGGCGAAAAGCCTGTGTCCTGTAGAACATGACGGGACACCGATCAGCGAGATGTCCCCGTACCATACACCTGGCCCCTCAGAGAGCTCCGTCGCAAGCTACACTACAAATGCAGAGGCCAATTTGCAGACATGATGCTGTCCGTGGTGCAGCGGTAGAGGCTGAATAGGTGAACATCGCTGCCCGGGCTGAACGTGGTACAACTCACATCGGACGGCCGAGAACAAATACAGCTCCCGATCGCTGTCAGTCTGAACCGCGAGGACCAGGAGGCTGGCGCTAGCTGCGCGATGCTGACCCCGTGGATTTTATTTACGTGTGATATTAGCTGGGACGACGTGCGTGCGTGTGGCCGGAAGTTGGATGCGATCGAGCTTCTCTCCCGGCCGTTATCTGCAGAGACGGCAGATAAGTACGGGAGGCGAAAGAGAAGAGGCCAGAGGTGAAACGAGCCGAGATTAGCATGAGCTATGTACGTATGTTTGTACACTTGTCGTTGTCGTTTCTTTTAAGGAAGAGAAACCACACGGAACTGTGAAAGCGATACTCGGAATGGCGTCGCATCCAGCGGTCCCTTGATCCCGATAGGCATGGCACGTCGATCGTGGCCACTAGTACGTGTCTGCTTGATGCTAAGTGTATGAGTAGAGCTGACTGGCACCGGCATCATCATCGTAATCCGTCGAAAAGGAGCAAGAGATTAAGACGTAGTTGGGGTCTGCTTTTCAAGATCGCAGTAGCACGGAGGATTTAGCTAAAGGGAGGTGCTCCTAAATCTCTTACAAGTAGAAGAAGAAAGGCAAATCTTTGGGGGGTGGGGGCTCGGCCTCATAACGGGCAGCTTTTCACTCGAAAGATGTCAAGCGTCATATTACTGAACTAAGGAGGGAAAAAAAATACTACCTACTCCTCTGATTCATATTAATTGTCGATCACTTAATATAACTCTATAGTCTATATTAAATCAACGACTGTTAATATGAATCGGAGGGAGTACCCCATTCGCAAAAGACGGCGTCTTGCACGAAACACACTTTTTGTAGGTGCACCATTATTTTTGTTTGTATGTGACTTGTCTTTTTTTATATATTCTTTTCATAGAAAATATATTGAAATGCTAGTAACACCACAATTTACAATCAACGCCTTTCCCGAGAAGATTGATGAGGTTGTTGTCGTAGTCGTCGGAACAAAGAGGTGGGTACGGTTTTCATATAAGTGTCATCGTTGCAGCTAGCTGGCTCCCCTCGCCTCATGACGGCTTACCACGCCTGCAAGGTGGGAGGGGAGTGGGGGCATAGTTTGGGTTGACCATCGTTGTCGTCATTATTATCGTCATGTCAAACTGAGCAAGAGAAAGAGATGTGGTTGGGTCTCCTTTGCATGAACACACTACATGGAATTTTTCCTAAAGGGAGGTGCTCCTAAATCTCCTTTTGTGTGGAAAAAGAAAGCCAACTCCTTCGGGCTCCCCATCTTAAGCCCACACTATCATAACAAAAATGCTAGACGTACGGGGTCTTACATGCCTTTACACGCTCTTTCCTAACCAACTAAACATGCCCCCTGCCCCTGATTTTCAGGTGGGTGGGGCCCCTCCCTCCCCTTAGTCGAATCACAAATTGCCAGCTCAATCTCACCCTGTATGTAAATCTCCGTCGATGTAGCATTGCTGCTATCATAATTCTATCAATAAATGTTACACCTACAAAGATCTACAAACTATCATCGAATGGTCACTGAACATTTCAAAGTCAAAAATGGCCGGTGAGTCAAAAGAAATTTAAAGTCCATATAAAATGTCGAAATGTCTGCCAGGAGGGGAGAAAAAACAAAGCAAGTCCGGTTTGGCATCTCGGCCGAAATGGCACGAGCAAGCAAGTGGAATCCAAGTTGGATTATCCAAGCAACCAACCACTAATCAAACTGCCTGTCAGTCAGCTCAGCTCTCACCTCCAACTATTCTATAGCGACTGTGTACACGTTGACTTAGCCCCGTCCCTCAAAAAAATTCAGAGATAAAGAAACGACATCATGGCCCCCGCTGGAAAATTACCCGCGCCTCTTGACTCCATTTCGGCCGTCGGTTCCCCATCGGGCGGCTCCTGTAGCCCCTCGCTTCCTCTTCTTATGCCGTGGCAGTCTGGGAGAGGCCAAGCCTCGTGTCACTTGCTCTGCTCTCTTCCGATCTCCCCCCAACAACCACGAGATAGGTGCCCGTGGTCGCAGGCCAGTGAAGCTAGCCGCTAGCCGCCCCGTCCCCGTCCGATCCGGCGGCCATGGAGAAGCTCGGCGCGAACCCGGCCAACTCCTGCCCGCTCACGCCGCTCGGCTTCCTGGAGCGCGCCGCCACCGTGTACGGCGACTGCCCCTCCGTCGTCTACGGCGGCACCGTCTTCACCTGGTCCCAGACCCACCGCCGCTGCCTCCGCCTCGCCTCCGCGCTCGCCTCCCTCGGCGTCTCCCGCCGCGACGTCGTAAGCACCCATCCGTCCGTCCCTTAACTTAATTCTTGATTGCCGCCTCCGTCGTCGATCCCGCCGCGGCAAGGTGAATTTAATTGGGTTGAATTGGGCTGGTGCGCGATGACCGATGCCGTGAATCGACCGCTGCAGGTGTCCGTGCTGCTGCCGAACGTGCCGGCCATGTACGAGGCGCACTTTGGGGTGCCCATGAGCGGCGCCGTGCTCAACAGCATCAACACGCGCCTCGACGCGCGCACGGTGTCGGTCCTGCTCCGCCACTCGGGGTCCAGGCTCATCCTCGTCGACCCGGCGCTGGTGCCGGTGCTCGACGAGGCGCTCCGGCTCCTCCCGCCGGGGCACCCGGGGCCGCGGGTCGTGCTCGTCGAGGACCCCCAGGAGAAGGACTTCCCTCCCGCGCCCGCCGCGGCCCTGACGTACGAGAGGCTGCTGGAGATGGGCGACCCGGAGTTCAAGTGGGTCCGGCCGGCCAGTGAGTGGGACCCGATGATACTCAACTACACCTCCGGCACCACGTCGGCGCCCAAGGGCGTCGTGCACTGCCACCGCGGCATCTTCGTGGTCACCATGGACTCGCTCGTCTCCTGGTCCGTGCCGGAGCAGCCGACGTACCTGTGGACGCTGCCCATGTTCCACGCCAACGGCTGGAGCTTCCCGTGGGGAATGGCCGTGGTGGGCGGCACCAACGTCTGCCTGCGCCGCGTGGACGCCGCCGAGGTCTACGACACCATCGTCCGCCGCGGGGTAACGCACCTCTGCGGCGCGCCCGTCGTGCTCAACATGCTGGCCAACGCGCCCGAGGGCGTTCGGAGGCCGCTGCCGGGGAAGGTGCAGATCCTCACGGCCGGCGCGCCGCCGCCGGCCGCGGTGCTGGGCCGCACAGAGGCGATCGGGTTCGACGTCAGCCACGGGTACGGGCTGACAGAGACGGCGGGGCTGGTGCTGTTGTGCGCGTGGAAGGGCGAGTGGAACAAGCTGCCCGCGTCGGAGCGCGCGCGGCTCAAGGCGAGGCAGGGCGTGCGCACGCCCGGCATGGCCGAGGTGGACATCGTGGACGGGGAGACCGGCCGCAGCGTGCCCCGAGACGGCGCCACGATGGGCGAGATCGTGCTCCGCGGCGGGTGCGTCACCATGGGCTACTTCAAGGACGAGGACGCTACCAGGGCGGCGATCCGGGACGACGGGTGGTTCTACACGGGGGACGTGGGCGTGATGCACCCGGACGGGTACCTGGAGATCCGGGACCGGTCCAAGGACGTGATCATCAGCGGCGGCGAGAACATCAGCAGCGTGGAGGTGGAGTCGCTGCTCTACGGCCACCCGGCGGTGAACGAGGCGGCGGTGGTGGCGCGGCCGGACGAGTTCTGGGGCGAGACGCCGTGCGCGTTCGTGAGCCTGAAGGAGGGCGCGTCGGGCGGCGCGGTGACCGCGGCGGAGGTGATCGCGTGGAGCCGGGAGCGCATGCCCGGGTACATGGTGCCCAAGACCGTGGTGTTCCGCGCCGAGCTGCCCAAGACCTCCACCGGCAAGATCCAGAAGTACGTGCTCCGCAACCTCGCCAAGGAGATGGGGCCGACCCGCAGGGGAGTCAGCACCACCACCAGCAAGATGTAGAAGTCTAACTAGATAGTGTCGTCTGTCGTGGTCATCCTCCTCCTTGGCTTGGATCGGGTGCCCTTTTTAATTGCCGTAGAAATTCAGGGTTGTGTCGTCTTGCTTCGCTTGATCTGCAGCGACATGGCAAATCGCGTTGGCATGTCTGCTGGACTGCTGCAGCTGCAAGATTCTATTATGTGCATTCATGATGCATGTCTCCCTGCTGGTTATGTGGTGGAAAAATGAGACCATCCTTGTGACTCAAAGTCTGAAACTGACGGTGCGCAGGAAGATGCCATTGATAGCCACTGGACTGAGAATTCATTCCAGGGTAGGCCGCCGTCGTTTCCGTAAACTTTCGGCAAATTCGTCGTGGTTGTGCCATGGAAAAGTGATTTCTCACACTGGAATCATCATTGGTTAGAGACTTGAGTGGAAGAAACGGGGAGAAAGGTGAATCTGTGCCTGCGCGCCTTTCTGATTCACCTTTCTCCTCATGTCTGCTTGGGGTTCAGTCGGATTTCGCGTATGCTATCCTTTCATCGTGTCTTTGTAATTCGCTCATGACACCGAACCTGAAGATTTGAACTCCATTTCGAAAAGTAAAAAAATATCATCATCCGCAAGCGTTGAACATGAGCTACTATCTAATTTTTATTTAGATGATAAAAATACAAATTCAGATTCGCTCATGACCCCAATACAGCGATGCCTGTTTGCATCCTTCCGCCTTTCATATTCAGATTTACATTTTCTCAGCTACTTATATTTGAAATGTTCATGATTTTAAAAAAATATTCACGAATTCAAAAATAGTTATGAATTTAAAAATGTTATTGAAATAAAAAATTGTTCATGAATTTTAAAGAATGCTTGTGTATTAGAAAAATTGAAAATTATGAATTTTCCATCGCAACTTGAAAAATTTTACAATTCAAAAATATTTCACAAATTTTAAAAATGTTCACAAAATAAATAAATGTCTGTATATTCTAAAAATTCAAGAATTTTTAAAATGGTCATGAGACTTGGTTTGTGAAGAATATGCACACTTATTAAAATCATGAATTTGAAAAATGGTTGAAATTTGTAAAACTTTTGGCAGATTCATAAATTTTGGCGACCTCGAAAAATTTCATGAATTCAAAAATTTATTGTGAATTTTAAAATATTCACAAACTGAAATATGTTCTTGACTTTTAAAACATATCCGTGAATTCAAAAACATTATACACAAAGTTAAAAAAGAAGAAGCCAAAAGAAAAGGTAAAAGGAAGATCCTAGAACCTTCTTAAAACCATGATAACGTTTCTTTTAATTTAAGTGTAAAAGCAATGGGAACCGAACCACAAACAGGTCGGCCCATATAAGCGGCATGAGCACACAGGAGGGTGTGCGCATGTGCACTATCCAACGACCCAGGCCTGGAACAGGAATCATCAGAATCGATGGAACAGACTGGTGAATGCGAATGCAATGCAAATAAACGATTGAATAGTTGTTGAACCGTTCTGTGCACTCTGTTTATTCATTTTTGTTCGGAACTTGTGGCCTTCCTTATGAATTTAAATGTTTTCCTTTTGTTTCTTTTTGCCTGTAAATGCACCCTTTTCTTCCCCCCTCCCCCCCAAAAAAACCTACTATTTTGTGAGAGCATGCAAATTGCATGACTTTACCTTTATAGTAAGAAGAGGATAAAAACAAGAAAGAGATTCCACCACATTCCGGTGAAAAGCATGTCGATCTTCGACGTGAACGCATACAATACAACCAGAACGCGAAAAAATAAAGGTTCTAACTTGACCAAACAAAGCCGTGTCTCAACCCACGTCTGTCACCTTCAAAGAAAAACAACTCCAAAAAAACTAGCGTTGCCTACGCACCAACCACCGTTGAGAGCCTGAAAGAGTTATGAGTGGCGGGACTCGGATAGCCCCAAGAAAGCCGTCATCTTGGCACTACTAAGGTGGGTATTGGCGCTATCTGGTAAGGGAAAAAGCGACTAAGGTGGATAGTGGCGCTATCTGCCATAGTTGTCTTAGTGGCACGGCAGGCTGTTGTAAAACGACATAACCTGCTATTTTAAAACCTTTGATTTTTTTTGCGGGAAACTGTCGATCTATTCATCTTCAATCATGGCAGTACAACGAACACCAGAAATAAAAAAAAATTACATCCAGATTCATAAACCACCTACCGATGACTACAAGCACAAGCACTGAAAAGGAGCCGAAAGCGCGCCGCTATCATCGCCCCTCCCTCGCCGGAGCCGGACACAACTTGTTGTAGTAGATAGTCGAAAAATCGCCGTGCTAAGGTTCCATAGGACCAACGCCGCAACCGCGGTCGATGAAGAGAATTTTAGATCGAAATGATTCAACCAGAAGATACATGGACAAAGCGAATAAAAGCCGACTATCCAAAAACTGTTAAGTCCTCCGGCCGTAAAAGGACAATAGAACCAACACTGGATAACATTGTGGATCAGTTAAGATGAAACAAAGCCATCTCAAAATGTGAATTGCTAGAGATGGTCGGCATAAACACGATCGTCCCTAATATTTCCGAGATGGCTCCACCGATCACTCATCTCAAATGGTTTAGCGTTAAGAGAAGCCAATGCTTCACATCTAGCGTGAATACACTTTGTTCCTTTCCAACTATTGTGCCGTATTTAACTCGCGGCCGACGCCCTACACCGATCGCACATTTGCAGGCACAAAACTCTACCAGGCTCGCCCAACATCGCTGTCTTCATCACGCTGCCATGGCGCTTCGAATCCTTTTTTGTTTTTGCATGCGCGGTCCGTGTCGCATCGTATCCTACACTGGACTGCAAAAGGTGCCCAGAGCTTAAGCTCGGCCAAAACAAATATACTTGGCGTGCTCCATGCACTTGTGCTTTTCCCCCCAGCGCGTCAATTTGGGCGAGCCCATTTGCGAGGCTGGCCGCCCCCTATTTTTTCTTTCCTTTTATTTTTCTGTTTTTGTTTTATTCTTTGTTAAAATAATTCGGGATTACAAGAAGGTTCTACAATTTCAAAAAATTGTGAATTGCGAAAACAAATGTTCAAGAAGTCCTAAATGTTCACGGAACCAAAATTGTCCGTGATTTTTCTAGAAGTGTTAATATATTTAAAAATTGTTAAAGAAACTACAAAATGTTCACGAATTTGAAATAATGCCGGTGTATTAAAAACAAGTTCATCAATTCATATAAAAATGTTAAGGAAAAACTGCTCGAATATTCTAAAAATGCTCGTCAATTCGAAAAAATGTTCACAAATTCAAAACTGTTCCTCAACATTTCAAAAACAATGTTCACAAGTTTCATAAAAAGGTGTTTCTATTCAAATAAATGTTCATAGTTTCAAAAATGCTCGTGAATTTGTAAAATAAATTCATAATATTAAGAAATAATCAGGGATTTCGAAAAAATGTTGCAAATTTGAAAAAAAAAATCAAAAAGTGCTCCACATGTACAAAAAGTATTCCTGAACTCAAAAAAAATGTTTGAAAAAAAACAAAAAAACCTTGAATTTCGGCAATTCTTCCAAAATTTAAAAAATGTTTGCTGGTTCAAAACATTGTTCACCTGTTCCAAAAAATGTATGCAATTGAAAAAAATGTGTGTGAATTTGGAAATATGTGCACAAAATTGTATAAAATATTCATGAATTCAAAAATGTTCATGGTTCCAAAAAAAATGATCATGTGTTTGAAACATTTTCATTATTTCAAAACTGTTCATGATTTAAATAAAGTTAAGAATTTCAAAGGTGTTCTCAAATTGAAAATAAAATAAATTAAAAATCAAAATGAAGAATGAAAAAATAAGGAAGAAAAATAAAAGAAAAATGAGAAAAAAGAAAAAAAATAAGAGAAAGAAAAAAAAAGCTGTTTTAGGGAAGTTTCTAGAACCTTCGCAAAACCGTTTCAGTGAAGTGTTGTCTCGTCACATCACGCGGCATCAATGCCAACCGATGCGGGCTCTGGACCGGCATTGATGCGGCGCGGGAAGCGGCATGTGCATCGGAAGGGAAACGGGAGAGAGGTGGATTGAGTTATTTAGTGGGCCAGAGTAGTCAGAAGCGTACGTGGCATCGGTCCGGACGCCCAAAAAATCCCCCTAGTTTGTCTCCGGTTTGCGGGAAATAGTGTGTCTGAACTGCCGAGCGGAGGGATACATGACCGCGTTGGATGGCAAAACACGCCTGGACCACGCAGTCGGGATGTTTACGGGCGGTTTGAGAGTCGGCGTTGAAGATGCCCTTAGCTTCGTATATAGTGTGGTGAAATATGCATGTTATGTTTTGCATAAACCCAACAGAGACTGCTTTAGTAACAAAGCAAATCATCCCGTAAACATCTGCTCCAGCATGCAACATGCCAATGACATCCCAGCAGTATGGGAACTTCAGTCGGTTGCAGAATTTGCTAGGTAGAGGGGTCACTTCTGGTTGAAGAAAAAGACGTTATTATTTCCACCGGTAGTATACTTTCTCATTAGGATCACCCCAAGGCCTAACCAGGGGCGGATCTAGTGGGGCTGCCGTGGGTGCCATGGCAACCCTTTCAAAGTTAAAAAATAAATTTTACTATGTACCTAACAGTAAATATCCATCAAGTTGTTGCTATTTTCAGACTATTTGTTGCTATTCTTTGGCCCTTTCATACGTATGAAGCGGGTGTGTTCAATTTTTTAGTTTCCTTTTTTTTTCTGTTCTTAGTTTTTACTTGAAAAATCATGAACAAAATTTCAAATGTCCGTGCACTTTTTCTCCTTTTAAAATGTGCATGAACATCTTCTTCAAAATCACAAATACCTTTTAAGTTAGGTAAAACATTTTCAAATACATGCACTTTTTGAGAATGTACGTGCACTTTTTTCCTTTTAAAATGTCAATGAGCTTTTCACCAACAAATGCATAAGCACGTTTTATTACACTACAAAACATTTTCAAATACATGATAAACATTTTTATTGCACTGCAATTTTTTTTAAGTACACAATGAACTTTTTTACATACATGATGAACAACATTTAGATATGCCGCACCATTTTTTTTTCAGCTCACGATGAATTTTTTTAATATGCGCCAAACATTTTTCAATATGTGATAGATATGTTAATACACGATTATCATGATTCATATTTTTGAAATACAGCACTTCAATATGTGGCGAACATTTTTTTAGGTCATGATGAATATTTTTTAATATGTGCTAAACATTTTCAGTATGTGATAGACATATTTTATACACGACGATCATACTTTAATACATGATTCACATTTTTAATACAAGAGTATTTTTAAATACACGTGGGACTCTTTTAACACATGATAAACATATTTTAATATACAATGAATATTGTTAAATATGCAATGAACATATTTTCCAAACAAAAATGATGGAAAAAATATGCGTTTGGACAAATTTTGAAATAGGCTATTTATATTTTCAGGTACGCAACAAGCTTTTATTTCCAAAAATACACGATGCACATTTTAAATGCGCAATAAATAATTTGGAAATATACATGATGCGCATTTTAAACGCGTGGTAAATATCTTTGATAAATACATGATGATCATTTCTGAACATACAAGATGAACACGTTTTAAATGCACAATATTTGGAAAATGTGCATGGTAAACATTTTTTGAACTGTACCATGAACATTTCTAAAATAGAACGACACATATTTTTAAGAGAGAATTCCTTATTTGGCCCTTTCTTAAAATTTGCTTCCTTTTTTGGCCCAAAAAACTTATTATTTCCTTTCTTGACCTTTAAATTTCATTTTGTTCCATAGATGACACTTCCATCCAGTTTTTCATCCGGCTGTGTTAATTGTGACGTACAAAGACAATTTTACCCCTGATGATATTGTGTCCAAAAAAAAAAAAGAGAAGGGGCGTGAACACGTTAAAATATCCATATCCGCTACCGCCCAAACACAATCGTGTTGCAGCTCCATCCGCGAGAGCTTGCCACGGTACCTGATGCGCTAACGAATACACTGCGCTGGATGTTTACAGTTACTGCTGCTGTGGGCTTCCCGTGTCCCCAACATGATACTGCATGGATACCTGTATTGGCGCCGTATCGAATGTATCGGCAACGTATTATATGCGGACACGCTGATCCTGGACGTATCGATGCTTCAGAGGAGCTAGCACACGAGTACGTGCAAACCTAGCAGCTTGATTGATTTTGCCCGGAACGTAGCAGTGCACGCTCGTCTCATGTGCGTGCGCAGCCGGTAGAAGCTAGCTCTCAATCAACTGGATCAATTCGATTTCGGCGGAGGTCGGAATACTCTTCATAACTATCTCATGGATTCGTGTATATATGGGTAGTGACTCACTGATTCCTGTGCATAGTAGGTGATTATTAACTGTAATATTAATGGCAATATTAATACGTACAAATTTGTACGCTACAAAATGATTGAATGGGTCGTCATTGTTTCACTCATAATATAATAATAATTATTAGACCCCTGCAATATCTTTTTATGATTAGCCATATAGTACTATTTTTGTTTGTTTATTCAACCATAACAAAAAATATATCACGTTATCTTTGTGTTTGCATGTAAATAATCTGGTCACATACTGCACTAGGGGTAAAATAGTCTTTTTAGGTCAGACTTAACACCGTTACTAGCCAAAACTGATGGAAGTGTCATATAAGGAACAAAATAAAGTTTGAGTGTCAAAAAAGGAAGAAAATATTTTTTAGGGCCAAAAAGGGAATCAAATTTTAAGAAAGGGCCAAATAAGGAATTCTCCCTATTTTTAAATACGTTATGAACACCTTTTCTTGAATGCGTAATCGGTAAGAATCGGCCAAACGTGGCGATCGGACCGGCATAATGGATGATAAAGACGTCTTATAGATAGCGGCTTGGTGTTGTGACGAGGCCGGCGGGCAAAGATGGGGACGCGGGCGGATAGATCAAGGAAAAGTATCTAAATCGACCAGATGATTTCATCACGCATCAACCTCCTCCCTCGGCTGCCACGTGCCCTGTGGCCCAGCACGTCTCTATCCTCCACAGAAACATCGTGAGCCATCGATCCCCATCTTATCCACTCGGGTTCTCCTTCCCCATCCCCTTTCTTTCTCCACCATTGCACAGGCCACCTGCAGACCTGCTCCAAGCACACCGTCACCACGCCGTCCCGACTACTGCAAGTGGACGCCGGATTAGTTCGAGGCCAGCTACCGGCCGCTGCAAAGAGCGGAAATGAAGCCACCGTCGAACGTGCCTGCTGCGACGCGGAGGACGGGAGGAGGAGGCAGCCGGTGCTGCGATGGAGCACCACCGTGCCGGTGGCGATGCTGCACTGAAACTTCGCCGGCAGCCATCGAGTGGTGCGATGGGAGATGCGACGGCAGCCGGTACTGCGATGGAGCGACACCCGCGCGGGTAGGGCGCTACAGTGAAGCATGCCGTGGCCGTCGGAGTGATGTGATGGAGCACCACCGCGCCTGCGGCGGCGCTGCATTGAAGCTTCGCCGGCGGCATCGGGTGCTGCAGTGGGAGATGACGGCAGCCGGCGTGGAGCACCACCGTGCGGTGCGCGGTGCAGTGAAGCATGTGGTGGTCGTTGGGGTGCTGCGATGGAGCACCGCCGTGCCGGTGGCGGCGCTGCACTGAAGTTTTGCCTGCGGCCAACAGATACGGCGATGGGAAATGCCATGCCAGCCAGTGCTGCAATGGAGCACCACCGCACGACGAGGGGCTGCAGTGAAGCACGCGACGGCCGCCGGGGTGCCGCGATGGAACACGGCCATGCCGGTGGCGGCGAGCTTCCCGGGCACCCATTGGTGGAGCGTCGCCGCGCTGCCGATGAGGGGGCACGATTGCTGCTATCTGCCAGGCGGTGCTGCTTCCCCACGGCGAGTCGGCGACACGGTCGTTGTTTTTTTGCTGTGGCTATGATGAGAGAAGAAAGCCCCGTTCGACGTGTTGATCAGATCCAACGGATGTGCGAGGATGAATCCAACGGCGTGTGACCCCACTGATTTCCCAGGAAATCAGCGGATGATTTGTAGTAGTCGCCATAGATCAACGGAAATGTTAACGCCAATACGTGTGGGCGTTAGCCAACTCACCCACATGCCTTCATCACTGTCTAGTAACTTCTGCACGAATCTTGGCACGAATTAGCTGATTTTGTATGCCACGTAGGACAACTCGCGTGTGTGGTGTATGAAAGAGATCACCCACACATCCGTTTTACCACACGGAGGGGCCGGTGTGTGGGCGTTTAGCAGTTTGGACCACACACCAGTTTCAGTCACGCACAAGGGCTGGTGTTTGGGCAGTTTGCCATCTCGCCCACACGCCTGCCTCCTCTCCCACGCCTAAGCTGCCAGTTGCCTTGCGTTTTGCAGTGTACATGTCAACTGCCCTAGTGTGATTGCAAGCAGATGGCAACTCTTTTTTTTTTACCCGAACATGTCAGTTGCCATATGTTTGACATGGTACATGGCAAACTGCCCTAGCGCCACGTAAACAGATGGCAACTCTTTCTTTTTTAAATGGCAACTGCCATAGCGTGCTTATGAGCACATGGCAACTCTCTCTTTCACCCGAACATGTTTTTTGCCATGTCTTTTTTTGTAGCGCTACATGGCAACTGCCTAGTGTTAGTAGGTGGCAACTCCTAAAGTTTTGAAATCATGGCAAGCTGCGAGAGACCGGACCACACATGGCAACAAGCGTAGTTGTCCAAAAAATGGCAATCTGGAACTTTGACCTGATATGGCAACTACAGTTGAACAAACATGGCAACTGTAGTTGTCCGACATGACAACCGTAGTTCAGCGACATGACAACTGCACTTAAACGAACATGGACGAGGGTCCGGCCCATGGCAACTGCGGGGCACGCGGTAAAGTGTCACGTGGGGCGTGCGAGACCACGAGGTACGAGGCCTGACGTATCGTGCGTGTGGGCGTTATCTATTTCGCCCACACGCACGCGTGTAAGAGGGACCGGGAGAAAAAAAAGAGGCGTGTGGCGCTAGTTGTTTTGCCCACACACAGACGTGTGGGCTGGTCCTCTTAGGCACCACACAGAACGTGTGGGTAGATTCCTTAATGCCCACACGTGTGACAGTTAGCGGCGTCCTAGATCAAAGTGTGAAAGCGTCTATAGACGATACACTGGGACTCGGTGCTGTCAAGTGTGAATCATTGACGACCACGGACAGACGAAAGTTGGTCAAGAAGAGCCTCTTTGGTTTGTGGGGTGCAGGCGCACGCGGTCGAGCCCAGTGCAGTGCTAGGCTGCTAGCCATGCCGTGTGCCACGTGCAGACCCGACCCAGAGTCGACTCAGGCTCACTCTCCTCTCTTAGGCCAACTCCATCGCACGACCCTAAACGGACATCCGCTTTGTCCGGATTTTATCCGTTTGGATAGGGCAATGGGGTCGTCTCTCCAGGCAGTTTCTGGGATGCGGTGGCCGTGCACCCGACGCACGGATACATCCCGGCCGCATTCTGTCCGCATACCATTTTCTTTGCAAGCCCTTAACTTTTTTCTTCATTCATTTTTTGGTACATGGAAATACATCACCAAATTTTAACTAAAAAAGCAAGACAAAAAAAAACAAGAACCACAAGAATACATTCTAAAAGATGTCCAACTTCCATAACTGCTCCTGTAAGTTGGATTAGTGCCTTCTCGATGCATTCATTGTTTATCTGTGGAGGAGCCGCCTCCATGTCGCGTGTTTCTTTCTTCTTCTTCGAGCCTAAAGAATTAGAGGTTGCTTCCTCGCATTTAGTCTCGTGTGTAGCCTCTAATCTAGCAACAAGTGCACTTCACTAGTAGAAAAAGGGCCTATTGTCCCGGTTCATAAGGGCCTTTAGTCCCGGTTCTGGAATCGGGACTAAAGGGTCGTTACTAAAGCCTCCCCTTTAGTCCCGGTTCTTACACGAACCGAGACTAAAGGCCGTCCACGTGGCCGCTGCCTGGAGGTCCACCTTTAGTCCCGGTTGGTAACACCAACCGGTACTAAAGAAAATTTTATGATTTTTTTTGAAAATTTTCATTTTTAATTTTTTTTGAATTTTTTTATTTTCAAATTTCTGAATTATTTTAACCTCTAATCTCTAATCACCCTCATCACTGCTCAATTTAACCTCTAATCTCTAATCACCCTCATCACTGCTCAATTTAACCTCTAATCTCTAATCACCCCTCATCATTTCAAATCATCTAACTTCCCGGACGGTCACCCATCTCACTACTCACTACTCCTCATCATTCCAAATCATCTAACTTCCCGGACGGTCACCCATCTCACTATTCCAGCCTGAGCACGCTTAACTTCCGGGGTTCTATTCTCCCTCATTTTCAAGTCTGCACTTGTTGTTTTCCTGACAATAGTAAGATGTCAATCCTATTAACCCTCAGGAATTTAGCTTGAGCATGAAGTCACACATTTCACTGTTTGAGTTTGAAATTATTGTTCTAAAAAACAATAATTATTTAGTAACACTAATATTTCTTGAATAAATAATTTGACCATAGTTTGACCAGAATTCAAAAACACTGAAATAATTATTTAGTAACACTAATATTTCTTGAATAAGTAGTTTGACCATTGTTTGACCACAGTTTGACCAGATTTGACCAAAATTCAAAAAAATTGAAATAATTATTTTGTAACACTAATATTCTTGAATAATTATTTAGTAACACTAATACTTATTGAATAAGTAGTTTGACCATAGTTTGACCAGATTTAACAAAAATAAAAAAAACAAAAAAAACTGAAATTTGAGCATAACTTTTTTTCCTTATAGAATTTGAGGATTCTAAAAATTTGCAAACAGGTCGTAGGCCGTCAAAATCGGATGCGGATTTTCGTGCTGAACATTTTGATATATTATACGTTTTTTTCTGACATAGTATGCAAAAGTTATAGCCGTTTTACATTTTCCCTACACTTTTTGCAAAACATGTCCAAATTTAAGTTTTAAATTTTCTAACTAGTAGATGTAGTAACATAACTACATCTTGAAGGATTTAATTTTGAAGTTTTATCATTTTCTTTTGCTTTTACAAAACTGAAAAGGAGATCTTGGGGGGGGAAGTGCAGTTTGAAAATGGGACCTTTAGTACGGTTCGTGCCACGAACCGGTACTAATGCCTCAAACCCCATTAGTAGCGGTTCGTGGAACGAACCGGTACTAAAGGTCTAACCTTTAGTACCAGTTCGTGCCACGAACCGGTACTAATGGGCATCGCAGCCATTAGTACCGCTTCGTGGCACCAACCGAGACTAAAGGTCCCATTTGAACTGGGACTAATGCCTTTGCCGCATGAACCGGGACCAATGCTCACACTAGTCCCGGTTCATGACTGAACCGGGACTAATGGGCTAACCCGGCCTGGACCAAAGCCCTGTTTTCTACTAGTGCTTGTCTCATCTACAGCCTCTATGCTAGCTAAAAGTGCATGAACATCTACTAAATTGCGCTCTGTCAATATATCGATGTACTCTTCTTCCCTATACCAAAACTTGCATCCATTCTACATAACAAAATTTGAAGTTAGCACGACTAGTCAAATATAGAGCACAAACCGAAGCTAAAAAGAGCACATACCCCATCGTTTAAGCACTTGATGAACATCCATCCGGGATGTTCCGGCGTTGTAGACACGCGGCGCACGACCTTCTTTGGGCATTGGTCGCTGTCGGTGTCAAAACCGGCGGATCTCGGGTAGGGGGTCCCGAACTGTGCGTCTAGGCGGATGGTAACAGGAGACAAGGGACACGATGTTTTTACCCAGGTTCGGGCCCTCTTGATGGAGGTAATACCCTACTCCTGCTTGATTAATATTGATGATATGGGTAGTACAAGAGTAGATCTACCACGAGATCAAGGAGGCTAAACCCTAGAAGCTAGCCTATGGTATGATTGTTGTTCGTCCTACGGACTAAAACCCTCTGGTTTATATAGACACCGGATAGGTTAGGGTTACACAGAGTCGGTTACAATGGTAGGAGATCTACATATCCGTATCACCAAGCTTGCCTTCCACGCCAAGGAAAGTCCCATCCGGACACGGGACGAAGTCTTCAATCTTGTATCTTCATAGTCTTGAAGTCCGGCCGTGATGATAGTCCGGCTATCCGGACACCCCCTAGTCCAGGACTCCTTGAGTAGCCCCTGAGCCAGGCTTCAATGACGACGAGTCCGACGCGCATATTGTCTTCGGCATTGCAAGGCGGGTTCCTTCTCCGAATACTTCATAGAAGGTTTTGAACACCAGGATAGTGTCCGGCTTTGCAAAACAAGTTCAAATACCACCGTAGAGAGAATAACTTTTGCACAGATCTGCTGACGTATTCCGCGGCATGACATCACGCCACGGCCAGGCCTTTATATGAATTGTTTTTTATTGCTCCACCTCAGCGCGTTTAGCGAGGCGTTTTCCTTGGCACGTCTTATCAAAGCATAGATCATGCCCCCTTATTCCGGGATTCTCATCAATACGGACGTGGGTAACCCAACCACGCCCGTTGGCACGCATCCTCTATCAAAGGCGAGTCCTAATCGGCCACGGGGCGGGCTCTTGGTATTCAACCTCTTTATAATGAGACCAAGGCCCTCTTCTTTTACACCCTCCATCGAGTTCGCCTTGCGCTTCGAGTTCCAACACCCAAAGCTTCAAATTTCGGCGCTTCGGACCTTCGACAATGTCCGGTTTCGACCAGCACGGCCGATGGATGCCTTCCTCCGTCACAGAGGAAGATGTGCTAAAGCTGCGCGACGCCAGGTATCTAACCGGCGAGATCTCGCATAGGCTGCCTACTCCAGGGCAGGTCATTCCCACCCCTGAGCCCGGCGAGAACGTGGTGTTCGTGTCCCACTTCCTTCGGGGTTTAGGCTTCCCGACGGATCCCTTTGTGCGGGGCTCATGTTTTATTATGGGCTTGATTTCCATGACTTGAATCCGGAGTCCATCCTCCACATCTCGTCATTCATTGTAGTATGTGAGGCCTTCCTCCATATTACCCCCCACTTTGGATTGTGGCTCAAGACCTTCAAGGTGGAGCCAAAGGAGATCGGGGGGCAACAAGCAGAGTGCGGAGGGGCAGTCATAAGCAAATGTGCTGATGCTCCATGGCCCGAGGGCCCTTTTCAAGGGGAGATTGGTTTGTGGCAACGGGAGTGGTTTTATATCACTGCTCCCAGGGGCACCAAATGGGCGGCGGTCCCCGCCTTCCGCTCAGGTCCACCACAGCGGCTGGCATCATGGGTCAACAAGGGGCTCGATTGGGGGCCGTCCAAAGATGTTCCTTTGCTGCAGGGCCGTATTCGGGACCTCCAAGAGAGAGAGATCAATCTAGTTGAAGTGGCGCAAGTTATGTTGATCCGGCGCCTTCAACCCTGCAAACGTCGCCCCCTTCGCCTGTGGGAATTTAATCCGGAGGGACCACGAGCTCTCCAAAATTTTATGGGCACTACGCCCGTGGAGATGTATAAACTGTTCTTCGGATCACAAGAGAAGTGTCCGGACTGACCGAGGGCGTAGGACTAAGCTGCAATCGCCAGATACTCAAGTAAGTAGTCACTGTAACGGACAAGCTGTTCATTTATTTATCACATGTATATGCCCTTTAAAGGAGCCGTTTCTTGAACAGGAGTGGATAGCCAAGGCAAAGTTAATAAGGTGTCCGGCTCCCCTCCCAGAGACCACGCCAGATCCCATGCTGACCAAGATGTTGAAGGTCGCGCCTTTTGAAGAAGGCGAAGGGGGGAGCGGGGAAGTAACTGCCCCTACGAAGGAGGCTATCAAGGAAGGAGGGATTAAAAGTCCCACCTTCCGAGGAGAAGAGGACCGCTTCGGAAGATCCGGAGGTCAAGGCCTCAAAGAGGGGAAAGGAATCTTCGGCAGAGAGTCCGGCGCTGGGAAGTAACCCAGCCGCATTATTTCCCCAAGGGGATCAACCCTCCAGCGAGCCGTAAATAAAGAGAAGGGGTCTTGTAAATAAGGAACATCCCTGTATTTATTTATGAAGATAATCGAAATTGTACCTTGTAGTTCGGACCTCAGCCCTTCTCAGCAGAGCTCGTCTTGAGGATCTTCTTCCGGAGATGATGGAGAGCGAAATGCCTCCACTGTCGCACCCTCATGTAAGCGGACGACCCGGAGGTGTCGTCGCAGAGGGATTCCCAAGTCCGTGAGCGAAGGTCAGCGCCAAGTGGTGTGCGGTCGGAGGAGCTGAAGG
Organism: Aegilops longissima; assembly: GCA_021605205.1. Lineage (NCBI taxonomy): Eukaryota > Viridiplantae > Streptophyta > Magnoliopsida > Poales > Poaceae > Aegilops > Aegilops longissima. Next base: position 829,301,285 of record CM038677.1, read on the forward strand.
ATCTGCTGGGGCGAGCGGCTATTTCAGAAGATCACCGTGCTCTAATGGGTACGGTGATTGAAAAATTGCATCCGCGGAGAGTGGATTGCATGAAGCCGTCAGAAGCTTACTGACGGGGTTTGAGGTACGCAAAAATGATGTACCTTCTGACAGTTATGCATCTAAAATGCGCCCTGTATAGATAGTAGCCCCTGAGACTCAGTATGTTGTCAAAATTGACAACGTGCCGAGGATCAAATTCTCAGTTATAACATGTCGCCGCTCCTAAACAGGTGGCGGGGCGTCCGGAGGCCAGCCGGACTAATGAATATGCCGAACTAAAGCGGCAACTTGACGAGGCGGATGCAGACATCGGGATGGTCAATAAACGGTTTGACGAGTCACAAGGTATGCGACTTCTATGCGGACACCTTGTAAGGGAGCTTGACGCCCATGTCTTACTATTCGTATGCTTAATGCAGATGGTGCCGCTGCCGTGGAGGAGCTGCGGCGGAACTTCGCCCGGCGAAAGAGCAAGCAGGTCGATGAATGCGCCGCTTACGGGCGGCGAAGAGCTAAAAGCGAGCGGGCTGCTCACTGCCGAAGCAGGGAGGAAATGGCCGATATGGCCAGAAAGTTGAAGAATATTACCGACCACTGCGAGGTTCTTGAAAAAGAACGTCAAGTGGAGCAAGAGGGCCTGAAAAAGGCCACCGCCGAATCCAAGGATGCCCGTTCCGCTTTGAGAGCTGCCAAGGAGGAGCTGAGTCAAGCCGGGGCTATTGCGGCTGGGAAACCGTTTTTGCTGCGGAGGAAATATACGGATCCAAAATATGCTCAGTTTGACAAGTTGTGGAGTTCGGAGGATGCTTATCTGGACTTGGCGGCGAGCACTGCAGACGCAGTTGAGCACTTCCGGGGCCAGAAGGGGCACAAAAGGGAAGAGCTATATTGGTCGCAGTTCCATAGTCCGGAGCGTCCTCTTCCGTTAACCGATCGGTTGGCCGAATGGGCCGAGCTGAACCGACTATCCGGACTTGCCATGAAGCATGTCATGACTCATTTGTGGCCGGGCAGACCCCAGCCGAAGAGTTATTTTGGTTTAGTGCAGCAGTTCCTTGGTGCGGTACCACGTATCGACGCAATGAGGCGGTCGGCGTGTATTGAGGGAGCGTGGATGGCTCTGGCCCGTGTCAAGACATGCTGTGCAGATATGAAGACCACCGACGTTGCATCCCAAGATTCGGACAGAAGTCGAGTACCTGCCGAGCACTACTTTGAAGAAGTCCTGCAGGGCGCTCGTTTAATAGAGGCGCAGTGCTCGAAGGATGTTATGTTTAAATGACATGTATGATTTGTGAAAACAATGTTTCAATATAATATAAGAGCTTTTTATACTTGTGCGTTCAAGTAGTAAACTACTCCCGTCGCGGCCGTTTATGTATATGTATATAAAACACGAAAGATGGCAGTCCTTGGCTTATTTACGCACATAGTGCGGGGGGTGTGCAAAAAAGCGCTTTGTCACACTTAATCCAACGTCTTGGTCCTGTTAAGGAGGTGATAGCGTAGCAAACTAGGCAACGGACTATAATGCTTTATCACTTTCACTTAGCCATGGGAGTTCGAGGTGGGACTACTATATAGCCCACAGGGCACCGCACTCTCGAATTGAGTGCGTATGTGCTGGGCGAAAACCGGTCCTTCGTCAATGCGGAGGAATCCTAAACATTACAGTGAGTCATCGAGTGGTTGACCAGTCTCTCGCTATATCATGACAGTCAGTTTTCGGCTTTCTCTACTGAGGTGCTCACCCGACCGAACGGGCACAATCGCGATAGTTCTCCTGGTGCCGCGTTAGCCGTGAAAGCGGGCGTAAGGCAGCAAAACACAGGAGCCGGGCAACCCAACATTTGACCAAAGACATGATTGGAGCTGATGCATATAAGGCCTAACTTCGAGACACGAACACTCCCTAAGGTATTCGGTCTTTATAAAAACGGGCAGAATAGTGCCCTAAGCCCCTGGTGTCAAGGTACGTGCAAAAATTCTGGTGCGGACAATGCCAAAACGCCAGCCTCCTCCTCGGTTATAGTAAGAAACCGGGGGATGTATATCAACAAGAGACAGTAAAAAAGGTTTACGCAGGGTCTTAATCTAAAAAGAATCCTTGCAGCGGGTCCCCTGCTGCGTCTGCTTTGTGTCTCCGTTGTGCCGTATCACGGACGGGTGTAGCACGTTGTTCATCGTAAAGAGAGGAACTTAGTTTTAAAAGAAAAAGGATCGTGCGAAAGATGTACTTTATAGTAAATAAACAGAGTACGATTCGAAGAAGTCAATAAAATTGAGCTTTAGTGTCTCCTGTGATACATGCGTGCAGCCCCTCGTATGGGGGCGTGCCGCTATCAGGCGCCGGACTCGTCTAACCGTGTCCGGGGTTCGAATTACCTATTCAGGTTCTTTGGTTAGAAGAGCCGGATTGGTGTGGGACTGTCAAGGCAGCCTCGCATTATTCCGTGCTCGAGTGACACTTAATACTCCCTTTTAATGAGATGATGCCACGTGGATCGGGCATTTTAAGTGTAAGAGATGCATAGTGCGGTATTGCGTTAAAGTGGGCGAAAGCTTCGCGTCCCAATAGTGCTTGATGGCTACTTTTAAATGGGGCGATATGGAAGATTAACCTTTCGCGACGGAAGTTGTCGGATGAGCCGAACACAACTTCAAGCAGTATGTAGCCCGTACAATGGGCATATGGGCCTGGCACTACCCCTTTAAAGGAGGTGTTGCTAGGGCGAATTTTTGTTGGGTCTATCCCCATCCGGCGGATTGTGTCCTGATATATCAGGTTTATGTCACTGCCGCCATCCATGAGGACTTGTGTAAATTGGAATCCGTTGATTATAGGATCCAATATCAAGGCAGTCCATCCTGCGTTCCGGATATTTTCGGAATAGTCCTGATGGTCGAAGGTGATTGGTTTTGACAACCAGTGTGCGGCGCGCGTTTTAGTGGGCGCCGCTCTGTTTTTCCCTTTGAGCATGTGAAGTGAGTTTACTGTTTTGACCTTGTGTGGGAAATTCCTTTGTTTTCCGGGGCTCTGCTTGTGGTGCTCGTCATCATCTTTGCTTGGTGTGTCGAGCCCCTTGTGTTCGGCGTTGAGTCTGCTGGACTGTTTGAAGACCCAACAATTTCTGTGGGTATGGTTTGCAGGCCTCCCAGGAGTACTATGGATTTGACATATCTTGTCCAAGATTTTGTGAAAGTTGGATAGCTCATCGCTATTGTCCTTGAGGGGCAGTTTTTTGTTGTTCTGCCGTGAGCTTTTGAATCCGGCGTTGACTGCCTCGCTCTTTGGACCGTTCCTTTTAATCCGGCGCTGGTCCTTGTTGCGTCGTGGTTTCCCGTTTCCATCCCTGACTTCGGATGTACTTGGGTCGCTGGTGCTGCATCTTGCTAGCCAGCTATCCTCTCCCGCGCAAAAGCGGGTCATGAGGCTTGTTAATGCGGCCATGGTTCTCGGCTTTTCTTGGCCGAGGTGTCTGGCGTGCCATTAGTCTCGGACGTTGTGTTTGAAAGCTGCTAAGGCTTCGGCGTCCGGACAGTCGACTATTTGGTTCTTTTTAGTAAGGAACCTGTTCCAGAATTTCCGGGCTGACTCTCTGGGCTGTTGAGTTATGTGACTTAAATCGTCTGCATCCGGAGGGCGGACATAGATCCCTTGAAAATTTGCCCGAAACGCGTCCTCGAGCTCTTCCCAGCTTCCAATGGTATTTTCTGGGAGGCTTTTAAGCCAATGTAGAGCTGGCCCTTTGAGTTTGAGGGGTAAGTATTTTATGGCGTGGAGATCATCTCCTCTAGCCATGTGTATGTGGAGGATGTAATCCTCAATCCGAGACTCGAGTGCATTGTTCCGTCGTATGCCTCTATGTTTACGGGTTTGAATCCCGCTGGGAATTCATGATCCAGTACCTCATCGGTGAAACATAGGGGATGTGCGGCGCCCCTGTATTTGGGTGTGCCATGATGTTCGGAATTTTGTCCTGTTGCATTGCTTTGAAGAGCTTGCTTTTTTGGCCCATAGATGGACCTAACTGGGCCATCCTTTTGCTGTGAATCCATATGCGGATCGCATACCAGCTTGTTCTTGGCGCCATTTGCCGCTCTCTTTTTCATGGGTCGTCCATCCGACCGGGTGGCCTTTATTCTTTGATTGTGGGGGCTCTAAGGCCTCCTCGTCAAATCGGGCAGTAGCTTTCTTTTGGGTAGCTCTTTGTTCGGCGACTGTCGCCGTATTTGTCTGCGGTGTTGAATACTTTGCTCCATCTGATCCTGAGTGCATCTTCCCCTGTTTTGAGCTTCTGCTTCTACTTTTTCAGGTTACACGCAGTGGCGACAAGCCTTTTCTGGAGGTTATCTTGCTCCAACGATTTGTCCGGCGTGAGATCGTCCGGACTGTTATCTTTCCCGGGGACGGGTTGTTTATCCAAGTTGTCTTGTTCAGACGATTGCTCGATAGCATGTTCGTCGTCCACCGGTTCGCCCTGCTCTATGGCTGGGTCTCTTTTGAGGCGGGACTTCGTCCGGCGTTTACGTTGCCGTTTTGACTGCTTTTCAAGGGATTTATCCTTCGTAGCGTCCCGTTGTTCCTCGTCTTCATTTCCTTTAGGTGTATCCACCATGTATACATCATGGGGTGAGGTGGTTGTCCAGCATCCTATAGGTGCTGGTTCAAGGTTGTCTCCTACATCGTCGTCCAAACCGTCGGTGTCTTCGGAGTTGAAATCGAGCACGTCGTGTAAGCTTTCGGCGGTGGCTCTGAAAGTGGGTGGTGGGTGGGCATTGAATTTCTTCGTCGTCCGCATCCCAATCGCCCCGACCGTAGTCCGCCAGGGCTCTCCGGATAAAGAGAGACTTTAGTGAATTCAGGATGTCGCCAAAGGGCGAGTCTTGAAGGATGTCATGACAGTGAACTCCATGACCGGCGCCCAATCGGATTCGATTGGCGGTATGGGGTCCGGAGTCCGGAGAGGAGTCCGGCACCCGGAGTCGAGTCTTCGCAAAGGACAGGAGAGAGTTCGGCTCAATCGCCGTAGAGATTGTAGCCCGAGGCGGTGTCCAACCACTCGTCCTCGATCGGGAATCCGGCTCCGGATTAAGGGTCGGAGCGGATCTTTGGTGCGGCCTCGAGGCCTTTGTTCGCTGCGAGCTAGATCATGCCCATCGAGACGGTCGCACGCTTGGCTGCGGCTCGAATCCGTCGAAGATCAAGTCTTCGTGGATATCGGCCGTATAGTTCAAACTTCAAATCTGACTGATGGCGGTGCGTAGCTTCGATCTGCTCGGATGGCCAGCGAATTGGCCGCGATGCAAAGCCACGAATCGAAGATCTGTCCGGGAGAAAAGTCTCACCTGGACGCGTCATTGTTGATGATCGAAGGAGCCATCGGGCCTATCGGTGACGACACGGAGGAACTCTCAATGAAAGCACCAATGTCGGTGTCAAAACAGGCGGATCTTGGGTAGGGGTCCCGAGCTGTGCGTCTAGGCGGATGGTAACAGGAGACAAGGGACACGATGTTTTTACCCAGGTTGGGCCCTCTCGATGGAGGTAATACCCTACTCCTGCTTGATTAATATTGATGATATGGGTAGTACAAGAGTAGATCTACCACGAGATCAAGGAGGCTAAACCCTAGAAGCTAGCCTATGGTATGATTGTTGTTTGTCCTCTGGACTAAAACCCTCCGGTTTATATAGACACGGATAGGTTAGGGTTACACAGTCGGTTACAATGGTAGGAGATCTACATATCCGTATCGCCAAGCTTACCTTCCACGCCAAGGAAAGTCCCATTCGGACACGGGACGAAGTCTTCAATCTTGTATCTTCATAGTCTTGGAGTCCGGCCGTGATGATAGTCCGGCTATCCGGACACCCCCTAGTCCAGGACTCCCTCAGTCGCACTTACACTACTAGGGAAAACCTTATACACAGAAGTTTATCAGTAGCGCGATCTAAAAGGGGGCTCTATTGCTAATTAGTAGTAGCGAGGGGTATAAAACCCGCGCTACTACTAAGTTGATAGTAGTAGCGAGGGGTATAAACCCGCGCTGCTACTAAGTGGTGCCCCCGGGACAGGCCATAGTAGTAGCGAGGGGTATAAAACCTGCGCTCCTACTACGTAAGTAGCTATAGCGCTGGTAAGACCCCCCCGCTATTACTAAGCATTTCCACCCCGTCCCGATCCACTCCCACCCCACCACTCTCTCTCTCTCTCATGCCTAACAAAACTCTCTCACGAACTCACCTGTTCCTCGGTCCACCCCACCCCGGCTCCTCTCCTCACGATCTCCTCGCCGCCGCCACCACCCACGCCGGCCGCGCTCAACACCCCCCAAGCTCCGCCCCTCCCTCCCCCCCGTCCAGATCCGACATGGCCGGAGTTCCTACACGGCCACCCTCTTCTCCACCGCGCTCTGGAACCACTTCATCCTGATCCCCTCCGCCGCCAGGACCGCCGCCGCCGCCTCCTTCACTGTGGCCGCTGCCAAGCTCGTGCCGGCATCTCTTGGCGCCATGCAGGCGGCTCCTGCTGCCCATGGCCGTGGCCGTGTTGTCCGAGTTCGAGACGGAGGACGCTGAGGGAGAGCATGAAGGAAATATGCCCTAGAGGCAATAATAAAGTTATTATTTATTTCCTTATATCATGATAAAAGTTTATTATTCATGCTAGAATTATATTAACCGGAAACATAATACTTGTGTGAATACATAAACAAACTAAACGTCACTAGTATGCCTCTCTTTGACTAGCTCATTAATCGAAGATGGTTATTGTTGGGGATATGACTATTTGTGTAAGCCGCCCAGGAGGGGCCGGGTTACGCAAGAAGATTCACCAGAAAGAAGCCCAAGACCAAGCATGAAGATGGCGGTTCAATAAAGGGCTTAAGGCCCACAGGCGACTTAAGGCCCGTTGTAGTAAACCGCCATAATGGCATGACTTGTATCATAAGGAAGATTTAACTAGTCACCGAGCCGGACATTGTTTATAAGCTGGCCGGGACTCTGTAGGCCACAGGGCGTCAACCCGTGTATATAAGGGGACAACTTGTGGCCGGCTTAGGGCAAGAAACAACCAATCGAGAACCGGGCAAAGCGTATCTCGCTCCCTGGTCATTGAAACCTCAAGCAATACCAACCCAACTAGACGTAGGCCTTACCTTCACCGTAAGGGGCCGAACTAGTATAAAACCTGCCGTGTCCTTTGTCCCGATTAACCCCTTTATGCTTCCTAGTTGCGATGGCTCCACGACTAAGTCCTTGCACGAGGACATCTGCAGTGACAATTCCACGACAGTTGGCGCCCACCGTGGGGCCAGCGCCGCAGTGGTTGAGTTCTGAAGGGCAGCCGAAGGGCTCAAGGGATACGCATGATGGGCGGATGACCAAGAGTCGTCGCGGCAAGATCTACATCGACAACGAAGGCTGGGGCCCCGAGGCCGACTCAATTGAGTACACGTACCGGGTCCCCTTTGGCGGAATCCACGTCTTCATCGGCCGGATTGGTGAGCCGGGCCTGGAGCCGGACAGCTGCACCGACCTCGTCGAGACGGCTCGGCGTGCGAAACCCGCCCGAGTTCAACCTGTCATGAAGCGTGCCTTTGTGGGCTGTGTTCACGGGGAGGCACTTTCTGAAGGATCTAAAGATGGCGAAGAGACGGCCGTCCCATCGGATGACGATTCGTCCTCCGGTTCAACAGATTCTTTGTATCAGGTCCAAGAGGGCATGCTTAGGGGCTGTTCTGACGACTCTAGAGTTCCGAATTTCTATGAGCCGCCGAGCTGGGCAGGAGTCTTCATGGCTGGTACTCAACCCGGTCAAAACTCGACGGCTGCGACAGCAATAACATCCGGGCCAGGAGCGGCCGGGGCTGGAGGCCCTGCGCGCCCGCCGGCTCAGGTGCTGATGGATCTTATGGACAAGTTGACGGCCCTGTTAACCACCACGGTTATTCCTGCAAATCCAGATGAGCATAACGCGGAGGTGGCAAAGGTGCGTGAGGAGATAGCCCTGGCCAAGGAGGCCTTGGCGGCTGAGGACACCAGGCTAGCTGCGGAGCGGGCGGCTTTGGATGCACGGGCGCAACGACTCCAGTCAGAGGCTTTCCAGCTCAATATGAGTCTGAGTGCGTCCAATGAGGTGATTAGAAGGAGACATCAAAAGACCCAGTCCCGTCTGCCTCCGGTTTACGATCCTCGGAATCTTTTCACGACATCCGGAGCTGGTCCTAGCAATCTGCCCGAAGCCAATCAGTTTATGACACCCGGAGCTGGAGGGTCGGTTCAGCCCGAGAGATGGCACCTCCTCACGGGAGTATGGCCCTTGATACATACCGACACCACGGGCCACTTCTCCAACCCCATGGAGAACTTGATAGCAACATCGGCGCGTCTGGCGGCTCTTCGAAGTGGACGGTGATGACCCGGCGGTGGAAACCGGAGGGTCGGGGATCTTCTTCAGACGGCCTTGGCACAACAAGAGTCCTATTCTTACAGCAGGGACAGGATTCATTCAACTCCTCAGCCTTGGCTGGCACCGCGTCAAAACTGGAGTCCGAGTTACAGCAGGCACATGGAGTCAGAAGCTTTATCAAGCAACGTCCAGCGTCGTAACCAACCCGGTGGCTATAACCCGGTACAGGACCGCTTGCGTCAGGAGGACGAACGGGCGGCTCAGTTAGCGGCTCAGCAGACGACATATGATGGTCTCCCAGAGTATCCAACGACTTCTGTTGGAGCAGGAGTGGCCACTAGAACCGGTGGTGTCCCTTGTCTGGTGCCGGCTCTACGGGATGTGCATCTGCCCAAGGATTTCAAGGGACCTCGAAAGGTGCCGAATTACACGGCCGACTTACAGCCAGGGGCATGGATCGAAAGTTACGAGATGGCCATGGAGTTATTGGAGGTCAGCGACGCAGCAATGGCTAAGTATTTCACCATGATGTTAGATGGAACGGCCCGGTCTTGGTTGAAAAGTTTGCCTCCCAATTTCATCAGTTCATGGGCGAGCTAAAGGCCGGTTTATCCGAACTTCAAGGGCACTTGCAAGCAGTCTATGTCAATTGTGGACTTGACCAATTGTAGCGAGGAGGAGGGTGAGTCCACAACTCATTGGGTGCTTATTTGGGTCAAGAAATAATACACTCATCGATAAGATGGATGCCGCTCTTGGTACTTATGCTCCATCGAATTGTCGTTTTGAGCAGCTGAAGCGAAGGTAGGGCGCCTTAAGCGTGATTGCAATGACATGGGTGCGCTGATGGCAGCCTTGGTCAAATCGCCAATTTCGATACTACCAATGAGCCAGCGTCTGAGGAAGAAAAGACAGGAAAGGAAAGAAGAACGGCAATGGAAAGGGTCAGCAGCATAACCCGGTAAGTCAAGGGGGCAACAAGCGTAAGGCGGAGGGTAACCCCGAGTTTGTGGCCAATGCTAATGCACAAGGTAACAACAAGAAGCGTAAGGGGAGACCACCCCCTCGATCTGGTGGCTCAGGCCCATCTCTTGAGCAGCTTCTGAATGAGCCTTGCCCAAGACACGATACTCGGGAAAATCCTGCCATCCACTTATGGAAGGACTGCACGATCATGAAGGCTTTCAAGAATTCCAACATGTTTGATGGCAATCACGGATCAGGCGGCGGTTCAGGAGCAGGTGGTTTCCATGGCCCGGGTGGCGGTTCAAGCTCCGGCTTCGGGGAGGTCAAAGCGGCTATAATCAGCAGCTGACCTGGTCAAGGGGACAGCAGCAGCAGAGTCGAGTTATCGAGCCATCGAAACAGCTGAGCGGTGGGCAATACCATGTGTTTACCACTAACTTGTGCAAACGTGACCAGAAGGTTCATAAGAGGGCTGTGAATTCGGTTGAGCCGACGGTTCCCCGGTATTTGAGGTGGTCAGAACAACCTATCATTTGGAGTAGGGAAGATCACCCCCTCCGAGTTGATAACCCGGGTCAGTTGGCCTTGGTGGTGGCCCCTCAGGTTAGTGGATATAAGTTCACTAAGGTGCTCATGGACGGAGGAAGCAGCATCAATATTCTCTATTATGAGACCTTTCGCCGCATGGGGTTGACTGATAAGGACTTGAGGACGTCCAACACTATTTTTCATGGGGTGGTACCTGGTAAATCGGCATATCCAGTTGGAAAGATCGAGCTGGAAGTAGCCTTTGGAGATGAATATGATTCCAGGGCTGAGAAACTGACGTTTGAGGTAGTCAAAATCAGGAGCCCGTATCACGCTCTGTTTGGACGGCCGGCTTATGCCAAGTTTATGGCACGGCCCTGTTATGTTTATCTGCAGCTCAAGATGCCGGGTTACAAGGGCACCATCAATGTGCATGGGAATCGAAAGGTAGCCTTGGAATGCGAAGAAGGCGACGCGGCTTATGCTGAATCTGTTTGTGCTGAAGAGGAGCTGAAGTTTTATCAAACTAATGTTGACCCGACGGATATGACCTCTTTGAAGAAGCCAACCACAGAGCAAGAATCAGCGTTGAAATTTAAGTCGGCCGCCGAGACAAAACTGGTCGACTTCACTCCAGGCGACTCTTCCAAGCAGTTCAGCATCAGTACCAATTTGGATCCCAAATAGGAAAGCACGCTCATCGAGTTCATCCGTGAGAACCGGGACATCTTTGCATGGAAACCTTCTGACATGCCGGGTGTCCCGAGAGAACTCGCTGAGCACACTCTTAATATTGATCCAAAGTATAAGCCGGTCAGGCAGTTTCTTCGGCGATTCAATGAGGAAAGGCGAAAAGCTATTGGGGAGGAGGTCGCTCGGCTCTTAGCGGCGGGTTCATTGTGAAGTCTTTCACCGGAGTGGTTGGCTAACCCGGTGCTTGTGCTCAAGAAGAACGGCACCTGGCGGATGTGTGTGGATTACACGGACTTAAATAAAGCTTGTTCGGCTGATCCCTTTGCTCTACCCCGCATTGATCAAATCATTGATGCTACAGCGGGTTGCGAGCATTTGAGTTTTTTGGATGCTTACTCTGGTTATCATCAGATCAAAATGGCAGTTAAGGACTAGGAGAAGACGGCTTTCATTACTCCGTTTGGAGCCTTCTGCTATGTGTCTATGCCATTTGGGCTGAAGAGTGCTCAGGCGACTTATCAGCGGTGTGTACAGAATTGTCTCCACAATCAGATTGGGCGCAATGTTCATGCTTATGTAGATGGCATTGTGGTGAAGTCCAGAGAGAAGGAAACCTTGATATCCGACTTAAAGGAAACCTTTGATAATCTCCGGGTCTACAAGATGATGCTTAACCCGGAAAAGTGTGTATTTGGAGTACCTGCAGGCAAACTTTTGGGATTCCTGGTCTCAAACAGGGGCATTGAAGCTAACCCGGAGAAGATCAAGGCGATTACCTCTCTGGCTAAACCGGCTTGTATCAATGATGTTCAGCGACTGGCGAGTCGTGTTGCTGCTTTAAGCCGATTCATAAGACAGTTAGGTGAGAAGGCTCTACCACTGTATCAGATGATGAAGAAAACAGACACTTTTGTCTGGAGTGAAGCTGCTGATGGTGCCTTTGAAGATTTAAAGAGACAATTGTCTGAGCCACCGGTTCTCGCGGCTCCTATTGATAAAGAGCCGTTGCTGTTGTATGTTGCTGCTAACTCACGAGCTGTTAATGTTGCCATCGTGGTGGAGCGTAAGGAGGCTGGCAAGGAGCATCCGGTTCAACGGCCGGTCTATTACATCAGTGAGGTGCTCATAGAATCCAAGCAAAGATATCCGCATTGGCAGAAACTTGTTTATGGGGTGTTCATGGCAAGCCGGAAGCTAAAACAGTACTTCCAAGGTCATCCTATAACTGTGGTAAGTTCTGCCCCCTTGGGGGACATCATCCATAACAGGGAAGCCACAGGACGAGTCGCCAAGTGGGCCATTGAGCTTGGGCCTCACGGTTTGATGTATATGCCACGTACAGCTATCAAGTCTCAAGCCTTGGTAGACTTTATCAATGATTGGACGGAGTTGTAGGCACCAGAGGAGAAGCCGGATAACACATATTGGACTATTCACTTCGATGGGTCCAGGCAGTTGGAAGGCTCGGGGGCTGGAGTCGTTTTAACTTCTCCCCGAGGTGACAAATTTTGCTATGTACTCCGGCTTATGTTTCCCTGTACTAACAATGCAGCTGAATACGAGGCTTTACTCTATGGCCTCCGGATGGCCAAAGAGATGAATTTGAGCCGGGTAAGGTGCTTGGGCGATTCAGACCTCGTCGCCCAATAGGTGTCAGGCACGTGGGACTCCAAGGATCCCCTTATGGCGGCTTATCATCGTGAAGTTGATGCGGTGGCCGGGCACTTCAAAGTTTATCGAGTAGAGCACATTGATCGAAGGAAGAATGAGGCGGCTGATGCTTTAAGCCGGCTGGGGTCTCAGCGTAAGCCGGTGCCGCCTAACACCTTTCTTGACGTTTTGCATAACCCTTCTGTCAGAGTGCCTACAGAGGAAGAGCTTGCAGTGCTAGACCCGGAGGCGCAGCTGGTGGCGGCTCTCCACGCCATCCCAGATTGGACAGTCCCATATTTGGCTTATATGACCCGGGGAGAGTTGCCTGAGGACGAGACCTTGGCAAGACAAATCATCAGGCGGTCCAAATCCATGACAATTGTTCATGGCGAGTTGCATCACCGCAGCATCACTGGGGCGTTTCAACATTGTGTATCGCCTGCGGAGGGTCAGGAGATACTTCATGAGATTCATGAAGGGGATTGCGGTCATCATGCCGGTTCAAAATCTCTGGTGGCCAAGGCTTTTCGTCATGGTTTCTATTGGTGACAGCTCATCGCGATGCGGAGGATCTGGTCGACAAATGTGACGGATGTCAAAATTCTCCTGACGAGCTCATGTGCGGCTCAAGAATTGAGGATGATTCCAATTACTTGGCGTTTGCGATCTGGGGCTTGACATGGTTGGGCCTTTCAAAAGGTCTAAGGATAAGAAGGCACACCTGTTGGTGGCAGTGGATAAATTCACCAAGTGGGTTGAAGCAGAGCCGGTCAGTAAGTGTGATGCAGCCACGGCGGTTCAGTTCATAAAGAAGGTGATCTTTAGTTTTGGCTTTCCACACAGCATTATAACTGATAATGGTACGAATCTCTCCAAGGGTGCCATGGAAGAGTTCTATCAACAAGAGCACATCCGGCTTGATGTTTCGGCTATTGCTCACCCCCAGTCTAATGGTCAAGCAGAAAGAGCTAATCAAGAAATTTTGAAAGGCATCAAACCTCGGTTCTTAGTTCCCTTACAGCGAACTCCAGTTTGTTGGGTGGAGGAGTTACCCTCTGTGCTATGGAGCATCAACACAATGACTAACAGATCTACAGGTTATACACCTTTCTTCATGGTGTACGGAGCAGAGGCGGTTCTGCCAAGTGATATCCGGCATGATTCGCCTCGGGTGGCGGCTTACATTGAGGCTGATAATGAAAAAGCTCGTCAGGATGCACTTGACTTGTTGGATGAGGAGCGAGACTTGGCAATAGCCCGCTCGGCAATTTATCAGCAAGACCTGCGCCGTTATCACAGCCGCCGGGTTAGAAGCAGAACTTTTCAGGAAGGCGATTTAGTGCTCCGGCTCATTCAGGATCAATCTGATATGCACAAGCTGTCCCCTCCTTGGGAAGGACCCTTTGTGGTCAGCAAGAATCTCAACAACGGGTCATATTACCTCATCGATGTTTGAGAGCACAAAGACTCACGTAAGTCGGAGGAAGAGACCCGCCGGCCGTGGAACATAGCGCATCTCCAGCCCTACTATACTTAAGCCACCGGCTCTTAGAGTATATTTGTTTTTTTCCTTTTTTAGCAATGTATATATTATATAAAGCAATAAAGCAGGACCTGTTTTCTTTCCACCCTACAAGGTTTATGCATCTTCTTTACCAGGTGGTGGAAACAACCAACAGGGAGCGGATCATATATGAATCCTGCTTTCCCTTTGGTCCGGCTTATGATCATATCTGAATCTACCCATGGTCAATTTGGGGCTTCCTGTTCAAACATAGGTCGTATTCGAACCAAAGAGAACATAGCTGTCGATACCCAATTGATCGGCATACTGCCAAACCCACTTGGGGGCTTCTTGATCATATTTGAATCATAGCTTAACCCCTTTGGGTCTGACGTGGATCGTATTCGAATCAGCGTCATTAAACAACTCTAATGGTCACTTGGGGGCTTCCTGTTCAAACATAGGTCGTATTCGAACCAAAGAGAACAGAGCTGTCAATACCCACTTGATCGGCATCGCCAAAGCCATTGGGGGTTATATGATCGTATCCGAATCTTAGCTTAACCCCTTTGGAACGGTTCTACTGATTGTATTCGAATCAGAGGCCTTTGAAAATTAGGTTTAATTTACTCTATAAGGGTAAATAATATTAAGGGCCAGGTAAACATTATATGTGCCAATTTTCCGAAGTTAAGTTTAACTGTCTGCTTTTTGGGATCACATAAGCCGGTAAGGTAAGCTTCAATAAGATAGCAGGTATATTATTATGGTCATGATCATAAACCGGCTGTTTTTATGTTTTGGTTCATAGTCCGGGTTATCATTATTCTATATGACCCCGGATGTGGTAAGACGCCAATGGAATCCTGTTTTTTTGTTTTATACACAGGGTAAAGCAAAAAGTTTTGGACATCAAGGAGCAATTCACATAAGCCAGCAGTATACGACGATAGCGGCTTGTGACAATATTAAGCACCACAAACATGCGTGAAGGCATGGCAGAGTTAAGAGGTTTTTCTACCCTATTAAAAGACTCCCGAGTCTGAATAATGAAGTATCATTTTTTTTCAAAGACCTGGCACAAGGCGGGTTACTCCTTTGGCGGGCTTGAAGACTCCGGGTTATCCTTCTCCGCCTCTTCATCTGCTGTTTTGTCCTGGAAGGTTGACGAGGTCCAGTCAATGCCGCTTAAGGCTTCAAATTCAGCTTCATCATCTATTAAACTGGCCGGGTCAACTTCAGGAGCAAAGGTATGCTTACGAGTTGGAGGGATCAGGCTAACGTCATCATAATGTGGAGTTGGAATCCTCCGGTTCTCGTTGTCATAACCCGGTTGATACTTAGTAAGATCAATATCATTGCCGATGATGGTATCCACAAGACGTACGACTCTCACACAGGTGGTGAAGTCCGATTCATTAAATACGGAGCCATCCTCCTTCAAGCTGGGATATCCAAGAGCAACGTCTGCCAGGTCTAGCTCTGGAAGCAATTCTTTGGCCCGGCTTAAGGCGGCTATGGCCCCGGCTCTCGCAGATGCCCGCCTTAGCTCCTGAATCCATTGGGGTAACACGGCAAGCCGTTTGAGCACATCCTGCAGGAGATAAGGAGTTTCATTTGATAAAGCCACAACGGCCAAGGCACATTGTGACCCGGTGTATAGCTGTTCCACCAGAGTGTACACCGACTTAAGCTTGATCAGCATATTTTGCTTCAAGTTTGTGCTCCTGGGGCCTGCGGTTATACATATAAGGTAAGCCGGAGATAATGCTTGAAATAGTCATCAAAGAAAACATGGTGATGTTCATGATTCTGCATAATAACTTATTGAAGATTGATGAGACCATTTGAGATATCTGGCGCTTTAAGCCGGACAACTCGGCAGTTGCTTTGGCCAGAGCTGCTTCTGCTATCTCGGCCTGGGTCACGAGTGAGGTTTTTTCATCAGCCCAGATTTTCTTTTCCGCGTCAAAATTCTTCTTCAACTTCTCTTGTTCAGAGACGCTGAATGTGAATTTGGAGTTGGCTTTTTGAATCTCAAGTTCTTGGGCAGCCAGCCGAGTCTTCAGGTCAGCAATCTCCGATTCAAATTGACTGGTGGAGCATGCATTAACGCCGGGTTATAATTAAGGTTATGGTAAGATGTCATTAAGTCCCAAGCGCTTTGCAAGCAAAGACACTTGACACTTGGGGGCTAATGTATGCAGAAGAAAATTTTACTTTATAATGTTAGATTATGCATATTAAAGTCTCAAGCACTTTACAAGTAAAGATACTTGACACTTGGGGGCTAATGTGTATCGCATGTTTTAAAGTATCATATTCTGACCAGGTTAAATATCTTCTCTTTTAAACCGGATGAACTAACAGTAAACATGTATCTAAGTCTACAACATATTTATTTATAAGCAGTAGACTTGGGGGCTGGTACAATAAGTAAGATTCAGAAGAAATAGTATAGGTTATACCTCAGATTTATGCTGTATTTGTTTCACCATGTCAATTTCCAGGTCGCGACTGTTATGCACTTGATTCAGATAGCCTGAGACTATATCACCAATGCTTAAGTGAGCATAATCAGCGATGTCCTGTTTGTTCTTCCGGCGGTCGATAAATTCTTCCTTAGCAGTACACCTGGCAAGGACAGTAGGCCGCCCCGGTTCAACAAACTGGCTTTTCAGAATCTCAACCTCCGGGTCAGTTGTCTTGATTGGGCTAGGAATTTCCGGATTATCGGAGCTGTTGAAGGTATCTTCGGCAGGCGGGTCAGAAGATGGCGCCGGAATTTCATATGCCGGTTCAGGAGGTGGTTGATGAATAGAAGCATCAGGTGCAGATGTTCCTTTTTCCGGCTCAGTTGTGACCGGATCTTCGGATGGTTTATTCTTTTTTGCCCTCTTACTGGGCTTCACCTGCACGCTGTGGACAAAAACAGAAGGGTGAGTTCAAAATATGAGTAAGGCAAAACATAAGGATAACAAAAGGTATATTACCCAGGGGCAGTCTTGAAGGCCGGCATATTGGACTGCATAGATTATTTGGAGGAAGGAGAGGTATCGATAATTGGAGTCGGATGAATTGAGAGGTTGTGAATTAACTTCGCCCAAAGGATAAATAGAGCGTAATTCGGAGATGACCTCAGCCCGATGCTTCCTACTTATGTCGGGTAAGCCGGAAGAGAGTTCTGCATCCTTGCTGGTCCGGGTTTGCCTCCGGCTTTCAAGCTGTTGTTGCTTCAAAAGAAATTGAGGATCTTGATAAGCTAGAGGATGTGAATATCTTACTTTCCGGGTCACCCGCCGGGTTTTGTGCTTTGGCAAAGGCTCTGAGTCGGAGGAGATTATAGTTACCTCTTCTCCAGGAGCTTGGCTGTTCCCAGTATCCTCTTGAAAGGCGGAAATATCAATAAAATAGTAAAAAAGGAGTTAAGAGGGTAAGGGGTTACCTCTTCCTCATCTGAAGAAGAGTCATCCAATTTGAGCAAATCGAAGGCGCTGGGTTTCTTCTTCTTTGAAGTTCCCGTCTTGGTGGCTTTCCTTTCGGTTTTCCTGGCTGCCCTAGCCTGTTGGGCAGCCTCGTGGTCATATTTGACCTTCCAGAAGTTATCACCAGCCTGTGGAAAAAGATAAGGAATTATAAGTACAAAGAAGGTAAACATGTTAAGGAATATTTATTAAGATTGATAACTCACTGCAGGGGCCGGGTTCTTTTTGCAGAAGGGAAGTAAACCGAAGGCATTGCTAATGTGATTGCCTGCTTCAGCGATGGATGGGTTGTAGCATCCGCCACATCGTCTGGTAGGTCGTCAGGACTATGACGCATTGAGTCGTTCTTTTCGCCTGTATAAGTACACATTAAGCCGGAGCGGCGGCTTAATGGGAGAATCCGCCAAGTAACCCAGACTCGGACTAGATCGATGCCATTCAAACCATTCCCCAAAAGGGCTTTAATCTTCTTGATGGTGGGATTAAGAGGCGGGGCGTTCAACGATGGTTAATTTATCCGCCGGTGGATGGTTGGACTCAAAGGCGCGAAGCGCGAAAGCGGGCGAGGCTTCTCATCAGCGGAGAAGTGTCTGACAGTAGAACCATGTCGATTCCAATTTTTGGGTGACTCGGCAACTCGGCATAAGGAAGCAGCAGTCTCTCCGTCGCTGGATCGAGATACCGCCAAGTTCAAGACTTGGCCCGTTGGCACGTTCATTCTGCCGGTTCAAGTAAAAAAGTTCTCTGAACAAAAGTAGACTTGGCTCCTCTCCCAGGTACACCTCGAAGAAGACTTGAAAATTGCAAAGATTTGACACGGAATTGGGTCCAATGTCTTGAGGTCTAAGATCAAAGAAATTCAAAACTTCTCTGAAGAACTTTGAGCCGGGAGGGGCAAATCCCCGGCTCATGTGATCCGTGAAAACTATCACCTCCCCTTCTTTGGGTTGAGGCTTCTCTTCAGATGGGTTAGGAACACGATAAGATATGACCTCCTTTTTTGGCAGATGGCGGACTTCACAAAATCAGCGGTTTACTCTCGGTGATTGTGGATGGGACCCGATTGCAGATTCTGAGGAGCTTTGGTCGCCTTAGGTGCCATGACAACAGCCGTCCTATTACAAAATAAGAAGTTCCGGTTCAAACTTTAACCCGGGGAAAAATATCCAAGTTACTGAAGGTAGCGGCTTACTAAGGGGCCTAATGATATAAGGGTAGCTGGGCAACAATATTTAAGCCGCTACAAGCTTTAAGAGAAGTTCAAAAATTCTTAAAGATATGAGAATTATGCAAGGTTCACAGATCAGTGGTATGCATTTAAACCGGACACCTGGACAGTTTTGTTTAAAGGGCATTTAACAAGAAGAAGTTTTCCAGGTGATAAAAACAAATTTCATGATCTTCTGCTATAATTTGAGATCAAAGGACTGCTCTGATAAGAAAGTGTTCTAGACCTAAAAACTGATGGAAATGTATTCATAAGCTCGAATGAGACTTCCATACAGAGAAAGGGATCTGTATTGTATCCAAGACAAGTGCGAAAACAACTACCGCAGCTGTTTTATATCATTCTCAGATCGGAAGAGGCATCTAGGAGGAAAACTAGCAAAGGTTTGGCTCCAATGGTGATGAACTCCGACGAACTCGAGGAAACTCTAATGCGGATCTAAGAAAGGAAGGGAAGGGAACTTACGGATCTGGAGGGCTGCGGAAGTTTGCCGGCGTTTTCTGATCCAATTCAGGTTGATGCAGCGGCCTGGGACGGTGAAGACAAGAAGCTCGACGGCGGCGGCGGCGGAGCTCGAGAGGAGGCAAGAGGAAGAAGATGACGGGAAGGAGGAAAATGGGAGACCTAGGTCGTGCCTATTTATAAGGAGAGGATAACTGAGACGGCGCGGGAAACGAGGAGATAGGAATTATTATCTAGCGGCCCCGACGCCTCGATTTTCGGAACCGTCAATAAAGACAAAGATCCGTTGAACGATACGGTGGAATAAAAAAGGAAAAGATGACGTCATGGCGGGTTAACACGGATCCAGAAAATGATGTCACGGTGGGTTAAAGAAAGTCTTTGCACAGTCAGTGAAGGAAATATGCCCTAGAGGCAATAATAAAAGTTATTATTTATTTCCTTATATCATGATAAATGTTTATTATTCATGCTAGAATTGTATTAACCGGAAACATAATACATGTGTGAATATATAGACAAACAGTATGTCACTAGTATGCCTCTACTTGACTAGCTTGTTAATCAAAGATGGTTATGTTTCCTAACCATGAACAAGGAGTTGTTATTTGATTAACAAGGTCACATCATTAGTTGAATGATCTGATTGACATGACCCATTCCGTTAGCTTAACACTTGATCGTTTAGTATGTTAATGCTTTCTTCATGACCCATACATGTTCCTATAACTATGAGATTATGCAACTCCGTTTACGGAGGAACACTTTGGTACTACCAAGCGTCTAGCGTGCTGGGTGATTATAAAGGAGCACTACAGGTGTCTCCAAAGGTACTTGTTGGGTTGGCGTATTTGAGATTAGGTTTTGTCACTCCGATTGTCGGAGAGGTATCTCGAGGCCTTCTCGGTAATGCACATCACCTAAGCCTTGCAAGCATTACAACTAATGAGTTAGTTGTGAGATGATGTATTCGGAGCGAGTAAAGAGACTTACGTAGCGAGATTGAACTAGGTATTGGATACCGACGATCGAATCTCGGGTAAGTAACTATACCGATGACAAAGGGAACAACGTATGTCGTTATGCGGTTTGACCGATAAAGATCTTCGTAGAATATGTAGGAACCAATATGGGCATCCAGGTTCCGCTATTGGTTATTGACCGAGAATGGTTCTAGGTCATGTCTACATAGTTCTCGAACCCGTAGGGTCCGCACGCAACGTTTGATGATGAGTTCATAATGAGTTTATAAGTATTGATGCACGAAGGTTGTTGAGTCCGGATGTGATCACGGACATGACGAGGAGTCTCGAAATGGTCGAGACATAAAGATTGATATATTGGAAGCCTACATTTGGACATCGGAAGTGTTCGGGTGAAATCGGGATTTTATCGAGATGCAGGAGGTTACGGAACCCCGGGAAGTCTATGGGCCTTAATGGGCCATGGGAGAAGAGGAAGGGCAGGCCAAGGTGGGTTGCGCCCCCTCCCCTCTAGTCCGAATAGGACAAGGAAGGGGGGGTGAAGCGGCGCCCTCTTCCCCCTCCTCCAATCCTAGTCCAACTAGGAGGGGAGTCCTACTCGGTGGGAGTAGGACTCCTCCTTAGTGCGCCTCCCCTAGGGCGGCCACCTCCCCTTGGCTCCTTTATATCTGGGGCAGGGGCACCCCAAGACACACAAGTTGATCTCGGATCTTGCCTTAGCCGTGTGCGGTGCCCCTTCCACCATATTCCACTTCGGTCATATCGTCGTGGAGCTTAGGAGAAGCCCTGCGCGGAGAAGTCATATCATCGCGGAGCTTAAGCGAAGCTCTGCGTCGATGGAGCATCAACATCTTCACTGCGCCGTCGTCTTGTGGAACTCATCCCGACACTTTGCTGGATCGAGTCGGGGATCGTCATCGAGCTGAGCGTGTGCAGAACTCGGAGGTGCCGTCGTTCGGTGCTTGGATCGGTCGGATCGTGGAGGCGTCGACTACATCAACAGCGTTGTTATAGCGCTTCGCTTTCGGTCTCACGAGTGCGTGGGCGGACCTCTCCCTCTCGTTGCTATGCCATCACCATGGTCTTGCGTGATCGTAGGAAATTTTTGAAATTACTCGTTCCCCAACAGTGGCATCGAGCCTGGTTTTATGCGTTGATGTCATATGCGAGTAGAACACAAGTGAGTTGTGGGCGATACAAGTCATACTGCCTACCAGCATGTCATACTTTGGTTCAGCGGTATTGTGAGATGAAGCGGCCGGACCGACATTACGCGTGCGCTTCGCGAGACTGGTTTCACCGCTCCGAGCACTCGTTGCTTAAAGGTGACGGCGGTGTCTGTCTCTCTCACTTTAGTTGAATCGAGTGTGGCTCGCCCGGTCCTTGAGAAGGTTAAAGCGGAGTCTATTTGTGAAATATCGTTGTGGTTTTGATGCGTAGGTAAACGGTTCTTGCTCAGCCCGTAGCAGCCACGTAAAACTTGCAACAACAAAGTAGAGGGCGTCTAACTTGTTTTTGCAGGGCATGATGTGATGTGATGTGGTCGAGCGTGATGCTATATTTTATTGTATGAGATGATCATGTTTTGTAACCAAGTTATCGGCAATGGCGAGAGCCATATGGTTGTCGCTTTATTGTATGAAATGCAAGCGCCATGTAATTGCTTTACTTTATCACTAAGGAGTAGCGATAGTCGTAGAAGCAATAGTTGGCGAGGCGACAACGATGCTACGATGGAGATCAAGGTGTCGCGCCGGTGGCGATGGTGATCATGGCGGTGCTTGGCGATGGAATCACAAGCACAAGATGATGATGACCATATCATATCACTTATATTGATTGCATGTGATGTTTATCCTTTATGCATCTTATCTTGCTTTGATTGGCGGTAGCATTATAAGATGATCTCTCACTAAAATTATCAAGAAGTGTTCTCCTGAGTATGCACCGTTGCGAAAGTTCTTCGTCTTTGAGACACCACGTGATGATCGGGTGTGATAGGCTCTCGTTCAAATACAGCGGGTGCAAAACAGTTGCCTACGCGGAATACTCAGGTTAAACTTGGCGAGCCTAGCATATAACAGATATGGCCTCGGAACACGAGACCGAAAGGTCGGCGTGAATCATATAGTAGATATGATCAACATAGTGATGTTCACCATTGAAACTACTCCATCTCACGTGATGATCGGACATGGTTTAGTTGATTTGGATCACGTAATCACTTAGATGACTAGAGATGTCTGTCTAAGTGGGAGTTTTTAATATGATTAATTAAACTTAAATTTATCATGAACTTAGTACTGATAGTATTTTGCTTGTCTATGTTTCTTTGTAGATAGATGGCTCGTCTTTGTTGTTCCGTTGAATTTTAATGCGTTCCTTGAAAGCAAAGTTGAAAGATGATGGTAGCAATTACGGACTGGGTCCGTAACTTGAGGATTATCCTCATTGCTGCACAAAAAATTACGTCTGGAAGCACCTTTGGGTGACAGCGAACTGCTGCGGATCTTGAGCGAAGTTGTGAGCGTCGGCAAAGCGAGCTGATGACTACTCTATAGTTCGATGTGCCATGCTTTACGGCTTAGAACCGGGTCTTCAACGGCGTTTTGAGCGTCATGGAGCATATGAGATGTTCAGGAGTTGAAGTTAATATTTCAAGCAAATGCCGGATTGAGAGATATGAAGTCTCCAATAAGTTCTATAGCTGCAAGATGGAGGAGAATAGTTACATCGGTGAGCACATACTCAAAATGTGCGGGTATAACAATCACTTAATTCAGCTGGGAGTTAATCTTCCGGATGATAGTGTCATTGACAGAATTCTCCAATCACTGCCACCAAGCTACAAGAGCTTCGTGATGAACTATAATATGCAAGGGATGACTAAAACAATTCTGAGCTCTTAGCGATGCTAAAAGCGGAGGTAGAAATCAAGAAAGAGCATCAAGTGTTGATGGTCAACAAGACCACTAGTTTCAAGAAAAGGGCAAAGGGAAGAAGAAGGAAACTTCAAAAGAACAGCAAGAAAGTTGCTGATCAAGAGAAGAAACCCAAGTCTGGACCTAAGCACTGGCGAGTGTTTTCTTGCAAGCGGTGGACCTTTGGAGCGGAACTGCCCCAAGTATTTGGCGGATAAAAGGATGGCAAGGTGATCAAAGGTATATATGATATACATGTTATTGATGTGTACCTTACTAATACTCATGATAGTACCTAGGTATTTGATCTGGTTACATTGCTAATATTTGCAACTCGAAGCAGGAACTACGGATTAGCGAAGATTGGCTAAGGGCGAGGTGACGATCTTGGCGTTGGAAATGGTTCCAAAGTCGATGTGATCGCATGATCGACGCTACCTCTACATCTACCTTGGGATTAGTTTTAGACCTAAATAATTGTTATTTGGTGCCAGCGTTGAGCATGAACATTATATCTGGATCTTGTTTATTGCGAGGCGGTTATTCATTAAATCAGAGAATAATGGTTGTTCTATTTATATGAGTAATATCTTTTATGGTCATGCACCCTTGAAGAATGGTCTATTCTTGTTGAATCTCGAGTAGTGATACACATATTCATAATGTTGAAGCCAAAAGATGCAGAGTTGATAATGATAGTGCAACTTATTTGTGGCTTGCCGTTTAGGTCATATCGGTGTAAAAGCGCATGAAGAAACTCCATCTTGATGGGCTTACGGAATCACTTGATTATGAATCACTTGGTACTTGCGAACCGTGCCTCATGGGCAAGATGACAAAACGCCGTTCTCGGAACTATGGGCGAGCAACTGATTTGTTGGAAATCATACATACTGATGTTTGTGGTCAATGAATGTTGAGGCCTTGGCGGGTATCGTTATTTTCTCACCTTCACAGATGATTTGAGCAGATATGGGTATATCTACTTAATGAAACACAAATCTGAAACATTTGAAAAGTTCAAAGAATTTCAGAGTGAAGTGGAAAATCATCGTAACAAGAAAATAAAGTTTCTCGATCTGATCGTGGAGGAGAATATTTGAGTTCTGAGTTTGGTTTACATTTGAAACAATGTGGAATAGTTTAGCAACTCACGCCACCGGAACACCACAGAGAAATGGTGTGTCGAGCGTCGTGTCGTACTTTACTAGATATGGTGCGATCTATGATGTCTATTTCCGATTTACCGCTATCGTTTTGGGGTTATGCTTTAGAGGCGGCGCATTCACGTTGAATAGGACACCGTCAAAATCCGTTGAGGCGACGCCTTATGAACTGTGGTTTGGCAAGAAACCAAAGTTGTCGTTTCTTAAAGTTTGGGGCTGCGATGCTTATGTAAAGAAACTTCAACCAGATAAGCTCGAACCCAAATCGGAAAAATGTGTCTTCATAGGATACCCAAAGGAGACTGTTGGGTACACCTTCTATCACAGATCTGAAGGCAAGATTTTCGTTGCTAAATTGGATCCTTTCTAGAGAAGGAGTTTCTCTCGAAAGAAGTGAGTGGGAGGAAAGTAGAACTTGATGAGATAACTGTATCTGCTCCCTTATTGGAAAGTAGTTCATCACAAGAAATGGTTCTGTGACAACTACACCAATTAGTGAGGAAACTAATGATGATGATCATGAAGCTTGAGATCAAGTTACTCTTGAACCTCGTAGGTCAACAGAGTAAAATCGCACTGAGTGGTACGGTAATCTTATTACGGAAGTCATGTTACTTGACCATGGCGAACCTACAAACTATGAAGAAGCGATGGTGAGCCCAGATTCCATAAAATGGCTGGAAGCCATGAAATCTGAGATGGGATCCATGTATGAGAACAAAGTATGGACTTTGGTTGACTTGCCCGATGATCGGCAAGCCATTGAAAATAAATGGATCTTTAAGAAGAAGGCGGCGCCGATGGTAATGTAACTGTCTACAAAGCTCGACTTGTTGCAAAAGATTTTCGACAAGTTCAAGGGTTGACTACGATGAGACTTTCTCACCCGTAGCGATGCTTAAGTCTGTCCGAATCATGTTAGCAATTGCCGCATTTTATGATTATGAAATTTGGCAAATGGATGTAAAACTGCATTCTTGAATGGATTTCTAGAAGAAGAGTTGTATATGATGCAACGAGAAGGTTTTGTCGATCCAAAAGGTGCTAACAAAGTGTGCAAGCTCAACGATCAATTTATGGTGCAGTGCAAGCCTCTCGGAGTTGGAATAAGCGCTTTGATAGTGTGATCAAAGCATATGGGTTTATCTGAGACTTTTGGAGAAGCCTGTATTTACAAGAAAGTGAGTGGGAGCTCTGTAGCATTTCTAATATTATATGTGGACGACATATTATTGATTGGAAATGATATAGAATTTCTGGATAGCATAAAGGATACTTGAATAAAAGTTTTTCAATGAAAGACCTCGGTGAAGCTGCTTACATATTGGGCATCAAGATCTATAGAGATAGATCAAGGCGCTTAATTGGACTTTCACAAAGCACATACCTTGATAAAGTTTTGAAGAAGTTCAAAATGGATCAGGCAAAGAAAGGTTTTTACCTGTATTACAAGGTGTAAGATTGAGTCGGACTCAATGCCCGACCACATGAGAAGATAGAGAAAATGAAAGATGTTCCTATGCTTCAGCCATAGGCTCTATCATGTATGCAATCTGTGTACCAGACTGACGTATGCTTAGCTGTAAGCTTGGCAGGAAGGTACCAAAGTAATCGAGTGGATCTTTGGACAGTGGTCAAGAACATCTGAAATACGAAAAGACTAAGGATATGTTTCTCGTATATGGAGGTGACAAAGAGCTAGTCGTAAATGGTTACGTCGATGCAAGCTTTGACACTGATCCGGACGATTCTAAATCGCAAACCGGATCGTGTTTTTATTAAGCGGTGGAGCTGTCGGTTGGTGCAGTTCTAAACAAAGCGTCGTGGCGGGATCTACATGTGAAGCGGAGTACATAGCTGCTTGAAGCAGCGAATGAAGAATCTGGATGAAAGAGTTCATTTCGATCTAGGTGTCATACCTAGTGCATCGGGACCGATGAAGATCTTACGTGATAATCTTGGTGCAATTGCCTTGGCAAAGGAATCCAGATTTCACAAGAGGACCAAGCACATCAAGAGGCGCTTCAATTCCATTGGGACCAAGTCCAAGTGGGAGACATAGAGATTTGCAAAATACATACGGATCTGAATGTTGCAGACCGTTGACTAAGCCTCTTCCACGAGCAAAACATGATCAGCACCAAGACTCCATGGGTGTGAGGATCATTACTTTGTAATCTAGATTATTGACTCTAGTGCAAGTGGGAGGCTGAAGGAAATATGCCCTAGAGGCAATAATAAAGTTATTATTTATTTCCTTATATCATGATAAATGTTTATTATTCATGCTAGAATTGTATTAACGGAAACATAATACATGTGTGAATATATAGACAAGCAGTATGTCACTAGTATGCCTCTACTTGACTAGCTTGTTAATCAAAGATGGTTATGTTTCCTAACCATGAACAAGGAGTTGTTATTTGATTAACAAGGTCACATCATTAGTTGAATGATCTGATTGACATGACCCATTCCGTTAGCTTAACACTTGATCGTTTAGTATGTTAATGCTTTCTTCATGACCCATACATGTTCCTATAACTATGAGATTATGCAACTCCGTTTACGGAGGAACACTTTGGTACTACCAAAGCGTCAGCATGCTGGGTGATTATAAAGGAGCACTACAGGTGTCTCCAAAGGTACTTGTTGGGTTGGCGTATTTGAGATTAGGTTTTGTCACTCCGATTGTCGGAGAGGTATCTCAGGCCTTCTCGGTAATGCACATCACCTAAGCCTTGCAAGCATTACAACTAATGAGTTAGTTGTGAGATGATGTATTACGGAGCGAGTAAAGAGACTTACGTAGCGAGATTGAACTAGGTATTGGATACCGACGATCGAATCTCGGGTAAGTAACTATACCGATGACAAAGGAACAACGTATGTCGTTATGCGGTTTGACCGATAAAGATCTTAAGTAGAATATGTAGGAACCAATATGGGCATCCAGGTTCCGCTATTGGTTATTGACCGAGAATGGTTCTAGGTCATGTCTACATAGTTCTCGAACCCGTAGGGTCCGCACGCTTAACGTTTGATGACAGTTCATAATGAGTTTATAAGTATTGATGCACGAAGGTTGTTGAGTCCGGATGTGATCACGGACATGACGAGGAGTCTCGAAATGGTCGAGACATAAAGATTGATATATTGGAAGCCTACATTTGGACATCGGAAGTGTTCGGGTGAAATCGGGTTTTCTCGAGATGCAAGGGAGGTTACGGAACCCCGGAAGTCTATGGGCCTTAATGGGCCATGGGAGAAGAGGAAGGGCAGGCCAAGGTGGGCTGCGCCCCCTCCCCTCTAGTCCGAATAGGACAAGGAAGGGGCGGCGGCGCCTTCCCTCTTCCCTCCTCCAATCCTAGTCCAACTAGGGAGGGGGAGTCCTACTCGGTGGGAGTAGGACTCCTCCTAGTGCGCCTCCCCTAGGGCCGCCACCTCCCCTTGGCTCCTTTATATCTGAGGGGCAGGGGCACCCCAAAACACACAAGTTGATCTCGGATCTTGCCTTAGCCGTGTCGGTGCCCCTTCCACCATATTCCACCGGTCATATCGTCGCGGAGCTTAGGAGAAGCCCTGCGCCGGAGAAGTCATATCGTCGCGGAGCTTAAGCGAAGCTCTGCGTCGGTGGAGCATCAACATCGTCCTGCCCGTCGTCTTGTGGAACTCATCCCGACACTTTGCTGGATCGAGTCAGGGGATCGTCATCGAGCTGAGCGTGTGCGAGAACTCGGAGGTGCCGTCGTTCGGTGCTTGGATCGGTCGGATCGTGGAGGCGTCGACTACATCAACAGCGTTGTTATAGCGCTTCGCTTTCGGTCTCACAGTGCGTGGGCGGACACTCTCCCCTCTCGTTGCTATGCCATCACCATGGTCTTGCGTGATCGTAGGAAATTTTTTGAAATTACTACGTTCCCCAACAGTCAGAAGACTGAAGATTTATGTTTGAAGGTATTTTAAGATTGACATGAACATGCTCAAATCAATCTGGGGCCTAATGTTGGGGATATAACTATTTGTGTAAGCCACCCAGGAGGGGCCGGGTTACGCAAGAAGATTCACCAGAAAGAAGGCCAAGACCAAGCATGAAGATGGCGGTTCAATAAAGGGCTTAAGGCCCACAGGCGACTTAAGGCCCGTTGTAGTAAACCGCCATAATGGCATGACTTGTATCATAAGGAAGATTTAACTAGTCACCGAGCCGGACATTGTTTATAAGCCGGCCGGGACTCTGTAGGCCACAGGGCGTCAACCCGTGTATATAAGGGGACAACCTGTGGCCGGCTTAGGGCAAGAAACAACCAATCGAGAACCGAGCAAAGCATATCTTGCTCCCTGGTCATCGAAACCTCAAGCAATACCAACCCAACTAGACGTAGGCCTTACCTTCACCGTAAGGGGCCGAACTAGTATAAAACCTCTCGTGTCCTTTGTCCCGATTAACCCCTTTAAGCTTCCTAGTTGAGATGGCTCCACGACTAAGTCCTTGCACGAGGACATCTGCCGTGACAATTCCACGACAGTTATGTTCCCTAACCATAGACATGTGTTGTCATTTGATTAACGAGATCACATCATTAGGAGAATGATGTGATTGACATGACCCATTCCATTAGCTTAGCACCCGATCGTTTAGTATGTTGCTATTGCTTTCTTCATAACTTATACATGTTCTGTGACTATGAGATTATGCAACTCCGTTTGCGGAGGAACACTTTGTGTTCTACCAAAGCGTCCTAGCATAATGCTGGGTGATTATAAAGGTGCTCTGCAGGTGTCTCCAAAGGTACATGTTGGGTTGGCGTATTTCGAGATTAGGATTTGTCACTCCGATTGTCGAAGAGGTATCTCTGGGCCCTCTCGGTAATGCACATCACTTAAGCCTTTCAAGCAATACAACTAATCAGTTAGCTGCGAGATGATGTATTACAGAACGAGTAAAGAGACTTGCGATAGCGAGATTGAACTAGGTATTGAGATACCGGCGATCGAATCTCGGGCAAGTAACTATACCGATGACAAAGGAACAACATTATGTTGTTATGCGGTCGACCGATAAAGATCTTCGTAGAATATGTAGGAGCCAATATGAGCATCCAGGTTCCGCTATTGGTTATTGACCGGAGACATGTCTCGGTCATGTCTACATTGTTCTCGAACCCATAGGGTCCATGCGCTTAACGTTCTGACAGACGGTTTCATTATGAGTTTATATATTTTGATGTACGAAGGTTGTTGAGTCTGGATGTGATCACGGACATGGCGAGGAGTCTCGAAATGGTCGAGACATAAAGATCGATATATTGGGCGGCTATATTCGGACACGGAAGTGTTCGGGTGATTTGGAGAAAACCGTAGTCTTTGAAGGTTACGGACCCCGGAGAAGTAATGGGCCTTATGGGCCTTAGTGGGAGAGAGAGGCGGGCGGGGGTGGGCATGGGCCGCTCCTCCTCTGGTCAGGTGGACTAGGAGAGGCGGCCCCCTTCCTCTCCTCTCCCTTCCTTTCCCCCTCCTAGTAGGAGTAGGAAAGAAGGGAGTCCTACTCCTACTAGGAGGAGGACTCCTCCTCCTTGGCGCGCCCACAAGGGCCGACCGGCCTCCCCCCTTGCTCCTTTATATACGGGGGCATGGGGGCACCTCTAGACACACAAGTTGATCTTCGTGATCGTTCTCTTAGCCGTGTGCGGTGCCCCCCTCCACCATAATCCTCGATAATATTGAAGCGGCGAAGCCCTCCGACGGTAGAACATCAAGATCGTCACCACGCCGTCGTGCTGACGGAACTCATCCCCGACACTTTGCTGGATCGGAGTCCGGGGATCGTCATCGAGCTGAACGTGTGCTAGAACTCGGAGGTGTCGTAGTTTCGGTGCTTGATCGGTCGGTCCGTGAAGATGTATGACTACATCAACCGCGTTGTCATAACGCTTCCGCTGTCAGTCTACGAGGGTACGTAGACAACACTCTCCCCTCTCGTTGCTATGCATCACCATGATCTTGCGTGTGCGTAGGAATTTTTTTGAAATTACTATGTTACCCAACAGTGGCATCCGAGCCTAGGTTTTATGTGTTGATGTTATTTGCACGAGTAGAACACAAGTGAGTTGTGGGAGATACAAGTCATACTGCTTACCAGCATGTCATACTTTGGTTCGGCGGTATTGTTGGATGAAGCGGCCCGAACCGACATTATGCATATGCTTACGCGAGACTGGTTCTACCGACGTGCTTTGCACACAGGTGGCTGACGGGTGTCAGTTTCTCCAACTTTAGTTGAACCGAGTGTGGCTACACCCAGTCCTTGCGAAGGTTAAAATAACACTAACTTGACGAACTATCGTTGTGGTTTTGATGCGTAGGTAAGAACGGTTCTTGCTCAGCCCGTAGCAGCCACGTAAAACTTGCAACAACAAAGTAGAGGACATCTAACTTGTTTTTGCAGGGCATGTTGTGATGTGATATGGTCAAGACGTGATGCTATATTTTATTGTATGAGATGATCATGTTTTGTAACGAGTTATCGGCAGCTGGCAGGAGCCATATGGTTGTCGCTTTATTGTATGCAGCATAATTGCCTGTAATGCTTTACTTTATCACTAAGCGGTAGCGATAGTCGTAGAAAGCATAAGATTGGCGAGGCGACAACGATGCTACGATGGAGATCAAGGTGTCGCGCCGGTGGCGATGGTGATCACGACGGTGCTTGGAGATGGATATCACAAGCACAAGATGATGATGGCCATATCATATCACTTATATTGATTGCATGTGATGTTTATCTTTTATGCATCTTATGTTGCTTTGATTGACGGTAGCATTATAAGATGATCTCTCACTAAATTTCAAGATAAAGTGTTCTCCTGAGTATGCACCGTTGCCCAAGTTAAATCGTGCACAGACACCATGTGATGATCGGGTGTGATAAGCTCTCGTCCATCTACAACGGATGCAAGCCAGTTTTGCACGCAGAATACTCAGGTTAAACTTGGCGAGCCTAGCATATGCAGATATGGCCTCGGAACACTTTGAGACCGAAAGGTCGAGCGTGAATCATATACTAGATATGATCAACATAGTGATGTTCACCATTGAAAACTACTCCATTTCACGTGATGATCGGTTATGGTTTAGTTGATTTGGATCACGTGATCACTTAGAAGATTAGAGGGATGTCTTTCTAAGTGGGAGTTCTTAAGTAATATGATTAATTGAACTTAAATTTATCATGAACTTAGTACCTGATAGTATCTTGCTTGTTTATGTTTGATCATAGATAGATGGCCCGTGCTTTTGTTCCGTTGAATTTTAATGCGTTCCTTGAGAAAGCAAAGTTGAAAGATGATGGTAGCAATTACACGGTCTGGGTCCGTAACTTGAGGATTATCCTCATTGCTGCATAGAAGAATTACGTCCTGGAAGCACCGCTGGGTGCCAGGCCTGCTGCTGATCTGGCCGGCGACATTAAGAAGCGTCTGGCGAGCAAAGCTGATGACTACTCAATAGTTCAATGTGCCATGCTACGGCTTAGAACCGGGTCTTCAACGATGTTTTGAGCGTCATGGAGCATATGAGATGTTCCAGGAGTTGAAGTTAATATTTCAAGAAAATGCGGATTGAGAGATATGAAGTCTCCAATAAGTTCTATAGCTGCAAGATGGAGGAGAACAGTTACGTCGGTGAGCATATACTCAAAATGTGCGGGTATAATAATCACTTGATTCAAGCTGGGAGTTAATCTTCGGATGACTGCGTCATTGACAGAATTCTCAATCACTTCCACCTAGCTACAAGAGCTTCGTGATGAACTATAATATGCAAGGGATGGATAAGACAATTCCCGAGCTCTTCGCAATGCTGAAAGCTGCGGAGGTAGAAATCAAGAAGGAGCATCAAGTGTTGATGGTCAACAAGACCACTAGTTTCAAGAAAAAGGGCAAAGGGAAAAAGAAGGGGAACTTCAAGAAGAACAGCAAGCAAGTTGCTGTTCAAGAGAATAAACCCAAGTCTGGACCTAAGCCTGAAACTAAGTGCTTCTACTGCAAGCAGACTGGTCACTGGAAGCGGAACTGCCCCAAGTATTTGGCGGATAAGAAGGATGGCAAGGTGAACAAAGATATATGTGATATACATGTTATTGATGTGTACCTTACTAGAGCTCGCAGTAGCACCTGGGTATTTGATACTGGTTCTGTTGCTAATATTTGCAACTTGAAACAGGGACTACGGATTAAGCGAACACTAGCGAAGGACGAGGTGACGATGCGCGTGGGAAATGGTTCCAAAGTCGATGTGATCGCGGTCGGCACGCTACCTCTACATCTACCATCAGGATTAGTATTAGACCTCAATAATTGTTATTTGGTGCCAGCGTTGAGCATGAACATTATATCTGGATCTTGTTTGATGCGAGACGGTTATTCATTTAAATCAGAGAATAATGGTTGTTCTATTTATATGAGTAATATCTTTTATGGTCATGCACCCTTGAAGAGTGGTCTATTTTTGATGAATCTCGATAGTAGTGATACACATATTCATAATGTTGAAGCCAAAAGATGCAGAGTTGATAATGATAGTGCAACTTATTTGTGGCACTGCCGTTTAGGTCATATCGATTGTAAAGCGCATGAAGAAACTCCATCTTGATGGACTTTTGGAACCACTTGATTATGAATCACTTGGTACTTGCGAACCGTGCCTCATGGGCAAGGCGACTAAAACGCCGTTCTCGGTACTATGGAGAGAGCAACAGATTTATTGGAAATCATACATACAAATGTATGTGGTCAATGAATATTGAATCTAAATGGCGGATATCGTTATTTTCTCACCTTCACAGATGATTTAAGCAGATATGGGTATATCTACTTAATAAAACATAAGTCTGAAACATTTGAAAAGTTCAAAGAATTTCAGAGTGAAGTTGAAAATCATCGTAACAAGAAAATAAAGTTTCTACGATCTGATCGTGGAGGAGAATATTTGAGTTACGAGTTTTGGTCTACATATGAAACAATGCGGAATAGTTTAGCAACTCCGCCACCGGAACACCACAGCGTAATGGTGTGTGTCGAGCGTCGTGTCGTACTTTACTTGATATGGTGCGATCTATGATGTCTCTTACAGATTTACCGCTATCGTTTTGGGGTTATGCTTTAGAGACGGCCGCATTCACGTTAAATAAGGGCACCATCAAAATCCGTTGAGACAACGCCTTATGAACTGTGGTTTGGCAAGAAACCAAAATTGTCGTTTCTAAAAGTTTGGGGCTGCGATGCTTATGTGAAAAAGCTTCAACCTGATAAGCTCGAACCTAAATCGGAGAAATGTGTCTTCATAGGATACCCAAAGGATACTGTTAGGCACAGCTTCTATCACAGATCCGAAGGCAAGACATTTGTTGCTAAGAATGGATCCTTTCTAGAGAAGGAGATTCTCTCGAAAGAAGTGAGTGGGAGGAAAGTAGAACTTGATGAGGTAACTGTACCTGCTCCCTTATTGGAAAGTAATGCATCGCAGAAATCGGTTTCTGCGACACCTACACCAATTAGTGAGGAAGCTAATGATAATGATCATGAAACTTCAGAACAAGTTACTACTGAACCTCGTAGATCAAATAGAGTAAGATCCGCACTAGAGTGGTACGGTCACTACTAGGAAAAGGCCTACTAATGGCGCACCGGTTTTGCCTACTAATGGCGCACTACCGGTGCGCCATTAGTATCACGCCACTAGTATTTTATACTAATGGCGCACCACTGGTGCGCCATTAGTATCTGGTGTACTGATGGGGCACCATGCAGTGCGCCATTAGTTTTGCCCATAGTGCGCCACTAGTGTGTGCTATACTAATGGCGCACCACATGGTAGTGCGCCATTAGTAACAATTTTTTTAAATTTTTTTCTTAATGTCAGGTCACTATTTCACATATGAGAAATCCAACACATATATATACAACAAGCATCCATATAAAATTCATAGCCAACACACAAGTTCCATCATATATACATACATAGCCAACACATAGTTCCATCGTTACATATTACAAAAGTTTCACATTGTTCATCCAACACCGTTATCCATCAATTCACAAAAGTTTCACATTGATACAAAATAAAAACACAAATGGAAAAGAAGCACTCCATCCATGCAAGCTTCCGTGAATTAAATCAAATATGCAAAATGATAAACAAGTTAGAAGAAGAAGAAGAAGAAGACTAGAAGAATACTAGAAGAAGAAGAACACTAGAAGAAGAATAAGAAGAATTTTGGAAAAGAAGAAGAATAAGAAGAAGACTATAAGCTTATTATGTAAACTTGATCATTTTATGCTAACATAAGTTATTTTGGAGCTAACCTATAGGAAACTAAGCATATAAGCTATAAGTTAGCATATTAGAGCCAACTTAGGTAAAATGAAGCTAACCTATGTCATTTTGGAAAAGAAGAAGAATAAGAAGAAGACTATAAACTTATTATGTAAACTTGATCATTTTGTGCTAACATAAGTTATTTTGGAGCTAACCTATAGGAAACTAAGCATATAATTAAGCTCTAAGTTAGCATATTAGAGCCAACTTAGGTAAAATGAAGCTGACCTATAGGAAACTAAGCATATTAGAGATAACCTAGGTAACTAAGTATATATATATATATATATATATATATATATATATATATATATATATATATATATATATATATATATATATATATATATATATATATATATATCATTTGGAGATCGACATACGACAAAGTTCAGTTCTCATGCATTGTTCTTCTCCTTCTCCTTCTCCTTCCTCAGCTGATCGCCAAGAGCGGCGGCGGTGGAGGCAGTGGGATGTAGTCTTCTACCACAATTGGCGTGGTCATGTCGCCCAGCTGTGGGATCGCCGGCGCCACCACCGGTGCGTGGTCATTGTCGAGCACCACCACCATCAGCGAGGCCACCTTGAGCCACGACCATCGCTAGGTCATCCTCAGCCACCTCCATCTCTTGCCCATGGTCAGCCACGACCATCTCTTGCCCATGGTCAGCCACCACCATCTCTTGCCCTTGGTCAGCCACCACCAGCGCTAGGTCATCCTCAGCCTGATGCCCATCGTCATCCTGCAACTCCTCATCCCCACTCTGCTCCTCTTCTCCGCACTCCAGTCCGGATCATCCTTCTTGTTGTCTATCTGCTGCGAATCGCTGCTGCTTTCGCTACTGACGAGAATCGCTGCTGCCGGTGTCACCGCTGCTGCTCCCATTACCTGTCCAAAATGCAACAATGACCGTTAACAATCGATGTGAGACAAAGCCAAATGTAGAGGAATAAGAAGAGGCAGAACATACCGGCATCATCATCGTCAGCGTAGCGCATCGACACATAGTCGTGTTGAACACCTTCACGATGAGCATGGTGGCGTCGTCGTCGTATACAAGAGAAGGAAGTACCCCAGCCGCAGGTCGTGAAGCGCAGTAGAACTTCTCCCACCCACGAGACAAGTACATGTGGCCCTCCTTGATCACCAACTCCACATTCCACTGCCTGCGAAACCGCTGCCGGACTGTCGCAGCTTCACATTATTGGCGGATCTTCACCCATCGGCATGTTCATAAAACTGTCGGGCAGCCTCTGCAGTTTGGGACAATGAGTGATGTAAGCAAACAACATATATCATAATGAGATGGGTGAAGGGGAGATCTCTCGTTTTATATACCTGCGTCATGGATGGTACTGAAGTCTCAAGTATGATAGTGAAGAACTGGAAGCATCCAACTCGTCTTTGCGGTGTCGCATGAGCGGCGATGGCTGCTTCCGCCATCTCTGATAAGCAGCAGAAGAGACCAATTAGTACCCTTACAACAGATCATAAAACATGCACGATAACAGCCATTAGTCGCAAGTACCCCATATGTCCTATTTTTAGCAAAGTCATGCTAAAATTCACGGAAAATTTCAGCATGACCTTTGCTGAAAATAGGACATATGGATACCAATTGCGGAGCGAAAGTTAATCGACATTCCGGCAAACTCAAGAACCTCTCGGGGTACCTGCACAATCATCACGACACGATGATCACAAGTAATTCAGAGGCATCACAAGTAATTCAGAGCAAAGAAACGGCTTAATCCATGCCTCAGCTTATCAACAGTCATTACTTGTCAAATAAAGAAGAAGGAACAATTTATTTGTGACATAGTTACAAATGATGACAGAATGAAGCAAACACCCTACACTATCTTAAAAACAAGTGAAGTTTCACCCATATAAGAACAAGTGAATTCTAGTCACATTGAATCTGAAAGAGAATGCAAAATGCTACTTGGTATTTTCAATCTGGATACTGCATAAATAGTGTTGGAATCTTGGTAATACACTAGTTCTAGAAGAAGTAGACAGACATATATACATCCATCTAATTGCAGTTTTGAGTTTTGACATACAAAGGGACCAACAACAATTGATTATCTCACAGAGTTTATATACAAACAATAAATTGATTTCCTGGAAAAGCATTTCTTTCAAATTTTGGGCATCAACAGTTTCAACAGGGACAAAGTTTGTGATCCTTATATAATGCTTGGTTATGTAAGTCAGCAAGTGTACAGTACCTGGTGTTCAAAAGCCTTGGCTAGTGTTCTGAACTTCTGGATCTTGATCTCCTTGTGCCTAATCACCTATCCCTGTCAACTCTGTAAACTGCACAAGCTCTAGTGCAGATTGCAACACCTCACTGCGGGACAGTTAGATGAACATAAGCCTTCAGAGTAAAGGAAAAGAGAGATTCCATTTAATTTTAATTAACACAAATGGTCTCAGTTAATTTTAATTACTTCTACACTTTACTAAAAAGAAGAGAGGAAGAGAGGACATTGCTGCACAAGCACAAGTTAATTTTAATTACTCCAAGCACACATGGGTTTAGTTAATTTTAAGCTACTCCATTTAAGCTAGATAGATGTACTCCAAAATTAACAAATACTGGAGTATAGAATTTTTGCAAACTGGAGTAATTCAATGAGTTTCTGCACACTGGAGTACAATACTTCACTGAATTCCTCGCTCTTCACATAACAAAATCAATTAACACTTTGACTCCAAAAAAATCAATTAACCCTTTTTACCCGGCCAAGGAAAAGGCAACTTTGGCCCTTCTTTCCGTTGTTCCAGCACACAGCATAGACAGATAGGAGGCGGAGAGCTTTCGCTCTTTGCAGTTTTGCCTGCAGCTTGACCGATGCTACCAGAAATCGATTAGTCCCCACATAATGTGGCCCATTATGCCTCTCCTCTCCCAAATCCCCCCTCAACAGCAACCCTATTTCATCTCACGAACAAAACCTAGGGTTCACTAAATGCAGCATAAGCTGGGGGCCAAAACCTAGGATCGGCAAGCGGATGGGACGGCGGCGAGGTGGTCTTGGGAGTAACCTCGCTGGCAGCCCGCCTGTATGAAAAATCGCCATCGGTCGCCGGGCTGGAGGGGTCCCTTGTGAGGAGGCGGGTGGGTGCGGCGAACAAGGAGGGCGGGAGAAGAATGAGAGGGGTGGGGCGAAGGAAGCACCTCGCTGCAGGGCGCCTTGTGATCGCCGGCGGAGTGGCGCGATGGTGGAGCAGGCTGCCCGCTCTCCTGGCGGCAGCGAGGCTGCTGCTGGAGTAGTCTCCTCCTCCTCCTCGTCCTCCTCCTCCGGCTCAGGCGCGGGCGTGGGAGCGGCGGTCTTGGGAGCTGCAGTGGTGGGGCGTGAGGCGGAGGCGGCGGCGAGGAGCTGCAGTGGTGGGGGCACGGGGCGAGGCGGCGGGGTGGATTCAGCGGGGTGAGGCGATGGCGGCAGGGGGCGGAGGGGACGGATGGGCGTGCAAGCGGCGTGTCTGGTTGGGGAGGAAGGAGGAGGGAATAGGTGGAGTGGGGAGCTTACTAATGGCGCACCAGTGCAGTGCGCCATTAGTAGTTTTGCAAAAAAAAGAATAAAAAATTCAGTACTAGCGCACTCACATGCAGTGCGCCATTACTAGTTAGAACTAGTAATGGCGCACTTCAGTCTGATGCGCCATTAGTATGTATGTAAAAATGAAAAAAAATTATAACTAGTGGCGCACCTTTTGTGTGGTGCGCCATTAGTGTCTTCCACACTAATGACGCATCACCAACCGGTGCGCCATTAGTATATAGTAGTGGCGCACTACTTCCCTGGTGCGTCATTAGTCTCAATCCTATCTATAGCCCTTTTCCTAGTAGTGAGTAATCCTGTCCTGGAAGTCATGCTACTAGATCATGATGAACCTACGAACTATGAAGAAGCGATGGTGAGCCCAGATTCCGAAAAATGGCTTGAAGCCATGAAATCTGAGATAGAATCCATGTGTGAGAACAAAGTGTGGACTTTGGTTGACTTGCCCAATGATCGGCAAGCAATTGAGAATAAATGGATCTTCAAGAAGAAGACTGGCGGCAGCGGTAATGTTACTATCTACAAAGCTCGACTTGTGCATAAAGGTTTCGACAAGTTCAAGGGATTGACTACGATGAGACCTTCTCACCCGTAGTGATGCTTAAGTCTGTCCGAATCATGTTAGCGATTGCCGCATTTTATGATTATGAAATTTGGCAGATGGATGTCAAAACTGCATTCCTGAATGGATTTCTGGAAGAAGAGTTGTATATGATGCAGCCGGAAGGTTTTGTCAATCCAAAAGGAGCTAACAAAGTGTGCAAGCTCCAGCGATCCATTTAGGGACTGGTGCAAGCCTCACGGAGTTGGAATAAACGCTTTGATAGTGTGATCAAAGCATTTGGGTTTGTACAGACTTTTGGAGAAGCCTGTATTTACAAGAAAGTGAGTGGGAGCTCTGTAGCATTTCTGATATTATATGTGTATGACATATTACTAATCGAAAATGATATAGAATTTCTGGATAGCATAAAGGGATACTTGAATAAAAGTTTTTCAATGAAAGACCTCGGTGAAGCTGCTTACATATTGGGCATTAAGATCTATAGAGATAGATCAAGAAGCTTAATTGGACTTTCACAAAGCACATACCTTGACAAAGTTTTGAAGAAGTTCAAAATGGATCAGGCTAAGAAAGGATTCTTGCCTGTGTTACAAGGTGCGAAGTTGAGTAAGACTCAATGCCCGACCACTGCAGAAGATAGAGAGAAAATGAAAGATATTCCCTATGCTTCAGCCATAGGCTCTATCATGTATGCAATGCTGTGTACCAGACCTGATGTGTGTCTTGCTATAAGTCTAGCAGGGAGGTACCAAAGTAATCGAGAGTGGATCACTGGACAGCGGTCAAGAACATCCTGAAATACCTGAAAAGGACTAAGGATATGTTTCTCGTATATGGAGGTGACAAAGAGCTCATCGTAAATGGTTACATTGATGCAAGCTTTGACACTGATCCGGACGATTCTAAATCGCAAACCGGATACGTATTTACATTAAACGGTGGAGCTGTCAGTTGGTGCAGTTCTAAACAAAGCGTTGTGGCGGGATCTACATGTGAAGCGGAGTACATAGCTGCTTGGAGCAGCAAGCGAAGAGTCTGGATGAAGGAGTTCATATTCGATCTAGGTGTCATACCTAGTGCATCGGGTCAATGAAAATCTTTTGTGACAATCTTGGTGCAATTGCCTTGGCAAAGGAATCCAGATTTCACAAGAGAACCAAGCACATCAAGAGACGCTTCAATTCCATCCGGGATCTAGTCCAGGTGGGAGACATAGAGATTTGCAAGATACATACGGATCTGAATGTAGCAGACCCATTGACTAAGCCCCTTCCACGAGCAAAACATGATCATCACCAAGGCTCCATGGGTGTTAGAATCATGACTGTGTAATCTAGATTATTGACTCTAGTGCAAGTGGGAGACTGAAGGAAATATGCCCTAGAGGCAATAATAAAGTTATTATTTATTTCCTTATATCATGATAAAAGTTTATTATTCATGCTAGAATTGTATTAACCGGAAACATAATACTTGTGTGAATACATAAACAAACTAAACGTCACTAGTATGCCTCTACTTGACTAGCTCGTTAATCAAAGATGGTTATGTTTCCTAACCATAGACATGTGTTGTCATTTGATTAACGAGATCACATCATTAGGAGAATGATGTGATTGACATAACCCATTCCATTAGCTTAGCACCCGATCGTTTAGTATGTTGCTATTGCTTTCTTCATAACTTATACATGTTCCTGTGACTACGAGATTATGCAACTCCCGTTTACCGGAGGAACACTTTGTGTGCTACCAAGCGTCTGGCGTAACTGGGTGATTATAAAGGTGCTCTACAGGTGTCTCCAAAGGTACATGTTGGGTTGGCGTATTTCGAGATTAGGATTTGTCACTCCGATTGTCGGAGAGTTATCTCTGGGCCCTCTCGGTAATGCACATCACTTAAGCCTTGCAAGCAATACAACTAATGAGTTAGTTGCGAGATGATGTATTACGGAACGAGTAAAGAGACTTGCCGGTAACGAGATTGAACTAGGTATCGAGATACCGACGATCGAATCTCGGGCAAGTAACATACCGATGACAAAGGGAACAACGTATGTTGTTATGCGGTCTGACCGATAAAGATCTTCGTAGAATATGTAGGAGCCAATATGAGCATCCAGGTTCCGCTATTGGTGACCGGAGACATGTCTCGGTCATGTCTACATTGTTCTCGAACCCGTAGGGTCCGCATGCTTAACGTTACGATGACAGTTACATTATGAGTTTATATATTTTGATGTACCGAAGGTTGTTCGGAGTCCTGGATGTGATCATGAGCATGACGAGGAGTCTCGAAATGGCCGAGACATAAAGATCAATATATTCGACGGCTATATTCAAACACGGAAGTGTTCGGGTGATTTCGGAGAAAACGGAGTGCGGAGGTTACGGAACCCCGGAGAAGTAATGGGCCTTACGGGCCTTAGTGGAGAGAGAGAGGCGGCCGGGGTGGGCGCCCTTCCCTCTCTGGTCGGGTGGACTAGGAGAGGGGGCAGCGCCCCTTTCCTTCTCCTCTCCCCTTCCTTTCCCCTCCTAGTAGGAGTAGGAAGAAGGAGTCCTACTCCTACTAGGAGGAGGACTCCTCCTCCTTCAGCGCCCACAAGGGCCGGCCGGCCTCCCCTTGCTCCTTTATATCACGGGGCAGGGGGCACCTCTAGACACACAAGTTGATCTTCGTGATCGTTCTCTTAGCCGTGTGCGGTGCCCCCCTCCACCATAATATTGTAGCGGTGCTTAGGCGAAGCCTGCGACGATAGAACATCAAGATCGTCCTGCGCCCGTCGTCTTGTGGAACTCATCCCGACACTTTGCTGGATCGGAGTCCGGGGATCGTCATCGAGCTGAACGTGTGCTAGAACTCGGAGGTGCCGTAGTTTCGGTGCTTGATCGGTCGGGCCGTGAAGACGTACGACTAGATCAACCGCGTTGTCATAACGCTTCCGCTGTCGGTCTACGAGGGTACGTAGACAACACTCTCCCCTTTCGTTGCTATACATCACCATGATATTCCGTGTGCGTAGGAATTTTTTTGAAATTACTACGTTACCCAACAGAGCAGAGCGAGGGCGAGGGCGGAGGCGACTCCGCGACCGAGTACTCCGAGGACCTCAAGGTCTTCGTCGGCAACCTGCCCTTCACCGTCAACAGCGCGCAGCTCGCCAAGATAGGATAAGGTACTGTAAATTTTTCTCGGCATGAAGTAAGTTGGAGTTGGTTCAGTACTTCAGAGGCCTCGTAAATTCAGTACTTCAGTGCAGTGCCGAGAGCGCTCCAGCGGAGTCGGGGGAGTCCTCGATAAATCCTAATCCAAAGGCGGCCGGCTGGATTAGAAGGTATATCTTGATGTTAACCCATGGGTGGGAATTTTTAGGGCGAGAATTAAAGAATAGAGCATTTGGGGGCAGGCTGTGCTTGTGCGGTTGTGCCTCCCCTGAAACCCGTTATTGTTTCTTCATAAACTGCAGTAGTCATCTAGAAAAAAAAATTGTTTAGTAAACTGGTCCAGAAATTAATCTGGTGATACAGAAAGAAAGTTTTAGGGCGGAAATTAAAGAAAAGAGCATTTGGGGGCAGGCTGTGCTTGTGCGGTTGTGCCTCCCCTGAACCCGTTATTGTTTCTTCATAAACTGCAGTAGTCATCTAGAAAAAAAAATTGTTTAGTAAACTGGTCCAGAAATTAATCCGGCGATACAGAAAGAAAGTTTTAGGGCGGAAATTAAAGAAAAGAGCATTTGGGGGCTGGCTGTGCTTGTGCCTCCCCTTTGATAGAGAAAGAGAAGTATTTATGCGAACGAACTGACCAAAATAAAAAGACTTTTGCAGATTGTAAAGTGTAGTTGGTGTTGTCCTTTGCAGCTTATACAGAGATGGAAAACATGTAGGGAGTACAATATAGTTTCAATTTTTCTTCTCTTTGTAAAGTGTAGTTGGTGTTGTCCTCTGCACTGTACTGAAGCTTGTGTTTATACGATGTACACTATTAGAAAAAGGGCTATAGAGCCCGCGACGCTCATGCCTCTCCCCCCCCCCCCCCCGCTCCATGACGCTGCACCTCTCGCCCGCCATAGCCGCGCCCCGCAGACCCAACACGCAACATGGCTCCACGCCGTCGAGGCGCGGATGCCAACAACACCCACCTCCCCTCCCTCGGCCGCTGTCCCCGCCACATCGAGATTCCCGAGATCTGCGGTTGATTTCCCAGTGCATAGCAGTGCTCATGGGGACTCGGGCTGCGGGCTGGAGGGAGCGCGACCAGGATCCGAGAAGCCACCTTGAATGGATCCGGTGCGTGCAAGTGGAAAGCGGCAGACCAGGCGGCGGCGGCGACAACCGAGTCGACGGCGAGATCTGCGGCTGCGAAGGTTGCGGAGATCTGTCGGAGAAAGGCAGACTTGGAGCAGAGGAAGCTGGCGCGTTGCATCGTCGGCGAGGCCACGTTGGAGGAGAGGCGAGATGCCCCCTTCCCTTTTCGCCGCCGGCGTAGTTCGTGATTTGGGCGCGGCGGAGGCAAAATCAAGCGATCTGGCGGGCGCTCCGGTGGAATCGTCCTAGGCGTGTTGCCCCGGCGATTGAGGTCTGCGACGAGTGCGGGGCCGTGTCAACCCCGCCCATCGCGGCGACCGCGAGCCGCCGTGGTTTTGTGACCATGGCGAGTTCCGCGACATTAGTTCAAGGATTCGGGAGGATTTGTGTCGTGGAGTCAAAATACCACGGTGGCTCGTCGGTCGAGAAGCGAGCAAGTTCTGGTGAAGCTTATGCTCGAGAGAATCGAGGCGTCCATGCAGCGGGGTGCAGAATCTCTCACCAGAGGTGGCGCAAGGGCGGCCGGAGTTGGGGGATTTTTCCCCTGCGATTCAAACCGGCCGTCCCTTGCGGAACAGCGTGGGCCCGGCTGCCACGTCGCTTCCCCCAATCAGGTGTAGACGGGTGAAGACGCCTTTGGAATTTACGCTTTCTGCACAAAAGGACGCGGATGAGGCTATATCTAGGGTTTTCGGACAGCTCTGGTCCATTCCCTCCCCTCCCCGCCGCCACCCCCATCCTCGTCCCCAACATCAAGCTACTTCCACCTTGGGATGGCTCAGGAAAGACTTAGTTCGTGCTGGCTGTTTTTCCCCGTCTGATTTGTTCCCGATCACAAAGCTCCGCCCCTTTGATCCTCCACCAATACAGCTCAAGATTATCCGAGAAGGGATCGGAGGTGGTTACGAATCCTTTGCTCGGTGGTTGCTATGGCGGACAAGGCGGGCCAGCGGAATTCAGAAGCAGCGTGCTCCACCCCCGAGAAGAACATGGTTCGTCGCCGGGAGGCTGGTGGAAGCGCGCCCCAATCTCTGCTCCCCCTCCCAAAGGCGCTGCCCCCAGTGGCCGTGATCGCGTCTCCGCCACGGCTCCACCTGCCCGCTCGTCCAGGTCCTCGGCAAGCGGTACAAGGACATGGTTTGTTTCAAGCTGTGGCGGTCCGGGTCACTCGTAGGCAACTGTATTGAGAAGAAGATTTGTTTCATCTGCGGACTGGAAGGCCACAATGTGAACAATTCTGCTGCTGGGCTCAACCGCATCCGGTTGCCACTTTCTTTGGAAGCTCTGCACTTTTCGGATTGGGGTTTTATCATATCGGCGCTCCGGTGGGACGAGAGGCAAATTGGCTCAATTTCAGGAGCTGTGGAGAGATCGGGTGATGAAGGGTGAGATAAACCAGGCTGACCTTATCAAGAATCATCGGGCATTTTCTGCAAGAACAAGAACTGGTCTGGCAAGTCGGACAGCTAGCAAATAAGAAGTTTCGGTTAGATTCCCTCCACGGAAGGATATTGAGGATTTAATCAATTTCCACCCTTTGAGCTGCCCATTGATGGAGTTTGATTATACGTGGAGAGATGGATGGCGCAATCGACCCTTCAATGAACCGATCAAGCTTTGGGTGATTGTTGAGGGTCTGTCGTCCAAGTGGTGCACGTGGAAAGTCCTGTCCCAAATCGCTTCTTGCTTTGGGATCCTTGTGAGCGTTATTTGGAGCAGTCGATGAAAAGTTTCTATGAGAGTGAGGATCAAGATCGCTGTAGAAACCCAGCAAAAATTCCTTCGAAAGAATTATGGAAATGAGGAAGAA
This sequence comes from Aegilops longissima, assembly GCA_021605205.1. Classification (NCBI taxonomy): domain Eukaryota; kingdom Viridiplantae; phylum Streptophyta; class Magnoliopsida; order Poales; family Poaceae; genus Aegilops; species Aegilops longissima. Next base: position 829,345,961 of record CM038677.1, read on the forward strand.
GTTATGCGTTACATCGTTTACGAGTTGAAGGTGTTGAGAAAATCGGTGCCGATGATCCCAATGATGACAACGGTCCATCTGATATAGCTGTGGACGAGGATAACAAGGAATTTGAAGAAGAGGATCTTGACAAGGATATCCTTGATGATGGTGAGGACCCGATCGATGAGTTAGATCGCCATGAGCTAAAATGTAAAATCTCCAATTGGGAAACAAAAGGTCAATGGTGACGGCACTTCCTTCCACCCTGCTAACCTGGCTGAGGCTTGTGTCTCTCCTGTGAGAGTTGACAAAGTGGCATACAATTCACTGCAAGTGCAGAGTGATTGTGCTGTGATTCCTTTCTCTGATGCTATCAAGGTCTTGAGTACTCCCAGCGTTGTGAGACATGAAAAGTATACTACTGTGACTCCTCCGATGTCCAGTCAAAAACAGTACTGCTCGGAGTTACTAAGGGAGGTGGATGATGCTGACTCTGACACTTGTAGTGATCTTCTTTGGAGTGCGATGAAGAGATGGGTACTTTGGATGTACGTGGTCGGTGGTGAAACTTATGGCACTGGTAGAAAAGCTGCCCCCTTCCATTGAACAACCTGCTGTCAAGAACAAATGGGGCCCGGTGGTTGCTACAAGGCCAAGTACCAGAGCTCATAACAAACATAATATCATGGAGAAAGCCGCTGCCTACAAGATGAAAAAGAACTTGGAGGTCCCCAACACTTTCAAAAGTAAGCCCTTTACTTCTGAAGTTGCACCTAATTTAGGAGCTTATGCTTCTGCTGTTAACTTAAGATTTGGGGATAATGAGAGTGAAAAAAATCAGATTATTCATGATTTAATTAGAGATGAAACTGAAAAATGCTTAGTTTTTGCTTCACAAAACCCTGAAATATCTTTACCTGACAAATTAGACACTGACATCTGTGAGGAAATTGGAGTTCAGTACTCTGTCGGTTGCATCCCAAACAAAAACACATCGAGGGCACTTGCGATGCTGTTTTTAGCTCTGGAATCTTGATGAAGAGGTGGGATTTTAGTCGACACACCCCTTCAAAATACCATGATTGGTATCTTTTGGAATATTAGAGGTCTTGGTCAAAAGGTAAACTACGATTGCCTATCTGATTTGGTGAATAAGTATAAGCCTGATTTTTGGGTTTTAGGAGATTAAAAAGAGACCCTTTCGATTCCTTCCTTAATACTTTAGCTGGGTCCCTTTGCTTATGAATGGCATTTACTTCCTGCAGTGGGCACCGCTGGTGGTATCCTTGTGGGTACAAACTCTAATGTCTTTGAGGTTTTAGATGTTAGTACGAAACAGCATTGTATCAGTATTACCCTGAAGAATATAAATGATGACTTCTGCTGGCACCTAGTGGTAGTATATGGGACAGCTTATGCTGTGGATAAGATAGATTTTATTGCAGAACTACATGAGACCATGGAGGGCTTGTGCTACCCTGTTTTGCTTGGGGGAGATTTCAACCTAATTAGGGAGGCTAAGGAAAAAACCTCAGGCATTATCAACAATTCCTGGGCCTTTTTGTTCAATGATTGGATTAACAAGTGGGGGTTGATGGAGTATAAACTGTCAAATAGGGTTTTTACCTGGTGTAATAATCAAGATAACCCCATTTTTGCCACTATTGATGAGTTTTCTCTGCTACTAGCTGGGATAGCCACTTCCCCTTACCTCTTTGTGTGCCTGCCAAGGGTTGGGAGTGACCATGCCCCCATCCTGTTAGATTCCGGGGCAGGTGTACACAACCCAGCTAGGCCTTTTAAATTTGAGAAATGGTGGATTGGGCAACCTGATTTTCAAGCGTTAGTTGAAAAAATTTGGGCTACTCCTTCCCCTTTTACCTCTGCCATTGAGACCTGGCAGTTTAAAACTAAGTTATTCAGGAAACAAGTTCAAGGCTGGAGTATTAATATTGAGGCTGCTATGAAAAAGAAGAAGAAAGAGCTCCTTCAGGAGTTTGATATTTTAGATGTTTTCTCTGAACAAAACAGACTCACTAGTGAGGATATCCTCAGGATGAAACAGATCAGAGGAGAACTTCATGAGATATGGAAGAAAGAAGAAACTGCCATGTGGCAGAGATCTAGAGATAGGAGAATTAGAGAGGGAGACAGGAATACAGCCTATTTCCATGCTGTGGCTAACCAAAGAAGAAGGAAGAATCAATTATCCATCTTAGAAGGCCCTGATGGCCCTGTGTATTCTACCAAAGATATGCTTGAAGTAGCAACTAATTTTATAAAAACCTTTTGGGTTTGAGCCTAAACCTAACATTCACTGGATGATCATTTTGGTGCGAAGAGGAGCGAGTGACTGTAGCTGAAAACGAGATCTTAGAAAGGCTTTTTCAGAGGATGAAATTAAGGCAGCCATTATGGGCTCATACACCAATGGGGCCCCCGGACCTGATGGTTTGTCCTTTATTTTTTACCAACAATTTTGGGAAATAATTAAAGGGGACTTTATGGCGCTTGTGAGGATTTTGAGAAAGGATCTCGGATATCCAGAGGTTAAACTATTCTATAGTCACTCTTATCCCTAAAGAACCAGATGCCAAGAATATGAAAAAAATTCGACCTATTTGTCTAAGTAACTGCTCTGTGAAGATCTTTAGCAAGGCTATGACGAATAGGGTTTCCCCTATTGGACATAGGCTACTTGCTCCATGCCAGTCTGCTTTTGTAAGGGGTAGATTTATACTTGAGAGCGTTGTGACTGCCCATGAGGCTATCCACGAAATTCATAAATCTAAAGACCCTGGGATTGTTCTCAAGTTAGATTACGAAAAAGCGTATGATCGTGTCAACTGGGATTTCCTAGTGGAGATGTTAACTTCCAGGGGTTTTGGCCCTAAGTGGATTCGGTGGAACCTATCGATCCTTAAACAAAGCTCCTTTTGTGTCAAAATCAATGATGTTCTAGGTCCTTACTTTGTGGGGGGAAAAGGGTTGAAACAAGGTGACCCTGGCTCCCCTATGCTTTTCAATCTAGTGGCAGATGTTTTCTCCCGGATGCTGACGAAGGCAGTTAGTAATAACATAATAGCTGGGATTGTTCCTCACATTATCCCTCGTGGTCTTATCTGCTTACAGTATGCTGACGACACGATTTTATTCCTCGACCCTAAGACTGAATATATAAAAAACCTAAAGTGGTTGCTTGCCTGTTTTGAGAACCTATCTGGGTTAAAAATCAATTATGATAAGTGTGAAGTGGTACCCATTAATGTGAATATTGATGAGGCTAAAATGTTATCCCAAATTTTCTGCTGTAAATTGGGGGATCTCCCTCTTAAATACTTGGGGGTTCCCCTCCACTACCTTAAACTTAGAAGAGAGGATATCCAATACATTATAGATAAGATCATCAAAAGAATCTGTGGCTGGAAAGGGAGATTACTCAGTTATGAGGCCAAACTTGTGCTGCTTAAAGCATGTATTACTAGCATCCCAATGTATTTGATGTCTGTGATTAAATTTCCTAAATGGGCTATAAACGCTATCACTTCTCAGATGGCTCATTTCTTCTGGGGTGACCAGGGAGATGAGCATAGATATCATCTGGCCAAATGGGGATTGATCTCTCAGAAAAAAGGAGTTTGGAGGTCTAGGGATCCCCAACTTAAGAGAGTTCAACATGGCCTTACTTGCCTCTTGGGCAAAAAGATACTTTGCTAACCATGATAATGATTGGGGTAGGCTAATTGACCATAAATATATAACTGATAAACCCAACTTGCTTTGGGCCAAGCAAGGTGTGGGGTCTCCCTTCTGGAAAGGGGTCACATGGGCCTTTGAGGGCATTCGACCTTTCTTCAGGTGGAACTTGGGTAAAGGAGACAAAATCAGTTTCTGGGACGACACTTGGGTTGGAGATTCTTCTTTGAAAACTCAATTTTGGGAGATTTATGAGATTTGTCAACAACAAAAATGTGTGGTAGCTGAGGTTTGGGATGGTACAAATTTGAAACTCACGTTTAGTAGATGTGTGGATTCTAGGTTTATGGGTAGGTGGCATGACTTGATTCAGGTGATCTCTGCCAAAACCATATCTAATGAGGAGGACCAGCCTATCTGGCTTTTGGAATCCTCTGGAATTTATTCTGTTAAATCCTTTTACAATATGATAAACTGGGGAGGGGTATCTACCCCAATTTGGAAAAAGTTTTGGAAAATTGCTGTTCCCAACAGATACTTGGTCTTCTTGTGGTTAGCATACCATAATAAAATTCTTACTAGGGACAACTTAAGTAAAGAAGGGTGGTTGACAACTTGTGTTGTTTGTTTTGTAATGAGAATGAAACTGTTCATCATCCGTTCTTCGATTGCGTAGTAGCTAAGCAAATTTGGCTTGATGTAGCGGATACTTTTGGTTTCAATATCCCAAATGACATGACTGAACTGTCAACCTTGTGGATGTTGAATAACAAAAAATCTGTAGTTAACATTGCTTGTGTTGCCTCCATCTGGGGGATTTGGACTATGCGTAACGATGTATGTTTTCAGGGGACACCGTGGACAAGCACCCGGGCGGTGTTGAGTCGGATTAGTTCGTCTCTACACCAATGGAAGATTCTATGCAAAGGCAATCAATCGGTGCTCCTCCAACGCTGCCTCCTACTCCTGGACCGACGAAGAGGCAAGCTGCTCAGGATCGCCTAGGCTGGGGACTGAGAGCGTGTTCCAAAAGACCCCGGGGCGGAGGTGTTCTGAAGGCACATCTGGTGTGAGGCTGATGCTATCATCTGCATTGATGAACTTCTGAACTTTGTGTGTTTTTGGGCTGCCCTGCGTGGCGCGTTTATGTGTTGCTGGTTTAGCAGTAGTATTGGAGTGGTGTGCGAGTTATTTTCTCTAGTTTGCTACTTCTGGTGAACTCGAATGCTTTTAACAGTCTGGGCCTTTGCTGTGCTCCGCTTTAAATAAAAAGTGGGGTGGGGGGGGGGGGAACCCCTTTCGATAAAAAAAAAGCTTGTGTTTATACTTTGTAATCTGTAGTGTAGCTTGTTTTATGCTCTTTACTGAACTAAAGCTTGTGCCACGAGCCCACGAGTATAAAAAGTTTGATTCCTGCTCCTCTTTGTAATTATACTTTGACTGCACTGAAGCTTGCGTCTGATTGTAGGCATTGTACTGAACCCATATAGTACCAAGCTGAACTATAGTAACAAGAGTAACTTGTGTTAATGCTTGGATCAGACGATTTTATTTGCACCATGCTTTAGTTGCTTATAAATACTTTATTTCTAGATATATTAGATTTTTTTTGCGAACGCTATTTTGAAATACAGCACGCTATAACTTGTGTAGCATTTGGAGAAGGGCCTCGCTATATTTTGTAGCACGCTATTTTTTTGTTGCTTTTGCTGCATAAGAGAGGCCGAGGAAAATTGGTAGTAGAAACTCGGTTCAAAAAAGGATAGAAAATGAAGCAAGAGCGTTGTGAGAGTGTGTGGTGCAACAGGGGAGGGTGTGTGTGTGTCATATGAAATGTCAATAACCTGATCGGGCTGGCAGCCTCTGTCATTCTGTTGACGCTGGTCATGGCGATACCCTGAAAAATGATGAATTTTGGATACTGTAGTACAACCGCATGTATGTGAACTGTGATGATGGGAAAATATAAGAAAAGGCAGATGGGGATTACTGACTTGTTTGTGTCCTGTTTTCTGACAATGCAGTGCAAGCGTCCATCGCCGCAAACACATGGGTGGTCAGTGGGACTCCCCAGACCAAGAGTATGGATCCATCTCACTTCTCTATCATTTGGCCATGATGATGATGATGCAAGTTGTAACATTCTTAGATTGGATTTATGGATGCATCGCTTTAATGCAACAGCTAACCCTCATTCGCATCCATTCAAGCGAGATCCACTGGTTGTTATTCCTTAATTATCCTAGTCAATCTGAACAAGTTTATAACATCTCTCTATGCACCCGATTAGTCTTGTATCCCTGAAGCCATGTACTTTAGTTTGCCCATTCATGACATGCCTGCTGTTAAAACATGTGTTCATTTGCAGCTCCTTTCAATTCTTTTGCAGCTCACTGGATATATTTTTGCAGTTCGTTGTCAGAATCCATGGCGCTGGCCTCGCCGCACCTTTTCCTGCTTCTTCTCGTCTGAGGCGAGCACCAGCGGTACGTATCAGCCCTCTTCTCTATGGTGCTGGCTAGGTAAGAACTAGGGATCTGTGGCAGCAGCTCATAGATTAGAATTGGATTTCATAATTGGAGATGGATTCCTGAACCAATTTGCAAATTCCTTGGTGATTTCAGTGCTTATACTTATCTGGTTTTGGTGCCTGGTCGGACCTTCTCTATGTTAGTTCCTTTGCTTAGCCAAATCAGTTAGGGATATAGCCCATCTATGATGTTGCGAGGTCTTGATTGCCTTCTAGCAAAAACCTAGAGCGTTGGGTATCTCTGGCTGTAAACTGAACCTGGTTCAGTTAAAAACTGCACTGTCAAATCTGGACAGCCAGCTTCTAGGTGAAAAACGAGTTAGTAATTCTCAGAATTTCGAGTTGCCTCTATATGAAATTTGTAAAGCAAGTTCCAAGCTTTCCGTAGAGTATTTATTTGCGTCGTTTGGATGTATGGTTTGAGAGCAGCCATCGTGACTACCAATGAAACACATAGAATTAGTTGTTGAACACGAACGATATGGGAAGTTCTCCTTAAGGGATCACGATGTTTTCCTACTTATTCTGCTTGAAGGGATGGCGTTGATAGTGTTGCTACCAGTGCTGCTGTTTTATTTTGTTGAGACTACCAATGCTGCTGCAGTCAATTAATACAACTCACACTTGTTGAGGGGGGACTGCAACTTAATTCAGTGTCGATGTTCATTGCGAGTTTAGTAGTACCATATGAGGAGGTGAAATAATGTTTTTATAGTTCAAAGCAAGTGGTCTGATGGCCATTGTTTGTCCTTGTTGGTCTGCTTTCGTTTTGGAAAATCATCCTATAAGATTTGTGCCGTCCTATCGAGCAATTGATCTGATGGGTTGTGAGCTTTTTAGCTGTCCAGCATCACCCTACGGTAGATAATCATTTCTATTATGTGTTAATGCTTTCCTTTTAAACTACTTCAGAAAAACAAAGAAATTGGATTCTTTTAGCCGTATTATCCTCTGAACATCTATATGAAATGATCTAAGTTTAAGAATATTTAGTTTTGAAGAAAACTAAAGGCAATTAATGTGAAAATTAGATATGTCCTATTACCTGGCAATATATAGTTCATCTAGGCTTGGTTGGCAATATATATTATCTAGACATTAATTTCATTTGTTTGTAGCTATTACATAGGCGATCTCTTGTTAATAGAAATCACTCACTTTTTTATTTTCGTATATTCATTCCCGTAGCTACTGTACATCACAACATGCAAGGAAATATATGTTTGCTGAAATCTAATTTTATTTGTTCTTTGCTCTTTACAGAATCTTGGATTCATAAATGGGAGAAGCACATAAGGGAGAAGAAGATGATTGCAAGGATGGAGAGGGAGCAAATCATTTGGCGGGATAGAATGCCACTGTTTGATGTTTTTATGCATTTTTGTTTGCTTTCAACTGTGTTTGCACTAGCTGGGAATAAGTGACTAGGCAATAAGTGTATGGATATGCTCTAATGCTCCTGGTTTACTATAAATCTTCGATTTGGAATGATGTGTAATGCTGCTAGTTTATTACAAATCCAGGCTTGTTTTAGTTGTTAGAATTGTATGCATAAAATGGAATTGAGGGATTTTATTTTTTTAATTCCTAATTAGTTAGTAGTAGCGTGGGGGTGAAATGGAGCGCTACTAGTATTCAGGACACTAGTAGCGTGTGGTACTATAGAAGCGCTGCTACTATTTCGTTGGTAGTAGCGCGGGTGACATCCGCGCTACTAGTAAAATGTTAGTAGTAGCGCGGGTTTACCCCGCGCTACTAACTATTAGCTGTAGCGCGATACGAGTAGCGCGGGTACCCGCGCTGCTAGTAGCCATTTTACCTGCGCTGCTAGTAGCCTTCTTCCTAGTGGTGTTAATGAGCGGCAACGGTGCGCCGATGAGCTTTTGGGCTAGCACCGAGCCCGGCGGCCCACCATTCGTGTATCTGTCGGCGGACCACCGACGGTGTAGATCCGAGCAGCTAGAGGAGGAGCCACTGCCTGCATGTGGCCTTGCGGCCCTGCCAGGGCCTTCCGGCCTGGTGCCCGGCCAGTCTAGGGTGCGGCGCGGCCTCCCACAGCCGGGCGAGCTCAAGACCGACCGGATCTGCCCCAAATCCGGCCGGCGGGTGCGCAAATCAGGTGGCCGTGGTTGGGTAGCTCGCGGGCGCGGAGGGGAAGGGGCTGGGCGAGCGCGCGTCCAAGCTGCACAGGTACAATGGCAGCGGCGGCGGCGGCGAGGAAAGAGTGGGGAAGAGTGGAGAAGAATAGAGGGCGTGCGGCCGGAGGGAGGGAGGGGGCCGGATAGAAAAAGGCGCCCCTATGCCACCGATGGGCGGGCCAGGGGAGGACACGCGCAGATGGCCTGCGCGTTCGCGTGCTGTCCGTTTCACCTCAAAAGCGGCGCAAACTTGGGCCGGGGATGGGCCGAAAGCGGACAGAAAACACGGACAAAAGTCCGTTTGCGCTCGCGCGTTGGGCCGTCTAGTTTATCCATTTTACCCCAAACAGACGGGACGGACAGGATGGGGTCGCGGGATGGAGTTGGCCTTACTGAACGCGCTCACTCACTCTCCGGCTCCGCTCACTGTCATTGGGGACTGGGGAGTGAAAAAGAGGAGAAAACCACCGGAGGAAGCAAGGTATCCTAGCACCTTTCGGTTGGGTCGAGGACGACGATCGAGGAGGGAGGAGAGGGGAAGACGATGCTGCACTTCAGCCATCCGGTGGCGCACCCCTCCCCGCCGGTGGTGGTGCCGCCGCCGGCGCACGGGCAGGGGCAGGGGCAGGCGGAGGTGGAGATGGTGCCGCCGGCGCAGGGGCAGGCGGTGCAGGTGGAGGGGCCGAACGGGGATGGGAACGCGCCCGCTGGCGTGATCATGAGGGACCCGTGGACTAGGTGCGGGCTCGTGTTCCGCCTCCTGCAGGCCGCCTTTGCGGCCGCCGCGCTCGCCGTCATGGCGTCGACCGACGACTTCCCCTCCGTCACCACATTCCGGTGCGTCCTCCAATACTTCTTGGATGGATGGGCCGGGCCCCCTTCTCCTCCCCTGCTAAGCAATTTTCTTCTTAGGAATTCAATTCTGTTTCATAACAAGCGGCCGCCTGTCATCCAACCAACTTGCATTCAGTCCTTCTTAATTATCCAAAGTGAAGTGCTCATATTTATATGCGCATTTTGATATTTGTACTGTACGGCTTTTTGGATCTTCTAGTCCTGAAAGAGGCAGTGCGATTAGATCATGCTCCCTGTGATGTTATCTCAGCTGATTCATCTGTAAATGTTGTCCATGCTGTCTTGTTTGGACGCAGCAATGTTTACCATTTCTGCGAAAATTAGGCGTTCGATCTTCACATCCGTGTCGACAATCCGGAATTCAGAATGGTGTGATTCTAATGGACAATCGTGTGCATTGCATACATTTCCTTCCTTTAGTGTTGGGAGTAGTACAGTGCATTGACCTATTCTCCCGTACTATCTCTCTCTGCAAGACATAAGTTTCCCAGTAGAAATTATTATTGGGTCCTCCGAAGTGAAATGTTCATTTAATCGCGCATTTCGACATTTCTACGCCTTTTTGGATTGCTCTGGCATCCTGAAAGTGGCAGTACGATTAGATCATGCTCCCTGTGATGTTTCTCAGCTGTCTTGTTTGGATGCAGCAATGTTTAGCATTTGTGCGAAAATCAGGAGTTTGATCTACAAATGCATGTGTGTCGACAATCCGGAATTCAGAATGGTGTAATTGTAATGGACAATCGTGTGCATAGCATACATTTCCTTCCTTGAGGACAACATTTGAAGATCTACATTTAGTGTTGGGGCTGGTACAGTATATTGAGAACTATGCGAAACAAGTACTAGTATGTTAGTTTACATTATTTCCGTGACCCAGTTAGATGGTGCAAATCGAAGGTTTTGGCACTTAAGATGTTGCTGTTACAAATCAGAATAGGGGATTTTTATTTGTTTGTTTGCCCTTCTGTAGATGAACTTATTCTTGTTCGTTTGAGCAGCTACCTCGTAGCAGCAGCAACCGTGCAATGCCTGTGGAGCCTCGCCGTGGCCATTCTGGATGCCTTTTTTTTTTTTAGAAAAGGGGACTCCCCGGCCTCTGCATCAGAACGATGCATACGGCCACTTAAATAAATAAAATATGTTCAACAAAGTCATAGAGTCTTGAAATAAAATAAAGGCGAGCTCACATAGAGTCTCGACACTAAAACAAGAAAAGGCCATCAAGCCACAACCGGCAGGCAAAATAAAGATAGGAAAACTAATTGCCTATCCTATTACATGACCGCCATCCAAACCGGTTGAAGATATCCCGCGCTACCATCTCCCAACGGACAGATCTAGTAACCAAACGCTCCCTGGCCTCCGTCGGAGTGAGTAAGGACCACATACGGATCAGCGCCGTAGCACGGAATACAACCTGCAAAAAATGAATAGTAGTTATTCTGTTAAAAGCTAAATCATTCTGCAGTTCCAAATTGCCCATAACAACGCACAAACTCCTACACGAATATGTCTAGCTGTATCGGACTCTATCCCATCCAGCCACGTTCCAAATAACGACCCGACCGAACTCGGAGGAGTAACGTTACAGGCAATTTGCACGGTGCGCCACAGAATTCTCACCAATGGACACTCAAAGAAGAGATGCTTAATGGTCTCGTCATGATCACAGAAACTACACCTAGTAGATCCTGTCCAATTGCGCTTAACCAAGTTGTCCTTTGTTAAAATAACCTGTTTATGGACAAACCACATAAACACTTTAATTTTCAAAGGAACTTTTACTTTCCAAACATATTTGGAACTAGGAATGGCAGTCGAGTTAATAACATCGATGTACATCGACTTAACAGTAAATTGTCCAGACCTAGTAAGTTTCCAACACAACTGGTCGGGCTGATGAGCTAGCTGGACTTCCATCAGTCTACGCACCAGATGAAGCCAAGCTTCCCATCTATCACCAACAAGCACCCTCCGAAATTGAATATTAAGGGGAATGGACTGCATGACCGTTGCAACTAACTCATCCCGTCGCTGGACAATACGATACAGGGTTGGATACTGTATTGCCAATGGTGTATCACCCAGCCAAGTATCCTCCCAGAACCGTGTATCATTGCCATCACCGACAATAAACTTTGTTCTATTAAAGAAGGCTGCCTTAACTCTCATAAGCCCCTTCCAAAACGGCGAATCAGTTGGTCTCACTGTCACCTGTGACAAGGTTTTGGAATGCAGATACTTGTTGCGGAGAATCTGCGCCCAAGTTGCGTCAGTCTGAACTGAAAGCTTATACAGCCACTTGCTAAGCAGGCATCTGTTCTTGACCTCAAGATTCTCGATACCCAAACCCCCTTGGTCCTTTGGTCGACAAATAACATCCCACTTGGCGAGTCTATACTTTCTCTTAAGTTCATCACTCTGCCAAAAAAATCTCGATCGGTAGAAGTCCAGCCTTTTCCTAACCCCAACTGGAACTTCTAAGAAAGATAGTAGGAACATCGGCATACTCGTAAGCACCGAATTAATAAGAATTAACCGGCCTCCATATGACATAAGTTTGCCCTTCCAGCAACTAAGTTTCTTTTCAAACCGATCTTCAATGCATTTCCACTCTTTGTTCGTTAGCTTACGATGGTGAATGGGTATACCTAAGTAATGCAATTGTTGCCAAACATTCCTTCCGAACTGCCCGGGCTGTCATCATACTTGCCCTCGGGGACTGGGTAAGTTGTATCTTCAGGCACCTCAAACAAAACAACAACCCGTCTATCATGCATTGTCTTTTGAATATGCAAATTAAGAATCATGTGTATGTTTCTTTCTCCTAAAAAGTAAAAACGATCCGCTTTTAACCCTCATGTTTTGTCCGTAGGTGACAGGAACACTGATCTTCAGTGCAGCGTGTGGATCAGCAGCCATCACCACTCTCCTTTCCAATGATTTTGGAGCTTGCTCGGTAAATCCCTGTGCACGCTTCATGAACGTTACCGCCATGGCTTTCTTGAGATGGCTTGCCCATGCACCAGCCTTCATCGGGAACCTTTGGACGGCGGTCCACCGGATACAAAAATCGTAGTTTGTGAAACGAGAACCGGGCAGTTTGCGCAACCCGGTCCTGTTTTCGTGACCAACTTGGACGCATCGACCGTAGCACATCTAACTATAGTATGACCAAGAAGCAACGGATGCATACCCGCCGAACAAAGTATGTCATCAATGTTTCTGTATAAATTAGGGAGTAACTTGATGTTTGAAAGGGTGGTTGTGCTCCTCTGGATTTTTCTTCCTTTTTAGGATAGTATTACATCTTTTTATTTGATGAGGGTGGACTGGTGGTTCTGTTCTGGGGATGAACTGATGGGTTACTTGTGTACAGCTCAAGATTGCTGATATGCTATATCTGTTTATTTTGCTGCTCGTATATTTTTTATTGATATATGGATCTTAGGCAGGAGATCGCTCACTTAGTATGATCACAAAATTATTGGTTGTTTTTCTAATTAAAAAGGCCTATACAGAGTCCGGCCACCTTAATTAGTTTCTGAAGTACTTCCTCCGTCCCAAAATAAGTGTCTCAACTTAGTACAAAGTTGAGACACTTATTTTGAGACGGAGGAAGTATAAACTAGAGACTCCAGCATAATCATTTTGCACCCTGAAGCCGGCAACAATTTGCACCCGAACAAAAGAGAGTGCTTATTCAAAAAAGAAGAAACAGGGCGTACTTGATTCTTGATTGATGCAAATCTTGCAAAGAACAGTTTGCATCCTCATAATTCTTCATAAGTTCTAATCAACATTATTCGGAACAACAAGTTTTCATGTAATCGTCGTAACATAAGTAACCATAGGTTGTTTGGGAGTAGAGTAGTTGCACAAACGGCCACCCACACCATACAATACTATCAATAGGTATCTCTATCCTCATCCAGGAGGAAGTTTTTGTCGATCGAGCGAACTCATGTAGTTTGTTCACTTGCGGTAAAGAATGTCATAGGGGCCACACCTACACAGCAAGGTAAAAACAAGGGCGCGCCATCGGGTGATTGCAAGTCAGCGTCGTCGCTTCCTTACTCCTGCATGACAAGGTCTCCTGCAGGCTTCTCTCGTACAGCCATTCAGAACTACAGCTACAAAAGATAAAATAACTTGTTTGTAAACCAGAATATAACTAACAGGAAATAAGGTTATCTTAAACATATCATCAGGAAATTTCGAAGAATCTCAAGTCAAAACATACACACACCCTTTTACAACGAAATTGAGCTCCTGAAACAAACGTGAAGACACTGGGTCATGTATGTAATTTATGCTATATCATGAAGAGAATGTCAAAGTGCTACAGGACCCTATCCCTCTTCCAGCAGTAGTGGCGAAACAACATCATAAAAACTCGACAAAAGATCATTCTGACTAATACATAATGCTGAATTATGTTCATAGTGAGTTTAGTGTTAGCACCAAGAAGTTAGAGCTGTTAGATGGTGCCCATAATGTAGCAAAAATGTGAAAGCAAAACTACAATCAACAAGAACAACACAAAACATGGCAAACTGAAAATTTTATACAGCTGTGAAAGAATGAGCCATTCTAGTGCCCTACCCATGTAGTATTACCAAGCCTAGTTGTATTACACTTCCATGCAGATCAGGAAAGGAGTACCATCATCATTTGTCTGAAGTCTATCTTGCATCTTCGTTCTGTAAAATGGTTGAAGCGTTCCTACTCTCCAACAGGGAGAGCCGCGTGGTATTTATTGATAAGAGGCGGTGGGCCGATTGTTTAGAGGATGTGTACGCTCATAGGAAGCATATGGCTTAATGAAGACCATTAATTCTCATCTCAATCCCTCCCAACTCTGGCAAGAAACCACCATCGACCCTATTTTCTTTATTTCTCCCCGACCAGCCAGGAAATCTTTGATTTTACGGTGCCTCAACGTCGTGAAAGAGCTTCAGGTGTTGCACCATCGATGCGTCGTCTCTGAATGCTTCCTTTGCTACTGCTAGGTGCGATCTCCCAGCAAGGCGTTTTCCTTTGAAATGTTATCTAACACGGGCGGGCGTTCTGCAAACGTCGGAAAAAAAAATCTAAGCAACAATGCTTCTCCTAATTCGCCTCTATATCTACTGCTGACTGACTGCGGCTTTCTGAAGTTGCATCCTCTGTAATGAGTTTAATGACTTCAGAATAACCCTGATTTTTAGAAAGAAAATATATTAAAACAACAGTTAGATATAATTCTCCTGATTAAGCTTCAGCAATAGCTGACCAACAACATGAATAAAATTGGTAAAGATTTGATGTCAAATTTATAACAAAAATAATAAAAACAAGCCCTATTTAGCGTATAAGGCCTTCATCTTAGCAAGCTGCTTGGCCGCTGAGGCCTCAGCTTGGGCCTTGGCGGCGTAGGCTGTCTGTATGGTCCTTGGTCCGGAGTAGACCGTTCTGCATTACCACAGATAGCAATGACGTCTTTATGAACCGACACCTTCAATTTCATGTATGCGTAATGAGGCACGACGTGAAACCGTGCGAACGTTGTTAGACCGAGCAACCCATGATAACCACTCTGGAAGGGGACTATGTCTATGTCTAAGTTGAAAGCTTCGATGTGATAGTTGTCGGGAGTACCGAACACCACGTCTTAGTGTGACTCTCTTCATGCATTGAGCCTCCATGCCTAGGATGATACCCTTAAATTTGGTATTACTAGCCTGAATGCGCAATGAGTCAAACTGCACCATTTTTAGTGTCTATGTGTAGATGAGGCTTAGACTGTTGTTGCCATCCATCAGGATCCTGGTCAGATGGAAGCCATCAATGATTGGGTCGAGGACTAGTACGGCGGTTCCGCCATGGCGGATGCCTGTCGGGTGATCCTGATGATCGTCCGATATCCCACCATAGGTTGTACTCCAGTTAAGCTGGTTCCACCACATATACCTTGTGGAGCAAGCACTTTCGTTCCCTCTTGGTGATGTGGGACCCGTAGATCGTGTTTATGTCCTTCACCTCTGAGGGAGTTGCTTTTGTCTGGCATTACTTGGTCCAGGCTGGTGCCCGTCCCCGTCGTTATTGTTGTGGGGGTTCTGCCTTCTGGGGTTGTTATTTCCGGTATGTGAGGCCTGCTTAATGACCCAACAATTGAGATTTGTGTGTGCGGTAGGCTTATGGGCTGTCTCAGGACGGATGGCGCATGGCTAGTCTAGGATTCTATTCAACTCAGACTCAATGCCTCCCTTCTTTCCCTAGAACGGCTTCTTCTTGCCACCCTGGTGTTGGTTGCCGAATCCGATGTTGACCTCGCCATCCTCGGCATCGCTATCACTTCTGTTATGGCGCTTATTTCATCTATTGCGTCATGGCTTTCCGTTTCCATCACGCACCTCGGATGTCCCGGGATTGTTGCTCCGCCCCTTCTTCTTGGTGAGCCAGTTGTCTTCCGCGGCACGGAATTTTGCCATCATAACCGTGAGTTTGGACATGATCTTCTGCTTTACATGGCCAAAGTCCCTGGAGAGCCATTCGTCGTTGATGTTATTCTTGAACGATGCGAGGGCTTCAACATCTGGACAATCAATGATCTCATTCTTCTCGAGAAAACGATTCCAGAACTTATGAATGGAGTGGCACAGTTTCTACACTACAAGTGCAAGATCATCAACATCTGGAGGATTAACGTATGTGTAGTCCTAGAAATTTTCCATGAACTCGGACTGTAAATCTGCCCAAGTATCGATCGACCCTGGCGGCAGAGTGTGCAATCAGTGCCCAGCTGAGCCTTCCAGCTTTAGTGGCAGACATTTTATGGTGCATAGATCATCAATAATGACCACATGGACCGCGAGGATATAGACTTCCGTCCAAATCGAGGAATCCGTCATACTTCTTGCAGTTTACGACATTGAGCCCATCGGGAAAGTTTGAGCCATCACCAGATCTGAGAAGTAGGGCGGATACATCATCGGGGGATCATATCGAGCAGGGTTGGCCTCATAGAGTGACGTGGGTCATAAACCCCGACGTCCCCGTATTTGGAGTAGGTCTAATGGTCCTTGTACTTGGCCATAGAATGGACAACTCAGTATGGTCTCCATCATCGCTATCTTCTTCTTCATCAATTCAGACAGAGAGCCAAGCGTTGGGAGCTCATAGTATAATTCTGGGAAGGAGGAATTCCCAACTACAGATGCACTAGTTCCACCTTGTTCGGTAGACGACTCGGGCTGTAAATCAAACATGGCCCTTTTAGGAAAAATTAGGCGAAGAACTACTATTCATTGGAACAGATGATTGACTTTTACCATGTCCCCCAACCACACAATTTTCTCCACTTTATAAAAGAGGTCATATAATTTCTCATCCAAGCATTCCTTCAGCCGATGGGGGAATTTTTTCAACATCCCTACATCCAAGCAGGATACGAGCATATTCAGGTTTATGCAATGTGGCAGCATCAATCTCCAAGGTGATCCCAACCAAAGCACCAGCATAGGAAACATGCTCCACACATCTTTTTTCTATAGGAACATTGTTACGGCTCCTAACCTAAGCTTTCCGCAGATCGGCCTTAGCGCCCATAGCGCCGACCAAGGAATAATGCAGACAATACCCAAGCCATCTTTCAGAAGGACGTATTTACCATAGAAGCAAGATCTTTCAACCTCTTTGGCATTAGGAAACCTCATGAAAAATTGAGTAGGACTGATAGGGCGAGTAGTGCAACCCCATTTTGAGGTTTTTGAGAGAAGAAACCTTTGAATTCATTCTCAATTTATTTAATAGTAGCAGATCCTTCCACAATAGTAATCACATCTGTACTAGTTGTATCACACTAGCTTTCTTAGCAGGACACACAAATCAGGAATGTAAAAGAAACCTTGGCCAGGAGACTGAAAGCCGCACATGAAAGGAAGACACTCCCAAGGACAAAGAGATTGACACAACCGCGCCATATGTCCGAGTTTACCACCCTTTTCACACCTACTCGTCGGACAGCGAGGAGCGAAATGACCTGATAGATTGCGGTTGTGGCCTCCTCCGCAGTTCCGCGCGCAACCCCCTCACCCCGCCCACCAAACTTGTCTCCATCACGATCAGCTATCAGAGTTGATGCAATGGATCACGAGGAAACAGATCCCGCTGCAACCTGAGTGAAGAAACACTTGTCGCCAGCGACCTTGCCCGACCACAACTCAAACGAATTGGCAGGAGGAGGAAGAGGACTAACCCTAGATCTGACCCACAGATGACCAAACAAGGACCCGAGGTGTGAATCGCCAGGGACGGAGCTGGAATGGAGAGGGGTAGGTGGTTCCAACCCATGGCTCCCTAAGAGCATCTACAACCGGACTTGGAAAATCCGCCCCCTATACATCCGTAGACGCACCCGGGCACGCCTACGGGCGCATACGGATGGCCCCTCATATCTTGTGCCCGGAATCCACATATCTCAAATCTGGACTCTCAAATTCATGCACATCCATCATACATGCCAATGTTGCAAGTAAATAGCAAATGTTGGTACCGAAAATACATAGCTCTTACATAAAATCTATTTTAAGTGCACAACTCAAATATTAAGCTCTTTGGTTTCCATTATGGGTCCACATATGCTCAACAAGATCATTGATTAGCTGCGCGTGCACCTAATGATCCCAAAGATCTGATGCATCTGTAGAAAGTTGATAAGCTGAGTTGCATCTTGATCCTTCGAGATTTAAACTTGTTCTCCAGGTGCTTCAAAATTATTGGTTTGGGCTACACCATCACCCTCATCATTGACAATCATATTATGTAAAATAACACAACATGTCATGAGCTACCACATATTTTCTTCTTCCCACATCATTGCAGCTGCCCGAACAATTCCCCAACGAGCTTGAAGAACTCCGAATGCTCTCTCCACATCCTTCCTAGCTGCTTCTTGCATTGTTGCAAAGTGGCTTTGTTTGTTGCCCTGCTGTTCGAATATGGTCTTGACAAATGTCATCGACTGAGGATAGATGCCTTCGGCAAGATAGTATCCCATGTTGTAGTCAGGACCGTTCACAATGTAGTTGCACGGTGACGATTCCCCATTACAAAGCCTCCTAAACACCGGAGATCGTTGAATCACATTGATGTCATTGTGAGAACCCAACATTCCAAAGAAAGCATGCCAAATCCATAAATCATGTGATGCCACCGCTTCTAGTATGATGGTGACCTCTTTGGTGTGACCTTGATACATACCCCGCAAATCTTTGGGGCAATTCTTCCATTGTCAATGCATGTAATCAATTGATCCAAGCATTCCTGGGAACACTTTGGCCTCTCCAATAGCCAACAACTTTTCTGTGTCCTACCCATTTGGTTCTCTCAGATACTCTGCTCCAAACACCTTCACCACGGCACGGGCAAACTTGACAGTAGTCTTCAAGCATGTGCTCTCCCTCATCCTGACCATCTCACCAACGACATCTGTGTTAGTATGATACGTCTCCGTTGTATTTACTTTTCCTAACGCTGTTGCTCTTGTTTTAGAATCTAATTTGCATGATTTGAATAAAACTAACCTGGACTGGCGCTATTTTCAGCAGAACTACCATGGTGTTGTTTTTGTGCAAAAATAAAAGTTGTTGGAATTGGACAAAACTTTTTGGAGATTTATACTAGAATAAATAAAAAATACTGGGACCAAGAAGCACCAGAGGGGGCCCCCTGGCTGACCACAAGACACCAGGGCGCGTCACCCCCTCCAGGCGCGCCCTGGTGGGTTGTGGGGCCCTTGGGTGCCACAGACCCTAATTTCAGCACTATAAAATCCTATTTTTGGAGAAAAATATAGGGAGGAAGTTTCATCGCGTTTCACGATACAGAGCCGCCGCCGCCTCTTGTTCTTCATCGGGAGGCCAGATTTGGACCCCGTTTGGGGCTCCGGAGAGGGGAATCTTCGGTCTTTGTCATCACCAACCCTCCTTCAACACCAATTCCATGATGCTCCCCACCGGGAGTGAGTAGTTCCTTCGTAGGCTCGCTGGTCGGTGAGGAGTTAGATGAGATTCATCATGTAATCGAGTTAGTTTTGTTAGGGCTTGATCCCTAGTATTCACTATGTTCTGAGATTGATGTTTTTATGACTTTGCTACGCTTAATGCTTGTCCCCGAGTGCCATGATTTCATATCTGAACCGTTTATGTTTTCATCATTATATCTATGTTCTAGATCTCATCTTGCTAGTTATATGCACCTGCTACGTGTTATGATCCGTAAACCCCAGGGTGACAGTAATTGGGATACTTTCCGGTGATGACCGTAGTTTGAGGAGTTTATGTATTCACTATGTGTTAATGCTTTGTTCCGGTTCTATATTAAAAGGAGGCCTTAATATCCCTTAGTTTCCTTATGGACCCCGCTGCCATGAGAGGGTAGGACAAAAGATGGCATGCAAGTTCTTGTCCATAAGCACGCATGACTATTTACGGAATACATGCCTACATTATATTTATGAATTGGAGCTAGTTTTGTATCGCCCTAGATTATGACTGTTATATGATGAATACCATCCAACGAATTCACCAATCCAATGCCTACGAGTTTTCCACATATTGTTCTTGCTAAGTTACTGTTGCTATTGCTATTGTTTCAACTGCTACAAAACTGTTACTGCTGCTACTGTTACTACTACTGTTACCACTGCTATCAAAATTACCATATTACTGTGCTACTGATCACTGTGCTGCAGATTATTTAATATCAAGGTGTGGTTGAATTGAAAACTCAACTGCTAATACTTGCAAATATTCCTTGGCTCCCCTTGTGTCGATTCTATAAATTTGGGTTGAATACTCCATCCTCGAAAACTGTGGTGATCCCCTATAGTTGTGGGCTATCATAGTACCAAGTGCAAGCATCCTCAGAGCTGCCATGCACTTTTGCTTAGCAGAGAAACAAAGTTGGCCGCATCAATCCCTTTTGAGCTTGAAGTAGTCATCGTGTGCCTCCACTCCCTCCATAATGCGCAAAAATAATGGTTTCCGCATGCAAAAACGGTGACGAAACCATGGATCATCCTGGAAAGTCGGGTTCAGAGCAAAGTAGTCCTTCTGTAGTAGCCGTGCTCTGGACACCCTATCCCAATTTGTCACTCTTCTCCCTTTAATTGAGCCCTTGAAGTTGAGAATATGCTCCACCTGGCGGTCCATTTCCTCTTGCATGCTCATAAGCATGATCATGTCTACTTCTTTGTCCGAATCCGAGGAATCGAAGAACTCATCTTGGATCATTTGATCAAGCTCTGTTGGTCCATACTCCTCGTCCGGTGAAGCATCGGAATTCATCGTTTCCCTAAAAACACACAAAAAACTAGGTCAGACAATGTGTCGAACAGACAGAGCGCAAGGCAGAGCCCAAGATTTGCCGGACATATCGCGATGGCGTCCGGGCCAGCGACGGCGTCCATGACGGCGAGGATGGGAAAGAGGACTATTATGCTGGTGTTAGTGGCGCAGAGGCTCGGAACGGCTGCGGAGTGCGCATGGCGGCGGAGCTGTGAGACGGACGTCGCAGAGGAGGAAGAAAAGATGAGAGAGCAAATGGATTAGGTCAGAGATGGAGTTGATGCAAATTATGATGGGGTAGGGATTCTTAGGAGCGAAATACACTACCGTCGCACCGGCACGATTTCGTGCTCCCCAATCCCAATGTTTGTCGAGAGCAGTAGATGCGCCTTTCCATTTATGTAAGCCGCGCCTCGCCTCCCCTCAAGGAAATTTCCTGGCACTAGCACCTCGGGCCATACAGCGGAGTTCACTTTTAGGCCGCCCTCTCTCCCTCCTCGATCGCCCTCCCCTCAGGGGTGGCCCATAGGCTGGGCAAAAGGGGCAACCTCCCAGGGCCCCAAGAGGGAAGGGCCCCGCTACTAATTAAACTAGTAACACTATACGATCATACATCACATCTAAAAGATTATTAAATGCATAAAATAGAGCTTTAATTTGAAGGAGCACAAATACACAACACATACTAATTAATAGTTTATACCATTCAGAGGCAAACCAATCTGATTGGTGAAGTTGAGTTTAAATATATTAGTTTCCCTTTATGATGAATGTCTTAGTATCATAATGGAATTTATGATACCAAGATTTGAATGTTTAAACCAGTGCACAATTTTTCATTTGAGAAATTGGTAGAAAATCACATTTGCACCAAATCAAGCCAAGTGATTTAGATGAGCATGTCAGATAATCAAATCTTTCACAATTGTACAATCAACATGTTTGGTTCTTCGATGATTCTATTACTGAACCCAACTTGTAAGTCATATTTGTTATAACCTAAAAGTTTTATGAATATGGTTGCCTAATATATACTAGAATTCACTATCAAAATATTTGTTCGTATCTATAATATTAAAAGATATATGAAGAAACACACACACACACACACACACACACACACACACACACACACACACACACACACACACACACACAGATATATATATATATATATATATATATATATATATATATATATATATATATATATATATATATATATAGTTTATGCAATATGAGAAAATTAATTTGAAGTAATTTTTAACAAGAAATAGATTTGGTAAATCATACAATTTAAATTTTGTAGAACCAAAATTTCATTGATATAAATTACAGTTGTGTAATAATGAATTTATTATTTGAAAACATTCTTATGTGACTGAGTAATAAAATTGTATTAATAAAATTATAATAAGGTCACTTAGTTTAGAATATGTATAAAAGTTCAGTACAAAAAATAGTTATTTTACATCGTCTCGGGCCTGAAAATGATTGGGACCGGCTCTGCCTCCCCTCCCCTGTTTCCCTTCTCGCGCCCGCCATCTTTTTCGCACATGCAAGTCTACAACAAACCCGCTCTCCCACCTCACGTAGTAGTGCTTGCTGCGCTGCCCGAGGTGGAGGTGGAGGAGCTCCATGTTCCGGTGCCAGCACTATCCCAACGCCGATGAGCAGGGCTGCATCATCATACAGGTACTTCGATCCTATCTGAACCATGATGATCCGTCTCGATGTGCGTACTCCGTAGTCAGTATGATGGCCGCGACTGCATGCATACTACCACCTAGTATTTACGTACCTACAAATCTGCAATTATATTAGTGGTAGTGATCTGAGTCCTTCAGCTACATGCGTCTATGTAGTGCATATCTTACCAAAATATGTCAATATGTTAAATGCGTATATCCTACCAGCTGTGTACCATAGTTTGAATCGGATGCTTGTCATGTAAATAAGTTGTTGTACCGTGCTCTGAAGTTGATGCTTGTGATGTAAATAAGCTAACTGGTGTGAGGAAATCATGATATATTTTATGTGTGCAAATCTGATTGGTACGCATGATGTAGTTGAAAAACTCAGTTGCTATGTAAACAATGCTCTCCTTTGGCATCACATTGTAAGCAACTAACTACATTGAAATAATCTTTTCCATCAAATATCCATCTCACACACCCAACCTGAAGAGTAACTTGGTACAATTTTTTCTTTGAGTAATCACCAGGGGGAGAGGATCCCCACCTGTATATATGTTGCTCAAAGCGGCCCAAGGGCCAATGCAACAAGAGTTTACAGGGTCACGTCGGTCCGTGAAGAGAGGTAGCCGTGCCAAGACAGGGGGGCTACCTTATCACTCGGTTCTCTAAACCGAAGAGTCCAAAGATCAAAGTACCTACATAAGCTAGTAATGGTTACAAGGGGATTATGGTTTTCATTCTAAAAGCAGCAGCATTTCGTGCTGCCCAGATTTTTCAAAGAATAGGCAGGAGGATCTCTAGCCAGATAGAAGAGTCGAGGTGCACCGATGCAGGGATTGCCCACAGGTCCTGGAACCGAGATGACGTGGCGTTCGCAAGGCGCTGCCAAATTGCAGCAGCAGCAGCAGGGCACTCATCATGAAGGGAGCAGGAGAAGGACCGTCCAATCCCAAGCATACTAGCCAACACAGAGCATATATGTGTCATATCTGTGCACTCCATTGGACCTTTTCTGCAGAATGCCTTGATCACATTGGCGAAAACCATAGCATCTAAAGCAACTCCTTTGTCATGAAACAGACTCAAAGCCTCTCAAACGTTTCCACTCCTAACCAACCAGTACGCCAGATGCGCTACGGGCTCCGCAGGGTAGCCATCGTCGATGTGCCTGACCAGATTGGCAGCCTCGGGTCTCCTCCCAGACCTAAAGAGGCAATCGACCAGTGTGTTATATGTGATTGTGTCTGGGGCAATCTCCCCAGCATCGACGTCGGAGAATAAGAAACCGAGCTTGCCCTCCTTTCCAACATCGTAGAACTCATTGATCAGAATGTTACAGGTCATGTTGTCCGCCACAAACCTGTTGCAGCTGAACACGAACTTGGCAAGCTGGAAGTTGCCGGCTCGGCACAGGGATGAGATTAGAATATTGTATGTCTGCGCATTGTGTGTTATGGGCTTCTTGAGCACATCCGTGAACAGCTGATGACACGCAGCCACTTCATCTTCTTGAAGAAATGATCCATGACCGTGTTGTAAGTCACGACGTCAACCTCGAAGCCCAGCTCTTTGCACCGCTCCAGCACCTCCTTGGCCACCCACGTATCTAGATCCTTTTCGGCATAGTCCAGCAGTATGTTCAGGCCGAGCATGGTCAGATGTAACCCCTTCCCGACCATGATCTCCAGCTGCCAAACCGCATCCTCTATGTTTCTAGACTGGCAGAGCCCTGCAATGTAGATGCTGTAGGTCACCACGTGCCACATCCATCAGTTCCAGACACTGTCGTCGATAACCCTCTGCACGACATGGAAATCCCCGACCCTGGTGTGTACTGAACTTCATACATACTACAGTTATATCCCTACAAATCATCAGTACCATGCTTAGTTCTAGAGCAGAATGAGAAAGCAACCGACAGAACTGGCATATTCGAAAATACCTGTACTAACTAGACTTCATGGGCTGGCAGTCCATCAACGAGCTCAGCAGCTTCCTTGAGCACAGCATCAATTTTTGGCTCTTCACCGTCACCAGCCTCATCCAACTGGATCTCGGCTCAACCAACAGAGAGATCAACAAAATAAATCGTCAGTCACAATCGGCTGCAACTCTGCAGGGACATTTGCAATCAGAAGTAGGTCAGGCTTGCTTCTAGCTCTGGCTGCTAGCTCATGCGCCAACCGGTTCCCTTTCCTGTTGATTCAAATGATTGCACATTGCAAGAAGGCGGACAGAGTAGTTCCAATATCTGAAATGATTGGGTAGCAACCTGACTGGTTCTCTGTGTTAGAATATGATATGGGTTTAAAGATAGAGATAAGGAGTAGAGATTAAATAGGTTTAAACTATCTATGACTTGTCTTGTACTCTAAACCTCTACCCCTCATGTATTCTATATATACCCCCATACATGGGTGAGAGCAATACAACAACACAATATTCATCCATCCTATAATTTCCCACATGGTATCAGAGCGGTTAGTCTCACGGCGCCGATCCTAGGTTTCTCTACCACTTCCGCAGCACGCCGCCCCCGGGGAGATTAATCTTCTCTCCTCGGGGCGCGGCACCCGATCAGTCAAAGATTTGATCGGTTTTGTAGTTTTAGATCAAATTTTTGAGTTCATCATCGTTAGGTCGATTCTTTAGGTTAGATCGATTTCCAAATCAAATCCCTTAGGTCAATTTATTTTTAGCTACAAATAAATCCCGACCATCCTCGAATCTTGGTGAAAATCAGGTGCAATCAGGAGGGGCAGCGCTGGCCGGCCGAACAAGCCGGCAAATAGGAGAGCTGACCCAAATCCACGCGCAGGCGGCGTGTGCATGCGGCGGATAGTACTCCCTCAACAGTCGGCTCGACATCAAGCTCGACAAGCTATGTGCAGGCCAGGAGGGTTCGCGACCAGCGACGGCCCGCTTGTCTCCGAGCGATGCACAACTTCGTCGAACGAGCGCATCAGCCCGACACCTCCCCGACACGATCTACATCAACGCCACGGGCATACGAGCGCATCGACAGTTTGACACCCGGCGAGTCACATGGACTCGATCCGATCTGCATCGACAAACAGCCACCCCAGATGCCAGCCTCTACTTCGTCAACCCGCATGCATCGGATGCACCTCCACATGATCGATCTACGCCTGCATCCACAACGGGCCGCCGTCCGCACCGTGATGTGGTTGTGACACGCACGCGACCGAGGTTATCATCGCTGCTGGCAAACTGTGTGCGCCAGAATGCGTACGCGGCGTCCTCAGGCAAGCACACCGATTTGAGCATCGTCCCGATCCAATTGGAACTGGGGGCTACTCCGATCTGAGGTGCTCCCATGCAGGGGCGGATTCAGGATTTAGGCATGAGGGGGGCGAGACACAAAAAAAGAAAAGAATTGTATGGACATCTGGCAACATATGTTGGATAGATAATAACATGGGTAAGAATTATCATCTAAGACAGGTTGGTCCTTGAGTGGGTTTGCATTGTCATTAATGTTTGAGCTAGAAGCAATGAGCTTGAAAAATGACTTTTTATCATTCAACTGTTGCGACACTAAACAACGAGTAAAATTAGATTTCTAAATTACAGATTTACCTAACTAGTAAATTAAACCATTCCTTGTAAGGTATTGTACCACGATTCCTTGAAATTAATCTGTTCATGCATGACGCTGGTGAAGCAAACAATCAATGCCTAGTCTCTCGCGGATTCAATTGCCCCTTAAGAGTGCCCTCTACCCTGGTTGTGCTGGTGCCACAATGGCGCGGAAGCAGCGACGGGCAAGAGTGCGAGAGTGCGAGAGGCAGCGCCGCCACGGGCGATGGCGCAAGGTCATACCAGACCTAGAAGCCACGAACGAAATTACGGGAAGATAGGAAATTAAAACTACTAGATCTCACGGCTGCGCGTAATCCTTTTTTCTTATGTGTACGTACAACTAGCGATCACTCGATGCTTTATGGGCTTTGGGCTAGAAAGTTACGATCCATTAAACAAACGTATGACTACAAGTCTCCAGCAGGTTACCTATACGTATAAACTACCAGTACAAGAACCAAGTAACGAAACCTCGTAGGGGGGCGAGGCGATGGGGGGTGTCTGACCCCTGCTCGCACCCCTTGCCTCCGCCCCTGCTCCCATGCACGAGTCCAGGACGCGAGTACGTGGTGTCCAGAAATCAGGCATGCACGCTCATGCCTTGCAAAGCTACGATGGGATCTCCGCGGCGGTTCAGCTATTCTGCAGCCCCGCACCAGTTCGTCATCGACATCCCGTACCGCATCATGGCTTCGTCAACGCGCATGCTACAGACGACAGCGCACCACCTCCAGCACCGAGCAATCTGCAACGACGCCCGCAACACCATCGTCTACACCGACCGCTACATCCCGAGCTGAGCTACATCATCTTCTGCATGGCTGCGTCGACCATCGCCGCCGATCTGTACTGCACAGCCACACCGACGCCTCTGCATCGAGCCGAACGACATCAAGCTGTCCGACTACGCTAGGCACGAGCCAACATACTTCTTCGGCACGGCATTGACACTTCGTCGCCACGGAGGGACGCCTTCAAGCGACGCATCATCGTCGACACGT
Source organism: Aegilops longissima (assembly GCA_021605205.1). NCBI lineage: Eukaryota > Viridiplantae > Streptophyta > Magnoliopsida > Poales > Poaceae > Aegilops > Aegilops longissima. Next base: position 829,372,796 of record CM038677.1, read on the forward strand.
CGCTACGACACCATCGTCGACACTTCATCGTCAAGGTCTTCATCAATGTGGTCTTCATCACTATCATCATCAACACACCGCCGCCACCTTGTCCACAAGATGAACACCTAGCGTCCTCTGACAGACCTTTCTGCAAGACGCGACCTCGACGACGGCATGGGCCGCGTCATCCACGACGACACGAATGCATCGACACGGCGTTACTAAAGTGACGACCCTACACGGCCACACGGTTCTGGCAAAAACGATGTGTGCTCGATGGGTTTCCACCGGTCTTGGCAAAACCGGCGGACTCATCGCCCACGACACACTCTGACATCCGCAAGGTGCATCGTCCATGTCTGCAGCTCCGTCATAGCGCATTGTTTTTGCGCCTCCGGCTTTGTATGGCTTCATCATCCACGACGACTACACCATCGACCACGAGTACATCGACCACGGCTACATCACCATGATCGGCTACCTCGACATTGACATTAATGGCTACGTCTACAGCAACTCATCGGCAACAACTCCAGTTAACAGCGTCCGCGTTGTCACTAGCGTCCACGCCACTCCCGCTGTGACTACGGGAGGGAATAGAGGAGAAGGCAGGAAGGCACCAGAAGGGGACGCAGTCACCGCCTAGGTGCCGACCCATCAGAGATGCAGTTGATGATGGCGCGGCGGAGAAGACGATGAAAGCACAAGAGTTCAAATTCAGTCGTCATTGTCCGCTTCACTCCCGCTACGACTGAGGGGGAATGTTAGAATATGATATGGGTTTAAAGATAGAGATAAGGAGTAGAGATTAAATAGGTTTATACTATCTATGACTTGTCTTGTACTCCAAGCCTCTACCTCTCATGTATTCTATATATAACCCCATACACGGGTGAGAGCAATACAACAACACAATATTCTTTAACGACAGACGCACAATCAAACTCCAAAGTAACAGGGCCATGGTACAGTCTGGACAGAGCTTTCAGACCAATCAAAGCAGCTTGGCTCTTAGCTTCTTCTACCGATCGGCACAGACTCATGTGCAGACTGGCCGAGAAGAACACTTTCTCGAGATGGTTGCGTGCGACAGCTCCTGCCCAGCTCTGTCCTGAGTCAGGTGAGAATGCAGCATCGGTTTTTAGCTTGACAACTCCAGCTACGGGAGCCCTCTAGACTTCTAGAGAGCAACTTTTTCTGCCGATCGGCGGGCATGTTCCCCAGACAAAGACCACACATTTGGTGCAGTGTCCGATTTTCCTCCATCCGCCAGGCCTCTGATTTCATCATCGCATTTGAGCAAAAAGTTAATGGATCCCAAGATGGATTCATTCCTTTTCCCATGCACTACATCGTTCGTCAAATGGCATGCGCGCCACAATAGCAGAAGAATTTTTACTCTTGACTTCAACAGAGCATGTGTCTAAGAGAATAAGTAGCCAGTCATCACTTGTCTTCCGAAAAGCTTCTTCGTCCGGTAGATGCCATTTCTCTCTTAGAGCAAACCTAAGTGCTCTGCTCTTAGTACATGTCACCACAGCATGGTACTCGTCCCGGTCCTCATTCCCACATATCTCACATGTGCTATCATGCGCAATGGTTCTCCTGAATGTATTGTGTTTGGTGGCAAGTGAGTTCGTCGCCACTCTCAAGATTTTAATCTCTCTGGCATCTTAACCTTCCAGATCACATCCCAAATGCTGCAGTCTCCTACATCGCTTGATGAGCTAGATACTTCTTCGGCCTCCTTCCTACTTTGACCGCGGCGGCTGCGGCTGCCGTGCGCTCGGCGGCTGCGGTCCCGCCCGCCCCGGTGCATGCTAGCTCTGATGATTAGGGTGTCCCCGTGTTTCCCTCTGTGTCGCGGGTGTGGCGCCTATCCCCCCGCCCTCTCTCGAGTTCTAGGGCTAGGTATGTGGGTATCTACAACGTTTGTGCTGTCCGCAGTTGTGGTGTTAGTCTGTACCCCGTCTTGGTCGTGGTGTCGTCTTTGTTTTCTCCCCTCTCTGTGCTTGGTGCTTCTATCTGCGATGGATAGTGCCTCGTACTCTAAACTCTCGTTCTTATGCTGGAACGTGCAAGGGCTTGGGGACACGGGCAAGTGTGACGTAGTTAGGGACGCTATCAACACTGTCAACCCCGTCCTCGCTTGTATCCAGGAGAGCAAGCTGTCTGAGTTGCCCGCCGTTAAGGCTCGATCGTTCTTGCCTACTCGCCTCGGTTCGTTCATGTCCAAACATGCGGATGGTAGCGGAGGCGGGATCGTCACCGCGTGGGATCCCAGCGTCCTGAGCCTGTCCTCGTTCTCGTCCTCTCGTTACACGCTTACTACCTCCCTTTCTTCCACGAGGTGCGCGCTCTCCTTCATGATCACCAACGTTTACGCACCGTCAGATCATGCCTTGACGGCGGATTTTGTGGAGGATCTCCGGTCGTTCTCGTTGGGCGTTACTGGCCCTTGCCTAGTTCTTGGGACTTTAATCTCATCCGTTTCCCTCATGAGAAGAACAACAACCGTTTTGATGCCTCTCGCACGGCGGTGTTCAATTCCCTCATTAACTCTCCCGCTCTGCATGAGCTCGCCCTGTCGGATCGGCTGTTTACCTGGACGAGCAAGAGGGATCCTCCCACTCTGGCTCGTTTGGATCACGTGTTCTTTGATTCTTCTTGGGACGTCGCCTTCCCGGACTCGTGTTTGTCGTCTCGACCACGTCCTACCTCGGATCACGTGCCCCTGGTAGTGGAGGCGGCGACAAAAATTCCTTCCTCCTCGAGGTTTTTCTTTGAAAACGCTTGGCTCTGCGATCCCCAATTTCTCCCCTCTACCCTCCCTTCATGGTCGAACGCTGGGGTCGGTCGGTGTGCGGTGGGCTGCCTGGCGGCCCGCAAGAAAAGGTTCCGGGCTGCGGCCAAGGTTTGGAAAAGGTGCCACAAATTCATTCCTACTTTTGATAATAACTGCAATTCGTGATTGACTTGTTGGACTTCTGGGAGGAGTGCCGCCCCCTGTCCTTTGATGAGATGCAACTCAGGACGGATTCACGCGTGGCTTTGGCAGCGTCGATCAGGCGCCAGAGCGCGTACTGGAAGCAGCGCGGGAAGTGTCATGCTGTTTGCGAGGGGGACGAGAACACCGGCTTCTTCCACGCGAGCGCCTCCCATCGCCGCCGTGCCAACATGATCCGTGTCCTCGATGTCGACGGCGCGATGGTTCTGGACCATGCGGGGAAAGTGGCGGCCTTACTCTCTTTCTACTCCGAGCTGCTGGGCAGGGCTCGCCCCTCTGTGTGGCGTTTCGACCTTGCGGCTCTCTACCGCAACGCCGCGCGGGTGGACGCGGCTGCCCTGGTCGCGCTGTTCTCGTCCAGCGAGATCAAGGAGGCGGCGAACCTCCTCGACCGGACTAGCGCGCCCGGACCGGACGGCCTCGGCGGCTCGGCCCCGCGTTCTACCAGGCGTCCTGGAGTGTTGTCGTGGGAGACTTGCAGCGGCTTTTCGACGCGGTCCATGCTGGGACCGTGGACCTCGACGCCATCAACCGTTCATACATTGCCTTGCTGCCCAAGGGTGGGGGCGTGCCGACGCCGGGCTCTTTTCGTCCGGTCTTCCTGCAGAATGGGGACATAAAAATCCTCTGCCGCGGCCTCACCTCGAGGTTGAAGAAGCAGATCGGGGGCATCATCGACATCGACCAATCTGGGTTCTTGGCGGGGAGGAGCATCTCCGAGAACTTCGTGTATGCCGCCGAGGTGATCCAATGCTGCCACAAGCGGGGAGCAGCTGCCCTCGTGTTTAAGCTGTACTTCGCCAAGGCGTTTGACTCGGTCGACTGGGGGGCGCTACGTCAGATCCTCATGGTGCGGATTCCCCGACCGATGGTGTGCCTGGATGGACTTGATTGGGTCCTCTCGATCTGCGGTGCTGCTGAAAGGCGTGCCCGGGAAGTGGTTCACGATGCACCGTGGACTGCGGTAGGGTGACCCATGCTTGCCCTACCTCTTCCTCATCGTCGCCGATGTGCTACAGCAGATGATCAGGCAGGACGGGGGGCTGTTCCACCCTATCGTTGATGGCGAGTGTCGGTGTCAAAACTGGCGGATCTCGGGTAGCGCGTCCCGAGCTGTGCGTCTAAGGTCGATGGTAACAGGAGACAGGGGACGCGATGTTTACCCAGGTTCGGGCCCTCTCTATGGAGGTAATACCCTACTTCCTGCTTGATTGATCTTGATGAATATGAGTATTACAAGAGTTGATCTACCACGAGATCGTAATGGCTAAACCCTAGAAGTCTAGCCTGTATGACTATGGTAATGAGTATATCCTTTCCGGACTACACCCTCCGGTTCATATAGACACCGAGGGGGATCTAGGGTTACATGGAGTCGGTTACATACAAAGGAATCTTCGTAGTTGATCGCCAAGCTTGCCTTCCACGCCAAGGAGAGTCCTATCCGGACACGGGTACAGTCTTCGGCCTTCGTGTCTTCACAACCCATCAGTCCGGCCCATGGATAACAGGCCGGACGCCCGAGGAGCCCTTAGTCCATGACTCCCTCAGTAGCCCCCGAACCAGTCTTCAATAGCGAGGTGTTCGGCACACAGATTGTCTTCGGCATTGCAAGGCGGGTTCTTCCTTTAATGATTTCCAAGTAATGTATTCGGCCGTAGCCCTCGGCTTCTGCGCGTTAATAACCTCGTCTTCCACGTGTCGAGCGAATGCGGAAGGTCAGCGTATTTTTGCAAATAACACCCCATCCAGGCCAAGAAGAGCGCCTATTTATAGAGATCGGATCTTAGATCCATTCGGCATCCCGCGGAGAAAATCCCCAAAGACTACTAGGAGAAGCCATTCCAACATGGCTAGCATTCCCAGTTCTTCCTCCGACTCAGAGAAAGGCGAGTGGGAGAGGTGCTCAGTGACCCACAGTAAATTAGAGAAGCTGCAAACGCAGGGATTTCTCCCCCTGTAGATCTGGTCCCTGTTCGGGCAGGGCTAGCCTCTTTTAGCGGTGAGACCCAGGCGGAGGACTTTCCCAATCCATCCGGGGGCTTCTGGAATACTATGGCCTTTAGCTGCATAACTTTACTCCCGCCTCCATTCTGCATATTGCGGGCTATGTCGCTTTGTGCGAACTGTGGAGAAAGTTGTTCTGTCTTGACCCGCGCAACCACAAGGGGTCAATATTTGAAGTGGGCAGAGCCGAAGTATGGCGCATCCTCGAGACCGGATACCTGTCCGGCATACCGAGGAAGGCATCTGAAGAATGGCCTTCCGAATGGTTCTATATTGAGGACGTCGCTCTTCTCGACCCAGTTCGCAAGGGTCTCCCGGAATTTGCAAGCGTTCCGCTGAAGAAACGTCACAGCTGGCGTCCCCGAAGTATTGAAGAGGAGGACAGTGCGGAAGTTCGTCAGGTCCTGGGCAAGATAAGGATGCTTGCCTAGTCCGGTTTTACAATAGTTGAGGTAATGGCGACCTCCATAGCGCGAGGGGTTTATCCACTTCAATATAGAGGGCTCCCTATGTGGCACTACAATGGGAGGATGATGCCTCCCGCTGTGGTCAGAAAGGTCCGGACACCCCCGCCGCTCTAGCCAAGATACTGGCCGAGCTGTTCAAAGGGGAGGAAGAAGTATTTCTCTGCATCAATCGCAGAGACGGGTACTCAATGTACAACCCTCCCAGCTGGGTAAGTACTAACCCCTTTGCTTTTATTCACTCCGCTCTCTTAGCCATTATTAATGAATTCCTAATCCATTTATTTTGAAACAACACTGGCGGAAGGTAACTGAGGGGCTTAATAGCCCTGCCCCACAACTAGAGAACCACAACCGGGAGCTTGATCCTGGGTTTGAAGAGGACCCGGATACATTCGTGGTACTCACGGAAGGGGTGTTTTACCAGGCGAGCTATGAAGTCATGGAAGTGGCCATCATCGCCGATTATCCTGGTCTTCTTGCAGCTTCCCACGTAAGTAATCAGGAGAAATCCCTCTCGAAAGAGTTTCCTCGCACTGCCTCACCCAGCGCACGGTCTCATGCTTCAAAGGGGAGGCTTTCGGCACGTCGTGCTACGCCGGGAACGACTCCAAGGAGAGCGGCTCCCGTGCCAAGCAAGGCCTCAAGAAGGAAGGTCGGTGAAGACAAGGCTGGTCCTTCGTCGAAGAGGTACGGATTTGAAGGTATGCCTTAGCAGTCGTACCCAACCGTGTTGTTATGTTGGTGCTGTATCAGGAAAAAGGTTCGCCGGACGATGTCCGGGGATCCGGCCGGTTGCACTCCCACCAACCAGGATTTAGATCCTACCGGAGAGGCGGGGGCCGCTGTGGAGACAACGCCGGGCTGTCCTTCGGCTGAGGGTTCGGAAGATATGTCCGTTACCAACTCGGAGGTAGAGAGCGCCATGAATCATTGGTGCTGCAGGGCTGTCTTATGAGACCCCAAGTTCTCAGAAGAGGCATTCAATGCCTATAGCTCGGCCGACGCATACATCCGAGCTGCTCGAGATGGGCTTAGAAAAGCTAGAAAGCAACATTTGACAATTGTGCAGGTAAGTTTTCTTTGTCCGAAAAGGATAACCATATGCCCGTAGCCCGCGAGACTGAAAGCAGTCGGTACAACTAATTTAAGGATCGTTGTATAACCAGGTCCTTACAAAGAAGAACGACCTGCTAGCCCAAGAGCTGGAGCAGTGTCGGGCACAGCTAAATGCTGCTACCGCCGAACTGGAAAACTCCAAGAAGGCATCTTCTGGTAACATTCCCCTCCATCGAGGAACAATAATTGTATTACCAACTATACTAATACTGTTGCTGATCGCATAATAGGATCGCCAGATCAACTTGAAGAGAAGTTGAATATCGCCCAAGCGGGAGAGAAAGAGGCGAAAAGGCTACACGCCGCAGGCGAGCATGTGCTGACCCGAGTCAGAGGGGAGAAAAACAAGCTTCAGGATTCCAACACTGCATTGGCTGAATATATGAAAGATGTGCGGGCCCAGCTAGCCGACTCCGTGAAGGAGAACAAGAAGTTGTGGGGCGGCATATTCAGTATGTGTCTGAACTATCCTTAAAGTAGTTCGGAGATAAGTGGAACTGATATAGTTATGATTGCAGGTATATTGACGGGCTGCCCCGAAGAGGAGGTGTTCGGATCATCAAGTTATCTGCTGCAAGGGCTGTCGCAAGTGCACGAGCCGGCTCGGCTGGCGATGCGGAGTGTTGCCAAGGCCCTATGGCCATCCGCCTCCCCTCCAGGAAGCATGGAGAAGCTTGTAGAGATGTTCAAGGGAGCGCGGCGGCATATCCGACTATGGAAGATATCGGCCTGCCGAGAGGGTGCGCGAGAGGCCCGGGTCATGGTGAAAATGCGATATACCAAGCTGGATCCTAATCACATGGCCCGTGTCGGATCGCTAAGGTCAAATGGGGAAGAAATTCCTGTTAGTTTAGTATATGACCAAGTAGAGGTCGCCGCCAAATATTCCCAACAGGATTGTAAGTTAGACCGCCTGTTGGACGGTGTAGAGGAGGAAGTGTTTGAGTCCAAGTGACTATGTACTTTCCTTGATATATGTAACTCTAGCTGAATTGTATAGCATTTGTCATGGAAGACCTTTTCACTTCAACCACCGGACCCGAAGGTGCGGAGTGTTTCCGAATACCTGCGCGGCCGAATAGACCGGGGTATGCATGGAAACTAGGCGTAGGGGTCATAGTTGCTTGAACAGACAAGTTGTATCCGGCTAGTTATGTTATATTACATTGAGATTGTAAGAAACATCTTCTAGGGAGAATAGTTCCGTTAAGGGTTCCTTTCCCTGGGTGTGCATGAAGGAAATATGCCCTAGAGGCAATAATAAAGTTATTATTTATTTCCTTATATCATGATAAATGTTTATTATTCATGCTAGAATTGTATTAACCGGAAACATAATACATGTGTGAATACATAGACAAACAGATAGTCACTAGTATGCCTCTACAAGACTAGCTCATTAATCGAAGATGGTTATGTTTCCTAACCATAGACATGTGTTGTCATTTGATTAATGGGATCACATCATTAGGAGAATGATGTGATTGACATGACCCATTTCGTTAGCTTAGCACTTGATCGTTTAGTATGTTGCTTATGCTTTCTTCATGACCTATACATGTTCCTATAACTATGAGATTATGCAACTCCGATTACGGAGGAACACTTTGGTACTACCAAACGTCACAACGTGAATCGGGTGATTATAAAGGAGTACTACAGGTGTCTCCAAAGGTACTTGTTGGGTTGGCGATTTGAGATTAGGTTTTGTCACTCCGATTGTCGGAGAGGTATCTCTGGGCCTTCTCGGTAATGCACATCACATAAGCCTTGCAAGCATTGCAACTAATGAGTTAGTTGTGAGATGATGTATTACGGAACGAGTAAAGAGACTTACCGGTAACGAGATTGAACTAGGTATTGGATACCGACGATCGAATCTTGGGTAAGTAACATACCGATGACAAAAGGAACAACGTATATCGTTATGCGGTTTGACCGATAAAGATCTTCGTAGAATATGTAGGAACCAATATGGGCATCCAGGTTCCGCTATTGGTTATTGACCGAGAATGGTTCTAGGTCATGTCTACATAGTTCTCGAACCCGTAGGGTCCGCACGCTTAACGTTTCGATGACAGTTCGTTATGAGTTTATAAGTATTGATGTACCGAAGGTTGTTCGGAGTCCCGGATGTGATCACGGACATGACGAGGAGTCTCGAAATGGTCGAGACATAAAGATTGATATATTGGAAGCCTATGTTTGGACTTCGGAAAGGTTCCGGATGAAAACATGAAGTTACCGGAACACCGGGGGGTTACCGGAACCCCCGGGGGGTATATGGGCCTTGATGGGCCATAAGAGAGAAGAGGAAGGGCCAGCCAGGCAGGCCGCGCGCCCCCCTCCCCCCTCTAGTCCGAATAGGACAAGGAGAGGGGGGGCGGCGCCCCCTTCCCTCTTCCCCCTCCTCCAATCCTAATCCAACTAGGAGAGGGGAGTCCTACTCGGTGGGAGTAGGACTCCTCAGCAGCGCCTCCCCTAGGGCTGGCCGCACCCCTTGGCTCCTTTATATACGGGGCAGGGGCACCCCATGACACACAAGTTGATCTACGAATCGTTCCTTAGCCGTGCAGCGGTGCCCCCTCCACCATATTCCACTTGGTCATATCGTCGGAGCTTAGGCGAAGCCTGCGCCGGAGAAGTCATATCGTCATGAGCTTAGGCGAAGCTCTGCGTCGGTGGAGCATCATCATCGCCACCACGCCGTCAGGTTGACGGAACTCATCCCGACACTTTGCTGGATCGAGTCCGGGATCGCCATCGAGCTGAACGTGTGCAGAACTCGGAGGTGCCGACGCTCGGTGCTTGGATCGGTCGGATCGTGAAGACGCACGACTACATCAACCGCGTTGTTAAAACGCTTCGCTTTCGGTCTCACGAGGGTACGTGGACAGACACTCTCCCTCTCGTTGCTATGCCATCACCATGGTCTTGCGTGTGCGTAGGAATTTTTTGAAATTACTACGTTCCCCAACAAATGGCATCCGAGCCAGGTTTTATGCGTTGATGTCACATGCACGAGTAGAACACAAGTGAGTTGTGGGCGATATAAGTCATACCGCTTACCAGCATGTCATACTTTGTTTGGCGGTATTGTGAGATGAAGCGCCCGGACCGACATTACGCCAGATGCTTACGCGAGACTGGTTTCACCGCTGCGAGCACTCGTTGCTTAAAGGTGACCGGCGGGTGTCTGCTCTCTCACTTTAGTTGAACTGAGTGTGGCTACGCCCGGTCCTTGCGAAGGTTAAAACAGCACCAACTTGACAAACTATCGCTGTGGTTTTGATGCGTAGGTAAGAACGGTTCTTGCTCAGCCCGTAGCAGCCACGTAAAACTTGCAACAACAAAGTAGAGGACGCCTAACTTGTTTTTGCAGGGCATGTTGTGATGTGATGTGGTCAAAACGTGATGCTATATTTTATTGTATGAGATGATCATGTTTTGTAACCGAGTTATCGGCAATCGGCAGGAGCCATATGGTTGTCGCTTATTGTATGAAATGCAAAGCCATGTAATTGCTTTACTTTATCACTAAGCAGTAGCGATAGTCGAGAAGCAATAGTTGGCGAGACGACAACGATGCTACGATGGAGATCAAGGTGTCGCTACCGGTGACGATGGTGATCATGACGGTGCTTTGGCGATGGAGATCACAAGCACAAGATGATGATGACCATATCATATCACTTATATTGATTGCATGTGATGTTTATCCTTTATGCATCTTATCTTGCTTTGATTGACGGTAGCATTGTAAGATGATCTCTCACTAAAATTATCAAGAAGTGTTCTCCCTGAGTATGCACCGTTGCGAAAGTTCTTTGTGCTGAGACACCACGTGATGATCGGGTGTGATAGGCTCTATGTTCAAATACAACGGGTGCAAAACAGTTGCGCACGCGGAATACTCAGGTTAAACTTGACGAGCCTAGCATATAACAGATATGGCCTCGGAACACGGAGACCGAAAGGTCGAGCGTGAATCATATAGTAGATATGATCAACATAGTGATGTTCACCATTGAAATTACTCAATCTCACGTGATGATCAGACATGGTTTAGTTGATTTGGATCACGTAATCACTTAGATGACTAGAGAGATGTCTGTCTAAGTGGGAAGTTTTTTAATATGATTAATTAAAACTTAAATTTATCATGAACTTAGTACCTGATAGTATTTTTGCTTGTCTATGTTTACTGTAGATAGATGGCTCGTGCTGTTGTTCCGTTGAATTTTAATGCGTTCCTTGAGAAAGCAAAGTTGAAAGATGATGGTAGCAATTACACGGACTGGGTCCGAATTTGAGGATTATCCTCATTGCTGCACAGAAGAATTACGCCCCGAAGCACCGCTGGGTGCCAGGCCTCTCAGAGAGCAACGCCGAAGTTGTGAACGTCTGGCGAGCAAAGCTGATGACTACTCGATAGTTCATGTGCCATGCTTTACGGCTTAGAACCGGGTCTTCAACGACGTTTTGAACGTCATGGAGCATATGAGATGTTCCAGGAGTTGAAGTTAATATTTCAAGCAAATGCCCGGATTGAGATATATGAAGTCTCCAATAAGTTCTATAGCTGCAAGATGGAGGAGAATAGTTCTGTCAGTGAACATATACTCAAAATGTCTGGGTATAATAATCACTTGATTCAACTGGGAGTTACACTTCCGGATGATAGTGTCATTGACAGAATTCTCCAATCACTGCCACCAAGCTACAAGAGCTTCGTGATGAACTATAATATGCAAGGGATGACCAAAACAATTCCCGAGCTCTTCGCAATGCTAAAAGCATGGAGGTAGAAATCAAGAAAGAGCATCAAGTGTTGATGGTAAACAAGACCACTAGTTTCAAGAAAAAGGGCAAAGGAAAGAAGAAGGGGAACTTCAAAAAGAACAGCAAGCAAGTTGCTGCTCAAGAGAAGAAACCCAAGTCTGGACCTAAGCCTGAAACTGAGTGTTTTTACTGCAAGCAAACTGGACACTGGAAGCGGAACTGCCCCAAGTATTTGGCGGATAAGAAGGATGGCAAGGTGATCAAAGGTATATGTGATATACATGTTATTGATGTGTACCTTACTAATACTCGCAGTAGTACCTGGGTATTTGATACTGGTTCTGTTGCTAATATTTGCAACTCGAAACAGGAACTACGGATTAAGCGAAGATTGGCTAAGGACGAGGTGACGATCGCGCGTGGGAAATGGTTCCAAAGTCGATGTGATCGCGGTCGGCACGCTACCTCTACATCTACCATCGGGATTAGTTTTAGACCTAAATAATTGTTATTTGGTGCCAGCGTTAAGCATGAACATTATATCTGGATCTTGTTTGATGCGAGACGGTTATTCATTTAAGACAGAGAATAATGGTTGTTCTATTTATATGAATAATATCTTTTATGGTCATGCACCCTTGAAGAGTGGTCTATTTTTATTGAATCTCGATAGTAGTAGTACACATATTCATAGTGTTGAAACCAAAAGATGCAGAGTTGATAATGATAATGCAACTTATTTGTGGCATCGCCGCTTGGGTCATATCGGTGTAAAACGCATGAAGAAACTCCATCTTGATGGGCTTCGAATCACTTGATTATGAATCACTTGGTACTTGCGAACCGTGCCTCATGGGCAAGATGACTAAAACGCCGTTCTCCGGAACTATGGAGCGAGCAACTGATTTGTTGGAAATCATACATACTGATGTTTGTGGTCCAATGAATGTTGAGGCACGCGCATGGTATCGTTATTTTCTCACCTTCACAGATGATTTGAGCAGATATGGGTATATCTACTTAATGAAACACAAATCTGAAACATTTGAAAAGTTCAAAGAATTTCAGAGTGAAGTGGAAAATCATCGTAACAAGAAAATAAAATTTCTACGATCGGATCGTGGAGGAGAATATTTGAGTTACGAGTTTGGTTTACATTTGAAACAATGTGGAATAGTTTCGCAACTCACGCCACCCGGAACACCACAGAGAAATGGTGTGTCCGAACGTCGTAATCGTACTTTACTTGATATGGTGCGATCTATGATGTCTCTTACTGATTTACCGCTATCGTTTTGGGGATATGCTTTAGAGACGGCCGCATTCACGTTAAATAGGACACCATCTAAGTCCGTTGAGACGACACTGTATGAACTGTGGTTTGGCAAGAAACCAAAGTTGTCGTTTCTTAAAGTTTTGGGCTGCGATGCTTATGTGAAGAAACTTCAACCAGATAAGCTCGAACCCAAATCGGAGAAATGTGTCTTCATAGGATACCCAAAGGAGACTGTTGGGTACACCTTCTATCACAGATCTGAAGGCAAAGTTTTCGTTGCTAAATTCGGATCCTTTCTAGAGAAGGAGTTTCTCTCGAAAGAAGTGAGTGGGAGGAAAGTAGAACTTGATGAGATAATCAGTATCTGCTCTCTTATTGAAGGTAGTTCATCACAAGAAATGGTTCTGTGACAACTACACCAATTAGTGAGGAAACTAATGATGATGATCATGAAGCTTCAGATCAAGTTACTACTGAACTTCGTAGGTCAACCAGAGTAAAATACGCACCAGAGTGGTACGGTAATCCTATTCTGGAAGTCATGTTACTTGACCATGGCGAACCTACAAACTATGAAGAAGCGATGGTGAGCCCAGATTCCGCGAAATGGCTGGAAGCCATGAAATCTGAGATGGGATCCATGTATGAGAACAAAGTATGGACTTTGGTAGACTTGCCCGATGATCGGCAAGCTATTGAGAATAAATGGATCTTTAAGAAGAAGACTGACGCCGATGGTAATATAACTGTCTACAAAGCTCGACTTGTTGCAAAAGGTTTTCGACAAGTTCAAGGGGTTGACTACGATGAGACTTTCTCACCCGTAGCGATGCTTAAGTCTGTCCGAATCATGTTAGCAATTGCCGCATTTTATGATTATGAAATTTGGCAAATGGATGTAAAACTGCATTCTTGAATGGATTTCTAGAAGAAGAGTTGTATATGATACAACCAGAAGGTTTTGTTGATCCAAAGGGTGCTAACAAAGTGTGCAAGCTCCAACGATCAATTTATGGTCAGTGCAAGCCTCTCGGAGTTGGAATAAACGCTTTGATAGTGTGATCAAAGCATATGGTTTTATCATGACTTTTGGAGAAGCCTGTATTTACAAGAAAGTGAGTGGGAGCTCAGAGCATTTCTGATATTATATGTGGACGACATATTGTTGATTGGAAATGATATAGAATTTCTGGATAGCATAAAAGGATACTTGAATAAAAGTTTTTCAATGAAAGACCTCGGTGAAGCTGCTTACATATTGGGCATCAAGATCTATAGAGATAGATCAAGACGCTTAATTGGACTTTCACAAAGCACATACCTTGATAAAGTTTTGAAGAAGTTCAAAATGGATCAGGCAAAGAAAGGTTTTTTACATGTATTACAAGGTGTAAGATTGAGTCAGACTCAATGCCCGACCACAGCAGAAGATAGAGAAAATGAAAGATGTTCCTATGCTTCAGCCATAGGCTCTATCATGTATGCAATGCTGTGTACCAGACCTGACGATGCTTAGCTGTAAGCTTGGCAGGAAGGTACCAAAGTAATCCAGAGTGGATCATGGACAACGGTCAAGAACATCCTGAAATACCTGAAAAGGACTAAGGATATGTTTCTCGTATATGGAGGTGACAAAGAGCTAGTCGTAAATGGTTACGTCGATGCAAGCTTTGACACTGATCCGGATGATTCTAAATCGCAAACCGGATACGTATTTTTATTAAACGGTGGAGCTGTCAGTTGGTGCAGTTCTAAGCAAAGCGTCGTGGCGGGATCTACATGTGAAGCGGAGTACATTGCTGCTTCGGAAGCAGCAAATGAAGGAGTCTGGATGAAAGAGTTCATTTCCGATCTAGGTGTCATACCTAGTGCATCGGGACCAATGAAGATCTTCTGTGATAATACTGGTGCAATTGCATTGGCAAAGGAATCCAGAATTCACAAGAGGACCAAGCATATCAAAAGACGCTTCAATTCCATTCGGGACCAAGTCCAAGTGGGAGACATAGAGATTTGCAAAATACATACGGATCTGAATGTTGCAGACCCGTTGACTAAGCCTCTTCCACGAGCAAAACATGATCAGCACCAAGACTCCATGGGTGTTAGAATCATTACTGTGTAATCTAGATTATTGACTCTAGTGCAAGTGGGAGACTGAAGGAAATATACCCTAGAGGCAATAATAAAGTTATTATTTATTTCCTTATATCATGATAAATGTTTATTATTCATGCTAGAATTGTATTAACCGGAAACATAATACATGTGTGAATACATAGACAAACAGATAGTCACTAGTATGCCTCTACAAGACTAGCTCATTAATCAAGATGGTTATGTTTCCTAACCATAGACATGTGTTGTCATTTGATTAATGGGATCACATCATTAGGAGAATGATGTGATTGACATGACCCATTCCGTTAGCTTAGCACTTGATCGCTTAGTATGTTGCTTATGCTTTCTTCATGACCTATACATGTTCCTGTAACTATGAGATTATGCAACTCCCGCTTATCGGAGGAACACTTTGGTACTACCAAACGTCACAACGAATCGGGTGATTATAAAGGAGTACTACAGGTGTCTCCAAAGGTACTTGTTGGGTTGGCGATTTCGAGATTAGGTTTTGTCACTCCGATTGTCGGAGAGGTATCTCCGG
Source organism: Aegilops longissima (assembly GCA_021605205.1). NCBI lineage: Eukaryota > Viridiplantae > Streptophyta > Magnoliopsida > Poales > Poaceae > Aegilops > Aegilops longissima. Next base: position 829,388,098 of record CM038677.1, read on the forward strand.
CCTTCTCGGTAATGCACATCACATAAGCCTTGCAAGCATTGCAACTAATGAGTTAGTTGTGAGATGATGTATTACGGAACGAGTAAAGAGACTTACCGTAACGAGATTGAACTAGGTATTGATACCGACGATCGAATCTCGGGTAAGTAACATACCGATGACAAAAGGAACAACGTATATCGTTATGCGGTTTGACCGATAAAGATCTTCGTAGAATATGTAGGAACCAATATGGGCATCCAGGTTCCGCTATTGGTTATTGACCGAGAATGGTTCTAGGTCATGTCTACATAGTTCTCGAACCCGTAGGGTCCGCACGCTAACGCTTCGATGTGATTCATTATGAGTTTATAAGTATTGATGTACCGAAGGTTGTTCGGAGTCCCGGATGTGATCACGGACATGACGAGGAGTCTCGAAATGGTCGAGACATAAAGATTGATATATTGGAAGCCTATGTTTGGACTTCGGAAAGGTTCCGGATGAAAACAGGAAGTTACCGGAACACCGGGGGGTTACCGGAACCCCCCGGGGGGTATATGGGCCTTGATGGGCCATAAGAGAGAAGAGGAAGGGCCGGCCAGGCAGGCCGCGCGCCCCCCTCCCCCCTCTAGTCCGAATAGGACAAGGAGAGGGGGGGCGGCGCCCCCTTCCCTCTTCCCCCTCCTCCAATCCTAATCCAACTAGGAGAGGGGGAGTCCTACTCCCGGTGGGAGTAGGACTCCTCCAGGCGCGCCGTCCCCTAGGGCTGGCCGCACCCCCCCTTGGCTCCTTTATATACGGGGGCAGGGGGCACCCCATGACACACAAGTTGATCTACGGATCGTTCCTTAGCCGTGTGCGGTGCCCCCTTCCACCATATTCCACTTCGGTCATATCGTCGCGGAGCTTAGCGAAGCCCTCGCCGGAGAAGTCATATCGTCACGGAGCTTAGCGAAGCTCTGCGTCGGTGGAGCATCATCATCGTACCACGCCGTCGGTTGACGGAACTCATCCCGACACTTTGCTGGATCGGAGTCCGGGATCGCCATCGAGCTGAACGTGTGCAGAACTCGGAGGTGCCGACGCTCGGTGCTTGGATCGGTCGAATCGTGAAGACGCACGACTACATCAACCGCGTTGTTATAACGCTTCCGCTTTCGGTCTACGAGGGTACGTGGACAGACACTCTCCCCTCTCGTTGCTATGCCATCACCATGGTCTTGCGTGTGCGTAGGAAATTTTTTGAAATTACTACGTTCCCCAACAGTGCACGCATTAGTGTGCATGTCCGAATTGTGATGGGAAAATCACATTGTGTATAACTTCTGGGGGTTCACAATGGAGTGAATGCAAAAAACATCTTTAATTCATCGACCGAATATTCCCTTAAGAGCGCTAGCTTTCGGCTTCACCCAGTCTGAGGTACACATCCGGATGACCCGGCAGTAACAATCGCAGAGGTGCTCCCTTTATGCCCTAGCCGAACTAACTGGAACGTAGGGCATAAGCACAGGAGCCAGGCAACCCATCTTGGCCAAAATTTAAGTCATATCGATGCATATAGTGGCGAAGAAAAGGTACATATGGAAAAACACATAAGTGAAGAGCTTTGATGCTCAAATAACAATAAAAAGCTTCTTTCCAAGAAGCGCCAGGTATAATGGAAGAACATATTTAAAGATGTATGCGTTAGGGGTGTGCGGTCTAGCCGTACAAGAGCTTTAAAGAGAGAGAAAAAAGAATAATCAGAAAAGAGAGAAAAAATAATGGAAACTACAGGGAGAAGGAGATGAACAAGGAGTTCGACGCTAGGCATAGAATCTTCGGGGTATGGTCGCGTTCCAGGGGTTCTGCTCGATGCATCACGAAGACGGTACGCTCCTCCGGTGAGAACTTCGTCAATTATGAAGGGACCCTCCCATTTGGGCTTGAGTTTGTCCTTTTTCTTCTCCGGCAGTCGTAGAACGAGTTCGCCAACGTTGTAAGTCTTGGCCCATACTTCTCTGTTTTGATATCTTTGACCCTGCTGTTGGTAAAATGTTGAACGGGCTTTTGCGACATCGCGCTCCTCTTCCAGGGCATCTAGGTTGTCCTGCCGATCAAGCTCGACTTCTCTCTCTTCGTACATATGCACTCGAGGTGAGTCGTGAATAATATCGCAGGGCAACACAACCTCCACGCCATACACCAAGAAGAAAGGTGTGTATCCGGTAGTACGGTTGGGCGTGGTCCGCATCCCCCAGAGTACGGAGTCGAGCTCCTCAACCCAGTGCTTGTCTGATTCTCTCAAAGACCGCACTAGTCTGGGCTTGATGCCGCTCACAATAAGACCATTGGCTCGTTCGACTTTGACCGTTGGTTTGCGGGTGGTAGACGGAGGCGTAATCAAGTTTAATGCCGAGATTAGCACAACAGGTTTTCACCTCGTCAGCTGTGAAATTAGAGCCGTTGTCGGTGATGATGCTGTGTGGGACACCATAATGGTGCATAACACCGGATATGAACTCTATCACTGGTCCGGACTCAGCCGTTTTGACTGGTTTAGCCTCTATCCACTTAGTGAATTTGTCCACCATGACCAGCAGATATTTTTTCTTATGGCTTCCCCCTTTAAAGGGTCCAACCATATCCAGTCCCCAGACCGCGAAAGGCCAAGTAATGGGGATAGTTTGTAAGGCAGTTGGGGGCATATGGCTTTGGTTGGCGAAGAGGTGGCATCCGATGCAGCGTTGGACAAGGTCCTGGGCGTCTGCTCGGGCCATCGTCCAATAAAACCCAGTACGGAAGGCCTTGCTAACAAGGGCCCGAGCTGGGGCGTGGTGTCCACCGAGACCAGCATGAATTTCCGTTGAAAGCTGCCGCCCCTCTTCCTCGGAGATACATCTTTGAAGTACCCCAGTAGTACTTTTCTTGTAGAGCTCTCCGTCGTGAACCTTGTCGGCCTTTGAATGCCGGACAATGCGGCAAGCCTCATTCTAGTCTTCGGGAAGCTCCTTCCTATTAATGTAGGCCAAGAAGGGTTCGGTCCATGGGGCAATGATACGTCTCCGTCGTATCTAATTTTCCAAACACTTTTGCCCTTGTTTTGGACTCTAACTTGTATGATTTGAATGGAACTAACCCGGACTGACGCTGTTTTCAGCAGAATTGCCATGGTGTTGTTTTATGTGCAGAAAACAAAAGTTCTCAATAAAAGCACCAATGTCGGTGTCAAAACCGACGGATCTCGGGTAGGGTGTCCCGAACTGTGCGTCTAAGGTCGATGGTAACAGGAGACAGGGGACACGATGTTTATCCAGGTTCGGGCCCTCTCTATGGAGGTAATACCCTACTTCCTGCTTGATTGATCTTGATGAATATGAGTATTAGAAGAGTTGATCTACCACGAGATCGTAATGGCTAAACCCTAGAAGTCTAGCCTGTATGACTATGGTAATGAGTATATCCTTTCCGGACTACACCCTCCGGTTCATATCGACATCGAGGGGGATCTAGGGTTACATGGAGTCGGTTACACAGAAAGGAATCTTCATAGTTGATCGCCAAGATTGCCTTCCACGCCAAGGAGAGTCCTATCCGGACACGGTTACAGTCTTCGGCCTTCGTGTCTTCACAGCCCATCAGTCCGGCCCATGGATAACAGGCCGGACGCCCGAGGACCCCTTAGTCCAGGACTCCCTCAGCGAGCCTCCCCTGGTGCTGCAATACGCCGATGATACACTTGTCATCCTCCGAGCGGACACCGGCACCGCTGCCCGCCTCCGCCGTATCCTCGACGACTTCGCGGCGGCGACGGGGTTGGTCATCAACTTCACCAAGAGTACTCTGGTCCCCATGCACGTCCCCGAGGAGGTGCTGGTGGAAACCGTTGGTGCCCTAGGCTACGCCGTTCAGGGATTCCCGCAAGCCTACCTTGGGCTTCCGCTGTCGTGGGAAAAGCTCTGCTTCGCTGACTTCGTCCCCATGATCGCGAAGGTGGACAAGCACTTGGCTGGATGGAGGGCTCGTCTTCTCTCCCCGGCCGGGCGCTTGGTCCTGATCAATGTTGTGCTCGACACCCTCCCCACTTACGCCATGGCGGCGATGCTGCTCCCGCCGGTTGTGATCAAGGAGCTCGACTCGCTCCGCCGGGCTTTCCTCTGGAACGTGGCCGAGCGCGCCTCTGGAGCACAATGCCTGGTGGCTTGGGAGCGCGTCTGCAGGACCAAGGCGGAGGGTGGGCTTGGCGTTCGGGACCTCGTCAAGCAGAATCGCTTCCTACTACTCAAGATGTTGCACCGGCTCCACACAGCCTCCTCTTCCTCGAGACGGGCTTTGTGGGTGTGGGCGGAGCTCGACGGCCGCTCTCTTCTCTCTTCGACAGCCAGCAGGGGCGCGGGGGAGCACATCAAGGCGCTGAGCGGGTTGCTCCCTCTATACCGCGGGATCACCAAGGTGGAGGTGCGCGATGGGAGGCGGACGTCTTTCTGGCTCGACTCCTGGCTCCTGTGTGGGCCTATCGCGGTGGCTTTTCCGGTGTTGCACTCGCACACAACGGTGAAGGAGGCCACAGTATGGCAGGTGCGTGAGCGCGGCCTGGATAGCGTGCTCGTGCCTAGGCTTACCACTGCCGGCGCTGTGGAGCGGGCTGCCCTCCTAGCTCTGATCGGTGATGATGCCACGGTGCCCAGTGATGACGAGTGCAGGCCGGTGTTGTGCTTGGGCGCGCATGGGGGGATCGTCATGGCGGCCGTCTACGCCCTGGAGAGGTTCGGCGGCGTGCAGGCGTCATTCGTGATGTTCCTATGGGAATGCGCTGCTCCCTCCCGCGTTCGCTTCTTCGGATGGCTCCTGGTCCAACGACGGGTTCACACAAGAGACGTCTTGCTGCAGAAAACCATCGTCGCAGCGGAGGATGCTGCTTGTCCCATCTGCTCGTGTGAGCTAGAGACGGCGGATCACATGGTTTTTGGGTGTCCTTTCGCCCGGTCATTCTGGCGGGCTGTGGGGATCGACGTAGTCAACAAAGGCTATCATGTGGGCGCGCTCCAGGATCTGGATGTCCGGAGTGTGGTTGGAGAAACGGCATGCGCTACCTTCACGCTGTTGTGCTGCTGGCAACTATGAAAACACAGGAATGCCGTGGTCTTCCGCGGGGCGGTGCCCTCCCTCGCTCGTCTGCTTGCATGCTGTAGGAAGACTCGACCCTGTGGAGAGGATGCCTGAAAGTAGCTGAACGGTCATGCGTTGACAGATGGCTTCAGGTGTTTGTGTATCCTGGGAGGTAGCCCCCGTGCAATGTGTTCTAGGGGTTGTGTAATCCTCTCCCCTCCCCCCCTTCCGTGTAAAATTTCCTATCTCCCCCCGGGGGTGTGAATCAATAGAAAAAGAGAAAAAAAATCAGGTGAGCCCTCCTCCGGTGACCTTAAAAATAAACCTGAAACATGTATTGGTGAGTGAGATTCCATCCCAAAGATTTTGTTGCAAGGAATATGACGGTTCAAATGGATCTTGATTTGGATACTTACCATGGAAGAAAGCCTACTTTGAAATGGGAGACGCTTCGTGCCGGCCGACCGGCTAAACTTTGGGTTGGTCGCATGCGCCGCGTACGTGTAGGCCATCCTTTTTCCCGGCTCTTTTGTATACCGCCTGGTCCACTTGTTTTATTTCCCTCGCGCTGGTTGTTGTCTGCACCCCCCACCAAATCCATCAGGATCAGCCATTCCCCTTCCCTCGGCTTCTTCTTCCTCCATGGAAACAAGCTCTCACGCTTCCTCATGTTTCTACCTCCCCTACTGGGGTCAGGTGCTACAACTGCTAGCTCTGCAAGAGGCTCCCGGGGAGTGGTCGCGATGGAGATGAAGATTTTAATTGATCCTTTTTTACATCCTATATTATTTGATTTTTTTTTTGCTGCAACAGCATTAACAGATGGATACTTTATTTAACTTTTATTATATTGTTTCCATATATACTTTCTCCGCCCCGAAAGTATTGGCGCGCGCAGCACGGTTGGTCATTTGCAAAAAAAGCCCTTGTACTTTCAAAGCATTAAATAAAAAGCCCCGTCTCCTTCCTTCCTCCTCCGCCTGACTGTCGCCCGCGCGTCGTCACGGCCAGCCGCCCGTCGCCCGCGCGTCGCCACAGCCAGCCGTCTTCCCCAGAAGGTCCTGCGACGCCCATGACCAGGTCCTGCTCCGCTGATGAGCTCGCCCAGGAGCAGGACCTCCGCCGCCCACCCACGAGCGGGAGCTCCGGCGCCCGCCCACGAGGAGGGCCTCCGCCGCCCACCCACGAGCGGGAGCTCCGGCGCCCGCCCACGAGGAGGGCCTCCGCCGCCCACCCACGAGCGGGACCTCCGCCACCGATTCTGCCGCCCACCGAAGCCGCGCTGGTCCACTTCGGCCGCCGGCTGCTGCTGGTGGTGGTGGTGGCCGGTGGGCGACGCCTCTACTGCCGCTGCTGCTGGTGGTGACCGACTCCGACGCCCCGGATCCCCGAACCCATCTCTGCTGCTGATGACTGCGCCCGCCTCTGATCCTCGTCCCCCTCTCTGCTGCTGCGAGCTACTCTTTGATCCTGACAATTTGAAAATTCAGTTAACTGAGTTGTTGGCAATTTCATACAGTAGTATATATTTGAAAATTCAGTCAATTACTCTATGTTCAGTTCAATTAATTTCATTGCAGCAGCACGTTGTGGGTAAATTTCTGTAGAAATTCAGAACAAACTGTTGGAAATTTGAACAAGAATCCTGAAAAAATTCTGAAATTCCAAAAACAATCCAGTACCAAGCTTCTGAAATTTGGAAATTATCACGATAAACCAATTCGACATTCATGGTTTAAAGCTTTTTTGGATTCATACAAGTCCTGGTTGTGAAATTTACCAGCTTGTGAGTGACTTGTGAGCATTTACATTGTAGCCTGCAATGAAACATGTTTACTGATGACTGCCACAAGAAAAGTGGGATCAAAGACTGAACTCATATTATCATCGGCGACATGTGCATGATTGTGTTCAGAGCAAAAAACTGAATAGTTATAACCCACCTATGTTTTGTTCAGAATGTGTTCTGAACAGAAGAAAAACAGAATGTGTTCTGAAGAAAAGTGTGATCAAGGACTGCCTATGGAGTAGATTTGTGAAGAAGAATGTAATAGACTGAAAAACAGAATGGTTTAAATAATGAATATTCAGGATTGATAACAATCAGTTCTTTAGGTATTCAAATACTATTCCAACGGTTATTAGTAAAGCAAAGTGAAATGTATCCTTAAACATGAGACATGTTTCCAGCTTGGTCAATTTGCATTGAAGAACACAACAGAAGTATGGAAGAAAATTTCCAGTTACCAGTGCTTAACTGGTGTGCTCAAACATCAACAAGTCAATACTTGCTCCCATGCTAACTGGAGTAGTTTGCATCACACCTAATCTTGCTAATCTTCTCATTTTAAGTCAATACTTGCTCTCATTTTAAGTTCATTTCCTTTTTTATATCATAGGGTTTTTATCACTTATGCCACTAGTTGTGTCCCCCTACTCACTTTTGCCATTAAAAGTTACAACTGCTCAAAAATGTCATCTTTCTGTGAGATGTTTGCTCGAAAATGCCATTAGATATCTCAAAAGTGTCATCGTTTCGTTAGATGTTTGCTCAAAAATGCCATTGGACATCGTTATTTTCAGGTCAAACCCGTTGACCATGTTACATGACAAAAATACCCCTAGACCCACATTTCAGTTCTTTCTATCTCACAATCGAGCAATTTTACAGGAAAATAATAACATTGTTGGGATCAAGTGGGACCCACACTTTATTGTAGTGAGATAGACGGAGAGATGACATGTTGGTCCATAGGTATTTATGTAAATATAACAGGGTAAACGCGGTTTGAGCTGACAGTAATGATGTCCGGTGGCATTTTTCAGCATGCACCTAACAAAGCGATGGCATTTTTGAGCAGTTGAAATTTCTAGTGATAAAACTGAGTAGTGGGACACAACTAGTGGCATAAATGATAAAAGCCCTTTAATATTGCTTGATGATGTCCAGTGCTTGATGGCCATTTAGACAGTTGCATCAGCACAAGGGTCTTGGCTTGCAACCAAGGGTAATATTGATGGAAATATGCCCTAGAGGCAATAATAAAATGGTTATTATTATATTTCCTAAATCATGATTATGGTTTATTGTTCATGCTAGAATTGTATTGATCGGAAACTTAAATACATGTGTGAAGCTGAATTGGTATTTCAGACTCATGCCCATGTCGAGAGGTATGAGACCTCTGACAAGTACTTTGCCTACAAGATGGAGGAGAATAGCTCAGCTAGTGAGCATGTGCTCAGAATGCCTAGGTGCTACAATCACTTAAATCAAGTGGGAGTTAATCCTCCAGATAAGATAGTGATTGACAGAGTTCTCTAGTCACTATCACCAAGCTACTAGAACTTTGTGATGAAATATAATATGCAAGGGATGACGAAAATGATTCCCGAGCTCTTCGTGATGCTAAAATCGGTGAAGGTAGAAGTCAAGAAAAAACATCAAGTGTTGATGGTTAACAAGACCACTAGTTTCAAGAAAAGGGGTAAGGGAAAGAAAGGTAACTTCAAGAAGAATGCCAAGCAAGTTGTCACTCCCGAGAAGAAGCCCAAAGCTATACCCAAGTCTGAAACTAAGTGCTTCTACTGCAAAGAAAATGGTCACTGAAAGCGGAACTACCCCAAATATTTGGCGGATAAGAAAGATGGCAAAGTGAACAAAGGTATAATTGATATACATGTTGTTAATGTGTACCTTACTAGTGCTCGTAGTAGCCCCTGTGTATTTGATACTTGCTCGGTTGCTAAGATTAGTAACTCGAAACAGGAGTTGCGGAATAAACGGAGACTAGTTGAGGATAAGGTGACGATGTGTGTTGGAAGTAGTTCCAAGATTGATATAATCATCATCGCACACTCCCTATACTTTCGGGATTAGTGTTAAACCTAAATAAATGTTCTTTGGTGTTTGCGTTGAGCATGAACAAGCTTGGTTCGTGTTTATTGCAATACGATTATTTATTTAAGTCAGAGAATAATTGTTATTCTGTTTACATGAATAAAACCTTCTGTGGTCATACACCCAAGGTGAATGATTTATTGAACGATTGTAGTGATACACATATTTATAACATTGAAGCCAAAAGATGCAAGGTTAATAATGATAGTGCAACTTATTTGTGGCACTGCCTTTTAGGTCATATTGGTGTAAAGCGCATGAAGAAACTCCATACTGATGGACATTTAGAATCACTTGATTATGAATTATTTGATACTTGCGAACCATGCCTCATGGGCAAGATGACTAACACTTCGTTCTCCCAAACAATGGAGCGAGCTAATGACTTATCGAAAATAATACATACCGATGTATGCGGTCCGATGAGTGTTGAAGCACGCGGCGGGTATCATTATTTTCTCATCTTCACAAATGATTTGAGTAGATATGGGTATATCTACTTAGTGAAACACAAGTCTGAAACATTTGAAAAGTTCAAAGAATTTAAGAGTGAAATAGAAAATCACCATAACAAGAAAATAAAGTTTCTACGATCCGATCGCAGAGGCGAATATTTGAGTTACGAGTTTGGTCTTCATTTGAAACAATGTGGAATAGTTTCACAGCTCACGCCACCTGGAACACCACAGCATAATGTGTGTCCGAACATCGTAACCGTACTCTATTGGATATGGTGCGTTCTATGATGTTACTTACCGATTTGCCTTTATCATTTTGGGATTATGCATTAGAGACAGCTGCATTCACACTAAATAGGGCACCGTCTAAATCCGTTGAGATGACACCGTATGAACTATGGTTTGGCAAGAAACCAAAGCCGTCGTTTCTTAAAGTTTGGGGTTGCGATGCTTATGTGAAAAAGCTTCAGCCTAATAAGCTAGAACCCAAATCGAAGAACTGCGTCTTCATAGGATACCCAAAAGAAGCTGCTGGGTACACATTCTACCACAGATCCGAAGGCAAGATCTTTGTTGCTAAGAAATGGATCCTTTCTAGAGAAGGAGTTTCTCTCGAAAGAAGTGAGTGGGAGGAAAGTAGAACTTTATGAGGTAATTGTACCTTCGCTCGAATTGGAAAGTAGATCATCTGAGAAAACCGTTCCCGTGATGTCTACACCAACTAGAAGAAGAAGCTAATGATAATGATCATGAAACTTCAGATCAAGTTACTACCGAACCTCGAAGGTCGTCGAGAACATGTACCGCACCAGAGTGGTACGGTAACCCTGTCCTGTAAGGCATGTTGTTAGACAACGGTGAACCTTCGAACTATGAAGAAGCTATGATGAGTCCAGATTCCAATTAATGGCTTAAGGATTGAAATCTGAGATAGGATTCATGTATGTGAACAAAGTGTGGACTTTGGTGGACTTGCCCGATGATCGGCAAGCCATTGAGAATAAATGGATCTTGAAGAGGAAGACAAACGCTGATGGTAATATCACTGTCTACAAAGCTCGACTTGTTGCAAAAGGTTTTCGACAAGTTCAAGGTGTTGACTACGATGAGATTTTCTCACTCGTAGCGATGCTTAAGTCTGTCCGAATCATGTTAGCAATTGCCGCATTTTATGAAATCTGGCAAATGGATGTCAAATCTGCGTTTCTTAATGGATTTCTTAAAAAAAAGTTGTATATGATGCAACCAGAAGGGCCGACTACATCGTGATTGTTCTGCGCATTTGGAAGCCTCTGGGAAGTCATCACACGATGAATTTCATCTGTCCTTCGCCTCAACATTCGGATAACAAGTACATAAGATCCTGTATCGTATTTTTTCTAATCTTATTCATTTAATCTAAATAGTTTTGAAGGTCACCGATGGAAAATATTTCCCACTTCACATGAATCGATAACCATTCAGATTTACATTGAACGATTTGTGCTACTGCCGTCTAAATGTCCGTAGACAAGTTGTTTGATGCAAGTCCAACTAGGCTGCATATCATTGTTACTGAATTAGTATAGAGTATGAATTACCGAAAAGCTCCTTTGGTGCATGGCGTCTAGTGGTATACTTATCGGCACCACTCGTTTGCATGTGGATCGCCATGGTGCATTTATGAACCAATGTATAACAACTCAACAGTTCTTTTATAGCAGGTAGTATATCACGGTTAAAGCACATGGTTTGGTCCTGGGTCCATTCACTAGTAGTAGCTAATGTTCCACGATCCATCTCCTTAGTATGACGAAATCTGGTACTGGTAGTAACTTGGACCAAACCTGGTACACCTGATGAGTGGACATGTAACGAATCGGTGGGTGTTGCCACTACCCGGCAAAATGCCTGCCAACTAGTCTGGCCCCACACGTTCTGTCCCACCCATCCCGACCACATGATTTTCTTGCACATTCAAGAAGTTTAATTAGTTCACGATAACCAGTCACTTGACTCATTATAGTACTTTATAGTACTGTAGCTCCGACCGTTGTATAAATGACTGATCGCTGGATGACATGCATATTTAAGAAGCCACCCTTTCTACATGCACTGTGTGCTAAACATTATTAGCCCGGGATTTAACTCTTCCATAGGATGAACAAAAAGTTTGATTTATTAGCCAGCGCTTGAGCCAGTTCCACTGTCATGAGCTAGTAGCATTCTGTATGTAACCATTTGTTCTACAACTCATTTACTGTTCTTCTCCCCCTCCTTCAGCACTCACCTACCCAAAGAAGCTCACCCCCGTGTTGAAGAACAAGCTATCCATGGTTCCGCCCCCCACACCAGCCCCCCACAAGGCTCACGATCCATAACCCCCATCTCGACGGAATTCATGAGCTGCTTCAAGCACCACGACCCCAATCCGCCCCCGGCTTATCAGGTATGGAAAAGCTATAGATCAAAACCACAATCCAAATTGATTTCACCCTAGATCCTGGAAACCATGTTTCATGCTCAAGTTATTCCATTTTAGCATCCTAGCACACCTTAGATCGCCCAGCAATTGCATAGTTTTACTAAGTTACAGTTCTTATAATAGTCACCTTAATGGTTAATTTGGTAGCCGTCTCACCAAGATTTATTCTCACAGAGCCAGATCTTCAAGTGTTTGCCTGATGTCCAGCCGCAGAAACTTTCTCGAAGCCCCCCCCCCCCAATCCAGATGCAGTCCCCCCAATATATGATAGAGTGGGAGAGCAAGCCAGGAAAATGCTGACAGATGCAACACTTACCTCTTGCATATCTATTCACAAGTTTTGTTGCGTCGTCTCCCAGTTTAGTAACTTCAATCGCGGTCTTGTGATGGAGACGGTTTCGGAGGGTTAATGCATCTAAAAATAGCTCACAAGCTTAATTTGAAATTCATTGCATCCTTGATGGTCCGAGTAGATCCGGATGAATGCATTTTAGCACTGGACGAAACAAGGAAAATACCAATTACAGCAGAAATAAACGATGCATTTGGTCTGCCGCAAGGAAGCAGGACCATTCCTCCAAGCCACTCAGATTTATCTGAAGTTTGAATAGAGTTCAGCAGGTTGGCATCATCCATTAGTACCAAAGGCGTAATAGTTTGAAGGCTTCTGAATTTATCTTATCTAAGGCACTAGATGAGAATTCAAGCAAAGTGGAGTGTGAATGCTTCAAGACAGCTTTTTAAATTTTCTTAGTTGGTCATGTTATGAACCCATGCGCCAAGCACGACTACACAAGTGTTGATTACTGGGCAGCACTGGTTGTGCGGTCGGAGATAAATTCCTACAATTGGTGTAGGCTTGTCAAAGACAGATTGATGGAAGGGGTCAGAAAAATCAAGACCGACATTGACAATGGGAACACAACAATCCACATAGTTGGATGTCACCTTCTCCTCCAGGTATATTGCACAACAATCTCAATATTTTTGCACTAGTTATCATTTCAATCACATATGTACTGTACATAGGTTATTGCTTTGGACAAGATTGAAACATCCAGCAAGCACATCGAACAGAATATCCTGCCGCGTGTCAAAGTTTTCGATCATGAGTCGGTGAAGAAGGCAATAGACTCAATTACTTCCCACCATGGTCAAAGAAGTTATTTTCGCTGGCACCGAAGTAATCATGAACTAATGTTGGTCGCTTGCACCGTCATAGTATTAATTCATTCCTTTCCTGTCATACTTCTTTTGTAGTTTGATTTAAAGGACTTTGTTCACCCACTGCCTAACAGAATTTATATCCTACCAACCTCACCACCCATGAGATTGCTGATCCTTCATGTTCGAAGCCCAAAGCTCGCGTTGCAAACAAGTTTAAGCCACGCAGCATGATTGGACCTGTGGAGTTTGCCAACATAATGCGCCAGAAGTACCCAAACATGGTAGTGCACTAAACTTTTCCCGTATTACCTAGTTTACCATTTACTTGGCAAAACCATACTTTTACCTGGTGTGACGTCGGTGTTTTGCAGGCAGATGAATTTATTGGAATCATATTAAAAGAGCACAACACCAGGCTAATGGCAAACATGAGTGAGATACGGTACACAACTCAAATGGACATGCTGAAATTTCTAGATGAGTTAGCGGCATGCTTGGCTAGCAAATGCATATGTTGTCAACTATCTGGTCTCGCTAAATGCTGATTGATAGATAACCAACAAGCAAGTTCATTTCACCAATCATGCTTACCGTTTGTTCTAGGCAGCTTTGTATTCTTTATAAGAATGTTTTAATTCTTTGTCGCCTTGCATTTTAGATCCGACCAAAAACAATATCTGCTAGGACCTTGCACATATGGCGCCCGCGGAAACTTCAGACACCGAAGGTATTGCTCTCGTCACTTTTAAAACGTTGTTTCTCTTGTTGAAGCTCATTTTAACACTATTAATTATTACAACTTACCAATGAACAAATTACCAGCAGGAAGCTCAACTGGACATGTCCATCAAGCTCTCAAGAGAGTATATGTACACAACAGCGACAATACTTACGACAACACAAACATCAGTATTTTTTTGCCCCCTCCTTTGCAGTATTTAAGAATTGTTATTTCATAAAAACAACCCATCCCCAACTAATAACCGTGTTGGTCCAATTTCAGGTCAGAACAATAAGCAACATAGCAATGAACAATGTTGTTCCGTTCAACACATCAACCCAGCCCATTTAGCGATGTCACCAGGCCCATCAGCATTGCCCCCAAACTCGTCTGCTGACCTCATAAGCCTTGTTTACTATCATGACCAACTCTTTTCCAATCTATTAATGGAATATGAAAATAGGTCTGGAGTTGTGTTTTCACAATTATCAGAGAAGATCCCACACACCACTCGATTACCTTGCAAGCCATTTGCACCAGATCCTTGTGCTACCCATATATTGCCCCCTTCTTCTCAGTACGATTCAAGCAGAATCATTGTTGTTTGCATATCAAATGATAGTGTTGCCAACATGTCCAGGTAATCAGAAATTCAGCATAAACAAATTTAGCTTTTATCCCTATAACAGTATCATTTGAGATCATTCTATTCATGTATCGCTTATCAGGACATGGACCGAACACACCACTCCTAGGCTTTTGTATTGAAGGGAAATACTATACGAGAGCAGGTCATCTGCAAGGAGGCAATGTGTCATGAATGTTGTGCCCTAATTGTGCGGCGCATATCACAAATCGAAAGGACCAACTCAAAAAACTTAGATGGTGCAATTTGGCGAAAATTCATGCAGCCAGACTTTACGGTTCGTTTCCACCTGCAATCCCTTTTCCGTGATTTTTGTTATAAATGATCCATCCTCACCTGTGTCATGAACACCAACTTTTGCAGATTCTGGTCATCCACAACATAGACCCAACGTTCGCCATTTCAGTCCAAACAGAACTCCTCACGGAGAAACACATCGACCAGTGTCGAACGGTACATCACCTAGATCGTTTTTTTGTTACACCACACACTGGTATACTAGTGTTTCTAACATGATTAATTTTATTTTCATTATTGTAATGCAGTTGATTTTCCCAACACCTCTCCATTACGGCTGGTGCTGCTATGTGTTAGATATGTTGAGGAAAAAGATTGTCGTTATCGACCCTCAAGCAGGCCCTTTTGGTTTCACTACCGATCGTGTCAAATTCCACGAGCAAATCAGCCACTCTATCCATGTGGCATTTTTCAAATGTGTAGAATCTTTATTCTCTAATTGGCCGTGCACCTCTAACGGATGGACCAGGGAATTCTCAATTTTGATGGCAGAAAAAATCACAAGGTATTGTTGTTACTCCACCAACTTCGGTAATAGTCGTTGAGGATCACGAACCATAGATACATTACATCAATCGTTTAGATCTATTAATTTACGTCTCATTGCCCTCATTAGTGAGCAGTCCGACATCTACTCTCTTTTCATGGCAAGGCACTATGACGGCGAGTCACTAATAATCCCAACCACAAAGGTATGTATACAAATTGTTTTTTGGATTCCCCCAATTTGTCTGTAATCATTTATTTCTGAAATATTCTTCCAGCAAAACATATCTTCCTATCTTTTCTTTAGCGGGAATCTTCTTATCGGCTGGCCACACTACAAGAGGTCATGAAGCCTGAGGACAACAAATCAGATGCACCACACATGGCAATGCAGCACATCAGAGCATCTATAAGCAGTTTGTAGTGGAAGTAGACATTTTCACGACCCAAATGAGAAATGTAACCTAGTCGGCTTTTTTTTAGAATTACATTCCAGGTTTCAGGAGTCTGTTTTGCATAAATATCATTTTTTTTGTACTCACAGTACCTATCCAGGCAAACATAACAATTTTTAGACATTTCTTGTTTATTTAGCTCATAGAGGCCCTCGGGAACAAAACAATGCCACAAGCATAGCAGCACACCTTACATTAAAATAGTTTTTTACACGGTTACGCACTCACTATTATATCGTACATATCACGTATGGGTTTTTTTAGCAAAATAAATAAACAACACATGCATAATTCCTAGGAAACTTAAGTCCAAAATTTTTGCTACTAGCAAGGCCCAGTTACGCAATCACGAGTATGTGATTGTTAAAAAATACACACTTACAAATTAGTACAAATATTGTTACTTTTTTTTTCTAAACACCTAACTATTGCGCATAAATCTGTCATTTACACGATTGTGTTGGGTACTGACCTTCATTTCCAAGTGGATGTTGCTTCTCCACAAATATCATGTACAGAAACCTCGCAAGATCTAGCTTCGAAACTCTCCGCAGGCTCCCGGGGTGGGTTGTTGATGGATAGATCGATTCCAACCTTCCACGTTCCTTCATGCTCTACACCATCTGCATCTTGCCCATCAAGGGATAACACAGTATCCACACAGTGGCAAACCCTTGACGATCCTGATGAACAATTTGATGGCGCATGCATTACATCTCGTAATCTTTCTAGCAGGCATTTTTCTAGTAGTGTGGGGAACTGGATCTCAGTATAAGCTAACCCTAGCCCTAGAACCGGAATGTAATGGAGAAGGGGAAGGGGATCTCACTATACACCGCCGAAGGATGAGGCGATGTGGTGGCTTCCAATCGGATTCGCCTTCACCGCCGCCGCGAAAGATCTAGCCGCCGCGTATTCCATCGAATACTGCACCTCCTCCTCCGCATTGGGCGTCGCCTTGCTAGGGTTCGAGCTCCCGCAGAGCTCACCTCCTGGGTCGGTATCCCCGTTGCCTGCGCCACTGTAGGGAGGACCGCAGCCGCCAACACCGCCTGTTTTCGCCGGAGTAGCCATCTGCCTACGAGACACGAGGAGGGCAGAGAGCGGACAGGAGAGGGGGAAGAAGGGGAACAGCGGGTAGGAGAGGGGGGAGAAGACGGGGTCAAACGACGGGGTCGAACAGAGGGGGATGGAGGGGGACGGCACCGTCAAACGCCGTCTAACGGCTGTCGGGACGGCCGACGGTACCACGTACGCAAAAAACGGGCCCCGCCTGTCATAAACAAGCTTAACTGAGCCCGATCCGCCGATCAGTGCTTTCTGTAAAAAGATTACCGTAGACACGGTGTTTTATCCAAAAAAAATGTATTTAGTGGTTTTCGCATAGCTTGCCTTTAAAGTGATGGTTTTCTGCAATTTACTCGAAATGATTGGGTAGCAACCTGACTGGTTCTCTGCTCCGGGCTGCAGTTCTCCGAGGACAGACGCACAATCCAACTCCAAAGTAACAGGGCCATGGTACAGTCTGGAAAGAGCTTTCAGACCAATTAGGCTGGTCATAGTGGGAGTAACATAAGTAGTAACATAGATGCCACATAAGCAAAAGTGATGATGTGTCAAGTAGTTAATGAGGAGAGAGACAAATAGAGTAACATAATATGTTACCATCACCTAGCGGTTCCCAATGCTAAATGAGTCTATGAAGTAATAAATGAAGTGATGCATGACACTACATATATGTTACTACCCACTATAGAGGTAGTAACATAGCCTAGTAACATATACATGTTACTAGTCTAAGTTACTCCCCACTATGACCAGCCTTAGAGCAGCTTGGCTCTCAGCTTCTTCTACCGATCGGCACAGACTCATGTGCAGACTGGCCGAGAAGAACACCTTCCCGAGATGGCGAGTGGGCGGTGGAGGAGTGGAGGCGGCGGTACTCTGGTTTGGCTGCTGGAGTGGAAGCGAGAAAGAGGCTGTGCTGCCTGATGAGTGGGACCCGCACGCAGGCGAAATGGCTTTCCTCTTTTTTTTGTTACCAACAAATGTCCTCGGTGAATCGGGACGTGTCAGCCTCGGCCGCCTGCATGCATTCTGTTTCTGCTCAACATTTCGGATGGTACGTAATCAGTTTAAGAATTAGAGTAGAAAATATCCATGTGTCCAAAAACCGTAACAAGAAATATATATGCTAGCGAAAAATAAAATTGCTTTACCATATACTCCCCCGTTTATAGATGTAAGATGTTTTCTTTAACTGATCCGATTCGGATATATATAGACGATTTTAGTGTGTTTGTTTACTCATTTCGGCAGGTATCTCATATTGAAACATCCAAAACATCTTACATTTATGAAGGGAGGTAGTAGTATGTATTAATAATGTGAAAAATATGTCCGTGCACATTAAAAACAATGCTCATGAGTGTGTTCAAACACGTTCTTACTGTGACACCCCGTTCCCTCGGTCTGCCGCCAGCCAGACCGGTGATTCCCTACCTCCCCGTTTGCTGCTCCGGCGGCGAGAGAGCGAGGAAACCCCGGATCTAGACCCCGGCATGTAGATAGTAGGGTTACTGGTCTTGGTGGCGCCGTTGAGTTGGTGATGGTGTGTCCGTTTTGAATAAGTGTGCAGGTGCTCGAACCCCTTCCCAACAAAGCTTTGGGCGGAGTTGGCGAGTGGCTGTAGTTGTGTGTTCTCGAATTTGTCGACCTGGTGAGTCTTGGTGGTCAGGGCATGGTTGTGTGGCAGAGGCAACGACCTGCTGGTGAGTTTTTGTCCCGTGTCTTCTTCTTCATCGCGGCGAGGTGGACTCTAGCTTTGTTGTGGAGGTTCTAGGTTGGTGCCACGGTGCTACATCGGTCGGCTGATCCGACTGCGTGTATAGGAGTTTCGATCGTTCATATCAGATCAGGGTTTGGTTAGTGATGGCCGGTTTGCCAGGGTGCTGGTCCTTTGGGCCTAAGCTCGTAGACTTCATGCTTGCCATGGAGGATCGAGCGGCGATGACGGTGGCGCGCCAGCAACTCATTCTGGTGAGATTAGCTGTGTGGCTCTTTAGGGCCCTTGTTGTGATTGTTTCCTTTGTGGAGTGCTGACTGTAATTGGCTGGGTTCTTCATAGATCTGAGAGACTTGCACGCAAAAGAAGAGACAATCGTAAATCATAAAAGAGATAATGTTCCCCAAAAATTAGGCGTTTCAATAAGAAGTATTTGTGTATCTCATAACAAATATCGATGTATTTTGCCATAACAAAAAAAATTGTTTGGTCATATAAGTACCTAAATATAAAAGATAAATAGAAAATAAAAGTGAAAAAATGAAATATAATCAAGAAAGAAAACACAATCTCTTTTTCTAGTACTATCTCTACTATATATACTTATAAAAGACGCCTATTCCCTGGTATCTCTGTTTTTTGCCGAACTTGAAAACCATTTTAACTGCCTCATCTTTTATTTGACTTATCAAATGAAATTGTGCTTTATTTGATAAGGTAATAAGTCTTACAAAATAAGTGATTACCAAATAAAATCCTAACATTTATTTTGGTTCGTAAGTATGGTCAATTGTGATTAATATGGACAGTTAAATCACGGGCTAATGTACTAGAATATTTATATCTCATTGCAACACATGGACTACCATATAAAAGAAAAATAAAACTTGTGGTTTTTCTTGAACACGGTACTGACATAGACGTTGGTACATACGCACATACACTTACCATATGAACGCACACACACACCCTATCGATATGAGCACCTCTGAAACACTGAGCCGATACATCATCTTGAGATTGACAAACTCAATGGGGACGTATTCTGCCACTGAACGAACATCGCCAAAAACTTAAAATAAATCAAGGAAAATGCAAGTATCAGTGTCAAGTGTAGGACGAATCCTGGTGGTCCGGTTCCACCACAAAGAACCTAAGGGCAACTCCGAAACGGGGACGCATTTCGTCCGCTCACGTAGGCTTGGGTCCGCATGGACAGAAACCATGGTCCGACGTGACAACGCATTCAGGTATTCTGTCTGTTTCGTGGTCGTGGGGATGCAAATTCGCCCTCAAATTTGGACCGGGTTTGCACCCACACGGACAGGAGACGAATGTGTCGCGCATCCACTCGTTGTCTGTCCCAGGCCCATGTGGCAGCCACCCAACGACCAGGAGTTGGTCCTTGTAAATGCCACGCATGCGGGGGCGCACATCCACGCCCACTCTGCTTCCCCGCCACCAACAATCAAAACCCTAGGCCACTGCCACCGCCCACCGTCGGCGCAATGTGGTGGAAGTGGAAGTGGGCCCATATAAGCAAGACCAGGAGGTCGGCTCCTCCTCGGGGCGGCGTCGCGCGGCCCCATTCACCTTAACACTGCCGGGGGATGTGCTGAAGTGGCAGGATAGCAGGTACGTCCCCATCGAGACGTGCCAAAGGTACTAGGAGGCGGCCACCTCAAAGTGCATGTGGCATTTAATATTAATTATTTTGATGCGAAGTTGCTTATTCTTCTTCTTCCTCCTGTCACTTGTGCCAGTCTCCACCTCTTGCTAGTCCATCTGCTACTGCAACTCCATCCGCTGTTGCTGCTGCTCCATCTATGAGGCCTCCATCAGAGGGAGAGCAGCACTGACACCACCCGATCGAGCTCATAGTCCAGGCGGAGTTGGTTGTGTTCCTGGTACATGTACCAACGCGACTGTTGGAAATATGCCCTAGAGGCAATAATAAAAGGATTATTATTATATTTCCTTGTTCATGATAATTGTCTTTTATTCATGCTATAATTGTATTATCCGGAAACCATAATACACGTGTGAATACATAGACCATAATATGTCCCTAGTGAGCCCTTAGTTGACTAGCTCGTTGATCAATAGATAGTCATGGTTTCCTGACTATGGACATTGGATGTCATTGATAACGAGATCACATCATTAGGAGAATGATGAGATGGACAAGACCCAATCCTAAGCATAGCATAAGATCGTGTAGCTCGTTTTGCTAGAGCTTTTCCAATGTCAAGTATCTTTTCCTTAGACCATGAGATCGCGTAACTCCCGGATACCGTAGGAGTGCTTTGGGTGTACCAAACGTCACAACGTAACTGGGTGACTATAAAGGTGCACTACAGGTATCTCCGAAAGTGTCTGTTGGGTTGACACGGATCGAGACTGGATTTGTCACTCCAGACACGGAGAGGTATCACTGGGCCCACTCGGTAATGCATCATCATAATGAGCTCAAAGTGACCAAGTGTTTGGTCACGGGATCATGCATTACGGTACGAGTAAAGTGACTTGTCGGTAATGAGATTGAACGAGGTATTGGGATACCGACGATCGAATCTCGGGCAAGTAACATACCGATTGACAAAGGGAATTGTATACGGGGTTGCTTGAATCCTCGACATCGTGGTTCATCCGATGAGATCATCGAGGAGCATGTGGGAGCCAACATGGGTATCCAGATCCCGCTGTTGGTTATTGACCGAGAGCCGTCTCGGTCATGTTCGCATGTCTCCGAACCCGTAGGGTCTACACTTAAGGTTCGGTGACGCTAGGGTTGTATGAATATGAGTATGCAGCAAACCGAATGTTGTTCGGAGTCCCGGATGAGATCCCGGACGTCACGAGGAGTTCCGGAATGGTCCGGAGGTAAAGAATTATATACATAGGAAGTGCTGTTTCGGCCATCGGGAAAGTTTCGGGGTCACCCGGTATTGTATCGGGACCACCGGAAGGGTCCCGGGGGTCCACCGGGTGGGGCCACCTATACCAGAGGGCCCCGTGGGCTGAAGTGGGGAGGGAACCAGCCCCTGGTGGGCTGGTGCACCCCCTACTTGGGCCCCTCCTGCGCCTAGGGTTGGAAACCCTGGGGTGGGGGGGCGCACCACTTGCCTTGGGGGGCACTCCACCCCCTGGCCGCCGCCCCCTTGGGAGACTCCCATCTCCAGGGCCGGCGCCCCCCTGGGGGCCTATATAAAGCAGGGGGGAGGGAGGGCAGCCGCACCCTGAGTCTTGGCGCCTCCCTCCCCCTGCTACACCTCTTCCTCCTCCCGCAGTTGCTTGGCGAAGCCCTGCGGAGTCCTGCAGCATCCACCACCACGCCGTCGTGCTGCTGGATCTTCATCAACCTCTCCTTCCCCCTTGTTGGATCAAGACGGAGGAGACGTCACGTTGACAGTACGTGTGTTGAACGCGGAGGTGCCGTCCGTTCGGCGCTAGGATTTTCGGTGATTTGGATCACGACGAGAACGACTCCCTCAACCCCGTTCTCTTGAACGCTTCCGCACGCGATCTACAAGGGTATGTAGATGCATCTCTCTCTCTCGTTTCTAGATGAACTCATAGATGGATCTTGGTGAACGTAGGAAAATTTTATTTTATGCAACGTTCCCCAACAGTGGTATCAGAGCTAGGTCTATGCGTAGTTCTCTATTGCACGAGTAGAACACAATTTGTTATGGGCGTAGATGTTGTCAACTTTCTTGCCGCTACTAGTCTTATTTTGCTTCAGCGGTATTGTGGGATGAAGCGGCCCGGACCGACCTTACACGTACGCTTACGTGAGACAGGTTCCACCGACTGACATGCACTAGTTGCATAAGGTGGCTAGCGGGTGTCTGTCTTTCCCACTTTAGTTGGAGCGGATTCGACGAAAAGGGTCCTTATGAAGGGTAAATAGAAGTTGACAAATCACGTTGTGGCTTTTTCGTAGGTAAGAAAACGTTCTTTCTAGAATCCTTTTGCAGCCACGTAAAAGATGCAACAACAATTAGAGGACGTCTAACTTGATTTTACAGCAATTGCCTTGTGATGTGATATGGTCAAAAGTTGTGATGAATGATGAATGATATATTATGATGTATGAGATCATGTTCTTGTAATAGGAATCACGACTTGCATGTCGATGAGTATGACAACCGGCAGGAGCCATAGGAGTTGTCTTAATTATTATATGACCTGCGTGTCATTGATTCAACGCCATGTATTTACTTTGCTTTATTGCTAAACCGTTAGCTATAGTAGTAGAAGTAATAGTTGGCGAGCAACTTCATGGAGACACGATGATGGAGATCATGGTGTCATGCCGGTGACAAGATGATCATGGAGCCCCGAAGATGGAGATCAAAGGAGCTATATGATATTGGCCATATCATGTCACTACTATATATAATTGCATGTGATGTTTATTATGTTTATGCATCTTGTTTACTTAGAACGACGGTAGTAAATAAGATGATCCCTTATAATAATTTCAAGAAAGTGTTCTCCCTAACTGTGCACCGTTGCTAAAGTTCATCGTTTCGAAGCACCACGTGATGATCGGGTGTGATAGATTCCTACGTTCACATACAACGGGTGTAAGACAGTTTTACACATGCAAAACACTTAGGTTAACTTGACGAGCCTAGCATGTACAGACATGGCTTCGGAACACAAGAGACCGAAAGGTCGAACATGAGTCGTATGGAAGATACGATCAACATGGAGATGTTCACCGACGATGACTAGTCCGTCTCACGTGATGATCGGACACGGCCTAGTCGACTCGGATCATGTAACACTTAGATGACTAGAGGGATGTCAAATCTGAGTGGGAGTTTATTATGTAATTTGATTAGATGAACTTAATTATCATGAACATTATTCTAAAATCTTTGCAAAATGTCTTGTAGATCAAATGGCCAACGCTCATGTCACCATGAACTTCAACGCGTTCCTAGAGAAAACCAAGCTGAAAGATGATGGCAGCAACTATTCGGACTGGGTCCGGAACCTGAGGATCATCCTCATAGCAGCGAAGAAACAATATGTCCTAGAAGCACCGCTAGGTGAAGCACCCATCCCAGAGAACCAAGACGTTATGAACGCTTGGCAGTCTCGTGCTGATGATTACTCCCTCGTTCAGTGCGGCATGCTTTACAGCTTAGAACCGGGGCTCCAAAAGCGTTTTGAGCAACACGGAGCATATGAGACATTCGAGGAGATGAAAATGGTTTTCCAAGCTCATGCCCGGGTCGAGAGATATGAAGTCTCCGACAAGTTCTATAGTTGTAAGATGGAGGAAAATAGTTCTGTCAGTGAGCACATACTCAAAATGTCCGGGTTGCACAACCGCCTTTGTCCCAGCTGGACATTAACCTCCCGGATGAGGCGGTCATTGACAAAATCCTTGATCGCTCCCACCGAGCTACAAGAGCTTTGTGATGAACTACAATATGCAGGGGATGGTGAAAACTATTCTGAAGTATTTTCAATCTGAAGTCAGCAGAGGTAGAAATCAAGAAAGAACATCAAGTGTTGATGGTCAATAAAACCACTAAGTTCAAGAAGGGCAAGGGTAAGAAGAACTTCAAGAAGGACGGCAAGGATGTTACCGCGCCCGTAAGCCGATTGCCGGAAGAAGTCAAAGAATGGACCCAAGCCTGAGATAGAGTGCTTTTATTGCAAAGGAAAGGGTCCTTTCGAAGCGGAACTGCCCCAAATACTTAGCGAGACAAGAAGGCGGCAACACTAAAGGTATATTTGATATACATGTAATTGATGTGTACCTTACCAGTACTCGTAGTAACTCCTGGGTATTTGATACCGGTGTCGTTGCTCATATATGTAACTCACAGCAGGAGCTACGGAATAAGCGGAGACTGGTGAAGGACGAGGTGACGATGCGCGTCGGGAATGGTTCCAAGGTCGATGTGATCGCCGTCGGCACACTACCTCTACATTTACCTACGGGATTAGTTTTAAACCTCAATAATTATTATTTAGTGCCAAGTTTGAGCATGAACATTGTATCAGGATCTCGTTTAATGCGAGATGGCTACTCATTTAAATCCGAGAATAATGGTTGTTCTATTTATATGAGAGATATGTTTTATGGTCACGCTCCGATGGTCAATGGTTTATTCTTAATGAATCTCGAACGTGATGTTACACATATTCATAGTGTGAATACCAAAAGATGTAAGGTTGATAACGATAGTCCCACATACTTGTGGCACTGCCGCCTTGGTCACATTGGTGTCAAGCGCATGAAGAAGCTCCATGCTGATGTACTTTTAGAGTCTCTCGATTATGAATCATTTGACACATGCGAACCATGCCTCATGGGCAAAATGACCAAGACTCCGTTCTCCGGAACAATGGAGCGAGCAACCAACTTATTGGAAATCATACATACCGATGTGTTCGGTCCAATGAGCGTTGAGGCTCGCGGAGGATATCGTTATGTTCTCACTCTCACAGACGACTTGAGTAGATATGGGTATGTCTACTTGATGAAACACAAGTCTGAGACCTTTGAAAAGTTCAAGGAATTTCAGAATGAGGTAGAGAATCAACGTGACCGAAGAATAAAGTTCTTACGATCAGATCGTGGAGGAGAATATTTAAGTCACAAATTTGGTACACACTTAAGGAAATGTGGAATCGTTTCACAACTCACGCCTCCTGGAACACCTCAGCGTGACGGTGTGTCCGAACGTCGTAATCGCACTCTATTGGATATGGTGCGATCTATGATGTCTCTTACAGATTTAGCGCTATCATTTTGGGGATACGCTCTAGAGACAGCTACATTCACTTTAAATAGGGCACCGTCTAAATCCGTTGAGACGACACCGTATGAATTATGGTTTGGGAAGAAACCTAAGCTGTCGTTTCTAAAAGTTTGGGGATGCGATGCTTATGTCAAGAAACTTCAACCTGAAAAGCTCGAACCCAAGTCGGAAAAATGCGTCTTCATAGGATACCCTAAAGAAACCATTGGGTATACCTTCTACCTTAGATCCGAAGGCAAGATCTTTGTTGCCAAGAACGGATCCTTTCTTGAAAAAGAGTTTCTCTCGAAAGGAGTAAGTGGGAGGAAAGTAGAACTCGATGAAGTACTACCTCTTGAACCGGAAAGTAGTGCGGCTCAGGAAAATGTTCCTTTGGTGCCTACACTGACTGGAGAGGAAATTAATGATGATGATCAAGGTACTTCGAATCAAGTTGCTACTGAACTCAGAGGTCCACAAGGACACGTTCCACACCAGTGGTATGGCAACCTGTCATGGAAATCATGTTGTTAGACAACGGTGAACCTTCGAACTATGAAGAAGCAATGGCGGGCCCAGATTCCAACAAATGGCTTGAAGCCATGCAATCCGAGATAGGATCCATGTATGAAAACAAAGTATGGACTTTGACAGACTTGCCCGATGATTGGCGAGCAATAGAAAACAAATGGATCTTTAAGAAGAAGACGGACGCGGATGGTAATGTTACCATCTATAAAGCTCGACTTGTCGCTAAAGGTTATCGGCAAGTTCAAGGGGTTGACTACGATGAGACTTTCTCTCCCGTAGCGAAGCTGAAGTCCGTCCGAATCATGTTAGCAATTGCTGCATACTATGATTATGAGATATGGCAAATGGACGTCAAAACGGCATTCCTTAACGGCTATCTTAAGGAAGAACTGTATATGATGCAGCCGGAAGGTTTTGTCGACCCTAAGAATGCTAACAAGGTATGCAAGCTCCAGCGATCCATTTATGGGCTGGTGCAAGCATCTCGGAGTTGGAACATTCGCTTTGATGAGATGATCAAAGCGTTTGGGTTTATGCAGACTTATGGAGAAGCCTGCGTTTACAAGAAAGTGAGTGGGAGCTCTGTGGCATTTCTCATATTATATGTAGATGACATACTTTTGATGGGAAATGATATAGAACTTTTTGACAGCATTAAGGCCTACTTGAATAAGAGTTTTTCAATGAAGGACCTTGGAGAAGATGCTTATATATTAGGCATCAAGATCTATAGAGATAGATCGAGACGCCTCATAGGTCTTTCACAAAGCACATACCTAGATAAGATATTGAAGAAGTTCAAAATGGATCAGTCCAAGAAAGGGTTCTTGCTTGTATTACAAGGTGTGGAAATGAGCTCGGCTCAATGTCCGACCACGGCAGAAGATATAGAAGAGATGAGTGTCATCCCCTATGCGTCAGCCATAGGGTCTATTATGTATGCCATGCTGTGTACCAGACCTGATGTAAACCTTGCCGTAAGTTTGGTAGGAAGGTACCAAAGTAATCCTGGCAAGGAACATTGGACAGCGGTCAAGAATATCCTGAAGTACCTGAAAAGGACTAAGGACATGTTTTCGTTTATGGAGGTGACGAAGAGCTCGTCAGAAGGGTTACGCCGACGCTTAGCTTCGACACAGATCTGGATGACTCTAAGTCACAAACCGGATACGTGTATATGTTGAATGGTGGAGCAGAAGCTGGTGCAGCTGCAAGCGAGCGTCGTGGCGGGATCTACATGGAAGCGGAGTACATGGCAGCCTCGGAGGCAGCGCATGAAGCAATTTGGGTGAAGGAGTTCATCACCGACCTAGGAGTCATACCCAATGCATCGGGGCCGATCAAACTCTTCTGTGACAACACTGGAGCTATTGCACTTGCCAAGGAGCCCAGGTTTCACAAGAAGACCAGGCACATCAAGCGTCGCTTCAACTCCATTCGTGAAAATGTTCAAGATGGAGACATAGAAATTTGCAAAGTGCATACGGATCTGAATGTCGCAGATCCGTTGACTAAACCTCTTCCGCGAGCAAAACATGATCAACACCAGAACTCTATGGGTGTTCGATTCATCACAATGTAACAAGATTATTGACTCTAGTGCAAGTGGGAGACTGTTGGAAATATGCCCTAGAGGCAATAATAAAAGGATTATTATTATATTTCCTTGTTCGTGATAATTGTCTTTTATTCATGCTATAATTGTATTATCCGGAAATCGTAATACACGTGTGAATACATAGACCACAATATGTCCCTAGTGAGCCTCTAGTTGACTAGCTCGTTGATAAATAGATAGTCATGGTTTCCTGACTATGGACATTGGATGTCATTGATAACGGGATCACATCATTAGGAGAATGATGTGATGGACAAGACCCAATCCTAAGCATAGCACAAGATCGTGTAGTTCGTTTTGCTAGAGCTTTTCCAATGTCAAGTATCTTTTCCTTAGACCATGTGATCGTGTAACTCCGGATACCGTAGGAGTGCTTTGGGTGTACCAAACGCCACAACGAATCGGGTGACTATAAAGGTGCACTACAGGTATCTCCGAAAGTGTCATTGGGTTGACACGGATCGAGCTGGATTTATCACTCCGTATTACGGAGAGGTATCACTGGGCCCACTCGGTAATGCATCATCATAATGAGCTCAAAGTGACCAAGTGTTTGGTCACGGGATCATACATTACGGTACGAGTAAAGTGACTTGCCGGTATGAACGAGGTATTGGGATACCGACGATCGAATCTCGGGCAAGTAACATACCGATTGACAAAGGGAATTGTATACGGGGTTGCTTGAATCCTCGACATCGTGGTTCATCCGATGAGATCATCGAGGAGCATGTGGGAGCCAACATGGGTATCCATATCCCGCTATTGGTTATTGATCGGAGAGCCGTCTCGGTCATGTCTGCATGTCTCCCGAACCCGTAGGGTCTACACACTTAAGGTTCGGTGACGCTAGGGTTGTATGAATATGAGTATGCAGCAAACCGAATGTTGTTCGGAGTCCCGGATGAGATCTCGGACGTCACGAGGAGTTCCGTAATGGTCCGGAGGTAAAGAATTACATATAGGAAGTGCTATTTCGGCCATCGGGAAAGTTTCGGGGTCACCCGATATTGTCTGGGACCACGGAAGGGTCCCGGGGTCCACCGGTGAGGCCACCTATCCCGGAGGGCCCGTGGGCTGAAGTGGGAGGAACCAGCCTGGTGGGCTGGTGCGCCCCCCACTTGGGCCCCCCCTGCGCCTAGGGTTGGAAACCCTAGGGTGGGGGGCGCACCACTTGCCTTGGGGGGCACTCCACCCCCCTGGCCGCCGCCCCCTTGGGAGATTCCCATCTCCAGGGCCGGCCGGAGGGAGGGAGGGCAGCCGCACCCTGAGTCTTGGCGCGTCCCTCCCCCTGCTACACCTCTTCCTCCTCCCGCAGTTGCTTGGCGAAGCCCTGCCGGAGTCCTGCTGCATCCACCACCACGCCGTCGTGCTGCTGGATTTTCATCAACCTCTCCTTCCCCCTTGCTGGATCAAGACGGAGGAGACGTCAGGCTGACCATACGTGTGTTGAACGCGGAGGTGCCGTCCGTTCGGCGCTAGGATTTCCGGTGATTTGGATCACGACGAGAACGACTCCCTCAACCCCGTTCTCTTGAATGCTTCCGCACGCGATCTACAAGGGTATGTAGATGCATATCTCTCTCTCGTTGCTAGATGAACTCATAGATGGATCTTGGTGAACGTAGGAAAATTTTATTTTATGCAACGTTCCCCAACAGCGACCGCTGGAGAGGATCAGGGGAATCCCTGGCCTCCTCTATCGCCCACGCCAAGTTCTCGATGAGTGGGCGGTGGAGGTCTGGCAATCTTGACCTCTCATGTGTGGCCAAGTGCTGACCTCGCGTGCGTAGGAGAACAATTTGTTGTCGCCATCCAAGATCTCTTGCAAAGCCTGGTCCCATCCTACCCCGAACGCCGCCATGGCGCGATGGAGTTTTTCTTGTTGCGGTTGTGGTTTGTGTGAAAGACGGAAGTTGGATGGAGAGCCTGGTGGTTATCTGTGCAAGTGAATGAATGCAGTGTGGACACTCGGGTTTTCTCGAAGAAGGAGAAACTGATCGAGGCAACAATATATCGATCGAACGACCGCTTGGTTGGGTTAAGGAATGAGCTGAGCAAACGCACCAGCCCAGTTGACAAACAAGCCCGCTAAACCTAAATGAGTGAACGCGCCGGCCCGACCCAGCAACTTCATCCCGAGCGCTGAAAAAAAAGACAGCCGCTAACACTGCAGCGTCACTGCTGCCCGCTGGTTCGGGGTCGACCACGTGAAAACGAGATCATTTTTTTACTTAGTGTTTTTTGCCACAATAACCACATAACCACCACATTTCGATTAATCACATAACCAAATATATCCGGTGGATTAACTGATCATTTTTCTCATTTTGCTACGTTTGTAAATGTATTTGTTTTTTAACACAGTATAGACGCACGCGCTCATATACACGCGCATACACTCATCCCTATGAACGCACACACGCACACCCTATCCATATGAACACCTCCGAAAGACTGAGCCGGCATATCATCTTAAAATTTACGAAGTCACCGTAGGAACCTCGTCGTCGACTGGAATGCCTCCTCCCACTGAATGCGCATCGCCAATCCTGGTGGGCTAGGATATCACAGTCCCTCTAACCATTCAACCACATGTTGGTTCGCTGTACATATATCTGTTGATCAGCACGTGAATGCGCTCCTTTCATGTGAACATCGGCCGCTACAAACATGAGCACATGAGAAGAAGAAGAAGAAGAAGAACCATGAGATGTGAGACGGCGACGTGGGAGATGTGAAGAAGCTGTGAAATGATAGCCGAACGTACGTACCCTTCACAGCATCCATCTACTAGTCAAACACTCGAGCACATTTTGCACTGGCGATTACAGAAGCATGGAATTATTATTATTATACAGTAGTAAAATAAAATGGAAACAAAAACTGATTCTGCAATTCTAAGTTTCTAACTTGATACTACAGGCCATGCTTCCAGGTCATGTCGAAAACGCGAATAGTACATTACATAGCTGGACTGCAGCTGTAGTGGGTCACTAGAAGCGATCGTTGTAGCGTCCTCCTGCCCTGCTGTTGATAGGCTCACACTACCCACAACCATAACGATCATCTTCCGTGGAACCTGTCTGATCCAGAAAATCGTTATATTTCCTCCGCTGCTTTGGCCACTGGGGTCCGTACTTGCCGCCCTGGTTGCCTGCACATGTCCTATACTTGACGAAGCATAATAAAAGGAATACAATTGCCCAGAAGGGAATAATATGGAGAGTAGGAAATGGGGAAATGATCAAAATATGGAATGATCCCTGGATCCCTAGAGGAAACACACGGAGGCCCAATACACCGAAAGGTAATGATTTAGTGGACAAAGTAGCTGATTTGATCAACCCAATAACTAACTAATGGGATGTGCAGCTGGTGCAACAAACCTTTTCGGCTGAGGATGCAAGCCTTATCCTGCGAATACCCATTCAAGAAGATACAGGTGATTCCATTGCATGGCATTATGATTAAAAAGGATCATTTTCTGTAAAATCAGCTTATAGGGTGGCTGTAGATAGTGCTGCTAGAGATTCTTTGTCAGGGCTAACATCCACTTCCATTGCAGAAGTGGAAAACTCAAGTTTCAATAGGAAGAATTTATGGGCACTCTCTTTACCAAAGAAAGTATTGCATTTCTTATGGATAGTTGCGACATACAGCCTTCCCTTGCGAATGAAGCTTCATGGAAAAGGTATTCGTGTTGATACTCGATGCCCTCTTTATTATAGATTAGATGAGGATGGAGGCCACCTCTTTCTGAAATGCAAAAAAGTTAAAGGTCTATGGAGAGCATCTCAGCTTGAACATATCAGACTGAAGTTAATCGAATGCCATGACCCAAAGGAAGTATTAGAAAACATTTTCACTTTGAAGGAAGATGAGTCCTTAAAAGTTTGCTTACTCTTATGGTTATGGTGGCATGAAAGAAACAAAGCTAATAAGGATGAACCCACAAGAAGTATACAGGAAGTATCATCTTTCAATAGATTATTATCTTAAAACGTGCATGAAGGGCAAGCCAAAAAAGTAAGAGACGGGCAAGCAAGCACAGCTTAATTGATAGCCACCTCCGAAGGGAACCCTTTTTCCTTATCTAAGTCCTCTAAAAAAAATTCCTTCAGACATTTTCCCAAGGCCGGGGAGGGTGGGTGGGGGGGGCACGCCCCCTCCCTAGCACACATAGCTCCGCCACTGTGTATAGGTAAAAAATATTCTACCCGGTGTCCTGTGACACCCCCTGGTCCAACGTGGGTACGCCCCTGACTGGAAGGGAATCGCCGCCCAGTGCCACCCTCACAGTCAGAGGAAGCCAGGGGGTAGACCGGACCACCACGATAACCCCCATTGTCACCACCACCGGCCACCACTGTTGTACCGCGTGTAAGCTGCTTGCATCTTTGGCTCAACTCTGCCTCTTCACCGAAATGGTATCGGCCATCCAACTCTACTCTTTGTTGTCCATATCGTCGGTCGATAGCAGTCTCAACTGCCCGCCAGTGCATCTGAAAAATGATGTCCCAAAGCCTAACCCGCGGGGTGCCTCTCGAGCATCATCTGCACCTACTCAAGAAGCCCACACATACAGACCAAAGCAGCATGGTAAGCATCTTCCAACAAACGCGCGGGATCGGTTTTCATAGGTGCTGACATCAAATGTTGGTTCAGAAGCTATCCTTGAAATCCACTCCATGAGCACTGCATAGCATGCAATTTCATGACGCACCACAAACAAATCTGGAATTTCATCTTCCCTTGCTTTTCATCACAAAAGTTACCAACTGCTACCACTCAATGTAATGGATGCAACGACATGCCTTTTCCCTTAAAATATTTTTTTTGTAGCCAATAAGAGCAAGTTGCACGCTAAAAACATGTGTTGCACCCAACTTAAGAAAAAAGGCATGTTGAGATAGATGACTATATGATGTGTTGATATAGATGATCATGCATACAAAGATTGCAACCAGGATATGGTGATTAGAGAAAACATGGTCCAGCCTCCAGCGTACTCTAAGAAACTAAAAGCAGAAAACACAACAATTTTTTGGCCTAGGAACAGAGTACTGACACAACAAATCCTGGCACTCATATCAAGATTCGTATGTGTAGAATTCTAATTGCATAGATGGCACATGATTTCGAATGAGTAACATGGTCACGTAATATTCAACATAACCAACCAAAACACACAGCAAATATTTTTATATATATTACGAGCCGATCAAATCAGGCGAATATGACAGACTGAAATATGTTTTCATGTTTCCATCAAGCAACAGACTGAGTTGGCAAACTGATCAGAACTTATATCCCAATTTATTTTAGTTATGCTGGCATTTTTTGGATCAGAACTTACACCCTCTGTTAGTTTGATTGCTGTAAAAATTCAGGTTTGTGTCGTCTTTGCTTCGGTTGATCTGCAGCAGCATGGGCATTGGCATGTCTGCTCTCTGAGAGATCAGCGCTCAGCAAGCCCTGTCTGCTGCGGCTGCAAGATTCTATTATATGTTCATGATGCATGTCTATTGAAATGGGATGCATGGGAGGCAAGTGCCTGCCTGCTGCCGTGTCTACGTAAATAGCTATGCATGCGCCGGCCTCTTGGCAACTGCCAAAGCGAATCGTGTGAACGTCGCTGTCTGGTGTGTGAGCCTCGATCGAATCCGTGCTGACGTGACGGCGTGCAGAGCAGCTACGGAGTGGAAGAGCGACTGTGACGAGGAGCGACACAACTAGAGCGGAGGGTGGTACTGCAGGCGCCGGGAGCGTCGCCATGACCCAGCACATGGTCAGGCGAGTTGCTACCTGATACAACTCGTGTCGCTCGTGCCTAGCTGCGTCGGCGAGCTGCTGCTACCGGTGAAGCGCCAACTGAACGGTGTGCTACTAGTACATAGCATTAGCATAGGTTGTGTGTGTGTGTGTGTTTTACTCAAGTAGTTGCATGCTTTTAGTGCACCTGCATCTTCTTCGGTGAAACAAGCAACAGAAAGCAAACTGACAAAAGGAGAACCTTGTAACTCGTTTGTACGTGTAGCATTACTCGAATAAGCCCCGGTCACAGCAGAGGTGGTATTCACTCGTACTAGTAGAGAGAAGAGGCAAGGCAAGTATGCTACTTGAGTGCACCACATTTATTTTGAGAGTAATGCTACACGTACAAACGAGTTACAAGGTTTTATAAAAAGAGTTAATTTGATTGGTCAATAGATGAGGAAGCGGCCCACCCCCTTAAAAATCAGGGGGTGCAAGTTTGTGGTTGGTTAGCAGATGAAAAAAATCCTAGTCAGCGTGTAATTGCATGTAACTTTTTGTATGTTTAGCATTATTGGGGCGGATTCCATCGGCCGCCCCTTTGGAAATTTGGTGGCTCCTCCTTTTGGACATCCATATGCAGCATATGGGACGGATACCAAATGAACGGTGTGCTGGCATCTTTTTTAATTGCGAAGAATATTGGGGATCGGCATCGATCGAGGATGGATTCTCTAGTGGTCAAAAACAAGATTCAGCCTTTTGGGTTGATCAGACATCGCCAATGTCCGCACACTTATTTCCTTGTTTTGCTTGAAAGTTTTGCTTGTAGCTAGGATGTTGGACAAGCCAGCATGCATCCGGTGCGAGCAACCTCGGCCTCAAGTTGTACGATGAGGAGGTGTGCCTCGTGCGTGCGCGTCCGCGTCCGCGTCCGGGCCAGCCTTGACCCGGCCGCGCCGGTACGCTCTGCTTTGTTCAAGGGCCAACAGTAATTTTGCTTGTGCTCTTTGATGACGAGCTGTAATTTTCAATGAAGCAGCAGGTCAGCATCAGTGAACTTGAAATTGTCCCAGACGTTCGTCTTCCCGCAGAGGAGGGCATGCCATGTCCGGAGTCATGGCGATCTTCTTCTTGTATAAAAGATACTACTCCTACATGCCATTAAAAAACGCCAAAAGTTTCTACAGTACCTGTTTTAACAACACACATGAAGAATTGTATACTTTCTCCTCCTAAAAAAAAACATTGTACTTCTGAAAATTTGAAGTAGATCTGGCTTAAGTTGCCCGAGCCGATGGGCTCCCATTGTTGCCACAAGGGCCCGAAAGCCCGGAAAAGGTGGACAACACCTAAAAAATAGGTTGCCACAAGGATCCGCGTCCGGAAGGGAACCCGTTTGCGCCCTCCATGGGCTAGACGCTCGCGACATTGCCGTCGGCAGGTGACTGACCAGCGATGTGGATGCTTTGCGCGGCTTCTTGTGTGGCAACGATGGCGGCTTCAAGAGGAGACGGGTTTGCAGCTGTGTTCTGGTAGTCGGTCTCATCCGGCCTATTCGAAGGTCGCCGTGCCTCACTTGTCTTCTGAAGTCGGAGCTGCTGAGGAGAAGCCTTGCGGTGACAATGACGCGAGACGGGTGGTCGGTTTTGGCGCTGGCTCGGCGCGGGCCAAGCACTTTTTTCTCTTACAATGCTTGTTGACAAAGTCGAAACTGCCTGATGGCCGGCGCTTGTGGTGGACTGTTTAGCATTGGCCGGCTCAGGCCATGCCAAAGCGAATCCTGTGAATGTTTGGTTTTGACCACTAGAGAATCCATCGTCGATCGATGCCGATCGCCGATATTTAGTCGCACTTAAAAAATATGTCAGGACACCGTTCATTTGGTATCCGTCGCCATGCGCCTCCTTCTCACCATGCGCCTTCTTCTCGGCCGCCATCAGCTCAGCCGCCATGCGAATCAACATCATAACACGTACAGCTTGCACGATTATCCTTGTATCATCACTATCAAACGATGAACTAAAAAAGAAACGACCGCTCGCGTCGCCGGAGCGTACCCTAGCGCCGCCGCAGCCACCTGCCCCGTTGCCGGTGGACATTGCTGCCAGGCAAAGCCCGTGCAGCAGCCGGCGGCTGCAGGCCTCTCTCGCGCGGATGCGTACCGGGACCGGCCCTGGATGGCATGGCGCGCTCGGCGAGGCTGCGCACCGGGGCGGCGGCCCCGCAGGTTCTCTCTGCAGCGGTGGCGGTTGCGGTGGCCGCGTGAGTGGCGCCTCGGCGCGTGGAGGTGGTGGGGGAGGCTCGGCCCCCTGTGGTCTTGCAGCGCGACTCCAACTGGCCGGTGGCTGGAGCACCCCGACGACCTCATCGGCGATCTTCTCCAATGGGACGACGGCTCTTGCGGCTCTTTGGCTGCGGGCCGCTCCATTTTGGTCCTGGTGGTGGCTGCGTCAGGCAGATCTGGAGCTGGAGCCCCGTGGTAGCTTCGTGTGGATCTGGTTGTAGCAGCTCGTGGTGGCATCTTGGGGCGTCTGGATCCGGAGCTTCGGGGTGGCAGCCCGTGCTCCTTGCCTGGTGGTTCGGGTCTGGTGGTGTGCGTTGTGCCGACTGCGGCTCTTCGTCGATGGCTTGACTCGGGAGGCTGCCGGAGCCGGCCGGGCTAGGTCGGTTTCGGCTCGCTTGTTCTTCTGGCTGGCGGCAAGGTTTATGGTGGCTTCTGCTTGGTCATGGCGCAATGGCTTCGTGGGAGGTGTGCGGGCTAGCGGAAGTGCAGTGTGTGGGGTTGTTGTGTTGGGCGGTGCTCCAGGCAAAAGCTTGCCGGGCTCTTGCCGGCCGACGCCATCGGCGTCCGTGGACGTCGTCTCACCTCCTTGGAGGCGCCGCAGAGGAGTCCTCTCCCTACACACCCTTGGATCCATTTTTTGGGTGAAAGCCTAAGACCTGGTTGGGTCGAGCGACGGCGTCGGCATTGTTGCTTCTCTCTTTGGTAAGTCGTCTTGAAGAGATTTGGATCCCGTTTGCGCGCTTCATGGGCTAGACGATGGCGACATTGCGGTCGGCTGGTGCCTGACCACCGATGTGGATGCTTTGTGAGGCTTCTTGTGTGGCAACGATGGCGGCTTCGAGATGAGTCGGGTTTGCAGCCGTGTTCTGGTAGTCGGTCTCATCCGCCGTGTTCAAGGGTTCGCCGTCCTCGCTTGTCTTCTGAAGTCGGAGTTGTTGAGGAGAAGCCATGCATGAGGTGACGATGATGCGAGACGGGCGGTCGGTTCTGGCGCTGGCTCGGCGTGGGCCTAGCGCTTTTTCTCCTAGAGTGCTCGTTGACAGATTCGAAGCTGCCTGGTCGCCGGCGCGTGTGACTGTTTGGCAATGGCCGGCGCAGGCCTCTGCGCTTGTCTATGGTGGGGGCTACATCGGTGGTCGTAGATGGTGGGGTCGGAGTCGCCCTCGCGGAGGTGTGATAACGATGACACCAGATTGCAACCTCGACGGCGCTCTTCTGCTTGGCAGTGTGTATGTGTTCTTGTGTGAGTTGCCATGTCGTCATGTGTGCCTTATTTTTGCGGCCGTGTTGTGACAGTTTTCGCCTGATTTTTCGTTAATTAACTGGGCAACTCTCTTCGACCTTTTTTAATAAATCGTGCCTTAAGGGACCGCGTTTAGAAAAAACCTTGCATAGTCATCTAACTCCTATATCTTCAAGGTCAACATCTCCATGTCCTTCGAAGCGGCCGCGGTCCCAACCTTCTTCTCTTCGAGCTTGAGCTTCTTCTCAGTCGCCGCCATCAACATATTAAACCCCTCAGCCATTTTTTCTCTTTGATGTCGGAGCGCTTGACATATGCCTTCTCCATTGCCAAGATGTCCTCGAACCTCTCCGTCATCTTTGCCTTCTCCTCCTCCCACTTCTTTCCCCGGAACTCTCTTCTAACTTTCTTGGGCGACTCTTTTGTTGGGTCGATTGGATTACCCATTTCTTCCTTGATGCCAATGTCAGTTGTCTTGGCCGAGTTGGCAAAGAATACATTCCACATGGATTGCCCAGCTAACTTTAACCAACAATGAATGAGGACAAAGTTCTACTTCTCCAACTTCAA
Organism: Aegilops longissima; assembly: GCA_021605205.1. Taxonomy (NCBI): domain Eukaryota; kingdom Viridiplantae; phylum Streptophyta; class Magnoliopsida; order Poales; family Poaceae; genus Aegilops; species Aegilops longissima. The sequence goes on from CM038677.1 coordinate 829,425,327, forward strand.
GAACAAAGTGCACGCATAGGGAAGGTAAAACATTGTCAATGATTTGCATGTTAGATCCGGCCAAAAGACCAACACATAGAGGATATGCGGGCAACAATTTGCATATCCGGCCAATTGATCAACGCATATAACAATTTACTTCCTCGGTGATTTGTGCACCACTTGGCCACCATCCGATGAGTTGCTTCAAGTGGCCGCAATACTTGGACATGGCATATTGGATTATGTACCATCAATAATTTAGAGACTTTACCCAACAGCTGCGGATGTAGGGCTCAAAATGCTTGTGCTCTTGGAACCAATTATGAATATTGGCCTAAAATATTGTGCCATTTTGCTCCATGCCATGGATCGGATCAATGCTTAATTCATCCAATACTTATGAACAAAACAAAGGTTTTACTAAACATATCGTAGAAGCTATGTTGAAAGCTTCAGAAGAAAAGCTAGAATTGAAGGTTTCAATACCTAGAAAAACCTCCATGGTACGTGAAAAATCTCTGAAAAGCTAGAATTGGAGCTTTAGAAGAAAAGCTATTGAAGGTATGTGATGTATTTGCCATTGTCAATGTAATATATTTGCCATGGTGAATTGAGATGGCAAAACAATCTCTGAAAAATGAATAGCAATTTGCCATGGTCTATGAAAAAACAAGGAAAATTCATATAATTTTTTTTGTCTTTGCAGCTATTTACTAAAATGAAAAGATGTAGCAGTAAAAGGAACGTAAATTTTTCGTGTCAAATGATGCTAATTTACCATGGCAAAAAAGGTACATAGATGTAGTACAACTTAAGTTTTGACATAGCAAAAACCTCTTAAGTTTGCCATCGCAATTTTTTTTTTAATTTGCCATGGCATGTACGTAGTACAACTTAAGCTGCCATGTAAAAAACATCTCCGGCTTTGACATGGCAAAGAAAATCTTAACTTTGCCATGACATTAACATAAATGTAGTACAACTAGTTGAGACAAAAACATCTTGATTTTTCCATGGCATGATTATAGCTAAAAGGAAAATGAAAAGTGGCCATGGCATGTATATAAGCTAAGGGCAAAAACATCATAAAAGTAGTCAAGGCAAACAAACATTCACGTGTGAAGTTTGCATAAAATTTTCCATGTGCAAAAATTGCCATGTGATCGGTCCAATAATTTTCGCACAAAATTGCCGTGTGGAATAGATCATTTTGCCATACATTTCCACTGCGGTCGTTATTGCTGCCGATGAACCCTCGGAGGAGAAGCCCCGGATCTGGCTTGCGAATCCCGCAGGGAAAATTTGTTTTGGCGACTGGAGAAGATGCGGGACCGGCGTCCGCCAGAGCAGAGGTAGAAGCGGCCGACCCGTTGGACTCAGCCCTGGAGGGATCCACCATCGGGCTCATGAGCACCATCTCGATGGACGGGTTGTGGGGGTGGGAGTTGGAGGACGCCAAGCCCATGTCCGCCGGCAGCATGCGTCGCCGGAGCCGCCGCCAGTGTAATGGAGGTTGAAGTACAACGAATGGTTGGAACATGTGACGTGGCACTGCACCCGTGTCAAGATTCATGAATACGATCCATGGTGCATGCTGCGTTCGGGACGAGTTGCCATGACACTGTTATCTTAGAAAAAGGACAAACACGTACGACGTGTACGTCGTATGACCGGCTGTCTGTCCGACCGACCGGCTGGCCACCCATCGTTCCATGCATCCATCCGCCCAGTTACTCACGTACGTGACGGAGGCGGTCGGTCTAATAGAATCACCAACAAGTCCCATACGCGAACTAACTTAGATGGTTAAGGGCATCTTCAATGCACATCTATAAATTTGCTTCGGCTTCGTCTATGGATAGGTATCAGTTCGTGGAAGAGACCGCGGTCCAATGCTATCCGCATACATTTCAAGCTGGGTTTAAATAAACCGGACGAAATTCATCAAACTCAATAGAATTAATCAAAGTTTGGATGAGTAATGACTAATGAGTGGAAGAGATCGTGAAATCATTTGTTTAATATGTTTCCGCAGGAAAAGGGCCAAAACATGAAAGGATATCATCATAAACAAGAAAATACGAATTTTGGCGGAAGAGGCAAATCAACAAGAGGCGCCAGAAACAAAGCACAAGACGATGCATGGCACGAGCGCGGCCGGTTGCACCACACGTCGCTGGCTCCAGATGGTCCACATGACCACCTTCTATAAGGGGACTGACGCCAAAATGTCAACAGGGATTGCACGATTCAATAAATGGAGAACCAGAACCCATCTTCCAACCCTGCAACCGTGAATCCCCATCTCGTCTCCACAATCATGCCCTCCAAGTTAGTCATAACTGTAATCGGTGAATTGCATTCGGCAACTATTGCAAGACATATTATCAATCAATCATTCATCTCTATGTTGTCTTCAATGAGTTTATCTTGCGATCCGATCATCATGTGTGAGTAATTCGGTAAGGAAATTGGTTTACGCAAGGCCTTGCAACCCTATGCATTTGTTCACGGAATGATTGGGATGACTCTGCGTATTTAACATTATTTGTATGTATTCGATTGCAATGGAGTTATCTCTTGTCTTCTTATTGTTCTAAAGCTCTGCGGGTACCCAAGATCACTTAGATCGATCAAGGAGAAGGTAAAGAGTAAAGAGGAAGTGGGACGATATCCAGAACAGTAGTGAGAGAAAGAGTCAGTATGGTAGAGGAAAGCAATTCCTTAGAAATGAATGACGTGTACTCATTAAATGACAAATGATTTTGTCTTAATATTTATTCTTAATAACCGAGCTAACCCTACACAACAGTAAGGGCCATCGCTTGATAACACCCCCCTTTCCCTTCTACGTGTTACAAGCACATCATAGCGGGTGACACTGGCAAAAGAAGGTTGTGTCAATGTAATTCACAAAATTGGGTTTCATGTCCCTCCGGACTATATTGTGCACATTGTAACATCAGAGATTCCTGATGAATTTTTTGAATAAATAAGAAATTATGTTATCCTAAAAAAAGATGTGGTAGTGTACACGCACGTCGTCGTATGACCGGCTGTCTGTTCGACCGACTGGCTGGCCACCCATCGAGCCGGCCATTATGCGCAGTTACTCACATGCGTGATGGAGACGGTCGGTCTAATAGTATCACCAACAAGTCTTTTTTTTTTAGCATCAGTACAGACACAAGCGCTCATATACACGCGCATACACTCACCCTTATAAACGCACGCACGCACACCCTACCCCTATGAGCACCTCCGAGAGACTGAGCCGGCATATCATCTTGAGATTTACGAAGTCACCGTAGGCGCCTCGTCGTCGATGGGAACGTCTCCTCCCACTGAAAGCGCATCGCCGGAAATCCTGAAATAAATCCAGGAATAATGCGAGCACCAGGATTTGAACCCTGGTGGGTTGGGGATACCACTGTCCACCTAACCAACTCAACCACAGGTTGATTCGCAATCACCAACAAGTCTTAGAACGTGAACTATCTGCGAACCAATATTTGGTTGGATGGTTAGAGGGGCAGTGGTATTCTCAGCCCATCAGGGTTCAAGTCCCGGTGCTCGCATTATGTCTGGATTTATTTCAGGATTTTCGGCGATGCGCTTTCAGTGAAAGGAGACGTTCCCGTCGGCATCTGTCCATGGATGGGGGAACAGTATGTAGAAACAAGTGTGGGAGGCGGCCGTCCAACACTATCCGTAGGTGCTCATACTTGCATCTGTACTGTGTTAAAAAAATGAACATGAACCATCTTTGATGGTTAAAGGCATCTCTGTTGCAGATCCATAAATTTGCTTCGACATCTGTTCATAGATGAGGGAACAGTATGTAGAAACAGGTGTGGGAAGCGGCCGTCCAAAACTATCCGTATATATTTCAAGCCGGGTTTAAATAAGCTGGACGAAATTCATCAAACCCGACGAAATTCACCAAAGTTCTGATAAAAAATAGCACAAATTATGCATACATAGCACGCAAATAGGTCTAGTACAACAATAGTTTCAACTCAACGAGAAATAGTTCAAATTCAAATTGAACGGACCGTGTCGTCTCACACATACTACCCTTTGAGCTTCATCCAACAATGTATGTGCATAAATGGTCGTCCCTTTATCCTGTGGTAAATCATGACAGCATGTACGGTCTACAGAAGTTATAGAACACCATTGAGTGAATGAATGATCAAATCAACAACTTGAACGAGAAGAAGCAAAACTTACGATCTCCTGCGCTGCTGCGCGCAATGGCCGCCTTACCTCCAGCATACCAATCGTGTGACAAAACTTGGCCACTGTTGTCTGGATGACTTACCATCGATAGGATAACGACTTCACATTACGATCATGGATGATGTGTATGCCGTAGGGCGCAGCGTGCTTTCACATGTGAAACAAATAATGCATGCTCTGCCAGAAACTCCCCCTTCTGCTCCTGCCTATGAAATCCGCGGATACTTCCAACCATGCATCGCACAACAACTCATCCTACATGGTCGAGTACCTCCGCCATCCTTATGCCATAAAAAATGGCATGACGCTCGAAAATAAGCTCAATGACATTTGACCGAACACCTGCCGGGCATGGTGTCTGCCATGGATGTTATCGACAAGGGGCGGAGTGTACCTGGTTGCGGACGGGTCCTAGGTGGACGGCACCGTCGTAAAAGGCAAGCGGGCGCACCAGTGTTGGTTGCGAAAGTCCGACAATGCGTGTGCGGTAGCCGCAGTGGTACAGTGGCAGCGGCGGAGCAGGAGGTTGGGGATGCAAAGGATGGGGGAGAAGGGTGTTTTCCTTACTTATATTTTTTTCACTTATATTTTCCCATGGAAGTGGAACGCGCTGCCAAGTACACAAAAGCTCCCCCTTGGTCTCCTCCCTCTGCGGACTCATCATTACCTGCTGCTGCAGGCTGCTTACCATCTCCCCTCGATCGAGTGACCACTCTACTTGTCTCTCCCTCGCTCGCTCGCCTCTCGCCGTTGTTCCGTCGCCGTTTACCTTCTCCCCTCGATCGAGCTACCCCACTCTGCTCGCCTCTTCCTCACTCACTCGCCTCTCGCCGCTGTTCCGACACCTCTCGTCTCGGCGCGATGGGCGCTAAGCTCTGGCTTGCAGCGGTCGTCGTCGCGTTGCTCATGGGCGCAGGCGGGTAGGCGCAGGTGCAGTACTGCAACTCGCCCTGCCCGGCCTGTGGCTCGTGCGTGCAGGCTCAGTGCCCTGCCATCCCTACGTGCCCGACACCGGCGCCGTGCACGGTGATCGCCAACGCCTACTCCAACTCGAACAGCGACGGCGGCCAGTCGAGCGGGGTCGGTGTCGGCCTCGGCTTCGGCAAGGGAGCAGGCCCCAACAGCACCGACGGCACGGCGGCCAGTGGTGGCGGTGGCATGATGCATACATGCTGCTCCTGCTCCTACAACGCGCCGGTGTGCCCCAATGTCACCTGCACCGTCGGGCCCTGCAACGCGAACGAGACAACCTGTCCGACGAGCTCGGCGGCATCCACGGACGGCGGCCAGCACAAGGGCCTCTCTAGCGGCCAGATTGGCGGCATAGTTGGAGGCGTTCTAGGTGGCATTGCCATCTTCCTCATGGTCTGGAGGTACGCCAGGTTCGTCCCGCGCCACTAGGAGCCCCAGGTTCGCCGTCGTCGCCGAGATCATCGTCATCGGCTCCGCGGCACCGGCGGCGACGTGGCGGTCAACATCGCGATGGACATCGACATCGGCCGCACTCGCCGGCGCCGGCATCCGCGTCTTCTTCCGCGCAGGGCTCACCGGACGCACGCAACGCCGGGTCTTCTTCCGCGCAGGGCTCATCTAGAGCCAGTCCAAATCATTTTGGGGCCCGGGACGATGTAAAATAACTATTTTTGTACTTAACTTTTATACATATTCTAAACTAAGTGACCATATTATAATTTTAATTAATACAATTTTATCACTCAGTCACATAATAATGTTTTCAAATAATATATTCATTATCACACAATTGTAATTTATATGAATGAAAGTTTTTGGTTCTACAAAATTTAAATTGAATGATTTTCCAAATCTATTTCTTGTTAAAAATTCCTTCAAATTAATTTTCTCATATTTCATAAACTATATAGTGTATGATATATATATATATATATATATATATATATATATATATATATATATATATATATATATATATATATATATATATATATATATATATGTGTGTGTGTGTGTGTGTGTGTGTGTGTGTGTGTGTGTGTGTGTGTGTGTGTGTGTGTGTGTGTGTTTCTTCATATATCTTTTAATATTATTGAATAACATGGTAGATATTTCTAAATCATACATACGATCAAATATTTTAATAGTGAATTCTAGTATGCATTAGGCAACCATATTCATAAAACTTTTAGGGTATAACAAATGGACTTACAAGTTGGGTTCACTAATAGAATCATCAAAGAACCAAACATGTCGATTGCACAATTGCGCAAGATTTAATTATCTGACATGCTCATGTAAATTCATTTGGCTTGATATGGTGCAAATGCAATTTTCCACCAGTTTCTCAAATGCAAAATTATGCACTGGTTTAAACATTCAAATCTTGGTATCACGAATTCCATTATGATACTAAGACATTCATCATAAAAGGAAACTAATATAATTAAACTCAACTTCGCCAATCAGATTGGTTTGCCTCTGAATGGTATGAACTATTAGGGCATCTCCAGCCGCGCCCCCAGGAAGGCCTCCCAGGTGATTTTTTTCGCGCCGCGCGAAAAAACGCCCAATCGCGCCTCAGAGCCCGATTTTACGGCTTGGGCGAAAACAGCGCCAGCGGACCCAGCCCGAACCAGCGCTGGGGCGCCTGGGCGCTGGGCGAAGCTGTTTGGCGCGAAAAAGACGCAGGCCAGCGGCGTCAGCGACTCGGCTCCTCGTCTTCCCCCAACGGCCTCGGTTCCCGCGGGGAATCAATGGCAAGGCTGTCGCCGGTCAGCCTTGCCATTGATTCCTCACGGGCGGCGCTTCACGGGACGGCGCGCCGACGCCTCCCCTTCCTCGCACGCGTACACACGGGCGCGGCCCGGCTATAAAAGCCGGCGGCCTCCACTCGCCTGTGCCCACACCAGCCCCGCCCCTCGCCGCCGTCCAGCCCCTCCCTCTACCTCTCCCGAGCCCGCCCAGCCCCACCGTCGCCATGGCAGAACGCTTCCCCGGAGACGAGGTGGCGCTAACGGCCGGCCGCCATTCGCCCGCGAACAGGAGTCCTGGCTCTGTTCAGCGAACATCCCGGCGGCGCCGGACATGCGCGCCGGGCCAACGGGGTGGAGACTCAGCCGGGGAGTGCCCATTCCCCGTTGCCCGACGCGCCGTGGCGGCGGCATGCCGCCGAGGAGGTCGAGATCGCGCGCGCCCTCACCGACGCCCAACTCTCCTCCCCAAGACACCGCCGACAACCACGCGGCCTGGGCGGCGTATTTCGAGCGCCGCCAGCAGCAGCGACTGGCGTCCACCAACGGCGCGCCGGTGGTCGGCGGCCGGCAGAACAGCGAGGGGCGCCACCTCTGGTGGGGCGTCCCCGCCGCACACTCGAGGGCGTGCTCACGCACTCGAGGGCGGTAACGACCGCCGTTGGCGTACTTCGGCGCAGCACCGACACGCCGGGCCATGGGCGCCAAGGAGGTTCGGGTCCTCCTCCTCCTCTTCCTCCTCCCGATCCTCATCGCACTCCTCCGGCACTCCGCCCTGCTCGGCGTCAAGGCCGAGCCCGCAGCGGAGTCGCCGCTCGGGCGCGACTCGCAGCACCGCATCGCATCAACGAGGGCGGCCGCGCGCCTCCTCTCGTCGGCTCCTCCGCGCTTCGCAAGCCAAAGACGGAGCCGGGGCTGGCGCCGGTGAAGACGGAGCCGGGGCTGGCGCCGGTGAAGGCGGAGTTCGACGACGACGACGCGGCCCTAGAATGGGCGCGCCAGACTCCATTGCAATGGAGAAGGCGCGCCGAGAAGGTGAAGAGCGCCAGCGCCGCCTCGCGCCGCCGAGGAGCGCCGACGCGCCGCGATGAAGACAGGTCGTCGCCCTATGCGACACGACGACGACGACGACGAACGCCGCCGCCAGTCCGCCATGGCGACGCCGGGTCCAGCAGGGCGCCGCGTCAAGGAGGAGAAGGCGGCGACGGCGATGGCGGCGACGACTTCAGCCCCTTTCTTTTTTAGATTAGGTTAATGTAATGAAAATGCGCGAATTTCGCCGAAATTTGTCATGTTTAGCCGAAATTTAACTACTTTTTATCATAACTTCGCCGAACGGCCCTTCTTTTTTTTAATACGCGCCGGGGGGCTGCCCTGGGGGCCGACGGCTGGGGACCCCAGGGCCATTTTTTGCGCCGGCTCACCCCCAGGCGGCGCTTTTAGACGCCCCCTCGGGGGCCAACGGCTGGAGATGCCCTTAGTATGTGTTGTGTATTTTTGCTCCTTCAAATTAAGGCTCTATTTTATGAATTTAATAATCTTTCAAATGTGATGTATGACCATATAGTGTTACTAGTTTAATTAGTAGCAAGGCCCTTCCCTCTTCGGGCCCGGGGCGGTTGCCCCTATGGGCCACCCCTAGGCTCACTGGCCGCAGGCAACGCGGGGTCTTCTCCGGCTGCCTCACCAGGGTCTTCTCCGGTTGCCTCACCAGGATTCCGCATCAAGCAGGCAAGGCGCGCCGCCGAGATGCTGTACATCGACGACGAGGGTGATGGCTACTGCACCATTATGTAGATGTACGCCGACGACGAGGGTGATGGCTACTGCACCATTATGTAGATGTACGTCGACGACGAGGGTGATGGCCACCATCATGTTCTCTGCATTTTCAAGTTTCAACTAGTGTGAACGTCAGTAGCATTTGGACCTAGTATGCTTGTGTTTCGGAGGATTATCTAGAAATTTGGACCTAATTAATGTGTGCCATGTGCCCGATGGATTGCACCATCCAAGTATGTTAAGCTTATCATGCTCTTGTTGATATGGATAATATGAAGATCATGGCTGCCTCTAGTTCTACATATACTAGTAAGCGTGCACGTGCAAAGCACGTCCTGGCAATTCAATCCATTTTTCAAATTCCACCTCTATTTAATTTGTTCCTTCTTCTATATTTTTTGTTCGTCTACACCTTTTAAATTCAAACAACTAAAGAACATAAAAATGGAAATACGATATGTGCTATTCCTGAAAAAAAAAGGAAATATTATACATATATATGTAATGAATAGGGATTATCTAGGATGATAAGTACAACATTTGGCCAAAATATTCCCGAGACAATAACTTAATTATTTGAAGTGCATTGTTTGACCAGACTCACAAAAATGAAGAGCTTATTTGAACAGTGTACAAAAAGGGCTCTTCGGATGTATTGTATCAGACAAGGAGTCCGCGATTCAGAAAAAAAGGAGTCCGAGTCAGCCAAAACAAAAATTCAGAGCGGTTTGGAAGCATTCTCATCAGTTCTCCCCTTTCTCCTCCTCGGAAGCATTCTTCATCCGGGCTCCCAAACGCTCCATCGCACGATACAGAGCTTTGTCTGTATAAAGAGTCAAGGTACTAAACATGCATGACAAATATGTCTAGTCAGTAATGAAATTAGTTTCTAGCATAGTCTTGGAGGATTTAAAGATAGGACATTACTGTCTTAAGCAAACCTGGTGGAGACCTTTGTATGTTTAATGCATTCTTCCTTTCATTCTTAAACTGATCAAGTGAAAGTTGTGAGATAAAATATTCCAAATCTTATGTAGCCACTTTAGCAACGATAACCTTCAAGGTGGACAACCAACATCTTTGCTTCTCAGAAGAGGCACGTAGTTGATTTGCTGCTGTACAAGGATGGTAATCTGAAACAATTATGCAACACATGGTAAGTTATAAGTCGACCATTGGTAGTGAATCTACCATACTCGGAAGGATCAAATTATGGGATTTTACATGTGCATCTTAGCCATCAAAGGAAAATAAAAATCACCCAATGGAACCAAAATTTCAAAAAAGCTCAGGTCAAGTTTTCCTATATTGTATATCCTGCCCTGAAACAAAGCAAATGAGTATAAGCTATGCAAAACAACAACAAGGGTAGCAGATAAATGAAACAAAAAATGCATCCCACGAACAACACCATGTTATGCAGTATTCACTATAAAAGGCCCTCTGCTCTAAATTCTGTGAGATATGGAGTGTGGTGGAAACATGCTGAACCAACATGAATAGACTCCAAAATTAGATGCATACATCTTGAAGCAGACACTGGAATTTTCAAATTGCCATCCAACCTCCGGGAACTCATTATGTCAAGAGAATTATACAACAAGATATGAAAAGGAATTATAGGTTCAGGCGAAATAATTACTAACCTTGAACTGTAGGTTCACACCAAATAACTGGCACACAGATATCGGTGAAATTAACTACAGTATACTCAACTATATAAGAGATTTCAGATGCAGAACAACTACATAGTACCCAAATTTGGTATCTTATGAATTGGTCCAAGTTTTCCATGTGGCAGCGCATCTCATTTTTATTCTCTCATTGCAACATCAAAACAGAAGAATGTAATTTAGTACCCAGTCACAAAGTGTAAGATTGAGCTACAAGAATACAAAAAAAGAGGAAGGACAATTACTGCAATTTTTACACTTCAAAGTACCACAAATACACCTCATACTCGGCTTCGTAGAACAATAAGATGAAACTATTGCTATGTAAGATATTTTTATGTGAAGAGACTTGAAATATCCTAGATTTGATGCTTGTACAAGTTCAGTTAAAAGTGGTTTAACAAGTGTACAGTGTACACTGAACTTATTTTTACTGCCTAGATTAACCAAAAATTGGGGGATTTCACACCAACTGAACGTACTAATATAGAACCAAAATAGAAGAAAACAATGGAAGGACAGAAAAAGTACACGAACTGTACGTAGCAGACATACATAGAAAGGCATGAGCAAGGACAGAAAAAGTACATGAACTGTACGTAGCAGACATACATAGAAAGGCATGAGAGGAAAAAAACGATTATTTTCATTACAATACATTACGTCAGTGTTAAACTGTTTGTCTACAGCGGCGCGACCATTGCTTGAGCTTCCCTCTCCCATTCGTCGGGTCATGGGGGGTGGAGGATTTGGGGACTGCATGTCTCAAAACAAAATTGATCATAGTACTAATGGGATCAAACACCGACAACCAATTGCATAGGTTCATATCAGTGAACTTGGTAGAGAAGAAGAATACAAACATAAAGAGTTTTGAGCTTGCAAATGAAGCAACCTTGCCTCTCCTGGATGGATCAAAACAAAATGAAGCAACCTTCATAAAATTCAACGTCGTCTGTACAGACTCGTTCTCCTGCAGCTTCAGAGACCTTTGCTCCACCTTTGCACCAGCGACCACGAGTCCTACAACTGCGCAGTCCATGGTGAGAGCATTGTCCCTGAATTGTACTACCGGTCAAAGCAGCTCGAAGTATAAAAGGACACTTTCTGCCTGGCAACCTCAGCGACAAACCAGCTCTCACGCGCATGAAGGCGACAACAACAGCCACCTAGGCATCCGTGCCAGATAGAAGCCTATATATAATTGAAGTTAAATTATATAAATGTACAACTTGACATCAACAATCTACACTGTATACTATAAGTTGAAGCATGGAAAAGCTAAAATCTATTAATAGCATGCGTGTGCCTGAGACATGAAAAATTTGAATGAAGATATACCAAACCTGCATTTAACCAAAGATACACCAAAGAATAAAACTGGTAGGTCCTTAATATACACGAATCATGCGTACATATGTTCTACTGGCTCTTCCCATACTAAAACACAAAATTTAGATTCTCGACCATGAGTACAGGCTGTAGAAGTCATACCATAAATTCACTACAGCAGCGTGTTGATCCCAGCAATGAATGACAGTGTGTGCCCTACCCACGCCTTTTCCCGACCTGAGCAGCAAGGCATCGGAACTGTACCTCGACACCAACCAAAGAGTAGACGACACCAATGTGGGAGAGGGCAACATCAACTCATTCGTGTGTTTGAGCTGTATTTGCAGATATCAGGCTGTACCTGAAAAATGTGCGATTGGTACACATAATTTATGTCTGTGCTTAAATGTCCATATTCCGAATTGATTTTTGTTTGTGCTTAATGGTCCAAATAGTGAATTTATGAAATGAAGATGGAATACTTACAGGTGATATTTACAGATAATACAGAACTTGATGAATGTATTTTCAGAAACATGCCTCTTTTCGCCAACTAAAGCAATGGTATGTCAATTGTGGGTCTACCTTTTAGTTACTGAACTTCTAGTTACAGCTAATAGCTAGGCCACATATGATGCATTGTTGTTGTACAATTTTGACAATTTTATTATGTGTAGACTGTACTCACACGTGAATGCCCTGCGGTCTCTGTAGTCTATATAATCATGAATTCATGATAACATATGGCATAACTTAAACACGCAAAATAGGGTTGTCAGTTGTCACACACGTGAATGCCCTGCAGTCTCTATAGTCTATACAATCATGAATTCATGATTGCATATGGCACAACTTAAACACGCAAAATAGGGTTTTCAAACAAAAGTCTAATCTAATTAACAAAAGAGAACAAAAACATATGCGGGATTGGATAAGAACACAAGCAGACTCGAGTTGGACAACAAGTCAAGAGCTAGCTAATAGCTAAGCCACAAGTTGGATGCAAAACTTACTGAACCTACTGCGTGGGGCGGGAGATGAAACACCTAGCCCATCGTATTCATATTGTAGGTATCTAGAAACTTGTTCTCCCAGTGGAAAACCTGCAGGCATTGAAATATAGGACACCGTGGTGAACAATTTGAATAATATTCTTATTGTAGTATAGTGAGAGCAGAACGGACACACACCATAAGTAGGTGACATCAATATTTCACCCGAAGGAGCATTCAACTTGTAATGGTCAAGATAAATGAACAGGGCTGCATTTCACTGAAGATGCTCTCGCGATTGTGTGAAATTCATTTGAAAAATCTGAAAACACATGGTTATTATACCATTGCCTTCGGAGCTGAACACATATAACCAGAACAACTGAAATGTGTTTCCATAATTCTTCATGGTACACAGCCAAATTGTGTATTATTAATAAGGTGTGTCTAGGGCACATCTAGATGTGCCCAAGTTATTGCACATCTAAATGACTCAACCAAATATAAAAGGAAAAGAAAAAAGAGATAAGAAATACCCGTACGAATCTCCACCTAAAATTATCAATGACATAGGACTTAGATGTGCAATACTTAGAGCACATCTAGATGTACTTTAGTAAAACTGTTTTTTTGTATGATATAAATAGCCAGCTCAACAATCGATCATTTTTACGTATATATGAATAATCATTGTTTGGTTTTCTATTTATGTTCTATTCAGATTAAAATTCGTTGAATAAATTTGAATAATTAAATCATTGTTGCAGTCCTCCATTTCATTATGAGATACATGTTACATTGACACATCCCTCACCTCAATCCATGGTGCGTGTGGGCACTCCTTTAAGAAAACACCGTGAGGTTGGTGGTCATGTGCGTCCCGGCCTCTACTTGGCATATGAATCCACCGTCTACCTTGTTGCGCTTCCCAACGTTCCATTTCCTCCCATCAGCCGATGTTTGTCGATCCTGGCAAGGTGCCTAGATCGAGATTTTTTTTTGAAACTATGATGATTTTTTATAGCAAATTCAGAAACTATATACCTTAATGCAGAAAAATCAAAAGTATCACCCTGTCGGCCTCCTGTTGGCCGAAGAAAGACTTTTCAGCTTACCATTGGCCGAAGAGGGACTTCTCGGCCAACCGTTGGCCAAAAAGGACTTTCCGGCCAACAGTTGGCCAAAGAGTCCCTCTTCGGCCAACACCAGCTCTACCATTTTAGAAAATTCATATCAATTAGGATTTTTAGTATTTTAATTTGATTCTTTTTGAATTAGATTAGAAATTTTATGAAGTTTCTGTAGATATCAAGTTTGACTAGATTTGAAAGTTTGAATTTGAATTTTCATGAATTTGCTCAAATCACTAGATTACCTATAATTTGAGCTAGGCGTATTCTTTTCAGATGGTTCTTTTCGCTACTGGTTCTTTATGATTTTGTTTATCAGTAGTAATTAATTGGTGAATTTTAGGATTATTTAAAATTAGGTTTTTATGAAACAGTTCTGTTTTAGTGTTTTATAGGTTTTGTGCTATTTCTTTTAATTTTAATTGCTTTAAATTTTTTCTTTATTTTTTTGACATATTATTTTAGTTTCTGTTAAGTTATTAGTAGATATTTTATTTTTAGTATTTTGTTTTATATTTTATTTCTTTTATCCTCCATTTTCTTTCCCACCATTTTCTCCCGCTATTTTCTTTGCCGCCATTTTCTCCCGCCATTCTTTGCCGCCATTTTCTCCCGCAATTCTTTGCCGGCATTTTCTTTCCCGGCATTTTATTTGCCGTCATTCTCTCCCTTCATTTTCTCCCGCCATTTTATTTCCCGCCATTATCTCCCGCCATTATCTCCCGCCATTTTCTTTCCCGCCATTCTCTCCCGTCATTTTCTTTCCCGCCATTCTCTCCCGCCATCTTCTTTCCCGCCATCTTCTTTCTCGCCATCTTCACATCTCAACTTATAAAACAAGCCTCATGTTGTCCATGACCGTAGATAACATCGCCTGACACGGTCTGTGTCTCCTGGCTCGGTGCTGCTGGTAGAGTGTGAAACAATGTCTGAGAGAAGTCATAAGTGTTTGCAGCTTCGTCATCATCATCGGAGAGTGTTTCACACTTATGACTTCTCTCACACAGTGTTTCACACTCCACATGAAGGCATCATAGTCATCCTCCATCGATGCAGCACTCCTTAGTTTGGCGGGAGAGAATGGCGGGAAAGAAAATGGAGGGAAAAAGATTGCGGAAAAGTATTTCTTTTTTCATGTATAAAACGGCAATGGTTGTACAGGATTTATAAGGCACTTTTAAATATAAACTCCTATGAAGCTCAAAACAACTCTAGTACTGTGCTCGTACCCCCTCGGGTCGCCCCCATGGGCGACCAGGGGGAAACCCTAGCCGCCGGCGCCCGTACTCCCCCACATCTCCTTCATCCTCACCGCCGCCAGCAGCGCCACCGGGCGAAGCCTGGCTGGCAGGTCTGGCGGTGGGGCTCCCTCCCCCTTCGCGCGAATAGGCTGGCGCGGGACGGCCGTTTGAGAGGAGGCGCCGGACTTTTGCGGGGTGCGGCGACGCTGCAGATGGATCCTGGCCGCGACCTGCGCAGCGCGTCGGCGGTTGGGGTTCGTGCTCGCGGCGTGGTGCGGCCTCTGGATTTGGTGGCGCGCGCGCCATCGTTCTTGGGTCAGATCCTTCTGGATCCGGCGCCTGAACGCTGTCGGCCAGCGCAGGATGGTGGCTTTCGTCGCTGACCAGGTCGGATCTTCATTGATCCGGCGCCTGGATGGATGTACGCCGGAGGTGTTGAGCCTTATGGTGCTTCCCTCTCTGGAGTTTTAGGGTCTTGGCTGCTGCCAGATCCGAAGTAGATGGAGATTGGTGGTACAGGAAGAGGACCGGAGGAAACTTTGGTCGGCTAGCTCGGCACGGAATCGGCGACGGCTTTGACGTCGTTACCCATCTTTAAGGCGAATTCGAGGTCCCTCCTATCCACCTCCGTCCCCTTCCCGGACGAAAGTCCAAAATCCGTCTTGGATTGGACGGCGGCGGCGCCCTTCCCGTCGTAACCTCCATGGAGGCGCCATCTAGGGAGGCTTGGGCGTTCATGGGAGAGTTGCTATGGGTGAAGGGCTTCGCGTGTCAGCTCTAGCAGCGGCAATGGTGTGGAGGTTGGCAGGGGGAGTGGCGTTCTAACCGCGTCAGATGCGTCTGGTAAGAGATGTCAAGTCATGCCTAGCCGACAGGTGCTACGCTGAGTCATGCCTAGTCGGCAGGTGCTACGCACGACAGTGTTGGGGAACGTAGTAATTTCAAAAAATTTCCTACGCACACGCAAGATCATGGTGATGGTATAGCAACGAGAGGGAGAGTGTTGACCACGCACTGTGAGACCGTGAAGCGAAGCGTTAGCACAACGCAGTTGATGTAGTCGACGCCTTCACGATCCGACCGATCCAAGCACCGAACGACGGCACCTCCGAGTTCAGCACACGCTCAGCTCGATGACGATCCCGGACTCCGATCCAGCAAAGTGTCGGGATGAGTTCCACAAGACGACGGCGTGGTGACGATGATGATGATCTATCGCGCAGGGCTTCGCCTAAACTCCACGACGATATGACCGAGGTGGAATATGGTGGAGGGGGCACCGACACGGCTAAGGAACGATCCGTAGATCAACTTATGTGTTCATGGGGTGCCCTTGCCTCAGATATAAAGGATGGAGGAGGAGGAGGCCGCCAAGGCAATAGGTGCGGCCAGGATGTGGAGTCCTACTAGGACTCCAAGTCCTAGTAGGAGTCCACCAAGAGGGAGGAAGGAGAAGGAAGTAGAGGAGAAGGAAAGGTGGCGGCCCCTTTCCCTAGTCCATTCGGACTAGAGGGAGGGGGCGCAGCAGCCCCTTGGCCCTTTCTCCTCTTCCCACTAAAGCCCATCAAGGCCCATTGCTTCTCCCAGTAACTACCGGTACTCAAAAATACCCAATCACTCGGAACCTTTTCGATGTCCGAATATAGTCGCCCAATATATCGATCTTTACGCCTCGACCATTTCGAGACTCCTCGTCATGTCCCCGATCTCATCCGGGACTCGAACTCCTTTGGTACATCAAAACTCATAAACTCATAATATAACCATCATCGAAACCTTAAGCGCAAGGGCCCTACGGGTTCGAGAACTACGAGACATGACCTAGAACTATTCTTGGTCAATAACCAATAGCGGAACCTGGATGCTCATATTGGCTCCTACATATTGTACGAAGATCTTTATCGGTCAAACCGCATAACAACATACGTTGTTCCCTTTGTCATCGTTATGTTACTTGCCCGAGATTTGATCGTCGGTATCCAATACCTAGTTCAATCTCGTTACTGGCAAGTCTCTTTACTCGTTACATAATGCATCATTCCGTAACTAACTCATTAGCTACATTGCTTGCAAGGCTTATAGTGATGTGCATTACCGAGAGGGCCCAGAGATACCTCTCCGACAATCGGAGTGAGAAAACCTAATCTCGAAATACGCCAACCCAACATGTACCTTTGGAGACACCTGTAGTACTCCTTTATAATCACCCAGTTACGTTGTGACGTTTGGTAGCACCCAAAGTGTTCCTCTGGTAAACGGGAGTTGCATAATCTCATAGTTACAGGAACATGTATAAGTCATGAAGAAAGCAATAGCAATATACTAAACGATCAAGTGCTAGGCTAACGGAATGGGTCATGTCAATCACATCATTCTCCTAATGATGTGATCCCATTAATCAAATAACAACACATGTCTATGGTTAGGAAACATAACCATCTTTTATTAATGAGCTAGTCAAGTAGAGGTACTAGTGACTATATGTTTGTCTATGTATTCACACATATATTATGTTTCCGGTTAATACAATTCTAGCATGAATAATAAACATTTATCATGAAATAAGGAAATAAATAATAACTTTATTATTGCCTCTAAGGCATATTTCCTTCAGTCTCCCACTTGCACTAGAGTCAATAATCTAGTTCACATCATCATGTGATTCAACACTAATATTCACATCTGTATGTGATTAACACCCATAGTTCACATCGTCATGTGACCAACACCCAAAGGGTTTACTAGAGTCAATAATCTAGTTCACATCGCTATGTGATTAACACCCAAAGAGTACTAAGGTATGATCATGTTTTGCTCGTGAGAGAAGCTTAGTCAACGGGTCTGTCACATTCAGAGCCGTATGTATTTTGCAAATATTCTATGTCTACAATGCGCTGCACGGAGCTACTCCAGCTAATTGCTCCCACTTTCAATATGTATCCAGATTGAGACTTAGAGTCATCTGGATCAGTGTAAAAAGCTTGCATCGATGTAACTCTTTACGACGGGCTCTTTTATCACCTCCATAATCGAGAAATATTTCCTTAGTCCTCACTAAGGATATTATTGACCAATGTCCAGTGATCTACTCCTAGATCACTATTGTACTCCCTTGCCAAATTCAGAACAAGGTATACAATAGGTCTGGTACATAGCATAGCATACTTTATAGAACCTATGCCTGAGGCATAGGGAATGACTTTCATTCTCTTTTCTATTTTCTACCGTTGTCGGGATTTGAGT
Organism: Aegilops longissima; assembly: GCA_021605205.1. Lineage (NCBI taxonomy): Eukaryota > Viridiplantae > Streptophyta > Magnoliopsida > Poales > Poaceae > Aegilops > Aegilops longissima. The sequence continues at coordinate 829,443,670 of CM038677.1, forward strand.
CTTACTCAATTTCACACCTTTGCAACACAGGCAAGAACTTTTTCTTTGACTGTTCCATTTTGAACTACTTCAAAATCTTGACAAGGTATGTACTTATTGAAAAAACTTATCAAGCGTCTTGATCTATCTCAATAGATCTTGATGCTCAATATATAAGTAGCTTTATTGAGGTCTTTATTTTAAAAAATTCCTTTCAAATACTCCTTTATGCTTTGCAGAATAATTCTACATTATTTCCGATCAACAATATGTCATTCACATATACTTATCAGAAATGCTGTAGTGCTCCCACTCACTTTCTTGTAAATACAGGCTTCTCCAAAAGTCTGTATAAAACCATATGTTTTGATCAAATTATCAAGCATATATTCCAACTCTGAGATGCTTGCACCAGTCCATAGATGGATCGCTGGAGCTTGCATATTTTGTTAGCTCCTTTAGGATTGACAAAACCTTCTGGTTGCATCATATACAACTTTTCTTTAATAAATCCATTAAAGAATGTTGTTTTGACATCCATTTGCCAGATTTCATAAAATGTGGCAATTGCTAACATGATTCAGACAGACTTAAGCAACGCTAGAGTTGAGAAAATCTCATTGTAGTCAACACCTTGAACTTGTTGAAAACCTTTTGCAACAAGTCGAGCTTTGTAGATAGTAACACTACTATCAGTGTCCGTCTTCCTCTTGAAGATCCATTTATTTAACTTGACTTGCTGATCATCGAGCAGGTCAACCAAAGTCCCCACTTTGTTCTTATATATGGATCCTATCTCAGATGTTATGGCCTCAAGCCATTTCGCGGAATCTGGGCTCATCATCGCTTCCTCATAGTTCGTAGGTTCATCATGGTCTAGTAATATGACTTCTAGAATAGGATTACCGTACCACTCTGGTGCGGATCTTACTCTAGTTGACCTACGTAGTTTAGTAGAAACTTGATCTGAAGTTTCATGATCAATATCATTAGCTTCCTCACTAATTGGTGTAGTTGTCACAGGAACTGACTTCTGTGATGAACAACTTTCCAATTTGGGAGAAGGTACAATTACCTCATCAAGCTCACTTCTTTCGAGAGAAACTCCTTCTCTAGAAAGGATCCATCTTAGCAATGAATAACTTGCCTTCGGATCTGTGATAGAAGGTGTACCCAATAGTTTCCTTTGGGTATTATATGAAGACGCACTTCTCTGATTTGGGTTTGAGCTTATCAGGATGAAACTTTTTCACATAAGCATCGTAGCCCCAAACTTTAAGAAACGACAACTTGGGTTTCTTGCTAAACCACAGTTTATATAGTGTCGTCTCAACGGATTTAGATGGTGCCCTATTAAACGTGAATGCAGCTGTCTGTAATGCATAACCCCAAAACGATAGTGGTAAACCGATAAGAGACATCATAGATCGCACCATATCCAGTAAAGTACGATTACGATGTTCGGACACACCATTACATTGTGGTGTTCCAGGTGGCGTGAGTTACGAAACTATTTCACATTGTTTTAATTGAAGACCAAACTCGTAACTCAAATATTCATCTCCACGATCAGATCGCGGAAACTTTATTTTCTTGTTACGATGATTTTCTACTTCACTCTGAAATTCTTTGAACTTTTCAACTATTTCAGACTTATGTTTCATCAAGAAGATATACCCATATCTGCTCAAATCATCTTGTGAAGATCAGAAAATAACGATACTTGCCACGAGCATCAACACTCATTGGATCGCATATATCGGTATGTATTATTTCCAATAAGTCAGTTTCTCATTCCATTGTTCTGAACAACGGAGTTTCGGTTATCTTTCCCAAAAGGCACGGTTCGCAAGCATCAAATGATTCATAATCAAGTGATTCCAAAAACCCATCAGCATGGAGTTTCTTCATGCGCTTTACACCGATATGACCCAAACGGCAGTTCCACAAATAAGTTGCACTATCATTATTAACTTTGCATCTTTTGGCATCAATATTATGAATATGTGTATCACTACTATCGAGATCCAACAAACTATTTTCATTGGGTGTATGACCATTGAAGGTTTTATTCATTTAAACAGAACAACAATTATTCTCTGATTTTAAATGAATAACCGTTTTGAAATAAACATGATCAAATCATATTCATGCTCAACGCAAACATCAAATAACATTTATTTAGGTTTAACACTAATCCCGAAAGTATAGGGAGTGTGCGATGATGATCATATCAATCTTGGAACTACTTCCGACACTCATCGTCACTTCCCCTTCAACTAGTCTCTGTTTATTCTGTAACTCCTGTTTCGAGTTACTAATCTTAGCAACCGAACAAGTATCAAATACTCAGGGGCTACTATAAACACTAGTAAGGTACACATCAATAACCTATATATCAAATATACCTTTGTTCACTTTGCCATCCTTCTTATCCACCAAATATTCAGGGGCAGTTCCGCTTCCAGTGACCAGTTCCATTGCAGCAAAAATACTTAGTCTCAGGCTTAGGTCCAGACTTGGGTTTCTTCACTCGAGCAGCAACTTGCTTGCCGTTCCTTTTGAAGTTCCCCTTCCTCCCTTTGCCCTTTTCCTTGAGACTAGTGGTCTTGTCAACCATCAACACTTGATGTTTTTCTTGATTTCTACCTTCGCCGATTTTAGCATCGCGAAGAGCTCGAGAATCTTTTTCGTCATCCCTTGCATACTATAGTTCATCACGAAGTTCTACTAACTTAGTGATGGTGACTAGAGAATTCTGTCAATCACTATCTTATCTGGAAGATTAACTCCCACTTGATTCAAGCGATTGAAGTACCCAGACAATCTGAGCACATGCTCACTAGTTGAGCGATTCTCCTCCATCTTTTAGCTATAGAAATTTTTGGAGACTTCATATCTCTCAACTCGGGTATTTGCTTGAAATATTAACTTCAATTCCTGGAACATCTCATATGATCCATGACGTTCAAAACATCTTTGAAGTCCTGATTCTAAGCCGTTAAGCATGGTGCTCTAAACTATCAAGTAGTCATCATATTGAGCTAGCCAAACGTTCATAACGTCTGCATCTGCTCCTGCAATAGGTTTGTCACCTAGCGGTGCATTAAGGACATAATTCTTCTGTGCAGCAATGAGGATAAACCTCAGATCACGGATCCAATCCGCATCATTGCTACTAACATCTTTCAACACAATTTTCTCTAGGAACATATCAAAATAAACATATGAAAGCAACAAACATTGGGAAGCAACAACGTGAGCTATTGATCTACAACATAATTTGCAAAATACTACCAGGACTAAGTTCATGATAAATTTAAGTTCAATTAATCATATTACTTAAGAACTCCCACTTAGATGTACATCTCTAGTCATCTAAGTGATCACGTGATCCAAATCAACTAAACCATAACCGATCATCACGTGAGATGGAGTAGTTTTCAATGGTGAACATCACTATGTTGATCATATCTACTATATGATTCACGCCGACCTTTTGGTCTCCGTGTTCCGAGGCCATATCTGCATATGCTAGGCTCGTCAAGTTTAACCTGAGTATTCGCGTGTGCAAAACTGGCTTGCACCCGTTGTAGATGGACGAGAGCTTATCACACCCGATCATCACGCGTGTCCGGGCACGACGAACTTTGGCAACGGTGCATACTCGGGAGAACACTTCTTGATAATTTAGTGAGAGATCATCTTAAAATGCTACCGTCAATCAAAGCAAGATAAGATGCATAAAGGATAAACATCACATGCAATCAATATAAGTGATATGATATGGCCATCATCATCTTGTGCTTGTGATCTCCATCTCCGAAGCACCGTCGTGATCACCATCGTCACCGGCGCGACACCTTGATCTCCATCGTAGCATCGTTGTCGTTTCGCCAACTATTACTTCTACGACTATCGCTACCGCTTAGTGATAAAGTAAAGCAATTACATGGCTTTTGCATTTCATACAATAAAGCGACAACCATATGGCTCCTGCCAGTTGCCGATAACTCAGTTACAAAACATGATCATCTCATACAATAAAATATAGCATCACGTCTTGACCATATCACATCACAACATGCCCTGCAAAAACAAGTTAGATGTCCTCTACTTTGTTGTTGCAAGTTTTACGTGGCTGCTACGGGCTTAAGTAAGAACCAATCTCACCTACGCATCAAAACCACAACGATAGTTTGTCAATTTGACTCCATTTTAACCTTCGCAAGGACCGGGCGTAGCCACACTCGGTTCAACTAAAGTTGGAGAGACTGTCTCCCGCAAGCCACCTATGTGCAAAGCACGTCGGGGGAACCAGTCTCGCGTAAGCGTACGCGTAATGTTGGTCCGGGTCGTCTCGTCCAACAATACCGCCGAACCAAAGTATGACATGCTGGTAGGCAGTATGACTTATATCGCCCACAACTCACTTGTGTTCTACTCGTGCATATAACATCAAACCATAAAACCTAGGCTCGGATGCCACTGTTGGGGAACGTAGTAATTTCAAAAAAATTCCTACGCACACGCAAGATCATGGTGATGGTATAGCAACGAGAGGGGAGAGTGTTGTCCACGTACCCTCGTAGACCGTAAGCGGAAGCGTTAGCACAACGCAGTTGATGTAGTCGTACGTCTTCACAATCCGACCGATCCAAGCACCGAACGTACGGCACCTCCGAGTTCAGCACACGTTCAGCTCGATGACGATCCCCGGACTCCGATCCAGCAAAGTGTCGGGATGAGTTCCACAAGACGACGGCGTGGCAGGACGATGATGATGATCTACCGGCGCAGGGCTTCGCCTAAACTCCACGACGATATGACCGAGGTGGAATATGGTGGAGGGGGGCACCGCACACGGCTAAGGAACGATCCGTAGATCAACTTATGTGTTCATGGGGTGCCCCTTGCCTCAGTATATAAAGGATGGAGGAGGAGGAGGCCGGCCAAGGCAATAGGTGCGGCCAGGATGTGGAGTCCTACTAGGACTCCAAGTCCTAGTAGGAGTCCACCAAGAGAGGAGGAAGGGAGAAGGAAGTGGAGGAGAAGGAAAGGTGGCCGGCCCCCTTTTCCCTAGTCCAATTCAGACTAGAGGGGAGGGGGGGCGCAGCAGCCCCTTGGCCCTTTCTCCTCTTCCCACTAAAGCCCATCAAGGCCCATTGCTTCTTCCAGTAACTACCCGGTACTCAAAAATACCGAATCACTCGGAACCTTTCCGATGTCCGAATATAGTCGCCCAATATATCGATCTTTACGCCTCGCCATTTCGAGACTCCTCGTCATGTCCCCGATCTCATCCGGGACTCAACTCCTTAGGTACATAAAAACTCATAAACTCATAATATAACCGTCATCGAAACCTTGTTGCATGGACCCTACGGGTTCGAGAACTATGTAGATATGACCTAGAACTATTCTTGGTCAATAACCAATAGCGGAACCTGGATGCTCATATTGGCTCCTACATATTCTACGAAGATCTTTATCGGTCAAACCGCATAACAACATACGTTGTTCCCTTTGTCATCGATATGTTACTTGCCCGAGATTTGATCGTCGGTATCCAATACCTAGTTCAATCTCGCATCGGCAAGTCTCTTTACTCGTTACGTAATGCATCATTCCGTAACTAACTCATTAGCTACATTGCTTGCAAGGCTTATAGTGATGTGCATTATCGAGAGGGCCCAGAGATACCTCTCCGACAATCGGAGTGAGAAAACCTAATCTCAAATACGCCAACCCAACATGTACCTTTGGAGACACCTGTAGTACTCCTTTATAATCACCCAGTTACGCTAGGACGCTTGGTAGCACCCAAAGTGTTCCTCCGTAAACGGAGTTGCATAATCTCATAGTTACAGGAACATGTATAAGTCATGAAGAAAGCAATAGCAATATACTAGACGATCAAGTGCTAGGCTAACGGAATGGGTCATGTCAATCACATCATTCTCCTAATGATGTGATCCCATTAATCAAATAACAACACATGTCTATGGTTAGGAAACATAACCATCTTTGATTAATGAGCTAGTCAAGTAGAGGTATACTAGTGACTATATGTTTGTCTATGTATTCACACATGTATTATGTTTCCGGTTAATACAATGAGAGAATTCCTTATTTGGCCCTTTCTTAAAGTTTGGTTCCTTATTTGGCCCAAATAAAAATTTCTTCCCTATTTGACAGCAAAAATATTTTTTGTTCCTTATATGACACTTTCGTCCATTTTAGACGCTAACAGTGTTAGGTGTGAAATGAAAAGACCATGTTGCCCCTGTAATATTTTTGTACCCAGGTCATCTCAAAAAAAGAAGCAACAGGCCTGTGGCTGTGGCCACTAAATCTCCAGCAATGCTACATCTACGTAATCTATTTACGTAATGTTACGTTGAGGCTGATTTGGAGGACTATCATTAGTCATTAGTGGCGCGCGGGCCCACCCTGAAATCAGGGGGAGTTTTGATTGGTGGGGAAAGAAAAGTACGTAAGGTTAAGTAGGATTCATACATAGGTGTAGCATTTTTGCTAAATCCCGCGTGTTGATTGCCTCGTGTCTCGTGTGTGTTAGCCTGGCTTCGTACGTAAGTAACGTACGTGCATGTACTTGTTCACGTGGAATCAATCCACCTGGGTGCCTGCCTACTTGGTGTGGACGTGCACCTCAACTTCGGCGGAATCAGCTAGCTCCTCTCGACCGAACCAAGTTACATGCCTGCAGATGACGACGCCCGCGGCCGCTCCATCCAAAGCCTCGCTCGTGAGCTCAGGCATCGTTGTGCTATATCCGATTACCGCGGCCGCATCCTTAATCATGACTGCCACGAACTGCAGGCCATGCCGGCGCCGTTCGCGACTCACGTAGACGCGCTAGCAGCGCCATGTCTGCATGGACGCCTAAGGCTGAGCCCGCCTCAGCAGCGTGGAACATATACACTCTGCAGCCGCATTCGCAAATGATGAACTAACCAAAATATTGAAGCATATATCCCTAAAACATGGATGAACTAATTGTCTTTTTAGTACATCCAGGATAGTTACACAATACATAGGGGCAAAATGGTCTTTTTGCCTTACACTTAACATCGTTAGTGTCTAAAATGGACAGAAGTGTTATATAAGGAACAAAAAATACTTTAGATGTCAAATAGAGAAGAAAATTTTATTTTAGGCCAAATAGGGAACCAAAATTTAAGATAAGGTCAAATAAGGAATTCTCTCTAATACAATTCTAGCATGAATAATAAACATTTATCATGAAATAAGGAAATAAATAATAACTTTATTATTGCCTCTAGGGCATATTTCCTTCAGACAGATCTTTCAGAGTGTCCGCGTCGGGATGGACGAGTGCAGAGCGGTGGAGTCGTTGGGCGCCGTGGTGGCGTCGACGGATGGACGGATTGGCACGAAAGATGCGGATCTCTCTCCTGAAGATGGACAGCGGTTCAATGATGATGGCGTCCTCTAAAACGTGTGCAAGGGGTGTACGCTTTAGGTTTGCTGCACTAGTTGTTTGTTCCGATACGTTAGATGGATCGATCTGTGACAAGATCGGCTTTAGATATGGGGAGTGAGAGCACTCCATATTATCAAGTTTGTAGGTGTGAGTGGTGGCTTCGGGTGACTTTATGTATGTTTCTTGTCAGATCCTCGTGAAATAATTAATAAAGATGGCTGCATGCATCGATTGATGCAGAGGCCGGGGGTTTAAACTCCATTTCCAAAAAAAAGAAGCTCAAAACAAGTCTTCTAGTAGGATAAAGAAATAAAATACAAAAAATACTACAAATAAAATAGCTACTGATAACTAAACAGAAACAAAAAGAATATGTCAAAAAAACTAAAGAAAACAATTTAAAGCAATTAAATTAAAAGAAATAGCATAAAACCTACAAAACACTAAAACAGAATTGTTTTCATAAAATCCTAATTTGAAATAATTATAAAATTCATCAATCAATTACTACTGATAAACAAAGTCACAAAGAACCATTAGCAAAAAGAATCATCTGAAAAAAATACTCCTAGCTCAAATTATAGGCAATCTAGTGATTTGAGCAAATTCATGAAAATTCAAATTCAAACTTTCAAATCTAGTCAAACATGATATCTACAGAAACTTCATAAAATTTCTAATCTAATGCAAAAAGAATCAAATTAAAATACTAAAAATCCTAATTGATATGAATTTTCTAAAACAGTAGAGCATGTGTTGGTAGAAGAGGGACTCTAGTCCTTTTTGGCCAACGGTTGGCCGAAAAGTCCCTCTTCGGCCTACAATAGGCCGAAAAGTCCCTCTTCAGGCAACAGGAGGCCGACGGGGTGATACTTTTGATTTTTCTGCATTAAGGTGTATAGTTTCCGAATTTGCTATAAAAATCATCATAGTTTCAAAAAAAATCCTAGACCGATGGCTGCCATGAAAGTTGCAGTCAATTGAAATGAGATTTGTCCTGCCATTTTAACTGTGCGGTCTGGTTTGATGCTCTTATTTTGTTATTTGAAGGCTCTCAAGGCCAGTTTTCCGCTCCGTGACAAAAGCAGTTTGTCATGCACTCAGGTATTGACCAGATCGACGTGGACATGATCTCAACAAGAAGTAGCAAGCAAGGTCCCAGTGTATGTACCATTGTACTCGCCACCCTACAACTCGTACTACCACAGAGCTGAGGAGGACCCCCAACTCCTGTGCCAGTTCCGCTATTTTTTTGAGTACTATGTGTTACTCGTTAGGCTCAAAATTGGTGGTTAATTGTGAGCCTTAAATGTAGTACCAATGGTTAAAGTAGCCACGAATTTGGTTGTTCATTGTGAATTTACTCACTGGAAGGAGGGGGAGGGGGGAGTTATTAAGGACAGCAAAACTGCACCTAATCCCTGCCTCTCATGAATCAGACATTCATGGCCGTTCGATTTCGTCTGGTGGACATTTCTGACCGTTGAGATCTTCGTTTGAAGCTGTGTTTAGCGCTAAAGGGCCACACGCCGTATGGGCAGTTACTCCCATAGCTTTCTTGGGCCCTGCGGTTAATTGGGCCTCTAGAGACAGCCCATTTAGCCAAGAAGATCTAATGTGTGTGGCTGAGGTTTCTCTTGTCCGTAAAATAACTGGTGGGTCCAGACTATACCTGGCCATGGGAAGCCCGGCCCGAAAAAGCCCGACCCGGCCTGGCCCGACGCTGCCCCCGGGCCGGGCTCGGGCCTAGATTTGAGCCCGAAGGCCGGGCCGGGGCCCGTCGTTTTTGCATTTCTCTGAAGGTCGGGCCGGGCCGGCCAGGAGCCCGACGGGCTTTTACGTGTTCGGGCCGGAGCTTGGGCCCAGAAAACAAGCCCGATGGCCGGGCTAGGCCGGGCTCGGGCCTGGGTTTTTTTGTCAGGCTTGGCTAGGCCTGGCCTGAAGCCCGGCCCGGCCCGAAGTATGGCCAGGTATAGTCCAGACACTGTGAGGCGGCGCGAAGAGATGAGATACGGGTGAATCATGCGCCTGCCGACCCACCTGCGAAATGCAAAGGGGGGACGCGAAGAGAGGAGGCGCACAAGGAGGTCCAGCACCGCGGGCGATAATGGTCGGCGCCTCATCTGCTAGAAACTGTTCATAATCATACCTCAGTTTATTACCGCGCATTCATGGCGATTGATGTGCTGATCCTTTCGGCTGCCGAGCGGTATGTGTATATATGCTTCCTCCACTATACTACTCTTGGCTCATCCTCTCTACTCCGACAGCACAACATCTTTCAACATCAAGCTCAGCCAGGGTTCCCTGTATTTCCTTGGAGGAGTATTGCTTTTTCAATTCATTGTCGTGATGTCCTCTCTCATGCCAAAAATTGTGCGTGCAGGTGATTTTCATGTGCTTGATTGATTTCATTTTGGAGCTTGGTACTTGAATTTTTTTATGTCGGTAGTCTCAAATGACTTCTGCACAGTAACATCAATATTTTTTCCCCGCATGAATTCTTACATTACATCTTCCTATTTTCTGTTGATGATCCACTACTTTCAGTTTCGTTGAAGAATTCCATGCTCTTTGTAATTACGCCTCCTGAAGATGGGCCATATCCTTCCTTTGTTTTGACAAAGTGTCAGTGTGTTTAGTTTTTTTCCTTTTGATGTTCAGAAGTAGAGGCCGCTTGTGCTTTCGAACTGGCAGTGTCTAAAGCCAATATGTTGCTGTTACGTACAGACCTACCAAGTTCAGTGGAGTTCTACTTGATGGAACTTCCGTTTCCTGTCACTTTTTCACTATTATCTTTTTTGTGTGGGTTAATATCTGTTGAACAAATGTTGCTGCTCCGGTGGAACATGACCCCCTATAACAGAATTTGGAGAAAATTGATGCCCTTTTGGAGAGCGGGTCTGGAATATATAGAAGGTCCCGAATCTAATAGTCAGGAAGCAAGAGATGTGTAGAACCGATTCAGAATCAGACTCAAGTAGCAATAAGCATGCGTTTTCAAACAATGTCACAAGCTAGAAATATTCATGAGGCTGAAACCACTTTTGCGGAGGAGGGAAGAATTGAAACCGAGGATAAAAATGGAGCCTTCAAACAAGTTAGAGGACAAGAATGTGCAGCGGTGATAATAAATCCTATACAACTTTTACAGTAGTTGGCATTTTCTGGAACCGTTCGTTTGTCTCGATCTAACGGCGCATACATACGAAGTACTCGAAAGTATACGCATGAAAGTACTCGAAAGTACTAATGTAAGGTGGGGACACCTTTTAATCTAGGGGCATTTTAGTACTAGGAAAAATATGACAAGGTGGGGACACCTTTTAATCAAGGGGCATTTCAGTCCTAGGAAAAATGTGCACACCCCTCTCGTCCAATGCAAAACAGCCACCACTCTCGTCCAATGCAAAGCCGCCTCCGTGGTCCTTCCCCTCTTCCATCACCATTACAACCGCGGCCATCTCCTAGCCTTCTCCTCCTTCTCGCGGCCGCAACTTTGCTCTTCTCATCTTCCACATCCACCTCCTCTTCCATCCACGCAAGAACCTCGATGGAGCAGCAGATCAGCGGCATCGAGAACGCCGACTTCGTGGAGATCGCCGGCGGTGAGAACGCCGACTTTGTGGAGATCACCGGCGGCGACCAGGTCTAGATTGCCAGGTTGACGGAGATCCGTTCTTGGTTTCGCAACATAATGCAGATGAACTGGAAGGCAATGGCCACTTTGAAGCAAATGGCGAGGAGGAAGAGGGCAAAGCTTCCCCCCCCCCCCCCCACCCGCACAACCGATGCACAAGGTCGAGATCCTCCTTTGGGCGAAGGAGCAGGCCGATTCGTCCAGCTCGTGGACCAGGCGGAGGTGGTGGGCGTTCAGATCCAGGGTAGAGCATCCACTGGATGAGGAACCCATGGTGCACGAGGTGCCGTTGCAGATTGTGGAGCCTCTAACCGAGTCGGAGATGACTCTGAAGCGCAAGAGGAGGAGGACAGTGCTCGCGACATTGCTTCCCCGCCGTTCTCCACGCTTCCCTCGCCGCTCTCCTCGTCTGAACGGCAGCCGTAGCTATGTTTAGGGTAAGATTGCTGAATTTCATTCATCATTACTTGCCACTTGCTTAATTTGATTCTCTGCAATATGTTCTTGCTACCAATGTACTTGAATCCGTAGCCTCTGGATGGCATCTTAGTTTGATCGACGAGGCTGGAATGAGTCTAGGAATATAGCATTGCTACGTTAATTGCTATGTTTTGATGTGCTGGAGTGGTATCCATGATAGGAAATTTTGTCTGTCACCTCAAGAGTTGTGTTCAAATTACGTGATGCAATCTGTGTAAATTGAACTTGCAATATTTTCGCTGCTAGAAGTGCCTCCAGACAAGTTCAGTACACACTTTTAGAGTGATATACTCTGGGTTGACACAACAATATTTCAATACTGCAAGTTTAGTAGATAGTTGTAGGCATTGAAACATTTCAGTTCTGACCGGTTCACACTGAAATATTTGAGTAGTGCAATTGCAGTACACACGGGTACACACTGAAATATTTCAGTAGTGCAATGCAATTTCAGTACACACGGGTAGACACTGAAATATTTCAGTACTGCAGTTTCAGTACACGCACGCAACCCCTGAAATAATTCAGTACTGCAGTTTCGTTACACGCACGCAACCCTGTAGCAGTTTCAGGACACGCGCGTAGACACTGAAATATTTCTGGGGTGCTATTTCAGTACAAGCAAGTAGCCGCTGAAATATTTCGGTGGTGCACTTTCAGTACACGCACGTACCCACTGAAATATTTCCGTGGTTCACTTTCAGTACACGCACGTACCAACTGAAATATTCCAGTGGTGCTGTTTTAGTACACGCATGTAGCAACTGAAATATTTCAGCGGTGCTGTTTCAGTACACACACATAGCCACTGAATTATTTCAGTAATGCACTTTCAGTAGAGAGATGTAGAGACTTAAATATTTCAGTAGTGCCCTGTCGGTGATCTTGCATCAAAATATTTAGGGCTTCCTAATGATTCAACAAAAAAAACTAGACATATATAAGCAGTGAAATAATTTTAGTAGGGATGTTGGCTTACTCATGTTGCCGTGCTGTACAACCTTTTGCTTCACTTCCTGTAAGTGCTTCTTGCATGTGCTATGGCCTACATGCTGTTTACTCTCATCACAGCAGTGATTTTGCATCTTGCAAAGGTCTTATTAATTCAACATTGACTTCTATGAACTTTGTATTCAAATTTGTATCCTCGTACAGTTGTTGTGACAGATTTCCTTGGCATGTTCAAATTACCGTACTGTCATTTTTCCAATACCAACTATATTCAATCTAAAATTTTCAGTTACTTATATGCTACAGGTGGAATCATGGATAGGTTGCTGAAGATGCTGCGCCTCACAATAAAAGTCCCTTGCTCAATCTCAACATCAGAAGCTGTTTTGCATTTCTAGTTGTCTCAGTATTTCATGTGATGTATTTGAATACCGGAAGTTGTTATGCATTAGAAGTTCACTCAGATAATCGTAGTACCTGCAGTTTGTGATTTGTGTTATCTGTTTTGTATGTGTGGGATCAAAATCTAATACGGTTCTAATTCCTGTTTTCATGGCCTTGATGCTAAGTTAAGTACATGCTGGTCAGAGTGATCAAAGGGAAGGGTGGCACTGGTGGGAAATATTTCAGGGTTTTATCGTCGTGATAAACCTAAAAAATTAATAAAAACGTCAAAAATCAATGGAAGTAGTCATGGATGCTTCTCATGTTGGTACAAGGGTGTAGAAAGAATATAGGTCCATTTGAAGAATGTCGACAAAACCCCGTCCTTCCACACGGACCCTTACCTCCTACCCGAACGGCCGCCGGTGAAGGAGGTGAATTTTTGGCCATGTTAAGAATGACACCAAATTTTTCCTTGTTGTGGGCATGGCCACCCCAGTGGATCGACAACGTCGCTTGTCGCATCACCTCCGAGAAGTATCTTAAGCATTTAATCGTATTAGAAAATCCATAGAAATGCCGACAACCTTACCAAACTAGTCATGCTTCCTTCTCATGTTGATACAAAGAAGTAGAAATTTTTTGGGTCCATTTACATCATGTCCGGCAAGTTTGTTTGTACGTGTTCTCCGTGTGTGTGAATGACATGTGGGATCCACATGTAAAAACCACATAGGCAAAAAAGAGGGAACTAAACTGCCCGATGGAGTTTCGAACCAAGGGCATTAGTATGTGTTCGGGAGGGTGTTACCGCTAAGCTAATGATACATTTTGATACAAATTACGTGCCCTCAGATTTAAGAATTTCATTTACCATATCTATCATGTGTAACCACTGCTGGTGTCCACGTGTCAGCAGTTTGAAGGGCAGCGCGGGCAAACCGCATGCGAGGTGCACGGCGCGGGGCAAACCCCACGTGTCCTCACTGTGGAAGGCCCTGGTAGGTGAGACAAATCTGAAGGAAATATGCCCTAGAGGCAATAATAAAGTTGTTATTTATATTTCCTTATATCATGATAAATGTTTATTATTAATGCTAGAATTGTATTAACCGGAAACTTAGTACATGTGTGAATACATAGACAAACAAAGTGTCACTAGTATGCCACTACTTGACTAGCTCGTTGAATCAAAGATGGTTAAGTTTCCTAGGCATAGACATGATTTGTCATTTGATTAACGGGATCACATCATTAGAGAATGATGCGATTGACTTGGCCCATTACATTAGCTTAGCATTTGATCGTTTAGTATATTGCTATTGCTTTCTTCATGACTTATACATGTTCCTATGACTATGAGATTATGCAACTCCCGAATACCGGAGGAACACTTTGTGTGCTAGCAAACGTCACAACGTAACTGGGTGATCATAAAGGTGCTCTACAGGTGTCTCCGATGGTACTTGTTGAGTTGGCATAGATCGAGATTAGGATTTGTCTCCGATTGTCGGAGGGTATCTCTCGGCCCTCTCGGTAATGCACATCAAGATAAGCCTTGCAAGCAATGCAACTAATGAGTTAGTTGAGGGATGATGTATTATGTAACGAGTAAAGAGACTTGCCGGTAACAAGATTGAACTAGGTATTGAGATACCGACGATCGAATCTCGGGCAAGTAACATACAGATGACAAAGGGAACAACGTATGTTGTTATGCGGTTTGACCGATAAAGATCTTCGTAGAATATCTAGGAACCAATATGAGCATCCAGGTTCCGCTATTGCTTATTGATCGGAGATGAGTCTCGGACATGTCTACATAGTTCTTGAACCCGTAGGGTCCGCACGCTTAACGTTCGGTGACGATCGGTATTATGAGTTTATGTGTTATGATGTACAGAAGGTAGTTCGGAGTCCCGGATATGATCACGGACATGACGAGGTGTCTCGAAATGGTAAAGATCAACATATTGGAAGCCTATATTTGGACATCAGAATAGTTCCGATTGAATTCGGGAATTTACCGGAGTACCGGGAGGTTACCGGAACCCCCCGGTAAGTGTATGGGCCTTATTGGGCCATAGTGGAGAGAGAGGAGGCCAGGGCGGGCCGCGCGCCCCCCCTCCCTCTGGTTCGAATTGGACTAGGAGGGGGGCGCCCCCCTTTCCTTCCTCCCTCTCTCCCCCTTCCTTCTTTCCTAGTCCAACTAGGGAAGGGGGGGAATCCTACCCCCAGTGGGAGTAGGACTCCTCCAAGGCGCGCCATAGGAGGGCCGGCCCTCCCCCCTCCCCCACTCCTTTATATACGGAGGAGGGGGCACCCCATGAAGACACACAAGTTGATCATTGATCTTTTAGCCGCGTGCGGTGCCCCCCTCCACCATAATCCACCTTGGTCATATCGTAGCAGTGCTTAGGCGAAGCCCTGCGTCGGTACCTTCATCATCACATTCATCACGCCGTCGTGCTGACGGAACTCTCCCTAGAAGCTCTACTGGATCGTGAGTTCGTGAACGTCGCCGAGCTGAACGTGTGCAGATCGCGGAGGTTCCGTACGTTCGGTACTAGGATCGGTCGATCGTGAAGACGTATGACTACATCAACCGCGTTGTCATAACGCTTCTGCTTACGGTCTACGAGGGTACATGGACGACACCCTTCCCCCTCGTTGCTATGCATCACCATGATCTTGCGCGTGCGTAGGAATTTTTTGGAAATTACTATGTTCCCCAACAGTGGCATCCGAGCCAGGTTTATGCGTAGATGTTATATGCATGAGTAGAACACAAGTGAGTTGTGGGCGATACAAGTCATAGTGCTTACCAGCATGTCATACTTTGATTCGGCGGTATTGTTGGATGAAGCAGGCCGGACCGACATTACGCGTACGCTTACGCGAGACTGGTTCTATTGACGTGCTTCGCACACAGGTGGCTGGCGGGTGTCAGTTTCTCCAACTTTAGTTGAATCGAGTATGGCTATGCCCGGTCCTTGTGAAGGTTAAAACAACACATATTTGACGAAATATCGTTGTGGTTTTGATGCGTAGGTAAGAACGGTTCTTTCTCAGCCCGTAGCAGCCTAGTAAAACTTGCAACAACAAAGTAGAAGACATCTAACTTGTTTTTGCAGGGCATGTTGTGATGTGATATGGTCAAGACATGATGCTAAATTTTATTGCATGAGATGGTCATGTTTTGTAACAGAGTTATCGGTAATTGGCATGAGCCATATGGTTGTCGCTAATTTATTGTATGAAATGCAATCGCCATGTAATTGCTTTACTTTAGCACTAAGCGGTAGCGATAGTCGTAGAAGCAATAGTTGGCGAGACGACAACGATGCTACGATGGAGATCAAGGTGTCGCGCCAGTGACGATGGTGATCATGATGGTGCTTTGGATATGGAGATCAAAGGCACAAGATGATGATGGCCATATCATATCACTTATATTGATTGCATGTGATGTTTATCTTTTATGCATCTTATTTTGTTTAGATCGATGGTAGCATTATAAGATGATCTCTCACTAAATTTCAAGGTATAAGTGTTCTCCCTGAGTATGCACCGTTGCGAAAGTTCGTCAAGCCGAGACACCACATGATGATCGGGTGTGATAAGCTCTACATTCACATACAATGGGTGCAAGCCAGTTTTGCACACGAAGAATACTCGGGTTAAACTTGACGAGCCTAGCATATGCATATATGGCCTCGGAACATTGAGACCGAAAGGTCGAGCGTGAATCATATAGTAGATATGACCAACATAGCGATGTTCACCATTGAAAACTACTCCATCTGCCGCCAAGGATGAGGAGTTGCTTATATTTACGGCTGTGCGCCACCGCCAAGAAAACGGTTCAGCCATCCACACATGATTCGGTAGCCTCCTCACCTAGAAAAAACATTTCTCTCCTGAATTGCTACACACCCATCTCCTTCGATTGGTTTTCCTCTCGTAACCCTACCGCAGTTCACCTCCGCCGCAACGCCCTCCCCCCTCCCCCTGCCCGCCTCCCTTGGTCGCTAGCCAACGATCTCTTTGCCGGCAGATCGGGCCACTACAGTTTAGCACCGCCGCCGGTTCGTCGCCACGCCGACCCCTCTCGGTTGCTAGCCAGCAATTTCTCGCCTGCAGATCGGGCCACTATAGTTTAGCACCGCCGCCGTTCACCGCCACGCCGACCCCGGTTCCTAGCCAACAATTTCTTCGCCTGCAGAGCGAGCCATCCCAGCCTCTTCCCGCCGAATCTCATTCATTCGGTGTAGTTCCCTCGTCACCAGCTAGGAGCAGCGAGCTTGCCCAACCTGACGCGGCGACACCATTGACGCCCGAGCCAGGATCAGCATCCCGAACTGGGATAGTTCTAACGGGCCGAAAGTGGCGCTAAATAGGCCAACGGTTGCACAGATGGACTGCTAGCCAAATCTGAGTATAGAAGAAGCTACGCTTGATGCAGAATGGATGGGATTCGGCCGGTAGAGCCAGAAGCTACTTTGAGAAGCTGGATATGTGAAGTTTTGTGAGGCTGGAGGGGTTTAGAACAAGCCCTAAAAGCTTCTTCACGTTTGTTGGATTTCCAACATCTATCATGTGTAAGTAAGCATCAAGGCAGTAAAAACGGGACAAGAAGAATTGAGATGTGGAATGTATGGGCAATGAAAACGGACAACCTCTTTGAATTCTTACAACGGAGGCAGAAAAGAGAAAAACAAAACAAGGAGAAATGATGTTCCGAGAAAAACAACGAGAAACAAGCCAGCCCGTGACAAGAGCAACGATGGAGCGAGACAGCGACTTGCACGCGGGCGGGGGCGTCAAATCAAAACTGCATGAAAGGTACAGCCGGATTCCTAGATCCGACCGTTTTATGTTTGCCGTTTGTTTATCCCTTCACATCGTGGCAATGGCCAAGGATTGAAGGTTATGTTTAATACCTACTACTTTTATTATTAAGTTGTGCATGCATGTGTTAATTTATGTCGCACGTAGTAGCAACATTGCGTGAAGACCATCTTCTTCTTTTTTGCATGGTAAAAAAGCTTGGAGTAGCTTGGACAGCGTGTCGACTAGTCCTGCGGTACAAATACGTAGGCACACCTGTGTTGGGTTAGCACGAACGCAGTTTAATCATTCCACGCACTGACGCACACAGATGCAGCAGCACCGGCCGCCGTCATCATCGATTGGGTCATCAAGCGAGGGTCGTTGTCGAACCTAGTGATGCATCGACTCCAGCATGTTACACACTCACGCGGTGCAATTTTAGTCTCCTGAGAATAAACCGAGTGGCTTGGCTTGCGGGAGGTTGGGTCGGCCGAAATGAAAGATGCTGCTGCCAACGATGCCTTTTCGTCAGAGAGTCCCTTCCCTTTCGTGGTAAGCTAGGGAGGGAGGGGAGGCCGGTGTCTCGATCGTGACTGGTGACCAGCCATGTGCGGTGCGGTTGCCGTGCCATGCGCGAGATCAGAGCCGATCCAATGTATTTTTGGGCCCGGGGCGATGTAAAACAATTGTTTTCATATTAAACTTTTATACTTATTTTAAACTAAGTTTATCATATTACAGTTGTAATTAATATTTTTTTATTACTTAGCCACATAAAATGTTTTCAAATAACAGTTATATTATTCTTTGTTATGCAGCTGTAATGTATATAAAAAAATTAATTCTACAAACTGAAAAATTTATGATGTACCAAAAAATTCTTTATTATTAAGAAAATCTTTCATATTTATTTTTCTAATATTGCATAAACGATGTAGTGTATGCACATTTGCATATAAATGCGTGTGTTCATATGTCTTTAATATTATATTGAAAATTATGATAGATATTTATAAATTATAGACACACTAACAAATATTTTTATAGTGATTTCTAGTGTATATTAGGCAGTCATATTCATGGAAATTTCTAGGGCATAGAAAATGTGGCTTGGATGTTGGGTTTAGTAATTCGAATAAACAAAAGTTTTTTATTATACTTTTACGCATGATTCGATTACCTAACATACTCATCCAGATTCACTTGGTTTGATTTGGTGCAAATGAGATGTCTACTCGTTTATCGAATTAAAAATTGTGCATTGGTTTAAACATTAAAATCAAGATGTCATAATTTTCATTATGATACTAAGACATGCATCGTAAAGAGAAACTAATGTATTTGAACTCAACTTCGCCAGTCGGATTGGTTTGCCTATGCGTGGTATAACTTATCAGTATGTGGTGTGAACTTATGCTTCTGCAAATTGAGGCTCTATTTATACATTAAATAATCTTTTAGATGTAATGTATACTTGTGTAGTTCTTACTAGTGTATGTTTTAGTTGGGCCCCTCCCCTCTCGGGGCCCGGGGCGGCCGCCCCTTTTGCCTGGCCCATGGGCCGGCCCTGCGCGAGATCTCCAGTGAGACGGACCGGAATTCCACTCCTCCAAGTCTAAGGGCCATGGAGGCGCGTACGTACGGGATGGATGGACCTGGCGCCGTTGCTCGCGCGCGCTGATGGTGATGGCTTCACATCGTCCCCTCCCCTCCCTGCGCAGTCATGTCGCACGCCACCACCTCGAGGAGAACCGGCCCGCACCCACGCCCGCCACGCTTGGAACCAGCACCTCGCACTCCACGATGGGAACCAGCTCCACAGCCTGCACCCGGCGTTGGACCCCTTTGCCCAGCAAGTAGCATCGTCCTGAACCCCTTTCTCTTCATTTTTTAGCTATTCATTATCTGCAAATTTTTTTTTGCGAACTCAATCATTGCATTACTCATTGAATGTCTCAATACAATCTGCCTGAACTAACTCCAACACCTCAGGCGGGCCTGACCCTAACCAGGTCATAGTCTTTCTATTAGTACGCCCAAAGAAAGCTAACTTATCGCACGCTTTATTTTGCGAACGATCGATATGAGTAATACAAGAATGATGAGATAAAAGTAAACATCTGATCTCATTTACTAACGACGAATAGATCGACCGATCAAAATCTCCACATGTGATCATGGATACTGCCACTGAAGAATCCATCTCCACTTCTATCGGCAGTTTTGTGCGTTGAATTGAAGAAGACAGGCCCTCCAAGCAGGCGGACAGCTCCGCCTCAAGTGCGTCAGTGCATGAGTATAGGGCCCTACAAGCTGCAAAAACAATCCTTCCTTCTTCATCCCGTAGGATCATGCCCGCTCCGGCATCGTTAGCTGAGGTAAAGGCCCCATCCGTATTAAGTTTTGTCCATCCTTTCCTCGGTTTACTCCAGAGCTTCACATTAATATGAGTAGCTGGTTTTAACACAGACTGCAAAGCAACACATGCTTTGCCCTTCTCTGGATCCGCAACATTGTCCTGTTTGATTGCCACTAGTGACTCAAAGAAGCTTCGAAGGTATCTCACCGACACCTCTAAAGGCAGGGCTGGTTTATGATGTATCACCTCATTACGGACAAACCAAGCTCGCCAGAAAACGAGGAGTATCATATATCTCACCCATTCGCTATGGGGTTCAAGAGTCTGTATTAGCCATTCCTTTCTGCAATCCACAAAAGATTGTATCCGAGGGAGGTTCCAAATCTTTGCCATCTCCAAGTACAAATCCCTCCGAAGCTGACATCTCAGAAACGGATGAGAGTTGTCTTCAGTATCTAAACCACAAACAGGGCAACAGCTCGTAGTTTCCAACCCGATCTTATGTTTATTTTTCCATGTTGGTAAACCGTCAGTCGCGACCCGCCAAGCAAAGGTTGATACTATTGGAGGCACACCACAATTCCAAATGAATATCCAGCAGCTTCTTGCTCCTGAAGGCGAAGAGCTTGACGCCACTGCAACCGCACGGTGTGCCTCGTCGAAAGCCATATGATAGGCACTCCTGACAGAGAAACTCCTCTCTTGTCAGGCCCCCATGCAATAAAATCCCCCCCCCCCCCACGCGGAGAGACTTTAATCTTCATAATCTCATCTACATCCGCCTAAACAAAGTATTCATTAAGTGTGTTAACTCTCCAAGACCCGTTCTCGTTTAGTAGGTCGGCCACATATCGGATGCGACAAACTCCCTGTCTTGAAATTGGTTTATAAGAAAACGGGCGCGGGATCCAGCTGTCCCTCCACACCCTAATACTCTTCCCATTGCCCACTCTCCATATCAAACCTTTCTTTAGCAACTCCAAGCCATGGCTAATAGCCGACCAAGAGGAAGAGGCATTACCAGTGAAAACCGTATCCTCGAGCTTACCATATGGATAGTATTTTGCTTTGAGCAATCAAGCACACAGACTCTCCGGTCTTGTTATTAGCCGCCACGCCTGACGAGCAAGAAGAGCTTGGTTGAACAGCCGAAAATCTCTGAACCCAACGCCCCCTCTCTCCTTAGGTTGCATAAGATGATCCCATCCCTTCCAATGAACTTTCCTCTTCCCCTTCTCCGATCCCCAATAAAAGTTCCTCACCATTCTGGTGAGATCATCACAAACCGAGTAAGGCAACTTAAAAACTCCCATAATATATGTGGATAGAGATTGCGCAACAGATTTTATAAGCACCTCTCTTCCCGGTTGTGCCAAGTACCCATCTCCCCACTGGACTAGTCTTTTGGTGAGGCTTGTTTGGAGGTTTTGGAATTTCTCTTCGACATGCGCCCTTCGGTGTGGGAAGGCCCAAGTACTTTTCCTCAAACATAGACTCACATTTGTAAAACATCTCTGACCTGCTCCTGGACCGAAGCAGGGCAAGCTTCACCAAAAAAGATCGAGCATTTATCGTAGTTTAAACTCTGTCCAGTCGCCGACCCATATAGGTCCAACGCATGTTTAACATGCTCTGCCTGAACTCTTGAGGCCTCAAAAAATAGCATCGTATCATCGGCAAAAAGCAAATGTGATATCCCCGGTGCTCTTCGACATATCTTAACAGGAGCGATAACACCATCTTGCACCCTCCTCCTCAAAATTGCTGAGAGACCATCTGCCACAAATAAAAATAACAACGGGGAGAGTGGGTCTCCTTGCCGTAGCCCACGCGACGGTGCAAATGAATCCAGGAGGGTTTCGTTTAATTTAACTGAATACCTCACCGATGTAACACACCCCATAATCCAATTAATCCATCGATGAGAGAACCCTAGCCTTTGCATCACCTGCTTCAAGAAGGCCCAATCAACCCTATCATAAGCCTTTGACAAGTCCAGCTTATAGGCACAGAAGCTTTTTGTAGGGTCTTTCTCTTGTTTAATATAGTGGAGACATATAAAGGCAACCAATGCATTATCCGTAATCATCCTACCCAGAATAAAGGCACTTTGCTCCACCAAAATTATATCATCTAGCAGCAGACGCAGCTGATTAACCAAACATTTGGAAATTACCTTATAAATTACGTTGCAGAGGCTAATGGGCCTATAATCTGCCATCTTTGCTTGGTTAGAAATCTTCGGAATAAGCACAATAGAAGTCGCATTAACTCCTTCCGGCATAACCACCGTGTTGAAGAAATCCTGGACCGCTGCTAACACTCCCGCCTTCACCGTACTCCAGTTTCGTTGAAAGAACCGTGCAGGAAACCCGTCTGGCCCGGGTGCCTTTAACGGACCGATCTGAAACATTGCGTCTGAAATCTCCTTGTCCGTGAAGGGGGCACATAGCCTATCATTATCCTCCGGTGAAACAACCCGGTCAAAAAGATCCACAACCTCGGATGCAGCAAGAGAATTATCAGCTGCAAAACTATTACGGAAGTAATCATTCGCAATTCTGCTCATCTCTGCGAACTCTGTATGCACCACCCCAATAGAGTCGGTTAGTTCCTGGATCTTATTTTTTCTTGCCCTCCATACGGCCTTGCTCTGGAAATATTTGGTATTCCGATCCCCCTCCTTTAGCCATGTAATCCTCGATCTCTGCATCCACATCATTTCTTCCCAGTACAAAAGCTCATTCATTTTATCCATTACTACTCTTATCTCTTCCTTGTCCGCATTCATACTCATAAGCTCTTCTAACTGAGTTCTTGACTTTGCAAGTTCTCTCGTGACGCTGCCAAATTTATTACTCCATGAACCAAGGGCCGTCATCGTTTTGGATAAGGCGTCCCTCAAATGTGACAGATTGCGAATCTCCCCGACGGCACTCCATGCGTCTTGCACTGTTTTTGGAAGTGTCGAGTCCCTCTCCCAAAAAACCTCATATCTTCGGCTCCTTACCTTCACAGGCCCCAAGTCTGGCTCCCCCTTTAGAAAGATCACAATGTGATCGGAACATGGGGACAGAATATGTTCGACCTCTGCAAACGCAAACAAATTGCGCCATCCATTGGTAGCAACCGCTCGGTCCAGCCTCACCTTAACATTGGCCGATCTCCCATGTTTATTATCATATGTAAACGGCAGGCCAGTGAAGCCAAGATCCACAAGCCCGCAAACCTCTAGAGTATCACGGAAGGCCACCATCTGTGCATCCGCTCTAGGCGTGACCGAAAGATGTTCAAAATCCCACATTGCCTCGTTAAAATCGCCAATAACCAGCCAAGGTAAATCATTGACAGATTTCAGGTGCTGTAACTTGGCCCACATAAGATGTCTATGTTCCACCCTGGGCTCTCCATAAACAAAGGTAGCACGCCATTCCGCTGCACCATGACGAGTTTGGATAACAGTATCAATGTATCTGTCATCCTTATCAAGAATTGTAACCACACACTCTTCCCTCCAAAAAAGAGCCAAACCACCACTAAGACCATTGCTGTCCACACCACAAAACCCATTGAGCCCCAACTTGACTCGGATCCTCTTCATCTTATCCTCCTTTTGTCTGGTCTCACATAGAAATACAACCATGGGGGAACACGACTTGCATAACGTCGCTAATTCACGAACTGTCCGGGTGTTCCCCCCTCCCCGGCAGTTCCAGCTTAGGCAATTCATTGGGACCGGCGGTCCTCCTCTCCGGAGGCCGCCTGTGTAGTTGTATCCATGTCCATTCCTTCATTATCCTGACCTTCACCATCTCCTTGTCTCCTCCGTTTTACAATCGGATTCTTCCCTGGTGTGGTACTCGGATCTGTTGGTTTTTCTGCACCCACACTCTCCCCGTTCTCCAACCGAAGAACCGCATCAGCCACCTTACCGGTCCTGTTGGCCATCACCAGGCTTCTAGTATTGACCGTACCATAGTCCCCTACCAACCTCTTCCTTGCTGTTTTCTCCTCCGCAGCTCCCATCATCTTATATTGCATTATGTCCAACCCCACCGCCAACTCTAAACCTCCCTCCTTCAGGGTTTTAGCACCATCATTCTCCTCCATTACTTGTGACTTTCCTCCGCTACCTCCAACTCCTCTCCCACCCATTCTTCCTCCTCGCCCTGCACCCGAAAATTCAGCACCCCCTCTCCCGCCATCCCCCCCTCCACCTCTGCCTCCTCTCACCCCCCATCCCACCGGCTCACTGACCCAATGCAACCAGTCCCCCCACCCACACACCGACCTGTCATGCACCCCATCTCCACACTCCTCCACGACATGCCCCATGCGTCCATAAAAGTAAAAAAAATCAGGGAGTTTTTCATAGTACACCGAGTATCTCTTCCTCTCCTTCAACGTGATGTGGACAAACCTTACTAAAGGCAAAGATACCTTCACAAACACCCGCACCCTCAGGAAGTTTGATGGGTTAATTCTCCCTTCATTCACCGTCATTGTGAACGGGGGCTCACCTACCTTCTTTGCTACCTTCTCAGCCAATTCCTTCTTCCTCGTTAATCCATCCGGCAGACCTTTTATTCTAACCCACAATGGGTACATGTCCAGAGCATACTCCTCCACATTGGAGAACCCATCGTATTCTACCAGCACCACCGGATCCTTCATGAACTGCCACGGACCCCCTTCCATTACCCTCTTCCAATCTCCCAAACAATGGCATTGGGCCAAGAACAAATTAGGTCCCTTGATATTAAAGGTTACCCCTTGTGCACATGCCCACGCATTCCTCATAGAATTAAGCAAGGAAGCATGACTAAACGGTCGTAGGGTATGAACCCTAAACAGGGCCATCCAGCGCACATCCTTGACTAGATCCGCGAATTCACCGGATAAATCCAGGTTTTCCTCCTCTTCACCTTGCAGATTAAGATTTCCAAACAAGTCTTCCAGATCATGATCTGTATCATAATGGCCCCAATTGGTTTCTTCCTCTTCCACCTGATCTTCCACCATCTCCCCTGCTCATATCTTCCTCGTTGCTTCATCACCCATCGCCGCCTCACCCCTCAAGTTCAATCCACCCTCCTCCGAGGGCGCCCTGACCCTAGGCTCCCTACTTGGCATCTCCTCCCGCCCAAGCACCTCCCGACCGCCCCTTCCGTCCATGCACTTGCCGCCGTCTGCTTGTGTCGTCCCCGCCATGGGAACCGCGCGGGGAACAGCTCTCGATCGATAAGATTTACATAGTTTTTGGCGGACTTCGGCGGCGCCGCCGAAGGAAGGGTTGGACCCTAGGGAAACCCTAGGGGAAAGAAAAAACTCCCCATTATCTGCAAATTTACATGCCGTGACCGAGCAGAGGTACACAAGAATTTTGTGTTTAGAGTCTCGCCCCATTTTCGTGTCATGACCAAATACACTAGTACACATGACATGCCATCACCCAATACACTGGTAGAGATGTCATGGCAATATCACCCTCTTTTTTTACGACTAAAATGCACATAGAACCATCATTTTCGTGCGACAGCTCGCAGAAAACCACCACTTCACAAAATGTGAAACTTTGCACCGGACCAAAAAAATGACAGTGGCAAAATACACTAAACCGTTTTCTGAGCGTCGTCCTCTATCCCTCCCCTCTCTCGTGTGGGCTTGGCGGCGGTGGCGGCTCCGGATCCATCAGCGACGGAGTGGTGGGGGGCAAGGTGTGGTGAACAGAGCCAGTCACCTTGGCTAGCCGGCGTGGCAGGGGGCACCCACGGCGAGGAGGAAGATTGTGCAGCCACATCATATTCATCCATCACAGAGTATTTCATCGTTGCCACATTTGGAGCAAAATTCATTGAGCTCCTGTCAAATGCTGCTGGTCAAGCCCTAGGTGAGCTGCCTCCCTCTCTCCAGTAGCAAATTTTGTTGGTGGAATTCTGGGGTTTCCAAATTTGGAAACAAGGGTTTGCTGGTGTTCTAGCAAATTTTGTTGTTAACCGAATCTTGTTGTGAACTTATGTAGCTAACTGAATCTTGTTGTTTCTGGCTGAATAAAGTTGTTAACTGAACCTAGTCCACTGAATACTTGCTGTCACTATACCTAGTTGATAACTGAATCTTTGATGCTTGTCACTGTACCTAGGTGTTAATTGAACCTAGGTAACTGAATCTTGTTGTTTGTGAGTGAACCTAGTTATTACCTGAATCATTGATGTCTGTCACTGAACCTAGTTCTTAACTAAATCATTGATGTCTGTCGCTGAACCTAGTTGTTAACCGAATCATTGATGTCTATCACTGAACCTAGTTGTTAACTAAATCATTGTTTTTTGTCACTGAACCTAGTTGTTAACTGAATGCATGCAATTAGCCGAATCAGTTCACAACAAGATACAGTTAAGTGAATGAATGCATTAAACTGAATAAGTTCACCACATGATTTAGTTAACTGAATAATTTCACAACAGGATTCGGTAACTAAATGAATGCAGTTAACTGAATTAGTTAACTGCATTCATAGTTAACTGCATTCATTCAGTTAACTGAATCTTGTTGTGAACTTATTAATTTCACAACAAGATTCAGTTAAATGAATGAATGCAGTTAACTGAATAACTTCACAACCAGATTCAGTTAACTAAATCTTTACTATTGTCACTAAATTTTCATGTCCTGATTGACTAAATTTTAGGGTTTGCAAATGGTTACTTATTCTAGGGTTAGTTACTCACTGATTGATAGATGTAGTTGAATTATCCTTTGTGGACTGAATGAAACCAACACTAAATGCAACTACTGAATTTGCAGGGTGTTGTGGGTACATGAGTTCATTTTGGGTTGAGTGACGTAGTGGACAAGTTGACCACAGAAGGAGTGAGCCAGTGTACATGGGTTTTAGTGGTTTGACATATGTGAAGTGTTAGTAGGTGTGCTCAATTTAATGCTCAAACTGTGTTGGTTAAAGGCAACAAGTGTCCCTAACTAGGAGAGAACTTGGAATATTCGGACTTGCAATGTTCAGACTTCATTCAATCCAACTATACTAACATTTTATCTTTGTATTGACACCTAGAGCACACCTATAGTTCCGTAGTAAGCTAACTGGAAAAATTCTGAATGTCGGTGTCAAAACCGGCGGATCTCGGGTAGGGGGTCCCGAACTGTGCGTCTAGGCGGATGGTAATAGGAGACAAGGGACACGATGTTTTTACCCAGGTTCGGGCCCTCTCGATGGAGGTAAAACCCTACTCATGCTTGATTAATATTGACGATATGGGTAGTACAAGAGTGGATCTACCACGAGATCAGAGAGGCTAAACCCTAGAGGCTAGCCTATGGTATGATTTTTGTTCGTCCTACGGACTAAATACCTCCGGTTTATATAGACACTGGATAGGGTTAGGGTTACACAGAGTCGGTTACAATGGTAGGAGATCTACATATCCGTATCGCCAAGCTTGCCTTCCACGCCAAGGAAAGTCCCATCCGGACACGGGACGAAGTCTTCAATCTGGCCAACAGTGATAGTTCGGCTATCCGGACACCCCCTAATCCAGGACTCCCTCAGTAGCCCCTGAACCAGGCTCCAATGACGACGAGTCCGGCGCGCATATTGTCTTCGGCATTGCAAGGCGGGTTCCTCCTCCGAATACTTAATAGAAGATTTTGAACACAAGGATTGTGTCCGGCTCTGCAAAATAAGTTCCACATGAAGGAAATATGCCCTAGAGGCAATAATAAAGTTATTATTTATTTCCTTATATCATGACAAATGTTTATTATTCATGCTAGAATTGTATTAACCGGAAACATTATACATGTGTGAATACATAGACAAACATAGTGCACTAGTATGCCTCTACTTGACTAGCTCATTGAATCAAAGATGGTTAAGTTTCCTAGCCATAGACATGAGTTTTCATTTGATTAACGGGATCACATCATTAGGAGAATGATGTGATTGACTTGACCCATTCCATTAGCTTAGCACTTGATCGTTTAGTATGTTGCTATTGCTTTCTTCATGACTTATACATGTTCCTATGACTATGAGATTATGCAACTCCCGTTTATCGGAGGAACACTTGGTGTGCTACCAAACGTCACAACGTAACTGGGTGATTATAAAGGAGCTCTACAGGTGTCTCCGAAGGTACATGTTGAGTTGGCGTATTTCGAGATTAGGATTTGTCACTCTGATTGTCGGAGAGGTATCTCTGGGCCCTCTCGGTAATGCACATCACTATAAGCCTTGCAAGCAATGTGACTAATGAGTTAGTTGCGGAATGATGCATTACATAATGAGTAAAGAAACTTGCAGGTAACGAGATTGAACTAGGTATTGAGATACCGACGATCGAATCTCGGGCAAGTAACATACCGATGACAAAGGGAACAACGTATGTTGTTATGCGGTTTCACCGATACAGATCTTCATAGAATATGTGGGAGCCAATATGAGCATCCAGGTTCCGCTATTGGTTATTGACCGGAAACGTGTCTCGGTCATGTCTACATAGTTCTCGAACCCGTAGGGTCCGCACGCTTAACGTTACGATGACAGTTTTATTATGAGTTTACAAGTTTTGATGTACCGAAGATTGTTCGGAGTCCCGGATGTGATCACGGACATGACGAGGAGTCTCGAAATGGTCAAGACATAAAGATTGATATATTGGGCGACTATATTCAGACACCGGAATTGTTTCGGGTGATTTCGGAGAAAACCGGAGTGCCGGAGGGGTTACCGGAACCCCCCGGGGAAGTATTGGGCCTTAGTGGGCCTGAGGGGAGAGAGAGGGCAGCAGCCCAGGAGGTGGCGCCCCCCCCCCCCATGGGGAGTCCGAATTGGACTAGGAGGGGGGGCGCAGCCCCTCTTTCCCTCTCCCTCTCCCTCTCTTTCCTTCCCCCTTCCTCCTTCCTAGTGGGACTAGGAAAGGGGAATCCTACTCCCACTAGGAGGAGGATCCCCCTCCTGGCGCGCCCCTAGGGCCGCCCGCCTCCCCTTGCTCCTTTATATACGGGGGCAGGGGGGCACCCCAACACACACAAGTTGATCTTCGTGATCGTTCCTTAGCCGTGTGCGGTGCCCCCACCACCATATTCCACCTCGGTCATATCGTTGCGGTGCTTAGGCGAAGCCCTGCGTCGGTAGAACATCATCATCGTCACCACACCGTCGTGCTGACGGAACTCATCCCCGATACCCTGCTGGATCAGAGTCCGGGGATCGTCATCGAGCTGAACGTGTGCTGAACTCGGAGGTGCCGTACGTTCGGTACCTGGATCGGTCGGGTCGTGAAGACGTACGACTACATCAACCGCGCTGTCATAACGCTTCCGCTTACGGTCTACGAGGGTACGTGGACAACACTCTCCCCTCTCGTTGCTATACATCACCATGATCCTTGCGTATGCGTAGGAAATTTTTTGAAATTACTACGTTCCCCAACACCACATACCACCGTAGAGAGAATAACCTTTGCACAGATCTGCCGACGTATTCCGCGGCGTGACATCACACCACGGTCAGGCCTTTATACGAATCGTTTTTACTGTTCCACCTCAACGCGTTTAGCGAGGCGGTTTCCTTGGCACGTCTTATCAGAGCAGAGATCGTGCCCCCTTATTCCGGGATTCCCATCAATACGGACGTGGGTAACCCAACCGCGCCATTGATTATGGCGCTTGGGGGATAAGCGAGTTTTACCAGGCTGGCGGGGGACGCATAGCTTCGCTAGTCCATATAAGGGACAAGGATCCACCTTTAACCCACGCCTTCTTCCTCCTTTGCTCATCCATTTCCAAGACTCGAGCTCCAGCGCCCAAGTCCGCGACATCCTCCTCAACCTTCTCCAGCCATGTCCGGAGCGGAGGCAAGTGGATGGTCTCCTCCGTCACGGAGGGACAAGTCAAAAAGCTGCGGAAGGACGGATACTTGTCCAGCGACATCGCGCACCGGCTACCCGACGAGGGCAGCTCATTCCCACCCCCAGGCCCCATGAGAGGGTGGTGTTCCTCACCCACTTCCTCCGCAGACTAGGTTTTCCACTTCACCCATTTATCCGGGGGCTCATGTTCTACTACGGCCTTGATTTCCACGATCTGGCCTCGAATTTTATCCTCAACATCTCGGCGTTCATCGTCGTGGGCGAGGCCTTTCTCTGCATCCAGCACTACTAGGGAAAACCTTATACACAGAAATTTATCAGTAGCACGGTTTAAAAATAGACGCTACTGCTAATTAGTAGTAGCGAGGGGCATAAAACCGCGCTACTACTAAGTTGATAGTAGTAGCGAGGGGTATAAACCCGCGCTACTACTAAATGGTCTCCAACAATGCCCCCGGGATATGCCATAGTAGTAGCGCGGCGAGGGGTACAAAACCGACGCTACTACTAAGTAAGTAGTCACGCTACTACTAAGCCTGTCCACCCCGGCCCGATCCACACTCCCATCCCACCACCACACTCCCATCGTCAACCCACCCCGTTTATCTCAAAAATTAATATTCCACCGAGGCCACGATCCAGATCCCCTTCACCGCGGCCTCCTTCCACCTCCTCTCCTCTCCAAACGCCATGGCCGGCGGCTACGACGCCATGGCCGGATCCGGCGACGACGAGGACGAGGAGGCCATGAAGAGCCTCTACGCCGGCGCGGACCCCGCTCCCGCGGAGGAGGAGGAGGAGGTCGACGAGGGGTACGCCGTCGCGCCGATGAAGGCGGGGGAGGAGAGGGGGATCGGGAAGGAGGGGCTGCGGAAGTGGCTGGTGCGGGAGGGGGAGGGGTCGCAGCTCCCCGGCGCCGGCGACGAGGTCGAAGGTAACACGCCCTCCTCGCTCGCTGCTTCTCCGGCGTGGACGGGTTAGATTTGGTTGACTTGGGCGTTGACTTGTTTTTTTACCTCTGCCGCAGTGCACTACACGGGGACGCTGGCGGACGGCACCAAGTTCGACTCCAGAGAAGACCCGTTCCGGTTCACCCTCGGCCGAGGTACCGCCGCGCTCTCACTGACAGTCAACTCCTCCTCTGCTTCTTCTGAACTGAATCTTTTCAGCTGGCCGTAGCAAGTCATGACAGATTACTCGCAGTTAGGACTGGAACTTTGTAGATTA
Organism: Aegilops longissima; assembly: GCA_021605205.1. Lineage (NCBI taxonomy): Eukaryota > Viridiplantae > Streptophyta > Magnoliopsida > Poales > Poaceae > Aegilops > Aegilops longissima. The sequence continues at coordinate 829,474,881 of CM038677.1, forward strand.
GGAGTACACGTTTACAACTAGCAACCAGGCATATTGGCAGGAAATCTCGCATCTACAACGCTGACTGGGGCAGGGCTCATCAGGATCCAGTTTAGTGTGATTCTGCTCGAATGGGTATTGATCTGAATTTTGTTTCAAGGGTCAATTCCCCCCTTCACGCGCTCGATAGTGACTACTGAACCACCAGAACTATTGGATTTGAAATCAAATGTGCTCCTTTGCATTTCATCCCCATTTAGAAGTACTGAATTGTGATTCTGCATCACATAAACCGAATATTGTTAAAAGTAATTAGTTCTTCGTATGCACATATTATACTGGTAAAAGAATTCTCACCCATGTTCTCTAGACTCTCCAGGCGCTGTGAATGGAAAACCTGCAAGTGCATAATTATGCGGCATGAGTTTTTTTCAGATTAACAAAAAATATTCCAGAAGAACCAGGGATAAATACAGTAGATGTCATCATATACGAAAATAGAATTAACACCATTCCCCTTTGTCCCGTTTTTGAAAAAAGACCGATTTCTTCATACTGCAAATGTTTATGTTTGGACTTGGGTGAATGTAACCAGACTTATACTATCAGATTTTGTCATAGTTGATGGTGTGAGGACTTATAATGTGATAAAGTATATATACGTTGTTGCAACACCAAAATCAGTGAAATATATTTCCTTTTTTTGCTGCCGATGACATCTCCTGGAATCTTGACTCCATAAAGTAAGGATTTAGATAACATCATATGTTCAGAGTTCAATTCTTTTCTTATCTGAAACTAACATATTTTACAATGGGCATGATGGATGTTGCAGGTTCATTGATGACAGCCAAGAGTTCATGCTCCTATATAAGTATGGAGGCTGTCATGATGCAGGCTATTTCACCCTGGACCTCCAGAGATTCCAGTTTGAGGGAGTGAACATTTCAACACATTGTCGATTGTACTCACGCATATAGCAACTTCCCACCATCGTTGTTATCTACGCCGACGGTATCAAGTGGCAAACTTTCTGTTGCGTCCTAGTTATCTCCCAGCTTTCATAATTATCACACTGCTTGTCTCATGCTAGATAGTTCATTATTTTGATTGGTAGTTGTTGTTACACTATTTTGTAGTTGCTACTTTTTATGTGCTCGTGGCGAAGCTAACCAAGCTCAAGAACATAACAATGATTCATTTGTCTGTCTGTTTTCGTTGCCATTTTGAAGTGGTAATCAGAAAAGAAAAATTGAGTGATGATCTTGATTAATTTCTGAAGGGAGTATTCACCAAAAAATTCCTTAATGGAGTTGTCATATACTCCCTCAGTGTTTATCTTGCAAAACGATCCTATATTATTGGACGGAGGACTTAAGTAGCAAGAATAGTTTGTGCTCATAAACTCTTTGATTTGATCTTCTAAAGATAAATTAGAGGCAGAACAACCATGCGTTTTAGACATTTTGAACTTCTTCTCCACCTCTATCTCACTCTGCATGCCAAATGCAAAGCAATCGGTTTGTTGAACGCTGCTACTGAGACCCCTGTGTTCCTTAAGTCAGAAATCCGTTATACTAGCTAGGTAAACTTGTAGGCTAAGTAAACCTGTAGACCCCTGTGGTTCTTAAATTCTTTTAAGATCAATTTCTTATGTGTGCTAATCTTTTTTTGGCTATGTATTCCAGGTTTCCAACTTGTATTGCAAAGTACACTGTAAACACATAAAACTGAGTCTGAGTTGTTACATGTCTCAAATTTTATTGAGGTCAAATGTGAATATTGGCCATTCTGCTTCTTCCTGTCCATTTCTTGTATAAGCAGTTTATCAAGTCTTCTCCAATAGTAATGTGTATGTATGTTCCTATTTGCTCCCAATTTCCTGAATATCTATGATCTGAATATGCATAATTTTGATAAATTTGGCAGGCACTCAGGAAGGTGCCAAGGAGATGCTGGACCAAGGCGTGGAGGCATTGCGAGCTGAAGAGCACCTAGCTGCAGATGCTGGAGGCCAGGCTGGTGAGCCGAGGATTGGAGGTAGCGCTGATTGGTGTTTTTATGGAGATATAGGATGCCACTGTTTGGTGTTTTTATGCATTTTGGTTTGCTTGTAACTGTGTTTGCACTAGCTGGGAGTAAGTGACTTGGCAAGAAGTGTAGGTGTTCTAATTGAAGGCATGAAAAGCCATGACAATATGTATGCTCTTACAGGATGTGCTCTAATGCCGCTGGTTTATTATAAATCTTGGATTAGTAATGATGTGTAATGCTGCTGGTTTATTGCAAATATGTGTTTGTTTTAGTTGGAATTGCATGTATAGAATGGAATTGGTGTATTTTATTTTTTTAATTCCTAATTAGTTAGTAGTAGCGTGGGAAATCACCAAACGCCTTACTACTACTTCGTTAGTAGTAGCGTGGGTTTGCATCCACGCTACTACTAACGTTTTAGTAGTAGTTTTAGTAGTAGCGTGGGAAAAAACCTGAGGCGCTACTACTATTTCATTACTAGTAGCGTGGGTTGCACCCCGCGCTACTACTAAAATGTTAGTAGTAGCGTGGGTTTCACCCGCGCTACTACTAACTATTAGCTGTAGCGCGATACTAGTAGCGCGGGTACCCGCGTTGCTAGTAGCCATTTTACCCGCGTTGCTAGTAGCCTTTTTCCTAGTAGTGCAGCCCCACTTCGGCTTATGACTGAAGACCTTCAGTGTCAAGCCGAAGGTAGTGGGCGGCCGCCAAGCGGAGTGCGGAGGTGCCATGGTTGGCAAGATGGCCAAAGTCCTATGGCTCGAGGGCTCCTTTGTGGAGACCGTGAAGGGTGGCAATCGGGCTGGTTCTACATCACCGAGCCGCGCGACCCTAAATGGGCAGCGGCCCCCGTATTCAGATCTAGTTTCCCTACATGGCTCACCTCTTGGAAAGAGACGGGCCTGACGTGGGGTAATCCGGAAGAGCTAACCGGACTCCAAACCTGCATGCAAACCCTGGTGGACAAGAATCTCAGGCTTGTCAATGTAGTCCAGGTTATGCTCATCCGCCGGATCCTCCCATGCCAACAACGGGCCTTCAAATTGTGGGAGTTCGATCCGGCACAGCACCAAACTCTGAAAAGGCTCTTCGACACTACGTACGAAGATGCCTGGAAGGTGCTATTAAAGGGCGCCGAGGCTCCCACATCCGCTACCGAAGATCGCGGATTCAGCTCGCAGCGCCAAGCTACGGAGGTAAGCTATTTTACCCTTTACGGGACTCTTGTTTTTCATAGTTTGACTCTATGTGGGATCTAAACTCCCTTACCTTTGACAGGAATGGCGTAACACGTCCGGGCAGGTTAACTGTCCGGCTCCCTTGCCAGAAGAACCAGCGGACGCCCGCTTGACGGGGCTAATGGCTCCGGCACCTCACGTGGTGCCGGAGAAGAAGGCCACGGGGACTCGAAGGAGCGCCCGACGCCAGGTGTTGTCGGACTCATTGTCCGACGACTCTGAGGCGGAATCCTCCCCTGAGGACGAGGAGGAGGAAAAAGAAGCCTCTCCCCCAGCAGGGGGAGAGAAGAAAAGGAAGGTCGCCCCGACTAGGGAGGCCGGAGGGTCCAAGAAAGGAAGGACCCTTCCTCCGGACTTCTCCACCAACGCCGACAACGACGAGGAGGAGTGGCCACCAAGGGCCAAGCCCCTGGCGAGATCGTAAGTGTCCGGACTCCGGAATAGCTCATGACTTTTTATTTGTCGCACAGTGTCTTCTAACGCCGAATATAACCATGTAGCCCGCCCAAGGACGAGCTCGCCGCTTCGTCGAGCGGCTCCCTGGATTCGTCGGATGTGAATAGCACTTCACTTCCGACCGCCTCCTCTCCTCGTGACGCAGATGACACCGTGGTGGAGTCCCAAAAGGGGCCCAGCCAGGAGGAGGTGGTCCTGGAGGCGCCGCAAGGCGACCTCCCGGACTCCGGGCGCAAAGGGAGCGAGACCCCAGAGGGCTCTAAGTCCGGCCCTGTGCCGGACTCCGTATCGGAACCTTCAGTGGTTCCGAAGTCCAGCAAGCGGCCCCTTCGTAAGAAGGGCAAGACTGCGATGCTGGTGACCTCCGTCCATCCGGAGGCACCGGATAGCTTGCTGGAGGCGCTTAACGGCGCCTCCATCGACGAGGAGCACCGCACTGTTATGAGTGTGGTGATCCAGAAAGTTCAGTACGCCAAGAGCGGGCTGACTGAAGCCTCTACCAGCCTTCTAACAGGCTTTGAGGTAAGTTTAGAATATGTAAAATATTACCGACAGACAGTAGCCCCGATGCTTAGTTCGGTGTTCAAAAGAAAAGCCGGACTGAGGATCTAAAACATATACACAGGAGTCTAACATAAGTATGTCAATATGGGAATGCAGGCTGCGCTGTTGACCTCTGCCAAGACCGATCATGGAGGTCAATGCATTGAAGCAGAGCCTCGAGCGGTCCGAGAACGAGCTCGGCCTTGCCAAGAAGCAGCTCGAGGACAAGGAAGGTAAGTAATACCTTATTAAAGTAATACCTTATAGAAAGGATTTGGTTGCAAAAATGACAGGACTAACGTGGGTATTGTAGGGGCCACGAACAAGGTGGCGACCCTGATGAAGCGGTGTCCACGGCCGAAAGCAAAGCGGCCGCGGAGCGCACCGAGCGAGAGAAGCAGGAGGCGCGGTGGCGGAGGTGGGGCAAGAGCTCTGTGCTCGTGGAAAAACACGAGAGTTTGGAGCGTGACTCAAGACTCGAGAGTCCGAGCTCGCCTCGGCTCTTGAGAGTGCCAAAGCCGCTAAGGCCGAAGCCCAAAAAGCCCTACAGGAAATTGAATCATTAAAGAAGATAGCGGCGGGTAAGGCATTCTTTATGCAAAGCAAGCATGTGAAAGTGAATTATCTATTACTTACCCGAATCCGGAGCTCTCCAGGAGCATTCGCAGATTTGCCCCGTAGTGTGTCTGATGCTGCCGCGTTCTACCTCGCCAAGGAGGGGAGCTCGACGGAAAAGGTGTTCTGGTCTCAGTATGCTGAGGCCGGACATCCAGTGCCCCTGAGCGACCAGCTGAAGCAGCTGGTCGAGCTCCACAAGGTCGCCGAACAGGCCATGAAGGGCCTCATAGTTCGGCTGTGGCCTACGGAAGCCATGCCTAGGAGCTACTTCGGGCTAGTGCGGCGGCTGGTGGACGCCTGTCCATGGATTGAAGTCATCAAGCGCTCCGTTTGCATTGAAGGTGCCTGTTGGCCCTTGCCCGTGCTAAAGTGCACTGGGGCAAGATGGATGCTGAGAAGCTTGTGACGGACGGGCCACCGCCGGGCAAGGAGCATCACAAGCCCGAAATGTACTATGAGGGCGTCCTGAAGGGTGCCCGCCTTATAGCGGGTGAATGCTCCAAATATGTAATTTTTTAATAGACTCACATTTGTTATCATGTACGCTGAAAACTTGTTCATATGCGCTAAGCAACGCTTGTGAATTTAAAATATTACCTTCTGTGCGGCCGTTTATCAAATTTGAGAGATGGCAAGTCGTTGGCTTCAGCCCCCATGCCACGAGTGTTGGGGTTTCGGGATAAACTTGAGCGCTCTTGTTCCCACTCTTGGGTCCTTCGAGGGAGGCGCCAACGAACGTAACAAGGCAACCGGACTATAGTGCTTGAACACTCTCACTTAGCCACAGAATTCTATAATTTTAAATTTCGGCGAAGCCCCTAGTATTCGAAGACCGAGTTCGGGCGCTATCCACGCCTTGGCCAGACAATGCCGACTCCTCGCCTAAGCGCATAAGTCTTTAGGGACCCGAAAAACCTCTCGAACAGCGATCGCTCTCGCCTCTATCATGACGGTCATTTTAGCTTTCTCCACTGAGGTGCTCAACCCAGCTCAACCGGGGCACAATCGCAGTGGTTCTCCCAGCGCTACAATAGCCGATATAACGGAACATAAGGTACCAAAACATGGGAGCCGGGCAAACCCAACTATTGACCCAAGACATGTTTCGGAGCCGATGCATATAATGCTATAAGTTCGGGGTGCCGCACTTGTGAAAGTGTTCGGACTTATCACACCATATTTTTGGGGTACTTAAGCCCCTGGTGTATTGGCTGTACCAAAGTGTACGGGTGCAACATGTCATGAATGAACATATATATAGATAAAGAAAGGAGTGCAATAATAGGCAAAAGCTATGTATTGTTTATTCAAAAAGGTACTGCAATGAAAGCAAAACGATACAAATAGTGTGATAAGAAAGGGATGGGACTATTTAACATGTCCCCCTCCAGGGGTAAGCTGCGGGATGGTATGTAAAACAGGTATAATGCTCGTAGTAGAGACCACCTGGACACTCGACGTAGCTTTCTGCTTCCCTGGCTGTTGCATCGTGAGTTCGGCAATTCTAGTGCCGGACAGGGCTTCTGGAAAACGGAGTCCTGAAAGTAAGAGAAAAGAAGAAAGAAAAAGAATGACACAATCGGGAGCCCCTGGTGCGGTTGAGCCGCATTCTGGGCGTGCCGTGGTCGTGCCCCTCCCCTTATGCCCATGGTATCTCCAGAGCGTAGTTATGTACGCGTAGTACTGGCTTCGCAATTTCGCGAGGGCTGGGGTTGGGGCCGGATTGCTACGCGTGCTCGGATCGTGCCAGGCGGTCTTGTTGTAGGTTACTCCGGGCGCGCTTGACGGTGTCCGGACGTTTAGTAGCCGGACTCGAGAATTGCTGTGAGAGGCTGCTTTGCACCTCCTCCGTGAGGGCCGCCGTATGCTCCTCCGCTCGAGAGAGCGCTCGTGTTTCCATTGACCGTGATTACCTCGAGGGCCTGGCATCTTGAGCTTGAGGTATGCTTAGTGCGGCACCGCATTGAACTTTGCAAATGCGGTTTGTCCAAGCAAAGGCGTGATAGCCGCCGTTAACGGGACTATGTCAAGATTAACTCTTCGCTTCCGAAGTTATCCGGGGATCCGAAGACCACTTCGAGTGTAACTGAGCCTGTACAATTGGCCTCTACACCTGGTATGACGCCTTTAAAGGTCGTTGTCGGTGTCAAAACCGGCGGATCTCGGGTAGGGGGTCCTGAACTGTGCGTCTAGGCGGATGGTAATAGGAGACAAGGGACACGATGTTTTTACCCAGGTTCGGGCCCTCTAGATGGAGGTAATACCCTACTCCTGCTTGATTAATATTGATGATATGGGTAGTACAAGAGTAGATCTACCATGAGATCAGAGAGGCTAAACCCTAGAAGCTAGCCTATGGTATGATTGTTGTATATATCTATATCGACTAGCCTGGCCTCGGTTTATATAATGCACCAGAGGCCTAGGATAACAAGAGTCCTAGTCGAATACGCCGGTGGGGGAGGAGTCCTTGTCTTGGTCGCCAAGTCTTGTCGAATCTTCCTTGTATGGGCAGCTGTCCGGACTGGCCCATGAGTATACGGCCATGGGGGTCCTCGGCCCAATCTAACATATTGGGAGATGACGCGTTGAGTACCCCCTAGTCCAGGACACTGTCAGTAGCCCCCTGAACCGGTCTTCAAGTTAGGGACGCTCCTTGATTCTTTCGAACTGTTCTTCATCTTCGGTTGTCGGTCTTGAAAACTGGTTCAACAAATCTTCTCATCTTCGATCTTGAGGATCGCCGAAATGCATTCGACGAGTTTACATGTCGGGTATCCGAGGAACCCCTTTAAGTTTCGACCTTTATCAATGCCTTGTTATTTTTATGCCACACCTCGGTTTGAAGTTGTTCCCGGCGGCAGTGTCCTTTGCGCCCGAGCTCCAACGCCGACTGCATTTGAGGTATCTTTTGCAGCCGAGCACCAATGCCGGACTGCTTCCCAGCTCTAACGCTGGACTATGAATCCGAGCTCCAACGCCGGACTGTATCCGAGCTCCAACGCCGGACTATGTATCTGAGCTCCAACGCCGGACTGTATCTGAGGTGTCGTAAATCACCTTGGTTCAAAGAAGTTTGAAGGAGTTTAGCCGAGCTTAATGCCGGGAATGCCCTTTAGGGAGCCAGCCACTTGGTTCCGAGCTATATGTCAAACTGCTTCCGAGGTGGTTAGCACCTCGGTCATGGGCTGATTTTTGGTCAATGTTTTTTCTTGATCCAATTTATTCTCTGACGAGATACATAGTCAGTAGCCCTCAAGGTGTGTATCGGTCTAAAACCTGAGATGCACCTGAAGGATGACATAAGACCGCTGATCCCAGTAACTGCTGAGACTCAGGTTGATTTGCAAAATCGGCCTGAGGATCATGTCCTAGCTCGGCAGAATACTTTGGGACACAAAAAGCGGCATGCTCAGTCCTCGAGACTCAGGTTGGGTGCGGCTGACCAACCTGAGGATCAAAATCTCCTCGGAAACTGTATTGCACTTAATTTTTTTTGCATGGAACAGGCAATGCAGTAGCCCTCAAGACACTGGTCGGGTGGCAACACCAGATCAGGGGATCGATGTGCCCCTTTAATATTTGTGAATATTAAGCCCGAAGCCCAGTAGCCCCCGAGCCTTAATGTGGGCACGGGTGGCCGAATTAAGGATTGATATCCATAGTAAAATCACAAATTATGTGTAATGACTCTATGTATCCAAGTACTTTACGTCATTAATGCTCGGATCCGCATTGTACAAAACTTTGTTGACCGACTGTCGGTGTCAAAACCGGCGGATCTCGGGTAGGGGGTCCCGAACTGTGCGTCTAGGCGGATGGTAACAGGAGACGAGGGACACGATGTTTTACCCAGGTTCGGGCCCTCTTGATGGAGGTAAAACCCTACGTCCTGCTCGATTGATATTGATATTGAGGATGTTTACAAGAGTGGATCTACCACGAGATCAAGAAGGCTAAACCCTAAAATCTAGCCTATGGTATGATTGTCAGGGTTGTTGTTCTGATCGTCCTACGGACTAGAGCCATCCGATTTATATAGACACCGGAGAGGGCTAGGGTTACATAGAGTCGGTTACAATGGTAGGAGATCTACATATCCGTATCGCCAAGCTTGCCTTCCACGCCAAGGAAAGTCCTATCCGGACACGGGGAGAAGTCTTCAATCTTGTATCTTCATAGTCTTGGAGTCCGGTCGATGATGATAGTCTGGCCAATGATAGTTCGGCTGATGATGGTAGTCCGGCTATCCGGACACCCCCTAATCCAGGACTCCCTCACCGACCATCAGCTTCCACCTCCTCGGCCAATAGCCGAGGAGTGTTTGTCCTACTTTATAAAGCCTTTATGAGGGCAAAGATTTACGACAAACAAGGCAATCTGGCCATACATTTTTATAAACAAAGGTACGCAGAGAGATATGTTATATTACTGTTTAACAGAAGAAATGTCTTTCATATAAAATAGTCCCGCTATCGGTTCCTTTCTTTGGGTTGTCATGCTAAGCATGATCATGAAACCTCAGCTCCAATGTAAGAGAAAAATATTGAGGATTTAGTTTGGGAGGCCAGTTAATAGCCCCCGAGAGTGTTCGGCGACAGTCGAGGTCAAGCCGTAAACACTTCGTCCATTGTTATGAATGGCCCGTCGTTTAGCACCGTCATCGGATCGCTGACCAGTTTATGCTCATTGTGACAGTTAGTTTTCGGCTTTCTCCACTGAGGTGCTTAACCATGTGAGCTGGAAGCACAATCGCAATGGTTCTCCCTTTGCACACCTAGCCGAACAAAGCGGAACGTAGGAGGCAAGCGCAGGAGCCGGGCAACCTAACTACTGACCGAAGACACAATTCGAAACCGATGCATATATAGCAATATCTGAGAATGTTTTTGCCGAATCTCTAAAGGTGTCCGGCGTTGCACTGCGAGACTTGTGCTGAAAACACACAATAGTTTAAAAGTGCCAAGGGCTCGAAAATCCAAAAAACTTATTCAAAAGGTTAATGTCTGAACTAGATCAAGTGTTCGGTGCCAATCCGAAAATTGGACTTTAGAAAAAAAAGGTGCTTCTGCCGTGCTTTAACATGACACATCCTATCTCAAAACTTCAAACGGGTCAGCCTACGGCTTCAACCTCCTATCCTGAAGGCGGAGTACTTCTTACTAGGCCAGTTTAGCAAACTAAACTCTAGCGGCTTTGAGAGAGAAATTAGGCTCCCCGGCTAGTGACCGCACACTTGTGTCGAAAAAAGGAGTGATAGATAATAATAATAATAATAAAAAAACTTTGCAACGACTAAGAAGAAGAACACTTATCATAAAACGGCTCATATAAATTTAAGAGCCCCCAAGTGACTTGGGTAAAAGAATGATTGCATGTACCAAGTACTTATATCATATCTATGTTCAACCGAACTTTAAACGGTCTTAACCGACCGTCGGCTTTCCCACTTCGTCAAGGACCTAAAAGTGTTATGTACTCCATCCGTCGAGAATATCGACGGTGTTTCCAATAACCAGCAATCAGGCCATAAGGTTGTAATGCATAAAGCGCGCTTAGGAACTTATGCTATATTACGCAAAGTGTAAGAAGCATCTTCGAAGAAAATAATACCCCCACCGATACCTTTCTTCGGTGCTCATTGTTATTATGAGACTTGTGCAACATATTTTTGTACTCATGAGTTCCGCTAGTGCCGTAACATTATTGAAAACTATAGGAGCGCCGCTTTGGCTTCACCTACCGAGGTCCGCTCGGATGACCCGATCGTGATAATCGCAGAGGTGCCCCTTTACTCCCTAGCCGAACAATCGGGAACGCAGGGTAAACACAGGAGCGAGGCAACCCAGCTTGCAAATCGCTTAAGTCAATATGGTATATTGTATGAATACACTAACAAGGAACGGCCATACAAGTATAATCATATGCAAGAGGAAAAGCTTCATGAAGGAAGCCCCAAATGAATTGGGTATTTGAATTTATGCGCCACAAACAAAGTTTGACAAGAAAATTTTTACAAGCAACATTTTTCCAAAAAGTATAATGCTTGGTCGAACCGAACACAAGTTAGAAATTAAAGCTTTGAGCATTAAAGCAACTTAGCTGGTTAATGTGTTCGGTATTGATGACGCGGTCCGAGCTTGATACGCGACAAGGTTCCATCCCCCAAGCCGGTCCCGAGGTGGCGGAGCGGAGAGCTCGACATGCCGAAGTGGTGACATAGCACGGTCAATGCAGACCGGCAGAGTGATGCCAAAGTCCCCGGATCATTTTCTAAAGTCAATGTCGATGCAGGGCGTTGGCGTGATGCGGTAAAGGCGTGGCAAAGCCTGAATTCACAGGTCAGTCCGAGCTCCGGATGCTGCGTTCGCCGGACTATGTACGGAAACTGACCGAACCACCATGCGATCGTCAGCACGCGCCACCATTTGATAGACCTATGTACATATGATGGACAAACCAGAGTAATAATTCCTTGGGAAAAATGAACCCAAACAAGCAAAAAATACTGGGATTAATAGCACCTGGTTTATTTGTTGTAGCAATCCGAAGAAAGGTGATTCCCAAATTTGGGACTCGATCCGCATACCTATCGCCTGATGGGCGATAAAGCAACGGCATGGCGATGCTGGCAAAGGTTGGCTCGCCAAGGCAAAGCCCTCGGTCTAGCTAACGTGACGGAGCTGGTCGGCCAGCGACGCCGAAGTCTCCGGAGTAGGTTGATGAAGAGATGATGAAGCCCCCGGTCCAGCTAACGTGATGAAGTCTCGGTGTCAGCCGATGAGTCGAAGTAGGTCGGCGTGATGGACACCAGCTTGAAAAAGCAACAGTGCGGCCCTGCCGATGCAGGTCGTGACGTGGTCGATGCCGGCTTTATGAAGTGACCGGGCGGCGATGCAGGTGTGCCCGCTCCGTGTAATCCGTGGGGCGGAGATGTTGGTGATGATTTATCCTTCACGATGCCGGACTCTCGTTCGGCTTGCGGAGATGATGATCCGAAGAACTTGAGCTCGGCTCAACAAAGTGACGACGTGTCTAGCGCAGGTCGGCAGCCGTGGAGCAATATTGCCGGACTGGTTTGACACCAGCATGATGTTGAAGATCATGTTCAAAAAGATTTTAAAGTTAGTGGGATGTGTTCGGGAACAAAACACAATACCGCATACAAAACTTCCTTCAAAAAGGATGTCCGAAATCCCGTTCGTAAAAAGGACGAACTCGGGTCGGATTTGTTTTCACGCAGAAAACAGATCCGAAAAGTGATGCACTAATCGGAAGGTTCCCGGAGTTTGGACGGTCGGGTCGAGCTGAAATTTTGCGGGGTGGTAGATATAGGAATTCCGCAGCCGATCAACGGTTGGATCTTCCAAAGGAAGTCTGAGCTAGAAGCTGGACACCACGCCCTAAACTCGTCCGGATTCTCGTCTAGATTCAATGCGGCTCCGGTATATCGGAGATTACCAGAGATTCCTCCATCGGAACTCGACGAAATTTTCCAGGGTTGTTGTAGACTCAATTCCGCACAATTCCACCGAAGCAATCGTTAAAACGATGCTTGAGGAGGCGGTGGCGGCGGAACAAAAGTCCCCGGGCTCCCTGGATGATTCCTCTGTGATCTTGATAGAGATCGGAGCTGATGTTGATGAAGGCCCTCATCCGAACATGACGATCGGAGGCAGAGCGCAGTCCTTGGTCGAACCAAGGTGACCAGCCGAGCTGGTGATGAAGATGCCGAAGTCGCAGTTGATCTGCAGGCGAGCCATCGACCCTTTGCCAAACACACAGCGGAACTCTCAATGAAAGCACCAATGTCGGTGTCAAAACCAGCGGATCTCGGGTAGGGGGTCCCGAACTGTGCGTCTAGGCGGATGGTAACAGGAGACCAGGGACACGATGTTTTTACCCAGGTTCGGGCCCTCTCGATGGAGGTAATACCCTACTCCTGCTTGATTAATATTGATGGTATGGGTAGTACAAGAGTAGAACTACCACGAGATCAGAGAGGCTAAACCGTAGAAGCTAGCCTATGGTATGATTGTTGTATATATCTCTATCGACTAGCCTGGCCTCGATTTATATAATGCACCAGAGGCCTAGGATAACAAGAGTCCTAGCCGAATACGCCGGCGGGGGAGGCGTCCTTGTCTTGATTGCCAAGTCTTGTGGAATCTTCCTTGTATGCGGCAGCTGTCCGGACTAGCCCATGAGTATACGGCCATGGGGGTCCTCGGCCCAATCTAACATATTGGGAGATGACGCGTTGAGTACCCCCTAGTCCAGGACACCGTCAGTCGTCTTTGTGGGTTTAATCCTTGAGGGGTCTATGCCCATTTTATGACCGATCCCGATAGAGCAGGTTCAGGTTGCTACCGCCATCCATCAGGACTCTAGTGAGGTGAAATCACGATGATTGGGTCAAGAACCACGCGCGAATCCGCCGTCATGATGCTAGTGGGTGGTCCTTCGATCAAAGGTGATCGGGTAGGAGGACCATGGGTTGAACTTTGGGGCGACTGGCTCCATCGCATATACGCCCCTCAACAAGACGCTTCTGCTCCCTTTGGGTATGTGGGTTATGATATCATGTTCACCGTCCGCACTTGTGGGGGAAGCCCTTCGTCCTCTATTGTTAGGCGGCCGGGCTCCTCCTCGCCATCGCTATGCAGCCCTTGTCATTGAGTTCGCATTTAACTTGCTCGATTGTTTGAAGACCCAACAATCCCTGCTGGTGTGGTTGCCTGGTTTTTCGGGTGCCATGTATTTGGCACGAGCGATCGAGTATTCGGTCCAGATTGACGGGCCTCGAGAATTTCTTTTGAACGGCTTTTTCCGCTGACCGGTTTAGAGCTCTGAATCCGCATTGACCGCCAGATCTTCAGCATTATCGCCGCTGATGCGGCGCTTGTGCTTGTTGCGACGCGACCTGCCATTGTTGTCCTTGGTATCCGAACTACCAGGATTTTTGGTCAAGTTGTTACTACGAGCTAGCCAACTGTCCTCTCCCGCGCAAAAGCGGGTCATGAGTGTTGTGAGGGCTGCCATGGATTTCGGCTTTTCCTGTCCTAGGTGCCGGGCAATCCACTCGTCGCGGATGTTATGTTTAAAGGCTGCAAGGGCCTCTGCATCCGGACAGTCAACGATTTGATTTTTCTTGGTTAGGAACCGTGTCCGTAATTGTCCGCCGATTCTTCCGCTGCTGAATTATGTGGCTGAGGTCATCGGCGCTCGGTGGTCGCACATATGTGCCCTGGAAGTTATCAAGGAATGCGGCTTCCGTGTCCTCCCAACAACCAATTGATTCTGCCGGCAAGCTGTTAAGCCAATGCCGAGCTGGTCCTTTAAGCTTGAGTGGGAGGTATTTGATGGCGTGTAGATCATCACCGCGGGCCATGTGGATATGGAGGAGGTAGTCCTCGATCCAAACCGCAGGATCTGTTGTGCCATCGTATGATTCGATGTTTACGGGTTTGAAACCCTCGGGGATTTGATGATCCATCATGTTGTCTGTGAAGCATAGTGAGTGTGCGGCGCCTCTGTATTGAGCTATATCATGACGCAGCTCAAATGAGCTTTGTCTACTGTGTTCGGTCCGGCCGGAATTGCTGTATCCAGCGTGACGGTTATCATCACGTGTCGTGGGGCGCCCACGCGATCCTTAGATCGATCTTGTTTTCCTTGCCTTGTCCTCCAATATTTCTCGCAGGTCTGGCGCGTTTCCCCGTGCCTTGGTACTTTTCGAGCGACGCCGGGGTGCGGCTTGAATGGAGGGCCTAGAGGCCTCTCTGTCGCGGCCACATCATGTGTTGGTGATGTAGGTTTGGGTGCTTCCTCCTCTAATTGGGTAGCAGCCTGCATTTTGGGTATCTCTTGGAGGGGCGTTCGAGTTCATACTATTTGGCTGCAAGGACTTCAGTCCATCTGTCAGCTAGCAAGTCTTGGTCAGCTCTAAGCTGTTGCTGCTTTTTCTTGAGGCTGCTTGTCGTGGCCATAAGCCTGCGTTTGAAATGCTCCTGTTCGGCGGGATCCTCAGGCACGACAAATTCTTCATCGTCGAGGCTTGCCTCATCTTCGGAGGGAGGCATATAATTATCTTCCTCCACCTCCCTGTCTGCCGCTCTATCATGAGGGCTGGCTTCTCCCTCCTCCTGTGCTGAATCCTGCTGGAGGAGGTTGTCTTCGGCACTGTCCGGGGTGTTATTATCTCCCGTGCCGGAATCACCTTTTTGCTGTGGCGGGATTTAGAGCGCGCCGCTGACGCCGGCGCTTGGGATGTTTCTTGGAGAGGTCATCCTCCACTGTTCCGTCGCCGTTCCCATCTTTTGGGATGTCCACCATGTATATTTCATATGACGAGGTGGCCTTCCGTGCCCTGTAGGCGCTGGTTCTGGTCGCTCCAAAGATCGCCGCCCATACCATCGATGTCTTCGAGTCGAAGTCGAGCATGTCGGTTAAATCATCGACAGTGGCTACAAAGTGGGTGGTGGGTGGGCGTTGAATTTCTTCATCGTCCGCATACCAACCTTGCTGACCGTAGTCCGCCAGGGCTCTCCGATAAAGAGAGAGACTTTATTGAATTCAGGATGTCGCCAAAGGGCGAGTGCTTTGAAAGATGTCCGCGCAGTGAACTCCATAACCGCGCCCAATTGGATTCGATTGACAGGGCGCTGGAGGGTTCGGAGTCCGAGAGGAGTCCGCACCTTGGAGTCACGGCTTCGCAGCGACAGGATGGAGTTCGCTCAATCGCCAGAGAGATCGCTGCCCCGAGGCGGTGTCCAGCCACTCATCCTCGATCGGCGGAGTCGGCTCCGATCTAAGGGTCGGAGCGGACGCCGGTGCGCCTCCGTGGCACTGCTCGCGGCAGAGCCAGATCGCGCCCATCGAGACAAGGCGGCGCGCTTGGCTGTGGCTCGAATCCGTCAAGATCAAGTCTCCGCAGATGTCGGCTGTGTAGTTCAAACTCCCAAATCTGACCTGATGGCCAGGGGCGAGCTTTATTTGCTCCAGATGGCCAAGTGAATTGCCCGCAGGCAAAGCCGCCGAATATGAAGATCTGTCCGGGAGAAAAGTCTCACCTGGACGCGCCGTTGTTGATGATCAAGGAGCCATCGGGCCTAAGGATGACGCACACGAGGAACTCTCTCTGAAAGCACCAATGTCGGTGTCAAAACCGCGGATGTCGGGTAGGGGGTCCCGAACTGTGCGTCTAGGCGGATGGTAACAGGAGACAAGGGACACGATGTTTTTACCCAGGTTCGGGCCCTCTCGATGGAGGTAAAACCCTACTCCTGCTTGATTAATATTGATGATATGGGTAGTACAAGAGTGGATCTACCACGAGATCTGAGAGGCTAAACCCTAGAGGCTAGCCTATGGTATGATTGTTGTTCGTCCTACGGACTAAAACCCTCCGGTTTATATAGACACCGGATAGGGTTAGGGTTACACAGAGTCGGTTACAACGGTAGGAGATCTACATATCCGTATCGCCAAGCTTGCCTTCCACGCCAAGGAAAGTCCCATCCGGACACGGGACGAAGTCTTCAATCTTGTATCTTCATAGTCCAGGAGTCCGGCCAACGGTGATAGTTCGGCTATCCGGACACCCCCTAATCCAGGACTCCCTCACTGAGACTTAGATTTTATGACACTTTATCTTTGCATTGACACCTAGATCACAACTATAGTTGTTTGCACTGAAACCTAGAGTGCTGTAGTTTGACATTTATAATGGATAATATTAGCACAAATATTCAGATAATATGAGCACAAACATTCAGATACCGCCAGCACAAAGATTCAGATAATATGAGCACAAACATTCAGATACTATGACCACAAACATTCAGATACATAGATAAATGAGTTCAAATAGAAAGCACACATAGTTCTAGTTCTTTAGACACAGTCCATACTACTAAGTTCAGAAACTCACTAAAGCCATATATTGGTTCAAATCTTGCTGCAAAAATTAACTAAGCCTAATGGTTGCATCAGACTCACTCTTGCCACAGCTTTAGAAGATGGACTGGTCGATGAACTGGCCCCATGATGCGGAGCTGCTTCTTCTGCCTCCTGATGCTTCTTCCTGTCTCCACCTCCATCTGCTGCTGCTGCTCCATCTATGGCGCCCCCACCTGCTGCTCCATCTATGGTGCCTCCATCTCCATCAGAGGGATGGGCAGCAGTGGCACCACCCCGTCGAGCTCGTAGTCTAGGCGGAGTTGGTCAGGATTCTGGTACATGTACCAGCGTGCCCGCTGAAATGGTTCCGGGGAATCCCTGGCCTCCCCCATCGCCTATATCAAATTCTCAGTGAGTGGGTGGTGGAGGTGAGGCAGTCTTTCCCTCCCCTCATGTGTGGCTGCTACTTGTGAACCGCGTCAGTAAATTCCCCGAAGAGGAGGGGATGATGCAGCATAGTGGTGGTAAGTATTTCTCTTAGTTATGCAACCAAGGTTATCAATCCAGTAGGAGAACCAAGCAAGTTATGTAAGCGACACCTGCACACAAACAACTAATCATCACAATCCGACGCGTAGATGGGTTGTCAATCCCTCTTGGGTAAGGTAGTATGATAAAACGGAAGTAAAGAATGGAAACGCAAATAGCAATATAGACCTGCAAGTATATGATGAGAAATAGACCCGAGGGCCGTAGGTTTCACTAGTGGCTTCTCTCGAGAAAATAGCATACGGTGGGTAAACAAATTACTGTTGGGCTATTGATAGAAAAGCGAATAGTTATGACGATATCCAAGACAATGATAATGTATATAGGCATCACGTCCAAGATTAGTAGACCGACTCCTGCCTGCATCTACTACTATTACTCCACACTTCGACCGCAATCCAGCATGCATCTAGTGTATTAAGTTCCATAAAGAAATAGAGCAATGCCTTAAGAACGATGACATGATGTAGACAAGATCTATTCATGTAGGAATAAACCCCCATCATTTTATCCTTAATAGCAACAATACATGTGTGTCATGTCTCCTTCTGTCACCGAGGTTGAGCACCGCAAGATCAAACCCATTACAAAGACCTCTTCCCATTGCAAGATAAATCAATCAAGTTGGCCAAACAAAACCGAAATATCGAAGAAGAAATACGAGGCTATAATAATCAAGTATGGATATGAATGCAAATAGATCTGATCATAAATATTCATGGGATCCCAACAAACACACCGCAAAAGAGTTACATCAAATAGATCTCCGAAGAGAACATTGTATTGAAGATCAAAAAGAGAGAAGAAGCCATTAAGATACTACCTACGATCCCGTAGGTCTGTGGTAAACTACTCATGCATCCTCGGAGAGGCACCAATGAGGATGGTGAACCCCTCCATGACCGTGTTCCTCTCCGACTGAGTGCCGGAAAAGGGCTCTAGATTGGATCTCGTGGTTTTGGAACTTGCGACGACTGGAATGATTTTTCTCTTACCCCCCTAGGGTTTCTGGAATATTTGAGTATTTGTAGAGCTGAGAGGCGGTGGCACTACTAGGGAAAACCTTATACACAGAACTTTAGTTGTAGCGCGTGTCAAAAAAGCGTGCTGGTGCTAAGTAGGAGTAGCACGCTGCTGTAAACCGCGCTACAGATACAATTGTAGCAGTAGCGCGCCTGAAGATAAAAGCGCTGCTAGTAAAATTCCCACGGCTTAGCCGATAGGCTACACATAGTAGCAGCGATCTACGAAGAACCGCGCTACCGCTACTTGCTTTGTAGCAGCGCGTGTACGATGCAATGCGCTACTCCTAAAGGAAATAAAATTAAATGGAAAGCAAATAGAAAATTAAATGAAAATGAAAGAAATAGAAAAAGGTGAAAGGAAAAAAATAAAATATGAAGAAAAATAAATGAAAAAGGAAAAAAGAGAAAGACATAGCAGAGCGCCAGACGAGGAAAACGCAGAAGATCTTAGCAGTAGCTGCTTCGGAACGCGCCATCGCTACTTCTGACTTAACCGCACGGTCGTTCTTCCCCACGACCACTTGCCCCAAATAAAACTCCTTCCGCTATAGCCGCCGCCATCGCCCGTCGGCCGCCGCGCGCTCTCCCATCGCTCTCCGCACACCCTCGACGCCACCCCCAACCCCGGATTTGACGTCACCCCCGACCCCGACCTCGACGCCGCCCCCGACCCCGACCCGACCCCAACCTCGACGCCGCCCTCCGCCGCGCGCCCGAGCCCCGACCCCGACCTCGATGCCGCCTGCCCCTCTCTCGCCGCAGGCACCTGAGGTGAGCACGCCTGCTCCTCCCCCTCCCCTACCTTTGCGTTGATAGGATTCTTCAAATTTTAGTTGCATCAAATTAGTTAGGGTTCATCTATGGGTGGAAATGAATAGGATATGGATGCGGCTGGGATGTTTTCTTAGACGATGTTTTCTTAGATGATGAATAAACACTAGTGTAATGCATAATAAAACGAGTAAAATTTGACCACTTATTTCACTTTTAAGTTGGATAATTGGAATATCCGCTACCACTTTCCACCCCTAGGTTCATCAAATTAGATGGTAATTAGGGCAGTAGTTCCTAGGTACTAATTAGTTAGTAAGAACTAGGTACTAATTAGGTACTAGTTTATTTTTATTTATAGTAAGTTTATTTTTAGTAAGAACTAGTTGAATTAATATAACTAGTTAGTAAGAACTTGTTGTTATTTTTTTAGTTAAAGAAAATTTTCCAGCATCGACGTCGACGGTGCCCATCCCGCATCCTCGTCGTTGAGTCAGCGGAGGACACCTGCGTCACCAGATGGGCAATGTCCGGGACTGGGCTCCGCTGGGGTGGTACTGGGAGGCGCTACCTACTGGGGGGTGTAGGTTGGTGAGGAGCCAGCCTGTCGTTGACCCGAACCTTCTTTGGTGGCGGTCGCGTGGGCCAGTGACGGTCCAGAGGCTCGAGGACCCCGCGGAGGTGGTGCATCACCGTGACAGTGAGGAGGACGCGCACGTCCGTCGCTACTTGTTTGCGTTGGAGCACAGGTTCTCCAATACCTCGCAGGTTCTCCAATACCTGGCAGGTTCTCCAGGGATCTCACTAGAGCTATGATCATGTGATGGTTCCTTCTCTGTGGGTCCCCCCCCCCCCCCCCGCCTACGCCGATACCCGTCGTGCGCTAGGGTTTTAGTTGTATTAGTGATGTTATATGTATGATTCTATTCGGGATATATTAGTGATAATATTCGACGATGTATGGACGCATGAGATGATTTACTTTTGCTTATTGAATGCATGATAATTTGAGTCCTATAAGATATTTGGAATGTATATCTTGTGTTGCTCAAATAGGATATGTGCTTGCCCAAGTGGCTGATCATGTTTGCAGGTTACACCTCCGAGTGGCCTATGTTTTTCCTGAGTGTTGATTCATTTTCGTTCCGGCAAATTCCAGGCGCTCGATATGTCCTATTTTAGCAAAGGTCATGCCGGATTTTTCCGTGAATTTTGGCATGACTTGTGCCAGAATATGTAGGAAATATTGAGTGCCCCGGATTTGTGTGTTGAGTATCCTGGTAGTTGTCTTCGATCGATTTTCAATTAATGTTTCAACAATGAACATAGGAAATATCTGACGACGAAAAGGATTTCGGTATTTGCAAATACTGCGAAGATGAGTGCGGCCTGTGCGACGGAATCTTCCTAGATGATGATAGGCGCTTCAGCATCAAGCTGGACGAGAACTTCGAAGTGGATACAGTAAGTCACAGCGACAAGTCTTTTTCGTAATTAAGCATGACATCTGCTTCATTTGCTTCAACTTATAATTTTTTTACTATTCTACTAGCGTATCCCCTGCCATGCAAGAGTTTTTGTATTGGATAAGATAGGTTTCAGTCGTACTATGGAGGTAAAGAAAGTTTACTTTAAGACCGAGCATGGTTATATTTTCCAAGCAAAATTATACAACGCAGACGACTACACCTATTTTGGATGCAAAACATGGCGAGCAGTATGCAAGACTTATGCATTTGAGACTGATATGGTTATCACCTTTGATATTCGTCCGGAAGATGATATTGAAGGTAATACCGACATCTGGGTCAATGTGCAGACGCCTCCATTTATACCATCATGTGAGTTTCTCAACGACATCTGGGTCAATGTGCAGACGCTTGGTAGACATGACCTACTACTGTCCCGGGGCTGAACTAAACTGCGAGGAGCTAAGTCATTATGTTTCATGGCTTGAGGATCTTGATACAGTCAAGACAAATTTTCTTCCTGCACTTAGAAATGTTAGTACTGAAAACGTGCGACCAAAGTGTTCGTAATGAACTACGGTCACATCTATTTAGGAAAGATGGTAAGATTTTTACTATTTGTCATCAGTGCATCTTTTCCATACATTATTTTTTAAGCTAAACTTCATTGCTAAGCATGTTACCACACGATTTTCTTCAACAGGGACTCCCGATGAATGTTGTGCCTCATTGGATGGAGACTAAAGGTACCATGAACATTGTTAGCTTACTGCCAAGATATCCTACAATGCACTTTAGTGCATTCAGGATTTCTAATAGCGAGGAATGCTTAATAGTGAAAGACTGGAGCAAAATTGTGAACGATCGCAGAGAAGTACTAGGGCGCAGCAATTAGAGGCGCAACCCACGATTAGGAGACAGGTTCATCTGCATGCTTCAACTTGATGAAGGAGGAGTGCTACACATGTTTTATGTTATTTTACCTGAGAGAGAGCAGCAGGAGGGATTAGCTAGCTAGAAATGAGTTTGAAGATGATGATTTGCTACACTATGACTATGATGATTAAATAGCTAGTGTTAGTGGTAATGACTATGATGATTATTATTAGCTAGTGTTGGTGGTGATTAGATAGCTACACTATGACTATGATGATTAAATAGTGTTGGTGGTAATGACTATGATGATTATTAGCTAGTGTTGTTGGTGATGATATGATGCAAGATTTTTTATATTAATATGATGATGATGTTGATCATGATTATCATGATGATTTTTTATTATGATCATGATTAGTTATTATATCATAGGTGGAAGGAATGCGGATTAGATTCATGTGGATGGATCAAAAGTGACAAAAGTGGAATTAGTATGATCGTCGTCCTAATTCAACTTTTGATTCATCCAAATGAATCTAATCCTTGTTTCTTCCTCACAACGATATATTAATTCATCATGGACATAATGATATAGGAAGCTCTTAATTGGTACTGTATCAAAATTTGTACCAGTGTCATGGTTCTAAGACTGACAGTAAAAGAGGGGGATAGGTATGGAGAGGCAAGATCTCAGCTATGGTGAAGTTGTACACGCGAGTTTACGAGTTCAGGCCCTTCTCAGAGGAAGTAATAGCCCTACGTCTCGGTGCCCGGAGGCGGTCGATTGATTTATGCGTGTGAAGATTACAGGGGGTGCGAACCCTTGTGCCAGTGGAGGGGGGTGGCTTATATAGAGTGCGCCAGGACCACAGCCAACCCACGTTACAAGAGGTTCAATGTTCATAAAGAGGGGGCGTTACTGGTAACGCCAATATTAAGTGCTATAAATGGTCTTGAATACTACGGAGTGAACGCCTGACCGTTAAGATGCTGGTTGACTCCTACTCTTCAATAGGTCGAGTGATTCTTCATGCAGTCGAGTGATCACAGGAAGGACAGATCTCCGAGTGGTTGACCGGTCGAGTGGATGGCACTCAACGCCTTGGCTGGGACCTTCCTGTTATCCTTTGGGTTTCTTTGCTTCTTTGATAATGGCCCTGGGTAGGATTAATAGGTCAGGCCTATGACCCTACCCTAGGTCTATGTCCTCATCATTAGCCCCCGAATGGATTGAGGTCCGAGTGAAAAAGGGTTGAGATTGATCTTGCTTCGACTCTGGTGCTTCCCAGCCCTTATGCTTGTGCAGAGACTAGTGATGAGACCTCAGCTTTATTTCAGTCGCCTCGATCGATTCAGGAATCGTCGATTGGGTTTGCAGCATCATCCGCCGAGTGCTGCCCTGGTGCGCTGAATCTCCGGCGCGATTGACACAGCGTATCCCGGATCTCAAGGGATTCAAAATTTTCGGGGAAGCGCGCGGGACGGGTCGTGCTTGAGTAGACGGGACGGAAAAACAAGAGCGCCTCGATCTCCGCACCACCTTTTTCGCCACGTACGACGCGCGCGGCCTCTGTGGGATTTGATAAGATCGCTCGGACCCACCCATCAGCCACTCGGAAGTGGCCCTTTATAAGGCGACGGGGACCGAGGCACCGGTACTGTTTGCATTTGTTTCTCCTCTTCTCCCTCCGCTCCTCCGCGACACCTAGCTCCATAGCCTCGGCGCCGCCGCTCCGCTACCATGGCGAAGGACAAGACGAAGGCGTTGGAGCACGAAGCGGACGGCGGGGGCGTCGAAGGGGAAGAAGCTGAACCGTGGGTCGTCGTCGCGCTCGAAGCTGCCGGCGGGTTGGATCCAAGGCGACTGGATCCAATCTTCGCTTCGGCAAGATGACTTGGACGAGCTAATGGAATCCGGCCTGGTCTCCAAGGGCGCGGCGAGGCTGCCGGGGAGAGAAATGGCACCGCAGACCCGACCTGGTGAGTGTGTACTGCTCGCCACCCACGTCGACCGGGGTTTTTCTCTTCCTCCACATGCCTTCTTCAGGGGGTTCTTGAACTTTTTTGGGGCTCAGCTCCATCACTTCACTCCCAATACCATCATCTATCTTGCTGCGTTTGTGTCCTTGTGTGAGAACTTCCTGGGATGTCGACCGCATTGGGGTCTATTCAAACATATCTTCACCATTCGTTCTCAGTCGGTGAAGAAAACAAAATCGAGTGACGAGAAAACCCATGTCATCCAGATGTGCGGTGGCTTAGGCATCCAGAAGAGGAAGAGGAGCTCTTTCCCTTCCATGACCTTTCCCGAGTCATTTAGAGGCTGGCAGTCGACCTGGTTCTACTTCAAGGACCTCGCAACCCCTGGTCAACCAACTGGACTTCCTCCTTTTACTTTTGACCGTGCTCAAACTCCTTCTTCCTTGAAAGTAACTACTGCTGAGCAAGTAGAGACGAACATGCTAGTCGAGAGGGTGGTTCAGTTGATTAATCAGGGGGACACTGGTATGGATCTGCTTGAATTCTTCCTCAGTCGACGCATTCAGCCCCTGCAGTATCGTGATCATCCCATGTGGATGTATACTGGGCCCGGTGACTCTGCTCGGGTGCACCCTGAAGAGGTGTCAGCTGAGACGGTGGCCATGTGGTTGTCAAGCATCATTGGTAACAAGGACAACCCCAGAGGAGCCAGGAGAGTGGTGCCCTTCAGCGACGGCAATCCACCAGACAAGGTATGACCTTCACTCCGACTGTTATTGAACGTGCATTCCGACTGTCCTTGAATCTGACTGATATTCACTCGACTCCTCGTTTTGCAGATTTATACCGAGACATAGTCCATGCCTAATGGTGAACAGGCTCCAGCACATGACCAAGAGGGTCAGGACAGTGTGGAGGAGAGTGGTGAATGGGAATCTTTAGACGACGATGACGACGATGATGATGATGAGAGTGGGGAGTCGGACGAGGAGGAGGCGGTCGACTCGCCGCCCTGAACCGAACGCCGATCCAAGCTGCACCATGACCCAGCTGAAGGAAATATGCCCTAGAGGCAATAATAAAGTTATTATTTATTTCCTTATATCATGATAAATGTTTATTATTCATGCTTGAATTGTATTAACCGGAAACATAATACATGTGTGAATACATAGACAAACAGAGTGTCACTAGTATGCCTCTACTTTACTAGCTCGTTAATTCAAAGATGGTTATGTTTCCTAACCATAGACATGAGTTGTCATTTGATTAACGGGATCACATCATTAGGAGAATGATGTGATTGACTTGACCCATTCCGTTAGCTTAGCACTTGATCGTTTAGTATGTTGCTTATGCTTTCTTCATGACTTATACAAAGTTCCTGCAACTATGAGATTATGCAACTCCCGTTTACCGGAGGAACACTTTGTGTGCTACCAAACGTCACAACGAATCGGGTGATTATAAAGGTACTCTACAGGTGTCTCCAAAAGTATATGTTGAGTTGGCATAAATCGAGATTAGGTTTTGTCACTCCGATTGTCGGAGAGGTATCTCTGGGCCTTCTCGGTAATACTCATCACCTAAGCCTTGCAAGCATTATAACTAATGAGTTAGTTATGAAATGATGTATTACAGAATCGAGTAAAGAGACTTGCGGTAACGAGATTGAACTAGGTATTGATACCGACGATCAAATCTCGGGCAAGTAACATACCGATGACAAAGGGAACAACGATGTTGTTATGCGGTTTGACCGATAAAGATCTTCGTAGAATATGTAGGAACCAATATGAACATCCAGGTTCCGCTATTGGTAATTGACCGAGAATAGTTCTAGGTCATGTCTACATAGTTCTCGAACCCGTAGGGTCCGCACGCTTAACGCTACGATGATGTTTATTATGAGTTTATAAGTTTTGATGTACCAAGTTTGTTCGAGTCCCGGATGTGATCACGGACATGACGAGGAGTCTCAAATGGTCGAGACATAAAGATCGATATATTGGAAGCCTATGTTTGACTTGGAAAGGTTCCGGATGAAAACGGATTTTTACTCGAACACCGGGGTTACGGAACCTCCCGTGGGTCAATGGGCCTTGATTGAACAAGGAGAGGGGGCGGCGCCCTTCCTCTTCCCCTCCCCAAGTCCTAATCCAACTAGGAAGGGGGAGTCCACTCGGTGGGAGTAGGACTCCTCCGCGCCTCCCCTAGGGCCGGCCGCACCCCCTTGCTCCTTTATATACGGGGAAGGGGGCACCCCATGACACACAAGTTGATCTACGGATCGTTCCTTAGCCGCAGCGGTGCCCCCTCCACCATATTCCACTTCGTCATATCGTCATGAGCTTAGGCGAAGCCCCGCGCCGGTGAAGTCATATCGTCATGAGCTTAGGCGAAGCCCTGCGCCGGTGGAGCATCATCATCGCCACCACGCCGTCGGTCGACGGAACTCATCCCCGACGCTTTGCTGGATCGGAGCACGGGATCGCCATCGAGCTGAACGTGTGCTGAACTCGGAGGTGCCGTGCGCTCGGTACTTGGATCGGTCGGATCGTGAAGACGACGACTACATCAACCTCGTTGTTATAACGCTCGCCACGGTCTCACGAGGGTACGTGGACATACACTCTCCTCTCGTTGCTATGCCATCACCATGATCTTGCGTGTGCGTAGGAATTTTTTGAAATTACTACGCTCGCCAACAAGTGGCATCCGAGCCTGGTTTTATGCGCTGATGTCATATGCACGAGTAGAACACAAGTGAGTTGTGGGCAATATAAGTCATACCGCTTACCAGCATGTCATACTTTGGTTCAGCGGTATTGTGAGATGAAGCGCCCGGACCGACATTACGCCAGACGCTTACGCGAGACTGGTTTCACCGCTCGAGCACTTGTTGCTTAAAGGTGACCGGCGGGTGTCTGCTTCTCTCACTTTAGTTGAACTGAGTGTGGCTACGCCCGTCCTTGCGAAGGTTAAAACAGCACCAACTTGACAAACTATCGCTGTGGTTTTGATGCGAGGTAAGAACGGTTCTTGCTCAGCCCGTAGCAGCCACGTAAAACTTGCAACAACAAAGTAGAGGACGCCTAACTTGTTTTTGCAGGGCATGTTGTGATGTGATATGGTCAAGACGTGATGCTATATTTTATTGTATGAGATGATCATGTTTTGTAACCGGTTATCGGCAATGGCAGGAGCCATATGGTTGTCGCTTATTGTATGAATTGCAAAGCCATGTAATTGCTTTACTTTATCACTAAGCAGTAGCGATAGTCGAGAAGCAATAGTTGGCGAGACGACAACGATGCTACGATGGAGATCAAGGTGTCGCGCCGGTGACAATGGTAGTCATGACGGTGCTTCGAGATGGAGATCACAAGCACAAGATGATGATGGCCATATCATATCACTTATATTGATTGCATGTGATGTTTATCCTTTATGCATCTTATCTTGCTTTGATTGACGGTAGCATTATAAGATGATCTCTCACTAAAATTATCAAGAAGTGTTCTCCCTGAGTATGCACCGCTGCTAAAAGTTCAGAGTAACCGGACACCACGTGATGATCGGTGTGATAAGTTCTACGTCCATCTACAACGGGTGCAAGCCAGTTTTGCACACGCAGAATACTCAGGTTAAACTTGACGAGCCTAGCATATGCAGATATGGCCTCGAAACACGGAGACCGAAAGGTCGAGCGTGAATCATATAGTAGATATGATCAACATAGTGATGTTCACCATTGAAAACTACTCCATCTCACGTGATGATCGGTTATGGTTTAGTTGATTTGGATCACGTAATCACTTAGATGACTAGAGAGATGTCTGTCTAAGTGGGAGTTTTTAATATGATTAATTGAACTTAAATTTATCATGAACTTAGTACCTGATAGTATTTTGCTTGTCTATGTTTACTGTAGATAGATGGCTCGTGTTGTTGTTCCGTTGAATTTTAATGCGTTCCTTGAGAAAGCAAAGTTGAAAGATGATGGTAGCAATTACACGGACTGGGTCCAGAATTTGAGGATTATCCTCATTGCTGCATGAAGAATTACGCCCCGAAGCACCGCTGGGTGCCGTGCCTGCTGCAGAGCAACGCCGAAGTTGTGAACGTCTCGCGAGCAAAGCTGATGACTACTCTATAGTTCAGTGTGCCATGCTTTACGGCTTAGAACCGGTCTTCAACGACGTTTTGAACGTCATGGAGCATATGAGATGTTCCAAGAGTTGAAGTTAATATTTCAAGCAAATGCCCGGATTGAGAGATATGAAGTCTCCAATAAGTTCTATAGCTGCAAGATGGAGGAGAATAGTTCGTCGGTGAGCACATACTCAAAATGTCCGGGTATAATAATCACTTAATTCAGCTGGGAGTTAATCTTCCGGATGATAGTGTCATTGATGAATTCTCCAATCACGCCACCAAGCTACAAGAGCTTCGTGATGAACTATAATATGCAAGGGATGACTAAGACAATTCCCGAGCTCTTCGCAATGCTAAAAGCTGCGGAGGTAGAAATCAAGAAGGAGCATCAAGTGTTGATGGTCAACAAGACCACTAGTTTCAGGAAAAAGGACAAAGGAAAGAAGAAGGGGAACTTCAAAAAGAACAGCAAGAAAGTTGCTGCTCAAGAGAAGAAACCCAAGTTTGGACCTAAGCCTGAAACTGAGTGTTTTTACTGCAAGCAGACTGGACACTGGAAGCGGAACTGCCCCAAGTATTTGGCGGATAAGAAGGATGGCAAGGTGAACAAAGGTATATGTGATATACATGTTATTGATGTGTACCTTACTAGAGCTCGTAGTAGCACTGGTATTTGATACTGGTTCATTGCTAATATTTGCAACTCAAACAGGGACTACGGAATAGGCGAGCATCGCAAAGGACGAGGTGACGATCGCGCTGGGAAACGGTTCCAAAGTCAATGTGATCGCAGTCGGCACGCTACCTCTACATCTACCTTCGGGATTAGTTTTAGACCTAAATAATTGTTATTTGGTGCCAGCGTTGAGCATGAACATTATATCTGGATCTTGTTTAATGCGAGACGGTTATTCATTTAAATCAAAGAATAATGGTTGTTCTATTTATATGAGTAATATCTTTTATGGTCATGCACCCTTGAAGAATGGTCTATTCTTGTTGAATCTCGACAGTAGTGATACACATATTCATAATGTCGAAGCCAAAAGATGCAGAGTTGATAATGATAGTGCAACTTATTTGTGGCATCGCCGCTTAGGTCATATCGGTGTAAACGCATGAAGAAACTCCATACAGATGGACTTTTGGAATCACTTGATTATGAATCACTTGGTACTTATGTAACCGTGCCTCATGGGCAAGATGACTAAAACACCGTTCTCGGTTGTATGGAGAGAGCAACAGATTTGTTGGAAATCATACATACAGATGTATGTGGTCCGATGAATGTTGAAGCTCGTGGCGGATATCGTTATTTTCTCACCTTCACAGATGATTTAAGCAGATACGGGTATATCTACTTGATGAAGCATAAATCTGAAACATTTGAAAAGTTCAAAGAATTTCAGAGTGAAGATGAAAATCATCGTAACAAGAAAATAAAGTTTCTATGATCTGATCGTGGAGGAGAATATTTGAGTTACGAGTTTGGTCTACATTTGAAGCAATGCGAATAGTTTCGCAACTCACGCCACCGGAACACCACAGCGTAATGGTGTGTCCGAACGTCGAATCGTACTTTACTAGATATGGTGCGATCTATGATGTCTATTTCCATTTACCGCTATCGCTTTGGGGTTATGCTTTAGAGACGGCCGCATTCACGTTAAATAGGACACCATCAAAACCGCTGAGACGACACCTTATGAACTATGGTTTGGCAAGAAACCAAAGTTGCCGTTTCTGAAAGTTTGGGGTTGCGATGCTTATGTGAAAAAGCTTCAACTTGATAAGCTTGAACCCAAATCGGAAAAATGTGTGTTCATAGGATACCCAAAGGAGACAATTGGGTATACCTTCTATCACAGATCCGAAGGCAAGACATTCGTTGCTAAGAATGGATCCTTTCTAGAGAAGGAGTTTCTCTCGAAAGAAGTGAGTGGGAGGAAAGTGGAACTTGATGAGGTAATTGTACCAGCTCCCTTATTGGAAAGTAGTTCATCACAGAAATCGGTTTCTGTGACACCTACACCAATTAGCGAGGAAGACAATGATAAATGAAACTTCAGATCAAGTTGTCACTGAACTTCGTAGATCAACCAGAATAAAATCCGCACCAGAGTGGTACGGTAATCCTATTCTGGAAGTCATGATACTAGATCATGGAGAACCTACGAACTATGAAGAAGCGATGGTGAGCCCAGATTCCGCAAAATGGCTTGAAGCCATGAAATCTGAGATGGGATCCATGTATGAGAACAAAGTATGGACTTTGGTTGACTTGCCCGATGATCGGCAAGCCATTGAGAATAAATGGATCTTTAAGAAGAAGACTGACGCTGATGGTAATGTAACTGTCTATAAAGCTCGACTTGTTGCGAAAGGTTTTCGACAAGTTCAATGGGTTGACTACGATGAGACTTTCTCACCCGTAGCGATGCTTAAGTCTGTCCGAATCATGTTAGCAATTGCTGCATTTTATGATTATGAAATTTGGCAAATGGATGTAAAACTGCATTCTTGAATGGATTTCTAGAAGAAGAGTTGTATATGATGCAACCAGAAGGTTTTGTTGATCCAAAAGGTGCTAACAAAGTGTGCAAGCTCCAACGATCAATTTATGGTCCGTGCAAGCCTCTCGAGTTGGAATAAACGCTTTGATAGTGTGATCAAAGATATGGTTTTATACAGACTTTTGAAGAAGCCTGTATTTACAAGAAAGTGAGTGGGAGCTCAGAGCATTTCGATATTATATGTGGATGACATATTATTGATTGGAAATGATATAGAATTTCTGGATAGCATAAAAGGATACTTGAATAAAAGTTTTCAATGAAAGACCTCGTGAAGCTGCTTACATATTGGGCATCAAGATCTATAGAGATAGATCAAGACGCTTAATTGACTTTCACAAAGCACATACCTTGATAAAGTTTTGAAAAGTTCAAAATGGATCAGGCAAAGAAAGGTTTTTACCTGTGTTACAAGGTGTGAAATTGAGTCGACTCAATGCCCGACCACAGCAGAAGATAGAGAGAAAATGAAAAATGTTCCTATGCTTCAGCCATAGGCTCTATCATGTATGCAATGCTGTGTACCAGACTGACGATGCTTAGCAATAAGCTTGGCAGGAAGGTACCAAAGTAATCCTGGAGTGGATCATCGACAGCGGTCAAGAACATCTGAAATACCGAAAAGGACTAAGGATATGTTTCTCGATATGGAGGTGACAAAGAGCTAATCGTAAATGGTTACGCCGATGCAAGCTTTGACATCGATCCGGACGATTCTAAATCGCAAACCGGATACGTATTTTTATTAAACGGTGGAGCTGTCGGTTGGTGCAGTTCTAAACAAAGCGCCGTGGCGGGATCTACATGTGAAGCGGAGTACATAGCTGCTTCGGAAGCAGCAAATGAAGGAGTCTGGATGAAAGAGTTCATTTCCGATCTAGGTGTCATACCTAGTGCATCGGGACCAATGAAGATCTTTCGTGACAATATCGTGCAATTGCCTTGGCAAAGGAATCCAGATTTCACAAGAGGACCAAGCATATCAAGAGACGCTTCAATTCCATTCGGGACCAAGTCCAAGTGGGAGACATAGAGATTTGCAAGATACATACGGATCTGAATGTTGCGACCTGCTAACTAAGCCTCTTCCACGAGCAAAACATGATCAGCACCAAGACTCCATGGGTGTTAGAATCATTCTTGTGTAATCTAGATTATTGACTCTAGTGCAAGTGGGAGACTCAAGGAAATATGCCCTAGAGGCAATAATAAAGTTATTATTTATTTCCTTATATCATGATAAATGTTTATTATTCATGCTAGAATTGTATTAACCGGAAACATAATACATGTGTGAATACATAGACAAACAGAGTGTCACTAGTATGCCTCTACTTTACTAGCTCGTTAATCAAAGATGGTTATGTTTCCTAACCATAGACATGAGTTGTCATTTGATTAAAGGGATCACATCATTAGGAGAATGATGTGATTGACTTGACCCATTCCGTTAGCTTAGCACTTGATCGCTTAGTATGTTGCTTATGCTTTCTTCATGACTTATACAAAGTTCCTGCAACTATGAGATTATGCAACTCCGTTTACGGAGGAACACTTTGTGTGCTACCAAACGTCACAACGAATCGGGTGATTATAAAGGTACTCTACAGGTGTCTCCAAAAGTATATGTTGAGTTGGCATAAATCGAGATTAGGTTTTGTCACTCCGATTGTCGGAGAGGTATCTCGGCCTTCTCGGTAATACTCATCACCTAAGCCTTGCAAGCATTATAACTAATGAGTTAGTTATGAAATGATGTATTATAGAACGAGTAAAGAGACTTGCCGGTAACGAGATTGAACTAGGTATTGATACCGACGATCAAATCTCGGGCAAGTAACATACCGATGACAAAGGAACAACGATGTTGTTATGCGGTTTGACCGATAAAGATCTTCGTAGAATATGTAGGAACCAATATGAACATCCAGGTTCCGCTATTGGTTATTGACCGAGAATAGTTCTAGGTCATGTCTACATAGTTCTCGAACCCGTAGGGTCCGCACGCTTAACGTTACGATGACAGTTTATTATGAGTTTATAAGTTTTGATGTACCGAAGTTTGTTCGGAGTCCCGGATGTGATCACGGACATGACGAGGAGTCTCGAAATGGTCGAGACATAAAGATCGATATATTGAAGCCTATGTTTGACTTGGAAAGGTTCCGGATGAAAACGGATTTTATCGAACACCGGGGTTACGGAACCTCCCGGGGTCAATGGGCCTTGATGGGCCATAAGGGAGAAGAGGAGGGCCGCCGGGGCAGGCGGTGCCCCCTCCCCTAGTCCGAATAGGACAAGGAGAGGGGGGCGGCGCCTTCCTCTTCCCTCCCCAAGTCCTAATCCAACTAGGAAAGGGGGGAGTCCTACTCGGTGGGAGTAGGACTCCTCCGCGCGCCTCCCCTAGGGCCGGCCGCACCCCCTTGCTCCTTTATATCTGGGCAGGGGGCACCCCATGACACACAAGTTGATCTACGGATCGTTCCTTAGCTGTGCGGTGCCCCCTCCACCATATTCCACTTGGTCATATCGTCATGAGCTTAGCGAAGCCCCGCGCCGTGAAGTCATATCGTCGCGGAGCTTAGGCGAAGCCCACGCCGGTGGAGCATCATCATCGCCACCACGCCGTCGGTCGACGGAACTCATCCCCGACGCTTTGCTGGATCGAGCACGGGATCGCCATCGAGCTGAACGTGTGCTGAACTCGGAGGTGCCGTATGCTCGGTACTTGGATCGGTCGGATCGTGAAGACGTGCGACTACATCAACAGCGTTGTTATAACGCTTCGCTTACGGTCTACGAGGGTACGTGGACATACACTCTCCCCTCTCGTTGCTATGCCATCACCATGATCTTGCGTGTGCGTAGGAAATTTTTTGAAATTACTACGTTCCCCAACACCAGCAGGTGGGCGCGGTAAGTCTATGGCTTGAAGCACCCAAGCGCACAAGCGGGCTCGGTCTTCGACTCGGGAACTGGCGGAGAAAACCACCAAGCACCCCAAGACCAACCCCACCAAGGCTCAGAAAACTGTGCCGAAGATCAAGATGGACGTGCCTGTCGCCTCTGGGTAACGTGTTCTTCTCGTGTCTTTTCCTTGTACCGACTGATTCCTCTGATCTGACCCAGTGGATGACAAACTTGTCTAGCCCTGCTTCCGCTGCGACTGATATGGATATTGACAAGGCTGCAAGGGATGAAGAGACCAACGACGTGGCCTCCTCACGAGCTGGTGAATCCACTTAACCAAAACTTGTTTTCTTCGATTGATTTGTCTGTCGACTGATGTCCTGTTGTTCTCACTTTTCGCTACAGTTCTGCGAGACGTTGTCGTGCTTCCTGATGACAAAGAAGAAGAAGTGCTTCCGAAGGAGAAGAAGAAGAGAGGCAAAGGCTCGAGCAGGAGAGTGCCTGAAGGCCAAGGCTCTCAGATGGTGCCGGTGCTTGATGCGGTGGTCGAGCGAACTGGAGATCCGGTTCGGGCCAATGTTACATTCGTCGACCCGCTGACGACCGATCACCCGCCGGGGCCGGCTAATCCAACTCATGTTGCCTCAGCGCAAGTCTCTGCTCCGACTCCTCTGGAGGCGTCACTCTTCACTACGTACCAAACCCCAGACGACCCGCCAAGTGCTGCCAGGGAGGCTCTTCGCCAAGTGACCCTTGTTATGGAGCAGGTGAAGGTGGTACATGAGGCCAGTCAGGTGGCCTACAATGCTAGCACCGCCCTGTGGACCAATGTTAAGGTCAGCTGAGTCGACTGAATCTTTGACAAACTGCTTTATTATTCGTAAGATGCTTCGTAGATGAGTGCTTTGGAACTTTATGTGCATCTATCGTGGGTTTGCATTTTGCATTGCTTCACCCATTGGGTTGTAGTTCCTGCACTGCTGGACCAGTGGGGGCACGCTGAGTGCACCCACTGGGTGTAGTCCCCGAGACCATAGGTGACTGCGGGTAGTCGACTATGGTCTGAGATTTTGCATTTCTTCGCTCGACCTCGATGGACCATTCCGAGCATCGAGTCATACCGGTGGGGGCACGCTGAGTGCACCCATTGGGTGTAGTCCCCGAGACCATGGTCGACTGCTGGCAGTCGACTATGGTCTGAGAAGAAACCCCCCTTTTTTGGGGGCTCAAGCTGGGCAGACCATGCCGAGTGTCAGATCAAACCAGTGGGGCTACACTGAGTGCACCCACTGGGTGTAGTCCCCGAGACTGCCATTGAGTGTTTGATTCGACGGTAGTCTTAGAGTAACTTTCACTGTGATGTTCTTTTGTTCCTGTCGACTGATATAACTTGTATGCCAACTGGACAAATATTGTGATCTTGGAGCTCAGCTTTCTGAACTGAACATGCAGCAAATCAGCCTCAATCTTGATCTGCAGCTGGCCCAGAACAACCTCAAGACCGCCCGTGAAGAAGTAACTGCCATGGGAGGTAACCAATCATTGACTGTTCATCTTACAGCTTGCATTTTTCCGTGTGTGTTTTAGTCACCTTGAACCAAGTGACTTCAATCGAACAGATGTGCGTAGTGAAAACCGTCAACTTCAAGCTCGTCTAAAGAATGTTGTTTCTTTAGAGAAAATGAAGCAGGCTGTGGAGCAGAAGGACCTCGACCTTGCCGTTGCCCAGAAGGAGGCGCGAGAGAAAACGGCGCTTGCTGACAAGAAGCTAGCTTCAGTCGGTAAGTTGGAAGAAGAGAACTCCACTCTCAAAACCGCCGTCTCAGAAGCCAACCAGGAAATCGAGCAACTGAAGAAGGAGAAGGACAAGCTCACTGACAAGATTGGAAGCCTCCAGGCTAAGAGGGACGAGTTAGAGTCTTATCTAGGCCAGCTTGCCGCGAAACTGGTCTCGAAGCTTGAAGGTATTTGTTCTTCGATTGACTTGTTATTGTCGACTGATAAGGTTTACCATCCTGTCGACTCACTGCTCACTCGAATGTACAGAACTTTGCCGAGATTTTAAAGAAGAAACTGGTCGGGTCGAGACGGATCTTGACCCCATACTCACTCCAGTCAAAGACGATGTCGCAATGAATGTGCTGCGACTGGAATCTCGCATGGACAGCGCTGTTGATTATCTTGCTCGTCTGAAGGCGGCGATGACTCAGGTTGATGTTGAACTCTGGCCTGAAGCAAAACTATCACAAGACCTCGAGTCTTTGATGACTCGACTGAACCAGATACCTGGCCGAGTGCAAGAATGGAAGAAATCATCTGCTCGCTGCGGTGCTGATGTCGCTCTGTCATTGGTTCGGGTGCACTGCAAAGATGTTAATGAGGACAAGCTGGCGGCGCTCAAAGTTGCCAACACCAGAAAGCTCACTTTCCAGTACTTCATGAATACTTTCCTCGACGCCGCTACTTGCATTGCAGACAGTATAGACCTTGACAGTTTCTGCGATCCAGCCAGCCCTTCTCATGCCGAGTGACCCAAAAAACTTTGAGCTTCACCTTTATTTTCCTCGGAATGCCGAGTGATTATGTAATCTTAAACTCCTACGAGCTTGATGCTCGAGTACTTTAATCCCTAGGTCGGAACCTTAGGATCTATCCAAACTTGGTTTATTTTTTAATACGCTTGCACTTGCTCTTGAGTGGTTCTTGTTCTTTTACTAGACATGACTTTTTGATCAGTGCACCTTCAGTCGACCTGTGCTTCGCTGTCTTTGCGGACAAGGAAGGAACATATGATATACTTATGGCGCAGCTCCGAGGAGAAGGTGGCAGTCGACCTGCACCTTGTCGTCCTTGCGGATAAGGACGGAGCATACGTCATACTTATGGCGCAGCTCCGAGGAGAAGGTGGCAGTCGACCTGCACCTCGTCGTCCTTGCGGATAAGGACGGAGCATACGTCATACTTATGGTGTAGCTCTAAGGAGAAGGTGACAGTTGACCTGCACCTCGTTGTCCTTGCGGATAAGGATGGAGCATACGTCATACTTATGTCGCAGCTCCGAGGAGAAGGTGGTCAGTCGACCTGCACCTCGTCGTCCTTACGAATCGGGATGGAAACTGTGGCCAAGTCTCCGAGCGAAAAAGTCAGTTCACTTTCGGAACGTATTTCATACTTAGGCGAGTACTGGACTGCAGCTAAGCCCCCGAGTGAGAGGGTTGCTCTCCACTCGGTAGGATTTTTAAAACTTAGGGGAGTACTGGACTGCAGCTAAGCCTCCGAGTGAGAGGGTTGCTCTCCACTCAGTAGGATTTTTAAAACTTAGGCGAGTATTGGACTGCAGCTAAGCCTCCTAGTGAGAGGGTTGCTCTCCACTCGGTAGGATTTTGAAAACTTAGGCGAGTACTGGACTCCAGCTAAGCCTCCGAGTGAGAGGGTTCCTCTCCACTCGGTAGGATTTTTCAAATTTAGGCGAGTACTGGACTGCAGCTAAGCCCTCGAGTGAGAGGCTTGCTCACCACTCGGTAGGATTTTTAAAACTTAGGCGAGTACTGGACTGCAGCTAAGCCCCAGAGTGAGAGGCTTGCTCACCACTCGGTAGGATTTTTCAAACTTAGGGGAGTACTGGACTGCAGCTAAGCCTCCGAGTGAGAGGTTTGCTCACCATTCGGTGGGATTTTTAAAACTTAGGCTAGCATCTTGGACTGCAGC
This sequence comes from Aegilops longissima, assembly GCA_021605205.1. NCBI lineage: Eukaryota > Viridiplantae > Streptophyta > Magnoliopsida > Poales > Poaceae > Aegilops > Aegilops longissima. The sequence continues at coordinate 829,511,669 of CM038677.1, forward strand.
TAAGCCTCCGAGTGAGAGGGTTGCTCTCCACTCGGTAGGATTTTAAAACTTAGGTAGTCTTGGACTCAGGAAGCCTCCGAGTGAGAGGGTTGCTCTTCACTCGGTAGGATTTTTAAAACTTAGGCGAGTACTGGACTGCAGCTAAGCCCCTGGGTGAGAGGCTTGCTCACCACTCGGTAGGATTTTTCAAACTTAGGCGAAACAGATTCACAGCTAAGCCCCCGAGTGTGAGACTTGCTCACCACTCGGTAGGATTTTTCAAACATAGGCTAAACGGATTCGCAGCTAAGCCCCCGAGTGGGAGACTTGCTCACCACTCGATAGGATTTTTCAAACTTAGGAGAAACAGATTCGCAGCTAAGTCACCCACTGGGGGATTTTAAAACACAAGATTATTCAACAGCAATCATACTTAGGTAACTACAAAACTCTGTCTTTGATAACCATACTAAACAGGTGTTTCTTATTACAACTCGACAGACCGAGTGTTTAAGTATAAAAGGGGGGGAGCAGGTCCGCGTTCCAAGCGCGCGGCTCGTCTTTCTTGTGTTCGACGTTGTAGAGGTGGTACGCTCCATTGTGAAGTACTTTGGTAACGATAAAGGGGCCTTCCCAAGCTGGGGCAAGCTTGTGTGGTTTCTGCTGATCCACTCGAAGAACCAAGTCTCCCTCCTGAAAGGCTCGGGCCCTAACATTTCTGGTGTGGAATCGACGCAAGTCTTGCTGATAGATGGTCGACCGGATCAGAGCTATTTCTCTTTCTTCCTCCAAGAGGTCCACTGCGTCTTGCCGTGCTTGCTCTGCTTCCGCTTCTGAGAATAGTTCGACTGGGCGTTGCAGAAGCAAGTCGCCGAGTACAACTTCAGCTCCGTAGACCAAGAAGAATGGAGTTCGACCGGTCGACCGATTGGGAGTAGTCCTCAAACCCCAAAGCACTGACGGAAGTTCATCAACCCAGGCACCTGCCGCATGCTTGAGATCATGCATCAGTCGGGGTTTGAGACCTTTGAGAATCAATCCGTTTGCTCTTTCTGCTTGTCCATTCGACTGGGGATGGGCGACTGAAGCATAGTCGACCCGAGTACCTTGAGAAGCACAGAAAGCTCTGAATTTCTCAGAATCGAAGTTCGATCCATTGTCTGTGACGATGTTGTGTGGCACACCATATCTGAACGTCAACTCTCTGATGAAACTGACCGCAGTACTGTCCTCAAGATTCTTGATAGGTTTGGCTTCAATCCATTTGGTAAACTTGTCGACTTCCACGAGCACATGAGTGAAGCCGCTTCAGCCGGTCCTCAGAGGTCCAACCATATCTAACCCCCAGACAGCAAAGGGCCAGACGAGTGGAATGGTCTTCAAAGCAGATGCTGGCTTATGAGACATGTTGGAGTATAACTGGCAGCCTTCACACTTGTCCACTATTTCCTTTGCCATTTCATTCGCTCGAGGCCAATAAAATCCTGCTCGGTATGCTTTAGCCAAAATGGTCCGAGAGGACGCATGGTGACCACAGGTCCCCGAGTGGATGTCGTTGAGGATCACTCGACCTTCTTCAAGTGTAATGCACTTCTGACAGACTCCAGTCGCACTTTCTCTGAACAGCTGTCCTCTTATCACAGTGAAGGCTTTGGATCGACGGATGATCTGATGAGCTTCTTCTTCATCCTCTGGGAGTTCCTTCCTGAGAATGTATGCAATGTACGGCTCAGTCCAGTCGGGAGTAATGACCAAAGCTTCCATGATCAAGTCGACCACGGCTGGGACCTCAACTTCAGTCGGATCTGTATCACTCTTTGGTTGTGGGGGATCATCAGTGAAAGGATCTTCCTGCACTGTAGGTGTATGAATGTGCTCCAAAAACACATTGCTAGGAACGGCTTCTCTCTTGGAACCTATCTTCGCGAGATCATCAGCTGCTTGATTTTTCAGTCGGGGTATATGATGGAGCTCTAAGCCCTCAAACTTCTTCTCCAGCTTTCTCACTGCATTACAATAACAAGTCATGGCCGGGCTTCTGACATACCACTCCTTCATCACTTGATTAACCACTAAATCCGAGTCGCCGTAGACCATGAGGCGATGGACGCCGAGTGAAATGGCCATACGCAACCCGTACAGGAGAGCCTCGTACTCAGCTTCATTGTTGGAAGAATCAAAGTGAATCTGGAGAACATAGCTGAGCTTGTCTCCTCGGGGGGATACCAAAACCACCCCAGCACCGGAACCGTTCAACATCTTGGAACCATCGAAGAACATAGTCCAGTGCTCCGAGTGAACTTGAGTCGGTAGCCGCTGCTCAATCCACTCGGCAAGGAAATCAGCAATTGCTTGGGACTTGATAGATTTCTTCGCCTCAAACTTGATATCTAACGAAAGGAGTTCAATTGCCCATTTCGCCACTCGACCAGTTGCATCTCTGTTGTTCAAAATTTCAGACAATGGTGCATCGCTGACGACTGTAATGGAGTGGTCAGAGAAATAATGAGCAACCTTCTTCATGGTCATATAGATTCCATAGACAAGCTTCTGATAATGCGGGTATCTCTGCTTGGATGGAGTCAAAACTTCCGAAAGATAGTATATTGGGCGCTGAACCTTATAAATTTTTCCTTCTTCATCTCGCTCGACCGTGAGTACCGTATTGACAACTTGTCCAGTGCCTGCAATATAAATCAGTAAAGGTTCTTTGCTGATTGGGGCAGCGAGCACCGGCTGGGTGGAAAGCAAGGCTTTAAGCTCTGCAAACGCTGCGTCAACTTCGTCAGTACACTCGAACTTGTCGGATTTCTTCATCAGTCGGTAAAGAGGCAAGGCCTTTTCGCCGAGACGAGAAATGAATCGACTCATGGCAGCCAAACACCCGGTGAGCTTCTGAACGTCATGCACGCGCACTAGGCGTTTCATTCGGAGTATAGTGCCAACCTTCTCTGTGTTTGCGTCAATCCCTCGTTCAGAAACGAGGAAACCGAGCAACTTCTCACCTGGGACTCCGAATGTGCACTTTGACGGGTTCAGCTTGATATCATATCTTCTCAGGTTGGCAAAGGTTTTAGCGAGGTCAGTCAGCAGGTCGGAACCTTTGCGTGACTTGACCATGATGTCATCCATATATGCTTCCACATTCCGATTGATTTGAGTGAGCAAACACTTCTGGATCATCCTCATGAATGTGGCTCCTGCATTCTTGAGGCTGAATGGCATGGTGACATAACAGAAGCACCCGAATGGAGTGATGAAAGCCGTTTTTATCTCATCGGGTCCATACAGACGGATCTGATGGTACCCGGAGTAAGCGTCTAGAAAAGACAGTCGCTCACACCCCCGCAGTCGAGTCGACAATGTGGTCGATTCGAGGCAGGGGAAAATTATCTTTCGGGCAGGCCCGATTGATATACTTGAAGTCGATGCACATGCGAAGTGAGTCGTCCTTCTTGGGGACCATGCCCACATTGGCCAACCACTCGGAGTAGTAAATCTCTCGGATGAACTCAGCTGCTAGAAGCCGAGCCACTTCTTCACCAATCGCTTTTCTCTTCTGCACGGTGGACCGTCGAAGATGTTCTTTGACTGGTTTTGCCTTTGGGTCGACTCGCAAACGGTGCTCAGCCAGTTCCCTGGGTACACCCGACATGTTAGAAGGTTTCCATGCGAAGATGTCCCAGTTCTCACGGAGGAACTGGATGAGCGCTTCCTCCTATTTGCTGTCAAGTGTCGTTGAAATATGAGTCGGAGCAGCATTGGGGTCGGTCGGGTGAATATGAATCGGCTTTGTTTCCTCGGTCGATTGAAATGCAGAATCTGTAGCAGGCTTCTTGGATCATAGCAAATCACTCGGATCTGCGCTCTTCTGGTACTCTTGCAATTCAGTTACTGCCATTTGTGCATCAGCAATTTTGGAACCCTTCTGAAAGCATTCCTCTGCCTTCTGCCGATTGCCAGTGATAGTGATCACTCCTCTGGGACCGGGCATCTTCAATTTGAGGTACATGTAACATGATCGAGCCATAAAACGTGCATAAGCAGGCCTGCCCAGAATAGCATGATAAGCACTCTGGAAATCCACAACTTCAAATGTGAACTTCTCTTTGCGGCAATTCTTTGAATCACCGAAAATCACGTCAAGGGTGATCTGACCGAGTGATTGCGCCTTCTTGCCAGGTATGACACCATGGAAGCTCATGTTGCTTTCACTCAGCTTGGACATCGGAATGCCCATTTGTTTCAAGGTTTCAGCATAAAGGAGATTCAGGCCACTGCCACCGTCCATTAGCACCTTGGTCAGTCGAGTGCCTTCCACCACAGGGTCGACCATCAACGCTTGCCTCCCAGGGGTGGCTATACGTGTCGGGTGATCGGACTGGTCGAATGTAATGGCAGTTCGAGACCATTTCAAATAACTAGGTGTTGCCGGAGCAACCATGTTCACTTCTCTGTTGATTACTTTCAGTCGACTCTTGCTTTCGACATCAGCAAAAATCATCAGAGTGGAGTTGATGTTAGGAAAACCATCATCTTCTTCTTCTTTATCCCCACTCTTGTCTGCCCCTTTGTCCTTATCACCGGATTGTTTCTCACGAAACTGCTGGATCAGGAGTCGACACTGTCGAGTGGTATGCTTGGGGTAAATGAAATTAACCTCTTCATCTTTTTTGGTATGGATGTGACACGGTAAATCCAATACATCATTTCCAGCTTGATCCTTCACTTTTTTTGGGATTCCAAGGCCCATTGAGCTTCCCCTTGAACTTTCCTTGAGTCACTGCTAAAGCTTCACCAGGAGCCGCAGGCTCGGCTTCTGCTTCTGCTTCCGAGTGGAAGTACCACCGGTGTCTTGGCCGACTGGTTTGCTTTTTCCACTGCGGAGCCGATCCTCTTCTTCTCCGTTCGCGTACCGAGTGGCTATTTCCATCATCCGAGTTAAGGACATGTCTCATGTCCGTCCGAATTTAAGGACTAGCTCCCGATACTTCACGCCTTCCTTGAAGGCAAAAACAGCTTGGTGCTCAGACACATTCTCCACCGTGTGATGCACAGTGGTCCACCTCTGAATATAATCCCTCAAAGTTTCATTCGGTTTCTGCACACAATGTTGCAACTCTGTCAGCCCTGCTAGCCGTTTGCAGGTTCCTTCAAAGGTTCTAACAAACACTCGGGCGAGCTCTTCCCAGCTGTATATACTGCCAGGTGCCAACTGAGTTAACCATGCTCTGGCCGAGCCCTCCAACATCAAGGGAAGGTGCTTCATGGCCACCTCATCATTGCCGCCACCAATCTACACGGCCACTCGGTAATCCTCTAGCCAAGTATCAGGCTTGGACTCACCAGTGAATTTGCTGACTCCAGTCACCAACCTGAAGTTGGGAGGAATCACTGCAGCCCTGATGGCTCTGCTGAAACACTCGGGGCCTGAGACATGAACTCTGTTACCAGTCGGTTGATCTCTGTCACGGCCTTCTCGGTGCGCTCTGTTCCTGTCTACCAGACCGTGAACAAGAATTGACCTGGCATCAAAACCTGGTTCTCTGGGGTCGACGGGACCTCTGCGCTCGCCACTGTGAGGACGTCTATCATCGTGCCGTCGGGGCGCGTTCGATCCACTCCTCGGAGGTGGTGTGGGCACCCGATGACGGTCGTCCCAAGTGATTCGGTGGTCATACTGTTCATGGAACTTGTGCTGATCTTGCCGGGGTTCACGTCCTTCACGCCTCGGGGGCGATCTTGGACCGTGGGTCGACTGAACCGTGTCTGCCATCACCGACCTGCTATGAATTCTATTCCGTGACTGGGAAATTGCTGTATTTTGCTCTCCTGCCGCCCGGAGTAAGGCCCGAATCAGCATCAAACCTCGGCCAACTTCTGACTGGGAGGGCTGAATCGACTCCGCTATACGGGCTGCAGCGGTTAGGTTTTCAATCGGTGTGCGATATACTTGCGGTGGAGGCGGAAAAAGCTGTCGTCGACTGGAACTTGGGATCCGCTGCCGGGCGCGCTCATCGAGAGCCCGCTGGAGGTTATCCAGTCGAGTGCGTTCAGCCAGGTTGGCCAAGCGCACCTCTTCCAAGGCCCGAGCCTCGGGGGTCTCCCCAATGATGGGAGTGTGGAGTGCATCCATATTGCGGCGGCGGAGCTCTTCCCTCTGGTGCGAAGAAAGTGGTTCGGGGCGGTACTCCTCGTGGGCATGCGACGGATCGCCGTTGCCATCACCGCCCTCCTCGCAGGGGAAGCCAGGGGGACTGCGTGGTCCGTTGACCATCAAAACCTCCGCCACGGATCGCTGCTGTCACACTCGGAAACGGTCTCGGAGGAGTCAGTCGACAGATCGAACAAGCCGTAGAGGGTTTCGTCGGGCTCGATCACCGTGACCTGTGGAGTAGCCGACTGGCAGGCCACCGCGTGCCTCGCCCACCGCTGAAGCCGCGACCGACCGGGTCGCTTGCGGCGGCGTGCAGCGGGGAGTGAAGACATCGCAGGAGCCGACTGATACTCAGTCGACTGCTGCCGGAGAAGAACACCGTGAATGCACGCGCGAAATTGCGTCGCCCCGCGGACGGGAAGCGCCTCCACGTTGAGTGGAGCTTCTTGGAGCCAGGCGGAGTCGTCGGCAACGAAGATGAGCGCGTCGAGACGGATCTTGCGGCCCTCAGCCAATCCTCCACCGGAAACCATAACGATGGGAATCGGAAAAATTGCAACCTCACTGAAAAGTCGCTAAGACGCCGGGCCCAACGGTGGGCGCCAACTGTCGTGGTTCTAAGACTGATAGTAAAAGAGGGGGGTAGGAATGGAGAGGCAAGATCTCAGCTATGGTGAAGTTGTATACGCGAGTTTACGAGTTCAGGCCCTTCTCGGAGGAAGTAATAGCCCTACGTCTCGGTGCCCGGAGGCGGTCGATTGATTTATGCGTGTGAGGATTACAGGGGGTGCGAACCCTTGTGCCAGTGGAGGGGGTTGGCTTATATAGAGTGCGCCAGGACCCCAGCTAGCCCACGTTACAAGAGGTTCAATGTTCATAAAGAGGGGGCGTTACTGGTAACGCCAATATTAAGTGCTATAAATGGTCTTGAATACTACGGAGTGAACGCCTGACCGTTAAGATGCCTGTCGACTCCTGCTCTTCAATAGGTCGAGTGATTCTTCATGCAGTCGAGTGATCACAGGAAGGACAGATCTCCGAGTGGTTGACCGGTCGAGTGGATGGCACTCGACGCCTTGGCTGGGACCTTCCTGTTATCCTTTGGGTTTCTTTACTTCTTTGATAATGGCCCTGGGTAGGATTAATAGGTCAGGCCTATGACCCTACCCTAGGTCTATGTCCTCATCAACCAGTCTCCACCTCTTGCTGCCCCATCTGCGACTGCAACTCCATCCATTGTTGTTGTTGCTCCGTCTACGGGGCATCCATCTCCATTAGAGGGAGGGGCAGCACTGGCACCACCCTATCGAGCTCATAGTCCAGGCGGAGTTGGTCGCGGTCTTGATACATGTACCAACGTGACCGCTGGAATGGATCAGGGGAATCTCTGACCTCCTCCATCGCCCACACCAAGTTCTCGATGAGTGGGCTGTAGAGGTCTGGCAATCTTGACCTCTCCTCATGTGTGGCGCAAGCCCTCAATGCGCGCGCATAATTCTTACGGATTGCAACGCTGCTGTACCAGGTGCTGACCTCGTGCGCGCGCGTAGGAGAACAACTTGTTGTCACCGTCTAAGATCTCTTGCAAAGTCATGTCCCATCCGAGGCCAAACGCCATGGCACGATGGAGGTTTTCTTGTTGTGGTTTGTGTGAAAGAGGGAAGATGGATGGAGAGCTTGGTGGTTATCTATGCGAGTGAATGAATGCAGTGTGGACACTGGGATTTTCTGAAAGAAGGAGAAACTGAACGAGGCGACAGTATATCGATCGAACGACCACTTGGTTGGGTTTGGGAATGAGCTGAGTGAACGCGCCAGCCCAGTTGACACACAAGCCCACTACACCTAAATGATTGAAAACGCCGGCCCGACCCAGCAGCTTCATCCCGAGAGCTGAAAAAAAAAAGACAGCCGCTAACACCGCGGCGTCACTGCTGCCTGCTGGTTCGAGGTCGGCCACGTTAGAACGAGATCATTTTTTTAATTATTGTTTTTTGCCACAATCAGTTATTTGATTCGGTGCGAATTGTCATGGTTTTTTACTAATCGTGGCACAAATGTGGTGGTTATATGGATTAACTGGTGAGATTGAACTCATGCACATTTTTCTTGTTTTGCTACGTTTGTAAATATATCTGTTGGTCAGCACGTGAATGCGCTGCTTTCATGCGAGCACCGACCGCTACAAACCTGAGCACGTCATTTTAGTAAGGAATAATGAGAAGATGGGGGTCCAAGCGGAACAGAGACGCGGAGCTTTTTGGCCGGATATAAGAAGAAGCCATGAGAGATGTGAGACGGCGACGTGGGGAGATGTGAGGAAGCTACGAAATGATTGCCGACCGTAGGTACCCTGCAGCTGCAGTGGGTCACTAGAAGCGATCGTGGTCGTAGCGTCCTCCTGCCCTGCGCCTGCTGTCAACAGGCTCACACTACCCACAACCATAACGATCATCTGCATGCCGCGGAACCTGTCTGATCCAGAAAATCGGTGTCCCCTGCCACCACCATCATTCAAGGAAGGGAATCGCCGCCCAATCCAACTGCCACCCTCAGAGTCAGAGCAAGCCAGGGGGTAGACCGGAACCGGACCACCACGATAACCCATGCTGTCACCACCACCGGCCACCACTGCTGTACCGCTTGCATCTTTGGCTCAGCTTGCAATGTCATGACGCACCACAAACAAATCTGGAGTTCCACCTTCCCTTGCTTTTCATCACAAAATTTACCAACTGCTACCACGCAACTTAATGGATGCAGCGACATCCCTTTTCCCTTAAAACATTTTTTTTGTAGCCAATAAGATCAAGTTGCACACAAAAAACATGTGTTGCACCCAACTTAAGAAAAAAAGTATGTTGAGATAGATGATCATGCATACAAAGATTGCAACCAGGATATGGTGATTAGAGAAAAGATGGTCCAGCGTACTCTAAGAAACTGGAAGCACAAAGCACAACAACTTTTTGGCCCAGGAACAGAGTATTGATACAAGAAATCCCGGCACTCATATCAAGATTCGTATGTGTAGAATTCTAGTTGCATAGATGGCACATGATTTTGAATGAGTAACATGGTCACGTAATATTTAGCACAACCAGCCAAAACACACAGAAAATTCAACACAACCAACCAAAACACAAAGAAAATATATTTATATTGTTATGACCGGTTTAGCTTACGGCAGTAGAAGGCCCACCGGGCAATCTTAGCCCACAAGTTATCTTAGGTTAATTCTTATACAAGTTATCTAGTTTATAAATATATGTTGTAAGACTTTTTTTGAGATTAAGCAATAGGAATATTATCTCTATTGCCCAGCTCCTAGAGGAGCCGGAACCCTAGCCGCCCCTTGCATCTTGCGCTGCCACTGCCACCTTCCTCTCCCGCGACGGCGCCCAGCTGCCGGCGCGGTCGCTCATCGCCACACCCAGCCTCCTCCTTCACTTACCGCATACGCCCCAGGCCTGGAAGGGTACAAGATCCTACCAATTTTGTATCCAGAGACTCGGTTGCGATCATGTCGTCATCATCATCCACGCCAACGCTACCCGGCAACACCACCGCCCCGATGACCACTGTTGGGTGCCCAACGCACCGGCCCCTATCACCTCCGCGCCACCGGCCCCCGTCACATCCGCGCCGCCGACAACCTCCGTCTTCACGCCGGCGGAGATGACCAGCATCCCGCGGGACCTCCTGACGGCCGTCTAGGGCATCTCCCTGTACCTGGCCAGCCCGTACACCACCCCGCCGGCTGCGCCCCTGCCTACAGCCACCCGGCGACGCACTGGCCAATCCAGGCCGCGTCTGGCCCGAGCGGACCGCCCCTGCTGCCGTTCCAGGCGGGCTAAGCCAGCGGGCCTCCGCCGCTGCTGCACCTCCAGCAGTCCCCAGCCGACTTCTACACCGGCTTCCGCCGCGTGTGGCCGCTACCCACAGCAGCCGCTGCAGCTCCAGGCGCCACCTCTGTCTAGCGCCGGACTTTCGTCCGCCGCTCCGACCGGCCTGCCAATACGCTAGGTCCGGTTTCCGCCCTCTCCGTCGCCATTACCGGCGTGGGCGGCTGGGTCTTCGCCATCACCGGTATACACCACGGCTCCAGAACAGCCGACACCGTTCCCCGCAGTTCGGCGGGCCATCCGGCTCCGCGGAATCCTACCCGGAGTACTCCGACCAGGCGCCACCCACCTCGCTGCTCCGACCCTCCGAGCCCTCTCGACACGGCGCTCCGACGCAGACACCGCCACGGTTCGCCAAGATCGACTTCGCTACCTATGACGGCACGGAGGACCCCCTCAACTGGCTCAACCAGTGCGACCAGTTTTTTCACGGGCAGCGCACCCTCGCATCGGAGCGTACCTGGCTCGCCTCTTACCACCTCCGCGGCGCGGCCCAGCCGTGGTATTACGCTCTCGAGCAGGACGAGGGCACCATGCCCTCTTGGGAGCGCTTCCGCGAGCTCTGCCTCCTTCGCTTTGGGCCTCTAGTTCGCAGGAGCGGCCTAGCGGAGCTCGGCCGCCTTCCCTTCACCTCCACGATGCAGGACTTCGTCGACCATTTCCAGGCCCTGGCATGCCATGCGTCGGGCGTGACGGCGCAGCAGCGGGCCAACCTCTTTGTCAGTGGACTTCCCGATCACATCCGCGTGGACGTGGAGCTTCGGGGACCCCAGGATCTCCAGTCGGCCATGTACTACGCCCGTGCGTTCGAGCGCCACGCGGTGGCCATCCAGCAGGAATCACGGTCCCGGACCGGGTCGCTACCCGGGCCGGATTCCGCGCAGGGTCGGCCTGCGCAGGCTTCCGCAGCACCCCTCGCCGCGACCGCGACGCGCCCGTTCTGCCGGCTCACCTCAGCCGAGCTACTCGAGCGTCGCCGCCAAGGGTTGTGCTTCCACTGCGACGAGCCCTACACGCCCGGCCATGCCTGTCTGCGACTCTTCTACCTGGAGGTTGCAGACTACATTTCGGAGGACGACGTCGCCGCCGACCTGGCCGCCCCAGCCGTCGAGAAGGTGTTTGACGCTGGTTGATCGCCTCGAGGAGTTCAGCAAGCGCTTCCCCACCTTACAGCTCGAGGACGAGCTGTTTGTGCAGGCTGGGAGAAGTGTTATGACCGGTTTAGCTTACGGTCGTAGAAGGCCCACCGGGCAATCTTAGCCCACAAGTTATCTTAGGTTAATTCTTATACAAGTTATCTAGGTTATAAATATATGTTGTAAGACTCTTTTTGAGATTAAGCAATAAGAATATTATCTCTATTGCCCGGCTCCCAGAGGAGCCGGAACCCTAGCCGCCCCCTGCATCTTGCGCTGCCGCCGCCACCTTCCTCTCCCGCGACGGCGCCCAGCCGCCGGCGCGGCCGCTCATCGCCACGCCCAGCCCCCTCCTTCCCTTACCGCCTACGCCCCAGGCCTTGTAGGGTACAAGATCCTACCGTATATATATTACGAGCCGATCAAATCGGTCAAACATGACAGACTGAAATATGTTTTCATGTTTCCATCAAGAAACAGACTGAGTTGGCAAACTGATCAGAACTTATATCCCGATTTATTTTAGTTATGCTCGCATTTTTTGGATCAAAACTTACACCATCTTTTAGTTTGATTGCTGTAAAAATTCAGGTTTGTGTCGTCTTTGCCTCGGTTGATCTGCAGCAGCATGGGCATTGGCATGTCTGCTCTCTGGAGATCAGCACTCAGCAAGCCTGTCTGCTGCAACTGCAAGATTCTATTATATGTGCATGATGCATGTTTAATCAATCATAATATAATAGAACTAGGAATTGCATATACGTGACTGAAACTGACAATGCGCACGAAGATGCCATTGATAGGCACTGGACCAAGAATCCATTTCAGGGTAGGCTGCTGTGGTTTCAATAATCTTTGGTTAGATACTTGAGTGGATGAAACGGGGAGAAAGGTTAACGTGTGTTTGTCCGCCTTTCTCTTCATCTCTGTTTGGGCTTCAGACCGATTGAGTTTATGCTGTAGATTGACCCTTGGTAAATAAACCTTCATTTCTTTTGCTGAACTCTTGCACTCAAAATTTTATCATACGTCAGTTTAGTAGCTGGGACAGAGGAAAGCAGTAAAATCCACTTTTAACTTTTAACTGAAATCTGTTCATGGCAACTTGGCCACTTGGTTCACAACTACACTTTCAACCATTAGGGTCCTTTCCAACCATCAGCATTGCAGAGAAGGCAACAACCATATTAAGAAAGCAAGTCAGATGCTATTTAACTGAATCTATTCATGGCAACTTAGCCACTTAGCAGCAATTCATTTTCAGAACTACTATACAACAATTCCATATTTCCCTTAGGTCTAAGTAGCTCTCCACGACACTCACCTATCTGAGAGTGGCACTCATCATCTGCAGAGAACACATGAATCATATTTTTAATCTCAATCCAGCTCAGCTCAGGTTCCTTCTCAACCATCACCCCTCTGACATTTTTTCATGTTGCGGTGAATTGTCAAAGATTCGAGATTGCAGGCTTGGAGACGAAAATTCAAGATTTTTTCATGTTGCGGTGAATTGTCAAAGATTTGATATTGCAGGCTTGGAGACGAAAATTCAAGATTTTTTCATGTTGCGGTGGATTGTCAAAGATTTGAGATTGCAGGCTTGGAGACGAAAATTCAAGATTTTTTCATGTTGCGGTGAATTGTCAAAGATTTGAGATTGCTGGCTTGGAGACGAAAATTCAAGATTTTTTATGTTGCGGTGAATTGTCAAAGATTTGAGATTGCTGGCTTGGAGACGAAAATTCAAGATTTTTTCATGTTGCGGTGAATTGTCAGGCCAAACGCAGTAAGGTCAGAATACTTATGCGTAACGGTATTGAGCACTTTGACATTCAGCAAACACTGGATATTGCAACACGGTACTTCATTGATATTTTTGGCAATATTGTTCAGCACTTGCCGACTGTCAACCTTGCTGATCTGCATCAGCAACACGTTAATTTATCTGAGCTAGATAGTGCCTTCACGTGGGATGAAATTTTTGACGCCATCAAAAGCTTCCCTAACAACCGTAGCCCAGGTCCAGATGGATTTACATATGAGTTTTTAAAGGCTAATCTGATGCTGCTCAAGGACGACCTGTTGAAGCTTTTCTCTGATCTATCCTAAAACAAACTATCGCTGGAAGGCATCAATAGAGCTTTCATTGTTCTTATTCCTAAAATGGAGATCAAAGATTTTAGGCCTATTGCCTTAGTACAAATCATCATCAAAATAATAACCAAGGTGCTGACTAACCGGCTGCAGCGGATTATTCCGCATCTCATTGATGACATGCAGTCAGGTTTTACCAATGGCTGATCTATCGTGGAAAATTTCATTCTTGCTTCTGAAATGGTACAGGCAGCAGTCAAGAGGAAGCTACTGATTATTGTCTTAAAACTCAATTTTCAGAAAGCGTTTGATACAGTTAAGTGGGAATGCTTATTCAAAGTGCTTGAACAAAGAAACTCCCCAACTAGTTGGATTAGGTGGGTTCAAAAATTGCTCCGAACCGCTCAGGCGCAGGTGCTCATCAATGGTACGCCGGGTGCTCGTTTCTTGTTCAAGAGGGGTGTTAGACAAGGCGATCCACTATCGCCGTATCTCTTCATTCTAGTGGCTGACGTCCTCCAACAAATGTGTGTCCAGGATTTCAACAACGGAGACCTTGTGCACCCTTTACAAAATCGTAGGCCTTTTCCAGTTCTCCAGTACTCGGATGACACGCTTTTGCTCCTGCTCGGCACTGCTGACCAAGCACGTAAAATCAAGCAGATTGTATCAGCCTTTTCTCAATTCTCAGGACTGGAGATCAATTATCACAAGGGCACTCTTGTGCCTATCAATATTGATGCAGACCCTGCCGACGGAATCGCACAGATACTGGGTTGTCCAGTCAGCTCCCTGCCCTGCGCATACCTAGGATTGCCTCTCTCCACCTGTAAGATTGACAGAAGACGGCCGGGTTGGATGCCAAATTTTCTCTCATGGGATGGCCGTTTGCAAATGGTAAATGCAGTTCTTTCGGCCATTCCAGCATACTTCATGTCTTGCCTTTTGCCCGACGAAGAGTGGCCCGCAACCATCTCTGTCCACACCATTACATTACATCTTTCTCCTGAAGGGAATCGAACAAAATGCATGCTGTCATGCTGAGCCTGGCTCCCAGTTTGTAAAATACATGTTGATAAGTGTATTGCTTACGAATACACTGGTCTCAATCCTAGGTTTGCCACTTCAGCATGAAGTGGATTCCACTACGCATAGTAGGTAAAGCAGCGGACACCATAGCTGCAAATGTATACTCATGAGGGACAACAGGTTCGCCAAACAGCGCATCCTTGAGCCGTACAAAAGCCTCCATGGCACTCCATCCATCCGTGGTACCACAAAACCCAGCAATCAGAGTATCCAATGACACCAAGTTAGGTGTCCAGATCACAGCAGCTGCGTACATGCCGAGCAGCGCATTCTGCGGCGGTGTATTAGGATCAAGCTCCTCCGACTTCACCAACCAGCCGTGCATCACACTGCCCCCGCAATATCCCCGGCGCGTGCGCACCCACGAAGCACCGACGAGAGCGTGCTGCAGAAGTGTCCCAGAGCTCTCGGTGGATGCCAGCCCACCCCTCATCACGCTGCAGAACTGCCCGAGAGCACGCTCAAGGTAGCCGGACCGCACGCTCCAGTGCACCACAGTTCCACGCGACCACGTCCTTCGTCACCATTTCGTCGAACACCTGGTTGGCGTCCCGCGGCGCCCCGCGCTCAGGGTACATATGCAGCAGGGCGGTTGGCACGATGTCGCTGGCGAGGAAACCGAGCGCGGCCGTTGTGCAGCGTGCCGGCGGCGCAGAGGCTGGGGGCGGTGGGGCGGAGCCCGGCCGCGAGCATAGACAGTGATATGCAGTGGGATCCGAGGAATCAGAGACAGATGTTGTTGGTCTTTTCTGTGAAGATGTCTATGCTTAATGAGTGTTAGTCCACCTTAATTTTGGTTGATGGAGTCTTACTACTTTGCAGTCTAGTATATTCTCCATCGAGAGAGGTCCATATTACAATTTATCATTACCATTAAAGTCTAATGTCCTCTGTAGCACTATAGCACCATGTTCTCTATTTTTTAAGGCCTCACATTTAATTAGGCCTTCAATTTAGGAATTGGGCCATCCAATTTTCACTGGTCAACAATTTTTTAAGGACCTGTAATCAACTGAGATCTCCAATTTATAATTGGGTGATTCCATTTTGACCGGATCAATAATTTTTCAAGGAGGTCTCTCATTCAATTTTTTTAATTCACTATGCCTCTTAATTTTGACGTTTTTTCATATGATTGAGGTATTCAATTTTAAATTTTGTTCATGATTTTGATCACACTCTCTCTCACCCTCTAGAAAAAACAAGTGTCACATTTTACATTTGTCGCACCAATATAATACATGTAGCCACTGAAACTGCACCTTATATTTTGAAATAAAGGGAATAAAACAATGAAAGCCCAACAACACCAACCGCGCGGTTAAGCATGCCTAACCCTTATAGTACAATCCTAAACTTCAAAATCGTTTACTTCACAAACTCAAATTTTAAAACCGGACAAAAATCAAGCTTGTTTATAGTCAAACTATTTTCATCCCTATTTTGACTCGTTTCTACATACATGAATGTAATTTTTGTTATTAATGTGTTCTTTGTACTACCATAACATTGATGAATAGATCAAAAGTTTTCTAAAAAGCCTACCCATGATTTAAAAAACACAAAGAACAAACCTAACCCCAACCCGAGTCCTCACCCAACCAAGCCATTGCCGCAACGACCCCAACCAGCCGCCACCGTCCTCATATCCACCTCAGCGCATCGCGGGTTTAAAAAGCCCATAGCACCTATCTCTCTCACTCTCTCTCTCTCTCTCTCTCTCACACACACACACACACACACACACAGAGCAGAGGTCAGTCAGCGGCGGGGTTGTCATCGGCGGTGAAATAAAGATCGGCGAGGTCGAGCGAGTGGGAATCGACGAAGGGATCCAAGAAAAACATGAAGATCCACCATACAGTCTCAAGCGACCTTCTATTTGTTTCCAGGATGTCGAGCGGCAGCTGGCAGAACCAAAGACACAGTGCTCTCGAGGGAGGAGCTGCAACTTGAAATTGAAGCATGGATCCCGTCGAAGAAGTGGATGGGAGCATGAAGATGCAGCCAATTCGAAAATGACTCACTTTCGTACTCGACATGGATGCAACGGACATGGTGGCACCACCCCCGGAGCGAAGGAAGAAGGCGAGTTGGGGATGAGGAGGTGGCCATAGTACGTGAACTATTGGGTGGCCTAGGTTGCTACCAGAAGACAGATTCGAGCTCAGAAACATCCATCAAGAACGGATCCCGACACTTTAGCAAAAGAAACTTCTTTCCGTTGTGCAATGTTATATAAGAACGGATACTGCAAGGCTAGTGGAATCTCGCCCAACCAGGTGTCCTCCCAAAACTTAGTCCCATGTCCATTCCCTACAATAAACTTGCTCTTGTTAAAGAAGGCAATCTTTGTCCTCATAAGCCCCTTCAAAACAGAGAGTCCGACGGATGTGCCGTGACTTGAGCCAGCATTTTAGAATGTAAATATTTATTACGCAACAGCTGGATCGATACTCCATCCCTCTCTACCGCCAATCGGTATAGCCATTTGCTAAGTAAGCACTTATTTTTCACTTCAAGATTTTCAATACCTAAGCCACATTGGTCCTTCGGTCTACAAATAATGTCCATTTGGCCAACCTATATTTAGTTTTATTTTCGTCGATCTGCCAAAAAAATCAAGATCAATAAAAATCCAATCTTTTTTGTACCCCTACCGATACTTCAAGAAGGAAAGAAGGAACATTCGCATACTCGTGAGCACCGAATTTATAAAAACCAACTTCCCTCCATAGGATAAGAATTTGCCCTTACAACAACTCAATTTCTTTTCAAACTGATCTTCGATACATTTCCACACTTTATTAGTTAGTTTGCGATGATGAATCGGGACCCCCAGGTAAGTAAAGGGTAGAGAACAGATCTCACACCTGAACAATTGTTTATAGTTATCATGTTCTTCTTTAGTGCATCCAAAACAGAACAATTCACTCTTATTAAAGTTGATCTTCAGTCCGGGCAGTTGTTCAAAAAGGCATAATAAAACTAATTTCATGTTCTTGCCTTAGCTAGGTCATGTTCCATGAAAATAATGGTGCCATCTCCATATTGAAGAATGGATATCCTACCATCCACTAGATGGGGGATAAGACCACCTACCTGGTTGTATTCTTTCGCTCTATTAATGAGAATGGCTAACATATCAACGACAACATTAAAAAGGATAGACACTACAAGAAATATGTCAACTTGTGACCTTCACTATTGGTCACTAAAAGGTCACTGTTTTTCATTTGAGACCTTTCTGTGACCAAAAACAGAAGGTCAAAAGCTGGCGGTCGTAAATCGAAATTAACGACCTTCTCTGTGAGAAGGTCGTAAACGTTTACGACCAAAATATGCCTACTGTTTTGTTTTGGTCACTAGCAGCCTCCCCAGGCCACGTAGGCATCTGACGTGGCAATCTGATGTGGCACAAGAATCAGCCCGGTCCAATTCGGTGTTTATATGGGCCGAGCCCATTAATTCAACCCATTTATTGTTTTTTTTTTCATTTCAGCCTTTTATTTATTTCTGGGCTGGGGCCTTTTAACATTGTTTGGGCCATTATATTTTGGGGCTCGTCCCATTTGTCATCTTCTCACACATAGGGCCTTTTATCATTGTTTGGGCCATTATATTTTGGAGCTGGTCCCACTTGTCATCTTCTCACACATTGGGCCCACTTGACAGAAAATTCAAAAATGCTCAGATTATTTTCATAAGTGGATCCCACAAGTCAGGTTTCCATTCCACGCGTTTTCAAATCACGTACATAATCAATATTTCGAACGGAACAGTACAGATGTAGTACGTCAAATAAAACTAACTAAGTCTACTACAATCTGTTTATTACAACCCAGATATGCCTACTATTACAATATTACAATATTTGCATTTTATTACAATCAAATAGAAGAGACGACTCTTTGCTGAGTAGAGCTATATGGTTTCGAACTTCAAATTTTGTAGACCTGGAGCTCCTGAACACAAAGACAAACATCATTAGAGATTAGAGTGTACATATGCTAGGTCTAGCATTGGTTAAAAATAACTAATAATCACATGACGAATCTGAATGCAGCATATAAAAAGAACTAGTTCATTTCATCAGTATGAGATCTAACTGTTTGCCACTCGGTAGATAACCTACCAGGGAGGCCTTGATATAAACAGGGTACGTGTATGAATACATCGCCAGGAACTGTAAGTACAGAACATGTAACATGGTGGCTACATAAACAGAACGAGATGTGGCATGCTTAAAAGCACGAGCCCGTGCTATGCCTATATATAATCAGGTGCAACTTAAATATACGTGAGCACATACTGAAAGGAACAAGATAGCATGATGAACTAAGAACTACTCAAAGGTGAGAACTAAGAACATGCCATTTTAGTTTACTTTGGAGGAAAACTGCGCAAACGCTCAAGAACTGGTACTTGTTGTACCAGGAACAGGATGCGGCAGTGGAGCTTCAATAAAAATAATTAGGGGTCAAAACTAAGAGGAAAACACCAATTGTTCACAATGAAGATTGAACACATATGTCATTCTGGCATATCCTTGAAGGAACAATTCTCATAATAGGAACACAAGAGAGGGCTGTTGATTTTGATGAGAACTAAATCAGAGCACTACTAATGGTATTCTGTTATAATTCGAAAGGTACATAAAACAAACCACCAATCCAGTGCAAAAAAATGCATGTATAGATCCAAAAAAAATGTATCATCTATTCAGCTGTGAATGTACAGGTTTGTGTTTTAAGAAAATAGTGTATATATGGATCCAACCCAAATATACTTTAAACAATTTTGTTATTTCCTATGAATTTACAATACTTCTATATGCTTTTTGCAGAAAACCACTTGGCCTATTGAGAACAAATGACAGGGTGCAACATAAGATTTATCAGCAAGTTCACCAACAACACCAGCAAGTTCACCAACAACGAATCAGTCAATCAAACGCCGTCAGCACATTCAAACAAACACCTCGCGTGCAAGATCTAGAAAACGAACGGCAAACGAACGCACAATAACTTACCGACTCGCTCAAGCTCTTCCACCTCCCACCGACTGCTTTGCCTACCTGGATAAAAAATTTACAGCGGAAGCAACTAATCAGCTCCACCATCATGACCCAATATACAGCACCTGGCGGATTAATTTCTACTGTGTACATGCTGGTATAGAAAGCAAATCGGGAGTGGGAATTAGTCTTTGTAAGAAACTTACAACAGCGACATACGTGTTCTTGGGGTTCTTCTGCTTGAACTCCTTGCGGAACTCGCCCCTGATGGCAACCTCAACAAAAAGCAGGTTCAGAACAAGGGCCGCCCGGGAACCACGGGGAAACATCAAGGGAAAAATAGAATCTGACGAATGAAGCAAGGGGAGGGGAAGGACGGGACGTACATGAAGACGAAGAAGGCCTCGCCCACGTCCTTCTTGCCAGCAGCCCCGCGCGTGAGGTGTGCCTTGGCGCTCGCGGCCTTCATGTACCTGCCAAAAGACCCATTCAGAATTCAGATCACACCTACACACGACAAACCATAAAAATTCGAACCAATTCAAAGCAGAGCAGGCCTTGTGAAATATTTGTTTCCTAGAGAAGATATTAGTTTTGAACCTCAGATTGTACAAAGATCACACCTACACTCATCGATTTCAAATTTACCAAACAATTCCATATCACTACACCAGTCGACTTAATCTCTGCATTGATCTTATTTCTTGTTTTTCTTGCTTGCATAATATTAGCATGACGTCATGCTAATATTATGCAAGCAAGAAAAACAAGAAATAAGATCAATGCAGAGATTAAGTCATCTGCACTACACTGTAGATTCAGATGAACACTGTCCACGCCTCCAAGATTGCCATATTTTCCCCATCTTGGACCTCAAAGTATTTCCCCCATTCTTTATCCAGGTAATGTCGATCTTTGAAGAACTAAAAAAATGGAAGGACACAAATAAAATAGATGACAGAATAAACCTAAACAAGAAGACAATTACACAATCACATACACTTGCAACGGAGGTTTACAAATGCAAATGGCATGTGTGATCAAGATTAAAGAATCAAAAAGCTCCGGAGATCATTGGATGTAATGTTCAGTAAGAGCTATGGCAAGGTTCCATTTTACTCTTGAGATATATACCACAACCATTAATAGAGAGTAGGAACCAATTTCAACAAGCATGGCATTTCGTGTACTACAAGAAAATCAAACTGAAGCGAAAACTCAAGATAGCTGAAACCTGGATAACTATATGGAATCACTCTGATACTATGCAATGGTTCTGCATGCCGGAGCTAGTCTTCCATTTCTGGGTAGTGCCAACAACTGTGCACTGTTAAGCGACTGGTAATTAACATGTAACTGAGGGGCTTCCCTCCTGCACATCCTTCTCAAAACTAGAGTGAACCAAGGATCATAACTAACAAGACCATATCAGCAACCAAACATTGTGGCTGCAACATAGAATCGAAAATTCAACTACTTCACTTCCGCTACCAAATTCAACTAATCTTTTTCCAATAGAAGAAGACCACATGTATCCCAATATCATTGCTGAAACTGCATTGTGGCCTTATGCAGTCACAACTCACAAGGGGGCAGCACCCCCCTACTGCCACAGCAAAGCTTAAAAGCAAGAACTAGTGCAGAACTACAAGGAATTACAGAATAAAACATCAAGGCTGTTAATTCAGATTCAATGCCAAGGCTGAACATACTAGTGACTACAAAACTGAACGAGCCAAGGCTGTTCATTCAGGTTCACAGGCAATCAACAAGATGGCCGAGATCAGGACCAAGCAATATACAGAGGTGGTGGGATCGGGGCGCGTGTGCGATACCTTGGAGGTACTGCTGGTGCTGGGGCGGCTGGTCGCCCTTGGCGGCGGCCTTCTTCCTGGCCTTGGAGGCCTTGCGGGGTCGTCGTCGTCTCCTCGCGCCCGGGCGCGCTGGCCATCATGGTTCTGGCGACCTTCGACAGAGAGGAGGGCATCGGCGTCCTTGGAGTGGAAGCAAATGAGGCCGAGGGAGCGGAGACGAGCACGAACTAGTTGCTGCCAGCTCTTCCAGCTCGCTGCCAACGCAGGCGAGCCTCAGCCTCCAGCCCGCTTCGTCGTCCCTGCTGCGGCGGATGCTCACCACCTCCGGCCCGAACCGGACTGGCCCGAGGAGCTCGAACCGCCGCACGAACCGATGGGAGAGAGCCTCCAGCCCGCTGCTGAGCCGGATCTGGGCGCCGCCTGAGCAGCTTAGGAAGGGGAGAGGGTGGGGGCGGCAGCGGTGCGCCGATGGGAGAGAGCCCGCGGCCGCCGGCGCTGAGCAGCGCCTTGGATCCAAGGGGAGAGGGTGCGGCTTTGCTTTCTTAGAGGAGGAAGGGTGCCGGGTGGGCTGGTTGGTTTGGTTATATGGGGGAAGGGGAAGGGCGAGAGGAGTAGGGCGTGGGGGATGCCATGGACGGCGGCGTGCTCCGTCGGAGGGAGGTGGCGGCCGCAATCTAGAAGGGAGGAGGTGGCGTGGTAGTCAGTGGCGGTGAGGAGATGGGGGGAGGAGGGGTGCGATGGGAGGAGGGGATCGATGGGAGAAGGGAGCTGGCAGGGAGGAGCTAGGGTCGTCGACGATGGGGGTAGGGGCGGTGGGTGTAGGCGATGCTGGAGAAGGGAGCCGGCGAGGAGGAGCTAGGGTTTGCTCGGGTGAGGAAGGGAGGGGATCGGGGAGCAAGGGAAAGAAAGGAGGCGGGGGGGGGGGTGGATGGAAATTGGCCCGGAGGACATATCTAGGGTTTCGGGGTTGGTGTGGATGGGTCGAGGACTGCCGTTGGATCGCCGAGCATCCAACGGTGTTTGATGCACGATCCACGTGATATGTGCCCAGACCAATCAGAGTGCAGTACGATGTTATGACCATCTAAATTGGTCATAGTTGACTTAAAGTAATGTGTTAAAATCATTTAAGCTACTTTATGATCCGAGAAATTCTAAAAGAAAATGGAAAACCTTCTCATCAAGTTTTTAGAAAAAATAACAACATGGAATAAGATAAATATATTTAAAAAGGTGTCGTCGGAAATGAGTTTTTTGCAAAAAAAAACATTTTCCATTTTTTGAGTGCCTGAAATGAGCTTTTTTTGTGAAGGGCCTACCAAATAATTGTTGCAAAATTGGACCAAATCGATTTTCAAAAATACTAGGCCATATTTAATGCATAATTGACCAAATGGTTGGGTTTCAAAAGTTTTGATCAACTTCTGGTGAAAAAGACAAATTCCCGCCGATTCAGGAGGAAGCGGGTCAAATTTGAACTGTGGCTGCCTCATAGTTTCCTCTTTATTTTTTCCAAAAATCATTTCTAGGTAAATAAGTATCTATTTAATCAGAGAAACATCAAAAGTTTTCCAAGATTCAACCACTAGCTAGGAACGGTCAAGCCCGCCGTTTTGACCGCATTTTGAAACGGGCATAAAAAAATAAAAAAATCAAAATATTGGAAAACCTTCGCATTGTGTCATTATATGTGACCAAGTTTCCAGGAAAAATAATAAAGTTGTAATAAGGAAATTATTTTTAAAAAGTGTTCTCAGAAATGCGCTGTCATGCGTGAAGATTCAGGGCTTTCAAGTCAAATGATCAATCTTATGGCCACATTCACGGCATAGTTTGTTCAAATGATCTCATATTGTGCACAAGGGTGCATCTCGGAATTTCAAACAATGTTTCCTAAGGGAGTTTTCATTTTCTGTGCACGGAAAATTCATTTTCCATTTTTCGAGTGCCCGAAATGAGTTTTTTTTTGTGAAGGACCTACCAAATAATTGTTGCAAAATTGGACCAAATCAATTTTCTAAAATACTAGGACATATTTAATGCACAATTGACCAAATGGTTGGGTGTAAAAATTTTTGATCCACCTCTGGTGAAAAAGACAAATTCTCACCGATTCAGTAAGAAACGAGTTAAATTTGAACTGTAGCCACCTCGTAGTTTGCTCTTTATTTTTTCCAAAAATGATTTCAAAGTACATAAGTATCTATTTAATCATAAAAACACCAAAAAAATTCCAAGATTCAACCACTAGCTAGGAACGGTCATTCCCGCCGTTTTGACCCCATTTTGAAACGGGCATAAAAAATTCAAAAAAAATCAAAAAAATTGGAAAACCTCCGCATTGTGTCATTATATGTGACCAAGTTTCCAGATAAAATAATAATACGGTAATTATTTTAAAAAAGTGTTCTCAGAAATGAGCTGTCATGCGTGAAGATTCATGGTTTCAAGCCAAATGATCAATCTTATGGCCACATTCATGGCATAGTTTGTTCATATGACCTCATATCATGCAAAAGGGTGCATCTTGGAATGACAAACAATGTTGCCAAAGGAAGTTTTCATTTTCTTTGCACGGAAAATTCATTTTCCATTTTTTCGAGTGCCCAAGATGAGTTTTTTTTTAAGGACCTACCAAATAATTGTTGCAAAATTGGACCAAATGAATTTTCTCAAATACTAGGCCATATTTAATGCAAAATTGACCAAATGGTTGGGTTTCAAAAGTTTTGCTCAACCTCGGGTGAAAAAGACAAATTCCCGCCGATTTAAGAGGAAGCAGGTTAAATTTGAACTGTGGCTGCCTCGTTGTTTCCTCTTTATTTTTTCGAAAAATCATTTCTAGGTACATAAGTATCTATTTAATCATAGAAACACCAAAAAAATTCCAAGATTCAACCACTAGCTAGGAACGGTCATTCCCGCCGTTTTGACCGCATTTTGAAACGGGCATAAAAAATTCAAAAAAAATCAAAAAATTGGAAAACCTCCGCATTGTGTCATTATATGTGACCAAGTATCCAGAAAAAACAATAAACTTGTAATACGGTAATTATTTTAAAAAAGTGTTCTCAGATATGAGCTATCATGCGTGAAGATTCATGGATTTCAAGCCAAATGATCAATCTTATGGCCACATTCATGAAATATTTGTTCAAATGACCTCATATCGTGCAAAAGGGTGCATCTTGGAATGACAAATAATGTTGCCTAAGGAAGTTTTCATTTTCTTTGCACGGAAAATTTATTTTCCATTTTTTCGAGTGCCCAAAATGAGTTTTTTTGTGAAGGACCTACCATATATCTGTTGCAAAATTGGACCTAATCAATTTTATAAAATACTAGGCCATATATAATGCACAATTGACAAAAATTTTGGGTGTCAAAAGTTTTGATCCACCTCCAGTGAAAAAGAAAAATTCATGCCGATTTAGTAGGAAGCGGGTCAAATTTGAACTGCAGCTACCTCATAGTTTGCTATTTATTTTTTCTAAAAATCATTTCTAGTTACATAAGTACCTATTTAATCATAAACACATGGTTTGGTGGCGATACGTCGAGGTTTGGACGGTGGCCGAGGGCCCCAACTCTAGAGCGCGTAAACTCGCATGCCCGTCGTGTGATCACCGCGTGACCGTGGCGTTGCCATGTGTTCTGGGCAGCCTAGGCATGTCTAGTGGGTTGGGTACTCCCCAGGTAGGTGCTAGGAAGAAAATCACAACATAAGATTCTCACGAGGAGACCGATCGATGCTCAAACATGAATAAGCAGTCAAGTGTTTGATTAGCGGTACGTGAAATGCACATGGCTAATGGGTGTAAGTTTTGGCTGAGGATGATTAGTTACTAAGAAGACCGTCTTCACAAATTTTCAGCTCAAAAGGAGGAGCCTAGGTGGTACTTGCTTTGCAAAGTACCACACTGGACATAAATACGAATGTTGAAGCTGGGCTCAAAATAATGAATGGATTGAGCTGGCATTTGGTGGAGGATGGTTATTTGGGCATAGGAAAGCACTGTACAAAATGGATACCATTTGGACATGCCAAAGTGGTATTTCCTTCACAAAGTGTTTTTTTTAACAGAATAGGAAAATGAATATTTTTGAATTATTTTTGAACTAGGCAAGGAAGTTTTTTACATATTTGACAAAGATATGACCCAAAGAATTTATGAGATTTTTTGGGGAATTTTGGGAATGACAGAAATATAGGTTGCTTCACAACCTAGGGCAAAAACTGCCACATGGACATGACACATATGCAAAACTGATGAGGTGGCGCCTAGTCATAGCAACCCACCACAATTTACAAGGTTATGGCCATCTATATTGGTCATGATCAGCTAGAAATAAGGCAGCGAACCAGTGCTATGTGCTTTATGACCATTTCGTGTAAGGAAATTATGACCTTTCTGACCAAAATGGTCGCAATGGTGTAGGGTTTGGAGCCCCCCGAACAGCTTTTGACCAATTGGTCTCAAATGGTCATAGATCTATGACCAATTCTTCCAGGGTCACTGACAGAAGGTCACTAGTTGACATATTTGTTGTAGTGAGAAGACATTGGATCTCCGTGTCTCAATCCTTTTTGCGTCTGGAAGTAATGACCAATATCGTCATTAACCTTGATTCCAACGTTGCCTTCTTGTACAAATGATTCGACTTGCTTCTGCCAAGCCAGGTCCAACCATTTCATACGCAAAGCTTGCTATAAGAATGGTCATTTCACTTTATTGTAAGCCTTTCAAAATGCACTTTGAAGACCACTCCATCAAGTTTCTTCAAATGGATTTCATGCAATGTTTCATGTAGAACGACCACTCCCTCAAGAATGTGTCATCCAGACATGAAGGCAATTTGTGTTGGTTGAACCACATAGTGTGCAATCTGTGTTAGGCGATTCGTACCAACTTTAGTAAAAAATCTTGAAGCTCACATTCAGCAAATAGTCTGAACTGCTCAATGCGAACCGCCGCCTCCTTTTTTGATAACAACGTGATTGTTCCAAAATTCAATTTGAAAAATTGTAAATGGCCATTAAACAAATCATGGAACATAATTATATTTAGAATAGCTTGTGTTTGGTATGGAAAAGCAAAAGGTTTGTTTTGGCTAATGTAACGTGTTGAGCGTTACCTCTGATACTAGCCTTTCTACGAGATTTTCGCTTTACTTTTTTCTTGTACTGGATTGATATACATTTCAAACATTATGATTGTAAGAATGGGAGCAAGTAGAAATACCAGATTTGACGCTTATGCTTCAGAGTTTTCCACATTGCGCGAGAGCTAGCCGTACTTTTCGACAACCTCGCCGTCTCCAATCTTTCCGTGGGTATTACAACTCCCCTTATGTTCTTACATTTTCCTGTGAAATCCACACTTTGGTTTATTCTTGGTAAATGTGCAATTGCAAAAGGAAGTCCAAATTTGGGGATTAGCTTATGTGGCTCTCAGTCTGCAAGGGAATAAGATTCCCTGGAGTGACTTGATTTTTTATGCAATTTTACTTTGGTTGTTGAGCACATAGAGACTGATTTATCGCTTGAATGGCAGTTCTATTTTTCTCTATTGTAGTGCGAGTATGCAGGACCAGAAGGCCATTGCGATAGTGTTTGTTTTACTCTCACTTTTACTTTGCCTTGTATTCTCTCATTGTCTTAATAACTTAATTTGTTTGCTTCATCTCCTCCCATGTGTTACTTAGAGTTCCTTTCTCTGATTTTAATTGGTCCTTTTACATCCTATATTATTTGATTTTTTTTACTACAACATCATTAATGGATGGTTACTTTATCTAACCTTTATTATTTTGTTACCCAAAAGTATTACCGCGCGCAGTACAGTGGTCATTTTGCAAACAAGCCCTTGTACTTTCAAAACTCTAAATAAAAAGCCCCTGTCTCCTTCCTTCCTCCTCCGCCTATCGCCCGCGCGTCGCCACGGCCAGCCATCAGTCGCCAGTGCGTCACCACTGCCAGCCGTCTCCCAGAGAAGGACCCATGCCGCCCACGAGCAGTTCCTGCTTCGCTGATGAGCTCGCCCAGGAGCAGGACGTCCGCCGCCCGCCCACAAGCGGGACATCCGCCACCGATTGCGCCGCCCACCGAAGCCGCGCTGTTCCACTTCGCCACCGATTCCTCCGCCCACTTATGTCGCGCTTGTCCGCTTTGGCAGCTGTTGTTGCCACGGGCTCCGGCACACAACGATGATCACTAGAGACACACTCGAAGTGGAGGAGGAGAAACACAGAGAGTTTGCGGCGACGAACGCCCCCGCATGTGCGGGATTTTACATTTTCACCTCGAGCTCAAACTTGACTGCCTCAGTGATTACACAGGATGGGGTGGGCTTTATACCCGCGAGCTCCGACATGTCGGTCCACGCTCGAACGCTCCCACTTGCCACTCGCCACATCCCGCGCACACCGGCTCGCGCGCTCCGATCGCGCACGCACGCGATCACCGCAGCCACGCACGCACCCCACGCGGTCCACTCCTCCTGATCCATCGCTAGGTACCAGCGCACAGACGCGCTGACACACGCACGCACACACACCTACACTTGGGCACGCACGCACACGCACCCAAGCTCACCCTGGCCCGAGTCCGACGCATCCACCGCACACGCGCGCGCACCACATGCCGTGCTCGCCACGGCTTATTTCCAACACACTCCCCATAATCCGTGGCCTAGAGGAGGCCGTTGTCCTCAACGTCGGCGTTTGCCAGCAGCGCTTGCTCCGCCGCCTGCCCCTTCCTCAGCTGCGGGCAATCCCGCTTGAAGTGGCCGTGTTCGCCGCACTTGTAGCAGCGGCCACGCCTGTTGCCGCCATCCCGCGTCACCATGCTGTGTGCGTCGTCGTCGTCCCGATCTCCACCTTGACGCCGCTTCCGTGCCCGCCACTGCGCCACAGTGTACAGAACCTGGCCGTCCGTCCGCTCGCCGCTGCTCTGCCCACGGCGCCGCACACGCTCGTCGAATGCGCGCAGCCGCCCGAGCACCTCGTCGTATGTCAGCTCCTCCAGCACGCAGAACTGCTCAATCCGGGCGACGACAGGGAAGAGGCGGTCCGGCATCATGTCCATGAGCTTCTTCACCAGCTTGGTGTCGCTCAGCATCTCGCCCAGGCTCGCGAACCTCACCGTCATCCCCGCCAGTCTCCCGGCGTAGACGTCCAGGGACTCGCCGTCTTCCATCTTCAGCCGGTCCAGCTCGCCGCGCGCACCCGTTCGGCACTGACAAAACGCACTTTGAGGGAGTCCCATACCTCCTTCGCAGTGAGTTTTGCCGCCACCTGCAGCAGGACATCTTCTGGCAGCCCCGCCAGGATCATCGCCCTCGCCGTCTTGCACTTGTTGTCGTTGACTGCCGCGTCGTTCGCTGGCGCCACCGCCTCCCACAGCGTGTGGGCATCAAGGATCGCGTCTGCCTTGATCGCCCACACGGTGTAGTTCTCCGGCGAGAGTATGAGCATGTTCATGGACACCGATCCGCCCAGGCCGCAGTCGCCGTGTGGAACCAGCGCCATGGACTCCGTGGAGCTCCTTCATGACGCTCCGTCACCTCGCTCTAATACCAATTATTGTTGCCACGGGCTCCGGCACACAAGGGTGATCACCGGAGAAACACTCGAAGTGGAGGAGGAGAAACACGGAGAGTTTGCCGGCACACGAACGCCCCCCCGGCAAGTACGGGATTTTCTGTTTTTCACCTCGAGCTCAAACTCGACTGCCTCAGCGATTACACACGGATGGGGTGGGCTTTATACCCGCGAGCTCCGACATGCCGGGCCGCACTCGAACGCTCCCACTTGCCACTTGCCACATCCGCACGCACCGGCTCGCGCGCTCCGATCGTGCACGCACGCGATCGACGCGGCCACGCACGCACCCGATGAGGTCCACTCCTCCTGATCCCTCGCTAGCAACCCAGCGCACACACGCGCTGACACACGCACGCGCACACACCTACACTTGGGCACGCGCGCACGCACCCAAGCTTGCCCTGGCCCGAGTTCGACGCGTCCACCGCACGCGCGCGCACCACACACCGGGCTCGCCACGGCTTATTTCCAACAACAACCGGTTGGTGGTGGTGGTGGTGGGCGATGCCTCTACAGCCGCTACTGGTGGTGGTGACTGACTCCAACGCCCCGGATCCCCGCCCCCATATCTGCTGCTGACGACTGCCCCACCTCTGATCCTCGCCCCCATGTGTGCTGCTGCGAGCTAGTGCTCTTTTTTTAGAAAAGGAGGATGACCCCCGGCCTCTGCATCTAGGCGATGTATACGGCCACTTTAATAATTGTTCTCACAAGACCTTACAAAGTCATACAACAATAAGACTAAAGCCGTCGTCTAAGCAACAAACTGTCGCTACACCTATCCAGTTGATGAAGGGGCGCAGATAACCTGGGCCTAATACCAAACAGACATCGCAGCCAAGCCTAACATCTAAGACCTGAGACCCCAACCTAGCCACTTGCCGGGTCTAGGGCACACACTGGTCCGGCGTGCTCTCAGAGGCGGCCGCCGCCAACTGCCCCCGCTCCATCTTCAGAACTGTACTGATGCATCAACCTTGCTCGGTCTAGCTATCGTCGATGCCACCATGGCGCCCAACGGCACCTCCTCCCTGCGCGCAAACAACTGAGTACGTTGCGATCGCCACTGATACACCTCAGTGCCATGCTGCCAAGTACCACCAGCCGACACAGCTTGAAGTCCTTGGAAGATCTGTCGTGCGTAGCACCTGCCGACCAGGCATGACCAAGCGTAGCACCTGTCGGTCAAGCATGACTTGACATCTCCACCGAAGCTCCGTGCAAGACGAAGCCGCTCCACCTCCTGCCTCTGACTTCCAGCGCTACTCCGCAAACCATGCTCCCAAGAGAGGAACGACACCGCAGTGCCGCCATCGTCCGATCTGGAACACCAGATCCTGGGGTTTCCCCCGGAGCAGCACGAGTCGGTCGACAGTAGTAACACGACGATGCCTCCATCAAGGTAACAGCGAAAACACCGCCATCGCCTGCCATCGGCTCGGTTTTCACCGGCAACCATGTCTCCCCTACTCGCAGCCGGGACAAGATGATGGATCTCGAGATCCAATCACCAAGCCTCTGGCAGGCCATCTCTGGAAGAAGATGACCACCACGTCCACCAGCGTCACCACGCCGGGCACGCGTTGCCGCCGGCACCCCCATGGTGCCTAGAGGCCGGCAAGCCCCGACGAACACCATGCCTCTCCAGCCGCCATGGCCCAGACCTAAGCACCACCAGATCCAGATCGGATCGGGGTAAAGGGCCCCAAGCCGCAGCCGCCGCGGAGACAGCACCACTGGACGGTGCCCTGCCCTCCATCCCGCCGTAGGACCGAGTCATCGCCGGAGCTCTTCAGCGCCACGCCGCCAAGCCGCTGCCGGAAGAACTCGCCCCGCCGCCAGGGGAGAGAGAGAGACACGCCAGGGATAGGCCCCGCCGCCACCGGCATTGCCTAGGCTTTGCCCGGCTGTGTCCCTCGACGGCGGCGAGGGGGGAGGGAGGGTGTTTGAGGGCCGGCGGCGGAGGGAGCTATGGTTCCCCCGAGTCGCCTCAGAGAGGGACGCGAGGGACGGGGGAGCTAGTGCTCTTTGATCCTGACAATTTGAAAATTCAGTTAGTTGAGCTGTTGCTGTCAATTTCATTGTATATTTGAAAACCCAATCAATCACTATACGTTTAGTTCACCCAATTTCATTGTAGCGGCACGTTGTGGGTAAATTTGTGTAGAAATACAGCACAAAATTTGAACAAGAATCCTGAAAAACTGGACGAACTTTCTGAAATTCCAAAAACAAATCCAGTACCAAGCTTCTGAAATTTGGGCATCCAATAAAAACACAGAGGTCGAGAATTTGGAAATTCTCACAATAAAAGAATCTGACATTCAAGATTTAAAGCTTATTTTGGATTCAGACAAGTCATGGTCTTACGGCTGTGAAATTCACCAGCTTGTGAGGGACTTGTGAGCATTTACATTGTAGCCTGCAATGCAACATGTTTGCCGATGACTGCCACAAGAAAAGTGTGATCAAGGACTGGGCTCTTATCATCATCGACGACATGTGGTCAGAACAAAAAACAGAATGGTTATGATCCACCTACGTTTTGTTCAGAATGTTTTCTGAACAAAAAAATAAACAGAATGTGTTCTCAACAAAAAATAGAATGTGTTCTGAAGAAAAGTGTGATCAAGGACTGCCTATGGAGTACAGTTGTCAAGAAGAATGTAGTAGACTGAAAAACAGGATGGTTTAAATAATGAATATTCAGGATCAATAGCAATCAGTTCTTAAGGAATTCAAATACTACAACTGGTTATTAGTAAAGAAAAGTGAAATGTATCTTGAAACACGAGACATGTATCCAGCTTGGTCAATTTGCATTGAAGAACACAACAGAAGTATGGACGAAAATTTCCAGTTACCAGTGCTTAACTGGTGTGCTCAAACATCAGCAAGTCAATACTTGCTCTCATTTTAAGTTCTGGTTATGGTACAAACTCCTAATCTTCATGCTAACTGAAGTAGTTTGCATCACACCTAATCTTGCTAATCTTCTAATTTTAAGTCAATACTTGCTCTCGTTTTAAGTTTATTTCCTTTTTTATCATATTGCTTGATGACGTCCATTGCTTGATGGCCATTTAGACAGTTGCATCAACAGAAGGGTCTTGGCTTGCAACCAAGGGTAATATGCCACTTATCATATTGGCCAAATTCCATATCACTGAAAATATGTCGCTAACTGGAGTAATATGCCACTTATCATATTGGCCAAATTTCAAGTAGTCATATCACTTTATTCCAAAATGGAAGTCTGTGGAGTCATATCACATGAATTCAAAGAGAGGCATCCTCCTTGATGCAAGAACAACAAAACGGTGCATGGATGTAAGAACAATACAAACAATCCCAGATTTTGAAACTTGCCCCAACCTGGTCCATCTGAATTTAGTTAGTGTTCAACCTCAGCTTGAGAACAGAAGAATTTATATCCCAGCAACTACAGGAATACTCCACAGTGATGAGAACATGACCATGACACCATCAACATTTTAACTGAAATTATCAGAACATAACCACAACTACAGGAGATGGACATTCGTAACATCAGAAGATGGACATGCTTTATCTGAATCTGCACAAATTAAAAAGATGGACATGTTGCTTGCCCCTGATGTGCCAAAGAGAAAAATTACTGTCAATTTGTGTTTCCAGTCTTTCTGTACAGAGACATGAATTTGTCTCTCTACTGTAAATTAAACCTAAAGTCTGCTGCTTGCTCCTGATGTGCTACAGAGCCTTCATATACACAGTGAATCAGCAACGAAAACTGAATGAAGTTTAGAAATGCAGCTTTGCACAATGAAGTTAGTAAAATGAGGCCTTCATGTACACAATGAATTTATCTAGTCAGCAATGCAGCATTGAGCCTTCAGTACATGAAAATTTACTGTCAGTTTTCAGCAATGCAGCATTGAGCCTTCATATGCATAGTGAACAAATTGAAGTTCTGAAATTAAGAAGATGGCAGGACAATGGAAAAGGCGAGCTCAGCAGTGAGCTCCTCCACCTTGAGCGCGTAACCGTCCGCGGAGTGGACCGTGCTTCCCAGTGCTGCGTTGATGGGTCTGCAGTCCCTGTCAAGCCTGTACAGAGAGGTGACATCGTATTGGAGCTGGACTGCCTGGTGATTGGCCGCGAACTCCAAGCTGATGCACCGGGGAGAGGAGATCACCCCTGTTTGGACTGATTACAGTCAGACATTAAATCTGCATTAGCAGGTTTTGCTTCATACAGAACATCTACTGCGGGGAGAAGACGCAACACACTGGCACATGAAAATCGGTGCGTATGCCAGAAGAGATGGTGATTCCTTCAGGATCGCGGGTAGCTTCTGAAGCAACATTTGATGTCAGCACCTATGAAAACCAACCCCACGCGTTTTGTTGGATATTGCCGACTGTAGTCTTCATGTGCTGTTTTTGCTATGTTTGAAGATTATCGTGAGCTTATCAAGCAGACCAGCACGCCAGTGTTTCAGACAGACATCGGTGATGGGCCTGAGATGCTGTTCTTGTTTGGCTTCCAGATGAACAACTCACTAATTTATGGTAGTAGATGGATCCAACCAGTGAACTGGTTTATATTTTTAGACATTACCTGATATGATATGAGTGGAGTGTCACAAACCTCCTTGGGGCACACTTGGTTGGTAACCACTTTCGTGCCAATTGAAGCTGCTTGCTTCTCGGTCAGTAGTTTGCTGCAGTTAGTTCACCTGATATGAGATGTGCCATAGGGATCCAACCAAACACAGCAGGATTACCCATGTTGTTTTGTTTACTGATTTTCTTCGTCCTTTACCCAACGGCGAATTCAAAGTGCAGATTTCCAGTCTCTTGTGTTGTGTGTTTATAAGCTGCTGATATATGCTACAGTAGCACCAAACAAAGTATATATGCTACAGTAGGTTGATTCTTGAGTAGGTGCAGATGATGCTGGAGACTAGAGGCTTTGGCTTTGGAATGTCGCTTTCAGATCCATGACCAGGCAGTTGAGGCTGCTATCGAGCGACGATATGGATAGCAAAGAGCTGGATGGTCGTACCGTTTCAATGAAGAGGCAGGCGGTACGGCAGTGGTGGAGGGGGGTGTGGAGGTGGTCCGGTCCACCCCCTGGCTTGCTCTGGGCACTGGGAACTCGACCTGGGGTCGGTCGGTCGGTTGGGCGCCAGCTGAGGAGCTAGTGGACTGGAGTGGAGGGTGCATACGCAGACTACTACTCTTTCCACCAAGACACGACGCGGTCGGGCACAGCTAGATATGATCCACGATTTTCTACAGTACTTGTGATGACACATGACGAAATTCTCAAGCTGATTTATTTTTACAAAAGAGCTAAACTCTCATTATAGCTTACGGTGGGCTTGCAACACCGTCGGCTTGCTTGCAGCCGCCGTCGGACACCCTTGATCATTCGTTGGCCGCCTTTGCAGCACTGCACGATTGTTGGCTTGCTCGTAGCCACCATCGGACACCCTTGATCATTCGTTGGCCGCCTTTGCAGCACTGCACGATTGTTGGCTTGCTCGTAGCCACCATCGGACACCTTCTCGCAGCAGCGGCGATCGCCAACACGGTAGCCGAGCTAGCAGCAGGGCGGGCCGCAGGCCATTCACACCCCACCTAGGGGAATCGTCTCTCAATTCTTACTTGTTGCATACATTTTGTTGGCGTAGTCGTACGAATTAAATTGCATCACCACATAAGCTTATCAATA
Source organism: Aegilops longissima (assembly GCA_021605205.1). Classification (NCBI taxonomy): domain Eukaryota; kingdom Viridiplantae; phylum Streptophyta; class Magnoliopsida; order Poales; family Poaceae; genus Aegilops; species Aegilops longissima. The sequence continues at coordinate 829,546,189 of CM038677.1, forward strand.
TTTGTTGCATTTCAATCTTTACAAATGAGCTTTTTTACGGTACCCTGGTACTCCCATGGCACTACCCAGAGTACCAAACAGATCTAACCGTCCATGATGAAGGGTAAATTAGACATTTTACGAATGGTATTTTGGGCTTTTCAACAATAGAGGCCCGATTGTTCAGTTTCGTAGAAAAAGGTTGTCGATCGATCCTGCATCCCAGCCGTGAGGCAGTAGGCGGCGCCGACGCCAGCTAGATTGAAGATTTCTAACAGAACTGTTGTCGTCGCCCGTGGCAATCGCACCGTCGGCTGCACGCCGCCCTTGCCCTCGATGTCTCCGTTGATTCTCCGCTGGGGCATCATCCGGGAAAAGCTGGGACAGTGTATTCATCCGCTGCATCCCTCAGGTCCAGGACTGGGCTTCACAAATCAGTCCATTATGTTCAAAGATTAGAACGTGCGAGCTTCCGACCTGATTGTGGAGGACACAAGCATGGCGGCGGCGGCGGCGTTGGCGGACGGAAACGAGTGCAGCGCGGCGTTCGTACGAACCAGAGGTTCAGGGGGGAATATCAAAATATCCTCAAGAGAAATAACCATAAAATGATTTTGATGCGATTACTCTTTAGCCCCTTAGATCAGGGTACTCCGTGACTCATCGACTTAGTACTCCGTGGAACAAAAGGTGGAGTACCGGATTATACTGGCCATTGGATTACCAGAAATAGACGGCTTATATTAATTCAAGGGTACTGTAAAAGAGCTCTTACAAATATGTTGTATACAGTAGTTCACTTGTTTCAAGTCTGAGGCCTGTAATTTTACGAAGGTTCATTGGTTTCTGTTTCAGTTTTAAGTCAACGAATGCGGAACAAACCGAACGAACAGGCTGGGTGGTCTACGAACCTTGATGTCGTTATTTTATTATTATTGGTGTTTATTGTAGTGCCATGGAAGTTTCTCGTGAAAAAAAAACAGGCTGGGTTGCATACTGAAAAAGAAAATTAAGCTAGGTTGGGCAGTCAGACCAACCAGCTGAGTGGATGCCATTGAGTGCGGTGGCATGAATTCGTAATATTTTTTGTGAATAGTCTTTTTGCAGTGGCATGAATTTGTAATTTATATGTGAATAATAAACTGTTTAATGTGCACGTTATCGCACGAAAAGTGGTCCGTCTGAGGTCGAGCTGGCTGATCCTAGGCTGGGGATCAGCCGGTTGACGTATGGCTAGTAGCATGCACGGACCCGCGGTTTCCTGGAAACTGCCTGGAACATCGATCGATCCATCCCGAGCCCGCCCTGCTGGTCCCGTGAGAACTCGTAAATGGAGGTTGGAGTACATGTACAACGAACGGTCGGAACATGTGATGTGGCACTGCAGCCGTGTCAAGATTCGTGAATACGATTCATGGTGCATGCAGCGTTCGGGACGAGTTGCCATGACACTATGTTATTATCTTAGACTAGTAGAGTGCCCGTGCATTGCCACGGGCTTTTGAAATATTTTAGTTGAGTTGTATAAACATAATAACTGTTTAATTTCACACGTAGAGATAACATAGCATGGGAAGAAAATATTTTGCTGGAATTATGTAAACATAATGCATGTCAAATTTCTGATTTAGGTATCGTAGTCCAATTTCTGATGTAGAAACAAGTGTTTATCGTAGTCCAATTCACTTGCAATGTAAATTGATAAAAATGATAAATTAACGATGTATACATATAGAGCGATGATCCAACTAAAATGCTATTACAAATTTAATATCTAGTTGTTGCGCTTAAGAAATTTTCACACAATTCTTTTATGGAAAGATATACAGAACGATGTGTTCTCGTTGATGGATACAGAAGGGTTAGAACTTGCATTCCTAGAGCTGGCGACACAATTCTTCTATGGAAAGATATTCCGATCGATGACGAACCCCTTTCCAACAAGTTGCCACACATGTTCACTTTCACAAGGGAGGAGGATATTTCTATAGTGCAATTCCAAGACAGACCACAGGCTTCTAAAAACTTTTACCTCACTCTATCAATCGAGGCGCTACATGAATTAACATATCTGCAGAATCATATGAATGATCTCTACTTGAAACCAATGATGGCTGATGAATGGATTACTTGTTGGGGAGATGTTCAGTTTCGGCCCAAGAAATTCACCAACTTCTTCTTCAGAGAACAGCAGCCACCCGCATACATCACAATGATCTGGAAGACAAAGTGTAGCATGAAACTTAAAGTGTTCACCTGGCTGATGTTAATGGACAGAGTCAACATAAGGGACATGCTCGACCGGAGACATTTTGATATTGGAGTCACTCATGTCTTTTGTGCAACACCACACCACTGGAAACGAACAAACACCCATTTTTTGAGTGCACCTTCAGTGCGGTCTATTGGAACTCCATCAATATTCAATGGGATACCAACTTGGAGCTTCAGGAGATGTTTGATGCAGTGAAGTCTTCATGGCCACACCCATTGTTCAATGCAATCAAAGTCCCGGACGCCTGGAACATTTGGAAACAAAGAAACAGATGCTACTTTGACAAGATTGCTGCATCCCAATATGATTGGAAAAGAGCACTCAAAGCTGACTTGGAAAATCTCAAATTCGGAGTTAATCATGAATTTGTCTCCTTTCTTCATAGCTTCATCCCAAACCTATCTCTGTAAATCATAGTTGTTTTCTTTTTATTTGCTTCTTGGCCATGTAATTACCCAATACTTTATTTTGAGTCATATATAACAGTAGGAGACTCCTGTTGTTTTCAAGGTTCAAAAAAATAATAATTCCCGTAAAATATCAGGAATGTTGTTTTTAGCTTGATTCCCATGATATTTGAGTAAATATAATAAAAACTTCTTTGTTAGCTTATATACACATCTTGCACAAGCAATGTGTGATGGAGCTTCATGTCGAAGGACTTAAAATGTGCAACGGAAAATACTCATGGTGTTAACCGGACGAACTAATTCTTTACCATTCCACCAGAGCATAAAAAAACATAATAGCCAGACACATCCCTGCATTTCCTAAATTAGTATTCCCTCCGTAAACTAATATAAGAGCGTTTAGAACATTATTTTGGTGATCTAAACGTTCTTATATTAGTTTACAGAGGGAGTATTATTTTAAATATAGTGATAACAAAAATAAATGCTGGTACTTTGAATGTCGAAGGTTTTGTAGTACATTTCTTGGAACGTTACAAAATTTCTGTGGTTTCCAGTTTTTCTCCTTGCTCACTCACTCAGTCGCCTCTTCACGCTCATTCCCCTCGCTCACCCACTACACCAAATCCCTAGCCCACGGCAGCGACGCGCCTCCCCCTCACTCGCGTCGGCAACTCAACCGTGTCGCCGCCCTTCTCCTCAGGCGTCGCCGCCGGGCCTTCTCATCTGCGTCGCCTCTCCCTCTCGCCCGCATCCTCTGCGCCACAGTCGAGCCAAAGTTGTATATTTTAGCGAGGTCGAGTAGGAGCGTGAGAAGCGCGGGCACAACGGCCTTGTCCTGCTCGAGGAAGGCGGCGACGGATGCTAGCGCTCCTCGCCGCCATCGACCTGCAAGGAGGAGCTCCGTGTTGGACGCTGCCATCTCCGACGCTGCTGGTACTCCTCCACCGCTACGAGTGCCCCGTCACCTGTGCCCAGGTCAGCCGCGAAGTCGAGCTCCCCATGATTGACCTGCAAGGTTATCATCCTTAATTTTCCCCACACCTTTCCAATCTCTGGAGCCTAGGATTCGGGGAAAGGCAAGGAGAGATTCTGGAGCTGATTGTGATTGTGATTGTTGATGTGGATGGAATATGGATGTAGATGTACTGTGGTCAAGAACTGCTCTCTGCCGCGGGAATAGATTGGAAAGGCTGCTGCTGCTCCTGGACAATGCGGCTGCTGCTGCCACTACCACTCGCCGATTCGGGCATGGTAAAGACCACCCAGTTGCACTACTCCATGTGTAGATGACTGAACTTGGGTGTGAGCATTTTGATGCCTCTGAATTTAGTAAATTCAGTACTCACAGGAGTACACTTTCAGTACTGTAGGAGTACATTCCCCCTAGAGTATTTGTACTACAGGAGTACTTTCAGTACTATAGGAGTACTTGTATTGTTTCTTAGAGTATTTGCTTGGAGTAAATGTTGTAGTTTAACTGAAATCAACATTTCTGAAAAACATGTTTATCAATGGGTTGTAAGTACTGAAATCAACATCTCTGAAATCATGTTTGTCATGCTGTAGTATTCTTTTTGTCAGGATTTTAGTACTCTTGCTTGGCTCAAACCAAACTGATGGTTCTGTAATACTCATGCTGTAGTATTCTTTTTATCATGCTGGAGAACTTTGATTGATCTAGTGGGCTCAAACCATACTGATTTTTAGAGTAAACTCCATGTTACTTCCATTTCAGAGCACATTCTTGGGAGTGGATCTGCATTTCTGAAAGTTAACAAGTGGGAGTACATGGAGTACCACATTTTAAGTCGAGGAGAAGATGGTGCCTGCTCGGCGATGATGCCACCAGCACCTACGACTTCCTCGACCACCACCACCATGATGACAGACTTCCTCGAACGTGGTGAGTACTCCTCCAATGCTTGTACTCTTATCAATGTTTACTGCTGTAATCATGGAGTAGTTAGCTGCTGTTATCATGGCAGGAGTAATGCACCATTAGTTGGTAAGAAATAATGTCAGTATGAAACCTCTCAACAGTAACTGTTTTTTTTCTTTTTGTGAGGAACAGTACATGGTTTCAACTTTATTTGCCCCATTCCATGTTCTGAAATCATTACCAAATCATATGAAGCATGATAACAATGTTCAAGCTGATTTGGTGAATCCGTAGATTACATCTTACTGTGTGTTCCCAAAATATTCAGCATTGCAAAACAAAGAAATACTAAATACAAGTTTCACTATGGATGATAGTGTGAAACAATATATCATATTTTCTTTTTCCTTGGAGCATCATGGACCAACTTGTCAATGTAACCTCGGTTGTATACTACATCTGCATCCCTGTCAATGAACATGTGCACTATTTAACTATCTATGCATCTACATCTCTATGAAGATACATATACAACTGCATCGTGGATGAATACTATTGTCAGTTTACTCGCATGAGCCATTCAAGGAAAGTAGTCTCTCAGTTCTAGTGTACCTAGATGTACGATGAAACGAACTTGTGAACCAAAGCAATTTGAGTTGACAACCAGACAGAGGAAGTGGGCAAGAGATGATTTATTTATGGGCGATGATGATTTGCTACAAATACATATACTGCTACCTTCCATGCATGTCAGCATCTGATGCTACCGCTTGATTCCCTGAAGATTGAAGAACCACCCCCTGCCATTAACAAATCATTTCATATAAACTACTGTACCTAGCAATGTAAAAAATACAAAAGGATAAAATCACTAACCTGTCATAGAAAAATGGCACACTCCTGGCCGTCCTGCATGTTTTGGCTTCAATTTCCCTTGCCTTGCATGTCACTGCGTCCTTAAGAAAAACAAACACATTGATAATTATAATTAAGAACTTCGCCTACAACAAAACAGAACCAGCAGAAACTCATCGCTTTCATTGTCTTCAAGACCCTCATTGTCCTCTGATAATATAGTTTGAGAGAAGTCCATATTACCCCTCGAACATGTCTTTGGCTTCACTTTACAAACCTCAGTGTTTGAGGGAGAAGCAATGAGACTCAACGCACATTCATTAGCTCATCGGCTGGGGGTAATATACAGATTACAGGAGGCCACAGCCGAGGCGATCGTGCGCCACTACACACTGATCGTGTCCCACGATCACACGCACTCACATGTACAGAGGTTGACTAAATACAGGTGCAGTATGGCGTATATACAGTGTACTCTAACACCCCCCCCCGCAGTCGTGACGTCGGCGGAGGCGACGCAAAGGCTGGACCTGAACTGGAGGAAAATGTCCGAGGCCAACCCTTTCGTCATGATATCAGCCAGCTGCTGTGTGGTGGGGACGTGGATGACGCGAAACTCACCCAGCGCGACACGCTCCCGGACAAAGTGGATGTCAAGCTCCACATGTTTGGTGCGCCGATGATGAACTGGGTTCGCCGACAGATACACAGCTGAAACATTGTCGCAATAGACGATCGTCGCTCCTCGGAGAGGAAGGAGAAGCTCGCCAAGCAGCTGACGAAGCCACACGCATTCAGCGACGGCGTTGGCCACCCCTCTGTACTCAGCTTCCGCGCTAGAACGGGACACCGTCGCCTGGCGTTTGGACGACCAGGAAACGAGGGCGTCGCCAAGATAAACGCAGAAGCCGGAGGTGGAGCGCCGGGTGTCAGGGCACCCAGCCCAGTCGGCGTCGGTGTAGGCGCGGAGTTCCAGCGTAGACGAAGCAGGAAGATGAAGCCCGAGCGACAACGAGCCACGCACGTAGCGCAGGACTCGTTTGATCAAGTTCCGGTGGCACTCCCGTGGATCGTGCATGTGGAGGCAGATCTGCTGCACCGCGTAGGCGAGCTCTGGGCGCGTGATCGTCAGATACTGAAGAGCGCCAGCGAGGCTGCGGTACGCGGAGGGGTCGGCGACGCGCGGCCCGTCAGCCTGGGGCAGCTTGCCCTTGGTGTCGATGGGTGTCGGCGAAGACTTGCAGGAGTCCATGCCAGCACGCTCAAGGATGTCCTCAGCATACTGTTCCTGACAGAGGAAGAAGCCGGCGGCAGAGCGCGTCACACGGATGCCAAGGAAGAAGTGGAGTGGACCCAGATCCTTCATGGCAAATTCCGTGGCGAGCCGACCGACGATGCGGTGAAGAAGAGCCGGCGTGGATGCAGTGAGGATTATGTCATCGACATAAAGGAGCAAGAAGGCCGCATCGTTGCCGGAGACGTAGGTGAACAGCGACGAGTCCGAGCGCGTGGCAGTGAAGCCGATCGTCCGCAAGAATCCGGCGAAGCGCAAAAACCAGGCTCTCGGGGCCTGCTTGAGGCCGTAGAGCGATTTCGCGAGCCGGCAGACATGATCGGGCTTGGCGGGGTCGACGAAGCCAGCTGGTTGCAGACAATAAACCTCCTCGTCGAGCGTGCCGTGGAGAAATGCGTTCTTCACGTCGAGCTGGTGGACAGGCCACCGGCGCGAGGCAGCGATGGTCAGCACAGTGCGAATGGTGGCAGGCTTGACCACCGGGGAGAAAGTTTCACCGTAGTCGACGCCGGCGCGCTGATGAAAGCCTCTGACCACCCACCGAGCTTTATAAAGCTCAAGCGAGCCGTCGGCATGGGTTTTGTGGCGGAAGACCCATTTGCCGGTGATGAGGTTCGCCCGGGGAGGCCGAGGCACGAGCTCCCAGGTACGGTTGCTGACGAGGGCCGCAAATTCCTCCCGCATGGCCGCGAGCCAGTTAGGATCGCTGACGGCGACGCGGACGGAGCTGGGGAGCGGCGAGATCGCAGTGCTCGGCGAGGCGGTGGCGGCGTCGTAGTAGCGAGGGTTGGGCCGAAAGATGCCGGCCTGCCCTCGCGTGACCATTTGACGCGGAGGAGACGGCGGTAGCACAGTCGGAGGCGAGGTCGACGCAGTCGAGTCGTCAGAAGGAGCGCGCGGTGTAGTTTCTGAATCAGAACTGCAGACAGTCGAGGGTGAGGCAGATGATGAAGTAGAGCCGTGCGATGGAGATCGGACGGTCTCGTTCGAACGCACCAAGCGCGCGCGCGAGTCCGACAGAGCTGAGCGGTCCACCGAAGATCCAGCGGCCCCTGTTAAAAGCGGCGATTCACGCGCGGCGGCCGGGCCGGGCGCAGCAGGGACAGCAGGGCGATGGAGAACCTGCAAAACAGGGGCAGCCGCAGGTGGTACAGGGGCAGCTGCAGGTGGAGTGGTGGGTGGTTTAGTGGCGAAGGGGAAGATGTCTTCATGGAAATACACATGACGAGAAGTGAGCACGCGCCGCGAGACAGGATCAAAACACCGATACCCACGGTGATCAGGGGGATAGCCCAGGAACACACACGCAGTGGAGCGACAGTCAAGCTTGTGACGTGCGGTGGAAGTAGTATTGGGGTAGCAAAGGCACCCAAACACGCGGAGATGGCCGTAGTCAGGAGCGACGCCGAGCAGCAATTCATGAGGTGTGCGCGGTGTGCTGGTGTGGCAGGGTCGTCTGTTGAGCAGAAAGGTAGCAGTGTTGAGAGCTTCAGCCCAGAAGCGAGGCGGCATGGAGGCGTGCAGAAGGAGAGTGCGCACACTATCATTCAGAGTACGGAGAATGCGTTCCGCTTTACCGTTTTGCTGACTGGTGTAAGGACAAGAGAGACGAAGGACAGCGCCATGCGTTGCGAAGAAATCACGGGAGGAAGCGTTGTCAAATTCGCGGCCGTTGTCAGTCTGAAGAAAAAAAATGGGTAGTTGAAACTGAGTGCGCACATATGCAAAGAAGTCACGCAAGATGAGAGGCACGTCAGACTTGTGTTTCAGTGGAAAAGTCCACACAAAATGGGTGTAATCAACGAGAATTACCAAGTAGAACTGATAACCCGAGATGCTAACAACGGGCGAGGTCCATACATCAAGATGTAACAATTGGAAGGGAAAGTATGTACAACTATTGGACTGATGAAAAGGTAAACGAGTGTGTTTCCCTACGCGGCAGGCATCACACAGATGTAATGCAGACTTGCTGAAACTAAACTGAAGCTGACTAGCAACATGCTGAACTGAAGCAGAACCAGGGTGCCCAAGGCGCTGATGAAGTAGATCGACAGCAGCAACGCCAGCGAACGGGGAGTGCACCGGGGAGGAAGCTGCGACAGGGTACAAATCACCGGGGGAGTCACATCGGAGAATCGCCGCCCTGGTTCGAAGGTCCTTAACAGAGAAGCCAAGCAAGTCAAATTCAACTGTAACAGGGTTATCGCGACATAACTGACGAACAGACATAAGATTTTTGATAAGAGATGGAGCAAGTTGCACATTGCGCAGTTGGAGAGGAGAAGTGCCGGTGATGAGAGAGCCTACACCCGTGTGCGTGATGGGCAGGTGCTCACCACTGCCGACGATAATGTGAGAGTGAGAACTGGAAGGATAAATAGTGTGGAGATTACCAGGGGAATTGGTCATGTGAGAGGCCGCGCCGGAATCCATATACCAGTCCGAGGAGCCGCCAGAGGAAGACGGCCCGGCAGTGGCGCTGTGAAGGGCGGCCTGCAGCCAGGCCATGTCCAGGGGCTGGTACGGCGCGACCGGTCCACCAGGGGCGCCATACGGAGGCGGCGCGGCATAGCCTGGAGGTGGCGGAGCGGAGCCGTAGCCGTAGTTGTACGCGCCGGGCTGGAGCATGGGGAGCGGCGAACATCGCCTGCTGGTGTGGAGTGCCGGGGCGGGGGCCGAGCACGCCAGTCCCCGGAGCACGCCACGGCATGGGCCAGGCTTGTACGAGCCCAGTCCAGGAGTTGGCTCCTGGAGCAGGAGCAGGAAGACCGCCCGGGCGTGGGACGCCAGACGGGACCGAGGGAGAGCCGCCTCCACCACCACGACCGCGGCGGCGCTGGCGGCCACGTCCACGCGAGGTGCCGGTGTCGGAGGAGGGCGGGGACGGCGTCGGTGGCGAGGCAGGTGGGGGCAGAGGAGGAACGCCCGCGCCGCGCCCGGCGACCAGGGCGTGCGCCCCCTGCTGGCGCGCACTCTGTTCGGCACGAAGTTCCTCAAGCAGGAGGAAGGAGCGCGCCTGAAGGAACGAGGGAAGCGGGGTCCGCGCCGTGAGGTGCGGGATGGCCCCGTGGTACTGGCGCCCGAGCCCGCGGAGGAGATGGAAGAGTTGCTGAGTGTCGTCCACGGGCTGGCCGAGATCACGCAGCTGGTCGGTGTACGACTTGAGCTTCGTGCAGTACTGCATGATGGTCATGTCGCCTTGCACGACGGCGTGGTACTCGGCGTCGACGTAGACGGCGCGGGCAAGTTGATTGTCGCGGAAGATGCCGTCGATGGCCGCCCACACGGTGAGCGCCGTGTCTTCGTTCTGCATCACGGCGTCGAGGAGGTCCGGCGCGACGGTGGTGTTGAGCCAGTGAAGGACGGCATGGTCAGCCATCACCCACTCGGGATCGTCGGGGCGCTGGACGGCGTCGGCGTCGACGTGGTCGCGCAGCCCGAACATGCCGATGACCGTGTCGAAGTGGCGGCGCCACTGCGCGTAGTTGCCGGCGAGGAGATCCAGAGTGACAGGCACGTGCCGGCGGATGTCGATCGTCTGCGGGACCGGCGAGGGGAGAGTAGTGACTGGCGGCACAACGACGGTTGGCGGCGAAGCGGCAACCGGCACGGCGGGCAGGATCACAGGAGGAGGTGGGACAGGGGCGACGAGAGCGGCAGGGCCGTCAGGTGCAGGAGGAGGAGGAGCATCGCCCATGGCAGCGGAAGAGGGATCGAGAACCGGAGCAAAGGGATTGATCGGGTCAGGGGTATCTGATACCATGTTTGAGGGAGAAGCAATGAGACTCAACGCACATTCATTAGCTCATCGGCTGGGGGTAATATACAGATTACAGGAGGCCACAGCCGAGGCGATCGTGCGCCACTACACACTGATCGTGTCCCACGATCACACGCACTCGCATGTACAGAGGTTGACTAAATACAAGTGCAGTACGGCGTATATACAGTGTACTCTAACACTCAGAATTGTGTTCGTTCAAGTTTCATCCTTCAACTTTATAAACCGTTCATAATTATAAGGGGTCTGCTTCAGTATACCCACCTTAAGTGAGTCATTGGTGGAGATTAAAACTTGCCCCTAAGGCACATAGTACTTGACGGTCAATTTAAGTATTAACTGCTTTATTAATCGGTGTATGTATGGCCCACATCGACATTGTACTTTTAACTTAAACATAACATAGACTTAGGTACTTACTTATCGTGGAAAAATCTAATTTATGAAGGGTAGGATTTTAGTATTATATATGAATGACTCTGCCTGTTATTCTCTCTCGCCTCACACATGCCCCCTTCAGACCATATCGCCACCGTCTCATCAAACCACACCAAGAAGCCAACGTCCCAATCTACTAACACATCAAATCCCACACCAGCACTCACCTCAGTACGACCCATGACAAAGGACATGCTCCATGGCAAGGTAGGGCTCGTAGCAGGCTACAACATGGAGCCGACGAAGAGAGAGATGATGACTTGTAGGAGATGCTCGTTGGCGCAGACCAAGCGAACAACCTGACATGCATCTGTGCAGAATTAAAGTGCATATTAGTACTTTCTCCAAAATGCTACTATTCAAATGGTAATCGTGTAACCTCGTTTTCAGGATGTTGGGTTGTGGTTGCTACCTGATTTTATTAACCTGACATGCTATCACATAAACACTCATCGCTTAACAATTCAAGATGTTGGACATGCTGTTATGTTACTGGTGTTGCTCAGATAATATGTGGCTAGCCTAATATGAACCAAGGTTCTATTTGATGATCTAAAAGATGTTGCTGCACATACCGTAGTACATTTACTACACATTGGATTTGAAGGTACCATATTTCAGTTAATTTATAATATATGTGCTTCGATGAGACAAGTGTACATCACAACAAGCAGTTGTGTGGCTCATCACACCAGCTGTAAGCTATTAGGAACTGATGGTTATAATTTCAGAGATCTTCAGCTGAAACATTGTTCAGCTGACAATCCAAATACATATGCTTGCAGCTGTTAGGAATGAGCAACTGACTTCTCAGGAGGGCCAAAGGCCAATACATATACAGATGTGTGGTAAAGTGCAAGAGACCCCTTATACAATGGGGATAAACCGAAAAGGACTATACACATCTAACACCCCCCCTCAAACTCATGGTGGGTCGACAACACTGAGTTTGGAGAGAAGAAAACTATGCTGCGCTCGAGTTTGTGCCTTTGTGAAGAAGTCTGCCAACTGTAACTCAGAGGTCACATAGTGAAGAGCGAGAGTCTGATCCTGCACAGCAGCACGCACAAAGTGGGCATCCACACCAATGTGCTTGGTGAGCTCATGCTTCATAGGGTCACGCGCAATGCTGATAGCAGCAGTACTGTCTGACAATAAAGGAGTCGATGTAGTAGCATACACACCAAAATCCTCAAGTAGCCATCGTAACCAGATCACCTCAGCCGTCAGCATAGCCATGGCTCGCAACTCAGCCTCTGTACTCGAGCGAGAAACTGCAGTCTGTTTCTTTGTCTTCCAGGCAATAAGAGAGCCACCAAGAAAGACACAATAAGCAGACAGTGAGCGTCGATCAGAGGGATCACTAGCCCAGGTAGCATCAGAATAGGCCTGGAGCTCAAGAGAGCTGGAGCGGGGAAAGAAAAGGCGCTGAGAGATCGTGCCACGAAGATATCGTAGAACACGGAGTAGATGACTCAAATCACTAGTGCAAGTACCGGTGGTGGGCTTTACGCAACTCACCATTGAGAAAAGTTCACTAGTGAACCGGCTTTAGTGCGGTTCTTTAGTGCCGGTTGGCTAACCGGCACTAAAGAGTGGGGACTAAAGGTCCCCCTTTAGTACCGGTTCGTCACGAACCGGCGCTAAAGTGCAAACACGTGGCAAGAGCCAGGCCCAAGGCAGTTGATATTAGTACCGGTTGGTAACACCAACCGTACTAAATGTTTGGGTGTTTTTTTAATTTTTTTTAATTTTTTTTTTAATTTTGTGTTTATTTAATTTTTTTTGTTTGCTGGTATTTCACGATACTACAAATTGTACACGTTATGCATATATATAAATATATAGATTTTCTCGACGTAGAATCATATATATATATATATATATATATATATATATATATATATATATATATATATATATATATATATATATATATATAATATCATCGAATGTCTCACAGCCAACACCATTAACTATTCACACATACACATGTATATACATATACAATTTCTCCTACATGTTGCCTTGGTGCCTTCGGAGCACGATGACAAGTGGTTCATGGGGGCGGTAGCGGGTAATAGTATTCTCCTTTGGGATCTATGACCTGGTCGAGCAAAAATCCGGCTATTTCCTCTTGAAGTGCTTGTATGCGGTCCGATGCTAGGAGCTTATCCCGCACCTCTCTGAACTGTTAAGAAGGAGATCAATATGCATGTGTGTTAGTTGTGTGAATAGATATCGATAATGGTGTGAATAGTGTTCTGACAAAAACGTACCCATTCCTGTCTATCAGATCTACTCCTTTCGCACGTCATCATGCGAATGTTCTTGCAAACGTAGAATGCACACAGATTATTCCCCGACGCCTGCCTCAGAGCCTTTACGAGAATGGAATTGAATCAGATAATGATTAATCAAGCATGATAATTAATTAATGATATTGAAACAAGAATTAAAGAGATGGTAGCTAGCTAGTACTACTTAATTACTTACCTTGGGTCGATGCCAAAACAACTTTTTTGGCCACGTGCCTGGAGTCACCTTGATGAACTTTGCCCATGCCCTGCCCGCCGGCAAAGAAAATTAATAAAGGGGTTATTAAATAGTTCATATTAGGAACTAGTAGTTAATAATGATTGAAATTACCTGTTGACCATCCCCTTCACGATGGTGTAGTCTTTATCTTGTTTAGTTAGTGAGTCCAGTAATTCAACTTTTCCTTCCTCAACTTTAATGTCTAACAAGATCCAGTGCCAACTGCATACGCACACGTTTGCATGTCTTAATTAAGCGGGCATGTGCATAAAATTAATCAACTACCGTAAACCGTATACACTTAATTATTAACATCTAGCTAGCTAGTAAGCAAAAACAGAATTTGTAGTACAAGACAGTGTGACTCACGGGAAGTTGTAAGGAAGTAGTATATCTTCATTGCTATTGAGGCGCTTCAAGAACTCTAGCATGCTTTCCTCTACAGCAGCTCGACAATGTTCAATCTCCCATATATCCTGATTAATGGTATTTGGGTCAATGAACCCAACGCCATAGCGTCCAGCTTTTTTCATTTCATACATCTTCATCCTGCATATAATACCATAGAAAAAGAATATAGTGAGGATAATTACATGTAATGATTGATCAAAATTATCACTACATAACTAGCATGAGACTTAAATTACAGAAAGAAATCACTTACGCATAATAGCAACTCGATTTATAGACTTGTCGAAAGCGCCTTGATTAAATAACTGAAATAGTTCTGGATACTCAATGGACAGGGCTTTTCATGGTAATAATGCTCATGCTTGACATTCACCATGAGGGACTCTCGATTGGAAATCTTGGCAATGTTCATGTACCATTGATGCAATTGATACATTGTTGTTGGGAGGTCCTTGACCTTGTCTGGATGGACCAAAGGTTTGCCCCGCAATATTGCCATGCTATTTCCGATTCTTTGCGTAGGCATGGGCTCGATTTCGAGGAGTTGTCCAACAGAGATATTGAGCATTTGAGCCTGCATTATATGATCCTCTGTTATTACCACATCGCCATGCTGGGGAACGCTAACGGTTTGCCCACAATAATATTTGGCGCGCGTACTACTCCTCTCATGTGTTGTTGGCACAACAAGCGGGGATCGCTATGCTACTTATTCTCCCAACTGGGGAACGGTTTTCCCGCATTTTTTGCCAGCTGCTTGTTGGCTCGAGCTTGAGCCCGCTTCCTTCTGTAGTCGTGCTCGATGTGCCTTCCTGATTTGGCGCTCATAGTCCAAGTCAACAGGCTTGGGAGCTGGTTCTCGAGCCATACGAATGAAGTGGTCAAGTACTTTCTCAGGCACTTTCTCCTTTGGCGGCGGTGCCGGTTTCGGTCCAAAATGGGCGTCCACTTGGGCTTGCACTATGGCTGCGTTTTTCTCCTCGGTCATGTCGTAAGGCCTCTGAGGAAGAGGAGTGAGGCTTGGACCATATTTATATCGCTTGCCTTCGCCTGTACTTCCTGAACTACCTCGACTGCATCGCCACGCACCAAAGCTGCGGGATGTCTCTTCTGCGATTGCTGAGCCGGCGGAGACGGCCGACGTGGAGTTGGACCAGGAGAAGTGGCCTGACGGTGTGCCGGACTTGAAGCAGGAGGTGTGGCCTGACACGGTGCCAGACTTGAAACCGGAGAAGTGGCATGACGCTGTGCCGGGCTTGAAACCGGAGGAGTCAGCTCACGCGTTCGGGGACTTGGAGGAGGAGGCGGACTTCAAGGAGGAGTTGTCTCACGCGTTCGTGGACTTGGAGGAGCGGGAGTCTGCTGACTCGGTGGCGGACTTCGAGGAGGAGTCGGCAGACGACGCGGTGTCGGTGGACTTCGAAAGATGATGCAATCCTTTCTCCATAGGATGATACGATGTATGGCCTCTCCCAGTGTGTGCTCGTCTTCACCTCCAGGAATGTCAAGCGTTAGCCCCGAATATGGGCCCACCACTTCATCAACCATGACACGAGCATAGCCCTCTGTAATCGGGATGCAATGGTAGGTTGCTTCGGGGTCCGCCACCTTCATGGATATGTTCTTTATTTTGGAGTGTAGCTCACAGTTAGTATTCTCTATAATGTCATCCACATGGTATATATACAGCAGTGTGTCGCCCGGGGCAGAACCAACGCTGCTTCTCGGCATGGATGGGATGGTGCTATCCAATGCTGGACGATCATCCGCTTGCTGCTGCCGCTGCTGAGACCCCCTTTCCTGGCTAAGTGAGTCGATCTGCTGCTGCTGCTGCTGGAATTTGAGTGCCAGGTCCACGTGCCTTGCTTCTAGGACTTGAAGGCGTTCTGTGTCCTGCTTCCTCTGCTCCTCCTCCAGCTTCCTCTTCTTCTCCTCCTCCATCTTCTTTCTTGCACGGGACCTGTAGTCGTCATTCCAGTCCGAAAAGCCCTCATACCAGGGAATAACGCCCATGCCTCGTGTTCTTCCCGGTGTTCAGATTTCCTGTATGCCAGAAGCTCGCTCGTTTCTCTCTCTGGGCATGAACACCCCTTCGAGCTTCATCTATTGCGCCAATTATCTTTTGTTCGCTCCTTTAGACTTGCCTTCCGCGAAACTTCGCCTGTCTTCGGGTCCAACGCTCCCCCATGCGCATAGAACCAAGTTCTGCACCGAGGGGCAGTGCCGGGTAACCGGAGTGACCCCTGCATCCAACATCTCTTGCTCAGACTTATCCCACTTAGGCAATCCCACCACAGAGCCACCTGGACCCAGCCTATGGAATCTGCTTTTTTGCGGCATTTGCCTTGTTTTTTATCGACTGCCTTAGCTAATTCTGAATCCTTGAAGGTCACGTAAATCGCCCCAAAGGTTTCTTTGCTTCTCCAAAGGTTCCCATGAAATCCGGAGTCTTCCTTTCATTAGCGAGGTAGTTGGCCCATATAGTTTTCTTGTGGGTGTTGAATGCAATTGCCATCTTCTTAATAGCAGCGGCCTTGACTTTCTCCACATCTTCTTCAGTGAAATGATCTGGTAGGTTGAAATGTTCCATCGAGATTTCACAAGGTCTTTTTGGCTCGCTGTCACCCAAGTAACACCTGGACGCTTAGTCTTTGGCTCTTTCCATTCTTGAATGGAGATCGGGAGTTTGTCCTTCACAAGAACTCCGCACTGAGAGTCCACTTGTTCGCAATGTTCTTAGGCGTGAGGGGTTCGCCACTAGGTTTGATGGACTCGATGTTGTACTTTACACCTTCCTTCAACAATCTGCCTGGGCCTCGCTTTGTCCTGCTGTCTGTAGAAGCAGATTTGCTCGATCCAGAGGGCTGAAAGAAGAATGATCGATTCGTTAATATATCTTCAATAAAAAAACATGTGATGATCACCATGATGCCTGCTTATTATATAAATATACCTCGCTGGTAGTGTTTGTTATTTGAAGATCAACATTGTCTGTGTCATAATCATAATCATAGTTCATGACTTCATCAGCCGGGTCGTCGAGATCGAATATCTTTTCATCACCCTCTCCGGTATTGTTCAGATATTGGAAGCCGCCATCTGCTTCATTCAGATCATCTAGCCTATGAGGGCTGCGATGATGTCGAACAATTCCTCTCTCTCTCTCTGCCGGTATTGTCCGCCATAGCTTTTACTTTACTAATACGTAAGAAATATAAAACAATTTAGTATTCAAAATTACAATGCATGGATGCAATTAATCAATAAGGAAAACTGAATCTCAATACATCGCCTCAATATATAATCTCAATACATCATCGATCGCCTTAATATATATAATCTCAATACATCGCCTCAAATATTATATATCGAATACATCACTGGCTAGGTACCTAATAAAGATCGAGTACTACAGAAGAATCTAGGGCGCCACTCATGTTTCTCGGGCGCGGCGGTGCACACCCAAAGAGAAGGAACCATGACAGGATCATATCTCCGGTCATCTGCCCAAAGAACCCGCCAAGTAGTGGAGAACCTGACGTCGTCCATAGCAGCCATGTAGCGATGGACGTGCTCATCTTCCTCCCTGATACGGCGACGCACCACCTCCGGCGGGGCCGGCTGCCTCTGCACCGAATGTGGCCCACACGAACGCCACCAAAGAAGATCATGGTCGACGACGGGACCCGAGGTCGGGTTCCTCACCAAGCGGCGCGCCCCTCCAGGTAGCACCTCCCAGTGCCAGCCCGGCGGAGCCCAGTCCCAGACATGGGTCCCCTCAAGCAGGACGTCATCGTGAACGGGTCGACGGCGAGGATGCGGGCCGGGCATATCGTCGAGAACAAATACTATATGCCCGCAAAAAGTAACATTTTTTTAATGATTGGATTGTGATAACTAAAATTCTATATATATGCAAATTCTAACAATTTGACATTAATCTAATTCATCTAACTAAAACTAATTCTAAAATTTCCTGATTATATAACTAACATTTCCATAACAATTCTAACATTTATATAACTAAAAAATAGAAAAATTGCTAACATTTCTATAAATATTTCTATAACTAAAAAACAGAAAACATTTATAACATTTCTATAAAACTAACATTTCTAATATTTATATAACTAAAAAACAGAATAATTTCTAACATTTCTATAACTAAAAAACAGAAAAATTTATAACAAACAAACTAATGTGTGTGTGTGTGTGTGTGTGTGTGTGTGTGTGTGTGTGTGTGTGTGTGTGTGTGTGTGTGTGTGTAGTGTGTGTGTGTGAGTGGACATGGCGGCCGGGGTGAGCTCACCGGCGAGGCGACGACGGGCGGGGACGGGCGGCGACGACGCGACGACGGGCGGGCGGGCGACGACGACGGGGGCGGCGACGACGGGCGGGCTGAGCGCAGGACGGGACGACGGGACGGGACGGTTGGGCGGCGACGCCGACGGGCCGGGCGATTTAGGGCGGGACGGCCGGGTCGGCGACGAGGGGCGGGGGCGGCGACGATCGAGGCAGGGCAGCGCGACGGAGGGAGGAAACAGAAGGAAGAACAGAGGGAAACTGAATTCTTTTCAAGTGTTGTATATATAGGATGGACCTTTAGTACCGGTTGGAGCCACCAACCGGTACTAAAGGTCTGTTTTGGCCAGGCCAAGCGGCGGGAAGCGCATCCCTTTACTACCGGGTGGTGGCTCCAACCGGTACTAAAGACCCCCCCCCCCTTAGTACCGGTTGGAGCCACGACCGGTACTAAAGGGGGTGCGCTGGCTCCAAGCGGTGCGCAAGTTTAGTCCCACCTTGCTAGTCGAGGGCTACAGACTGGTTTATAAGCCCCAGCGGTAGCTCTCGAGCTCCTCTCCCAACCAGGCCCACTGGGCCTACCTGCCATCTTCTCCTAGTGGGCCTATTAGGCCTTTTATGGCCTGCATCCTGGCCCAACAAAAGGTTGTGTTGCTAGTCTGATGCAGGCCGCTTTGGCCCAGTAGGCGGGCTTTTTTTTCTTAATTTTTTCGCTTTATTTATTTTTGTTTTATTTATTTTTGAGTTGTTTTTTGTTGTATTTAGAGTTTCTTTGTGAATATTTTTGCTTTAGGTACAAAAAATTACAAACTTTCTATTAGTGCGGTAGTTTTCAAATTTGAATAGTTTAAATTTTGAATTATTTGAAATTTGTGTGAATCACTAGTTTGTGAATAACTTAACTTTGAAAAAGTTTTTCAGTGATTCTTTTTCTTATGTTTAATATTAGTGTGTTTTATCATTATATTCAATTTGGTAATGCTTAGGTTATTTAAAAAATGAAATGCCTTTGTAACAGTTCAGTTTTCGTTGGAAACCCCGATACTTCAAAGAGATTGTCCATTTTGTACACGGTGCATCCAGTTTTTGCCGAACCTCTCTACTTTCTTGCACATGCTATTTGTATGAAATTATGATACCATGCCAACTTTCAACCTTTTCTGAGTTCATTTGAAATGCTTTTCAATTTCAGGGTCATTTAGCTGGAAAAATCAGTAAATGCATGAAAAGAATTTGTTTGCACATAAAATTTCTTCGCTTCAAATGCCAAAACACATAACTACCCTAACTATTACAGACATTCCTCCTAGGTGTGAAACATGAAGAAAGTGATGATAGTGAAGCCGATCACATCCCAGATCTTTCGTGTGAAACTTTTTCTTCACGGTGTCCCTTTGCGCCAGAACCATGGAAAATCTTCATCATTTAACAGGATGCTCGTGTCAATATTCACTGTGAATGGAGCAATTTCATCAAACTTTTCATAATCTTCTGACATGTCTGTCTTGTCATCGACTCCCACGATGTTTCTTTTTCCTGAAAGAACTTGGCGCTTTGGCTCGTCATATGGTCCATTCGCTTCCTTATCTTTTCTTTTTCTCGGCCTGGAAGACATGTCTTTCACATAAAAAACCTGCGCCACATCATTGGCTAGGACGAATGGTTCGCTCTTCATACGCAAGATTGTTGAGATCCACTGTTGTCATTCCGCATCGCGGGTCTTCCGTTACCCGCCTCGTGTCATATTGACCCATTTGCACCAAACAAAGGGACCTTCAAATCACCGATCCATAGTTAAGTTCCCATATGTCCTCTATGTAACCATAATATGTTTCCTTTCCCGTGTTGGTTGTTGCATCAAAGCGACACCACTGTTTTGGTTGGTGCTCTTCTTATCTTGGGCGATCATGTAAAATGTATTCCCATTTATCGGTACCCTTTGAAAGTCATTATATTCAAGATGGTAATCGGGACAGCGAGTACAGGTCATCTTGAATATCGCCATCATTCAGGGCACGCTTCGCAACCAACCGCGAAAGTCCTCGCTTGTTCGCATGTAATCCAATCGCCGACTTCTCCGGTGTTTGACTGTAGAAAATTCTTGTGTTCCTCCATATACGGAGCCACCAAGGCGGAATTCTATAGAACTATGTACTGTGCTTCAGTGAGAGAATGCCCATCCATACATATTATTTGATGCCCTCCTAGCGTGCCTTTTCCTTCCAGTCTGCCCTTATGCCGCGATTCAGGAACACCAATCGGCTTAAGGTCAGGAATGAAGTCAATACAAAACTCAATGACCTCCTCATTTTCAAGGCCCTTCGAGATGCTTCCTTCTGGCCTAGCACGGTTATGAACATATTTCTTCAAGACTCCCATGAACCTTTCAAAGGGGAACATATTGTGTAGAAATACAGGACCCAAAACGTTAATCTCTTCAAGAAGGTGAACTAGGACGTGCGCCATGATGTTGAAGAAGGATGGTGGGAACACCAACTCAAACCGACAAGACATTGCACCAAATCATTTCAGAACCTTGGTATGATTTCTGGATCGACACCTTTCGAGAGATTGCATTGAGGAATGCACATAGCTTCACAATGGCTAATCGAACGCTTTTCGGTAGAAGCCCCTCAATGCAACCGGAAGGAGTTGCGCCATAATCACGTGGCAGTCATGAGACTTTAGGTTCGGAACTTTTCTCTGCCATATTTATTATTCCCTTTATATTCGACGAGAAACCAGACGGTACCTTCATGCTGAGCAGGCATTCAAGAAGATTTCCTTCTCTTCTTTGGTAAGAGCGTAGCTGGCTCGACCTCGATGTATGCCGCTTTTCCGTGCATACGTTGCTGGTCCTCCCGTGCCTCTCGTGTATCTTTTGTCTTCCCATACACTATCAAAAAGCCAAGCAGGGTCACGCAAAGATTCTTCGTCACACGCATCACGCCGATTATGGAGCGGACCTCTAGGTCTTTCCAATATGGCAGGTCCCAAAATATAGATTTCTTCTTCCACATGGGTGCGCGTCGTCGTCGTCCTTCGAACAGGTTTTCCGCCAGACCCTTTCCAAAGATTACCTCCAAATCCTTTACCATATCATGTACATTAGCACCAAGACGGTGGCGAGGCTTCGTCCGTGATCCGCCTCACCTTTGAAATGCTTGCCTTTCTTTCTTACGGATGCCTTGTCGGAAGAAATCGACGATGTCCTGTACACATTCTTCCTACAACTATCCAAATATATATCGTCGGTATCATCCAAACAGTGCGTGCATCCGCGGTATCCCTTGTTTGTCTGTCCTGAAAGGTTACTGAGAGCAGGCCAATCATTGATGGTCACGAACAGCAACGCCTTTAGGTCAAATTCTTCCTGTCCGTGCTCATCCCACGCACGTACACCTGTTCCATTCCACAGCTGTAATAGTTCTTCAACTAATGGCCTTAGGTACACATCAATGTCGTTGTCGGGTTGCTTAGGGCCTTGGATGAGCACCGCATCATAATGAACTTCCGCTTCATGCACAACCAAGGAGGAAGGTTATACAAACATAGAGTCACACCCCACGTGCTATGGTTGCTGCTCGCTCCCCAAAAGGATTAATGCCATCTGCGCTTAGACCAAACCATACGTTCCTTGGGTCACCCGCAAACTCCTCCCAAGATTTCTCTCGATTTTCTCCATCGCGAACCATCACCGGTACTCTCAACTTTCCGCCTTTCTTACGGTCTTCGGTACACCGTGATCGCCTTCGTGATGCTCTTTGTTTTGGAACAACGTT
This sequence comes from Aegilops longissima, assembly GCA_021605205.1. Classification (NCBI taxonomy): domain Eukaryota; kingdom Viridiplantae; phylum Streptophyta; class Magnoliopsida; order Poales; family Poaceae; genus Aegilops; species Aegilops longissima. The sequence continues at coordinate 829,568,139 of CM038677.1, forward strand.
TCAACCGTGGTATTATAGGAGCATACCACATCACCTTGGCAGGAATCTTCTTCCGGGGCGCCCTCGACATCACCAGGTCATCGCGATCGATCTTATAACGCAATGCACCGCATACCGGCAAGCGCTCAAATCCTCGACTCACCGCGGTAGAGGATGCAGTCATTAGGGCATGCATGTATCTTTTGCACCTCTAACCCTAGAGGGCGACAACCTTCTTTGCTTCATACATATCTCGGCAATTCGTTGTCCTTGGAAGCATATTCTTTATCATTACCAGAACTTTCCAAATCCCTTGTCGATACACCATTCTCGCCTTCCATTGCAGCAATTCAAGTGTGGTGCCCAACTTTTTTTGTCAGCTTCGCAATTGGTACAACAATTTCTTGTGATCCTCTAACATGCGCTGCAACTTCGCCCTCTCCGATCACTTGCGCAGTTTCTCTTTGCATCGGCAATGGCCCGACCTAGATCATCGCGGCTCATCCGATGCCTCTTCTTCAGCTTCTTCCCGCATTGCCGGTCAGCTTCTTCCCCATTGTTGTATCATCGTATTCAGGGAACCCATGGCCAGGATAGCCATCGTCGCCCTCTTCTTCTTCATTGTCTTCCATCATAACCCCTCTTTCTCCGTGCTTGGTCCAAACATTATAGTGGGGCATGAAACCGACTCAAATAGGTGGACGGAATGGTTCTTGACGAGAGTAACTGTGACCATTCTTACAGCCAGCACATGGACAAGGCATAAAACCATCCGCCCGCTTGTTTGCCTCAGCGCCCGCAGAAAAGTATGCACGCCATTAATGAACTCGGAGAGCATCGTCATCATACATCCATTGTCGGCTCATCTTCATTACACAACACCAAATAGACCAAATTAATACAAGTTCATACATAAAGTTCATACATAAAGTTCATATACAACACTTAATTAAATGCAACATACAAATAACTCTCTAGCTAAAGAATTTAAATGTAACAACAAATGCGATGAAGATCGCAACTAAGGTAACAATTGATCCAACAGCATAATGATACCAAGCCACACTATCAATGGCATATTTTCTAATCTTTCTAATCTTCAACCTCATTTTCTCCATCTTGATCTTGTGATCATCGATTTACATCGGCAACATGCAACTCCAATTCCATCTTCTCCCCTCAATTCTTTTCAATTTTTCTTTCAAATACTGCTTCTCTTTCAACTAAATTTAACCTCTCGACAATAGGGTCGGTTGGAATTTCCGTTCACATACCTCCTAGATAAAAATATCTATGTCAACTTGATGGGCATAATTTGTCATAAACACGAAATGCAACAACTAGTTTTAAAAGAGAATATACCACATCCGAATCATAACAAGGACGAGGGCCGACGGGACGGATATCAAAACCATGGCACTATGTATAACAAACAACGACGGGTAAGATAATTATACGAGTAACTATATATCCAAATCACACAAACATCAATTTGGTAATGTAAAACATTCATGAACAAGAGCCTCACCACAAGGTGGTGCCCGCGAGGGGACGGCAAAAGGGCGATCGACGGTGGTTACGACGGAGATTTAGAAGGCACTAAGTAAACCACACCTACATATGCAAACTAAGTGTTATTTTTGACCTCAAATTGCATATAAATCAAATACTAGCAAATATAATTCCTCCCAAATTAATCACTATACAAAGCATTGCAAGAGCTAATCTAGCAATGAGAGTTGAAAGGACAAAGTTGCTAACCTTTGTGATCATTTGAATGGATGGGGGCCTTCAAATCTTGACAAATTTTGGGCAAAATTTGTGAGGAGCTCGAGGGGAAAGGGGAAGAACAGAGGAGAAGTGAGGGAAAGGGAAGAACAGAGTGGCTCGGTGGACGAAGGGTTTATGGCGTCGATTTTAGTACCGGTTCGTGCCACGAACCGGTACTAAAGGTGCTGGATGGGCCCCAGATCGACAACACCTGCCACCACCTCTTTAGTACCGGTTCATGGCATGAACCGGTACTAAAGGTTCGCCACTTAACCGGTACTAATGAGGACGGCCGGTTAGCCGTTGAACCGCACTAATGGACACATTAGTGCCGGCTCAAACCAAACCGCACTAATGTGTCTCATATTAGGTCCGTTTTCTACTAGTGGAACATCAATCCAGGTGCTAGGGCGCTCAAGAGCAGCAAGCTCTTCGGCCATCGCAAGTTGCCATTCAGGCTGAGGCATGGCAGTCCGATAGGAAGTGGGCTCAGCAAGAACAGAGAGACCGTACCGATCAGGGGAGTAGCGATCAGGTGGAGGGCGAGGCCGAGCACGGAGATTGTGAACCGGGGGAGGCGTGAGAGGTGCAGCAGAGGTGGAAGGCTCGTCAGAGGAGACATCCTCAGTACGAGATCGACGAGTATAGTGGAGAGGAAACGGGGAGAGATGACGATGGACTGGAGATGATGGTGGAGAGGTGGAGGAGGAGGATGGAGAAGACGGGGTCGGTGGTGAATGAGAAGGAATGAGAGGTGTCGGAGGAAGAGGTGACACAGGAGGCACGTAGCGGGGTGTATCGGGAAGGAGAAGGAAGGAAAGGTCATCGACAGAGAAACTCGAGGAAGAAGAACGTGGGTAGTAAGAACGAGACTCATCAAAAGTCACATCACGCGAGATGCGCAAGCGACGACCTACAGGATCCCAACATCGATAGCCCTTGTGCTCATTGCTGTAGCCAAGGAAGACACACTCAACCGACTGAGCAGTCAGTTTGGTGTGTTCTCGGGGGGCAAGAAGAACATAGCACACACATCCAAACATACGAAGAGCTGAGTAGTCAGGAGAGCGACCAGTGAGACACTCCATAGGAATACCACCCTGAAGAGCAATCGATGGCTGAATGTTGATGAGATAGGTGGATGCGGAAACAGCCTCAGCCCAAAAATGGGGTGGAAGGGAAGCATCAATCATTAGCGCACGAGCCGTCTCAAGCAAATGACGATGCTTGCGTTCGGCAACGCCATTCTGAGCATGAGCCCCAGGACATGAGAACTGGGCAAGAGTACCCTGTTCCGCTAGAAAACCACGCAACAGCTGAGAGATATACTCCCCAGCGGAGTCAGCACGAAAAGTACGAATGGATGTGGCAAACTGAGTATGAACCATGGCAGCAAAACGTTTGTATATAGAGAGAACCTCGCTATGAGATTTCATGAAGTAGAGCCAAGTGTAGCGAGAGAAATCATCAATAAACAAAACATAGTACCGATGACCACCTTTCGAATCAAAGGGAGCAGGACCCCAGACATCAGAATGAACTAAGTCAAACGGATTTGAGATCTTGACTCACTAGTAGGATAAGGTAACTGAGTCTGTTTGCCAAGTCTGCAACCATTACAATGTAAGGAGACATTTCCAGATACAGACCCTAAGAGGCCCTGACGAACTAAAGAAGACAAGCGAGAACCACAGATGTGACCAAGGTGATGATGCCACTGCTGGAAGGACACAGACGAAGAGGCAGCGAGAGCATGGGAGCTGGCAGAAGTGGTGGCAGCGGAAGGAACACAAAGCTAGTCAACCTCCCAAAGGCCCTCTGACTCGGCGCCGAGGGCCAGCTCCAACCAAAACCTTGGTGTGACGATCCTGAATGGAGCAAGAGTCGGTATCAAGAATGACACGACATCCAGAATCAGTAAGTTGGGCAGCAGAAAGAAGATTCATGGTAAGACGAGGAACATGTGAAACACTCGGAACAGAGAAGGACGGAGTGGAAAGAATACCACGACTAGCAACAGGAAGAGATGTGCCATCGGCAGTAAGAACATTAATAGGCGAATCAAGAGGTCGAAGAGAAGACAATACAGAAGAATCAGAAGACATATGGAAGGAGGCTCCAGAATCCAAGACCCACGAAGATGTACCTGACTGTGTAGATGCCTGCGGTGGTGGAGAAGTGGCTGCAGTCACAGCAGCAGCTTAACCAGTCGACGAAGAGCCTGAGGAGGCCAAGAGACGTTTGAGCCTCACAATGTCCTGGTCAGTGAGTGACAGAGTCAAGGAAGATCCAGGAGTCCCACTGGAAGAGGAGCGCCGCTGGTCTCGCTTCTTCTTAGGGCAATTAGACTCTGGGTGACCTGGCCGAGAGCAGTAGCCACAGAAGGTGTCACGGCGCGACCGGCCTCTCTCAGTGTAAGCAGGTCGACTCACCCCCCTGAAGGTGTGGGGAGGAGCGGTGGAGCGGTGAGCCGAGCAGACGACACAGGAGCACGAGCAGCCAACACAGACGGGACCACCAGCAATCCAGCAGAGCGAAGGCGGGTCTCTTCAGCAGGAAGCTCAGCAAGCACCTCCGAGATAGGAACACGACCACGAGGAAGCAAGTGAGCACGTCACGGTTCAAACTCAGAGCGGAGACGTGACAAGAACTCATGGACCAGCTGAAACTCCAGATCAGACCGAGTAGTCTGACAGCAACGACAGGTGCCACAAACAACTGTCCGAAGAGAGTCAAGCTGACGCCAGATGGCAGAGCACTGTGAATAGAACTCATCAACAAAGGAATCACCTTGCTGGAGTGCATGCTCCTGACGCACGACAGATAGGTAGAGAGCATCACCAGAGGGCTGATAGCGCTGACAGAGGTAAGACCACATCGCTGCAACAGTGCCAAGTCCCATGAACTCCGAAGCAAACTGAGGAAGAACACTCGCAGTGAGAACAGCAGCAGCTCGAGCATCATCATTGCACCACTGAGTGTAAGCAGACAGATCATCCCGGTACACCGAGAGAGCATCGGAATAAGCGGATACCTGCTGATCATAAGCATCAACCATAGCATCATCCAGAGCCTTGGCAGCATCTCGGTCAGCCTAAGAGGCATCAGCAGCAAGGACCGGCGGCACGGGTGGGATTGGGGCCACGGGTGCCACCGGACATGGCGGACAGGGGACCTCGCCAGAGAGAACCCCCCACAGAAGGAGTTCACGCATATGGATGCGCATGAAGCCCACAAACTCAGCATAATTGGTGCCATCAAAGATCACCGAGCACCGAGGAACCGTGACATAGCCCGAAGAGGACATGAGGAAGTCACTCTGCTGTTGTTGTCCGTGTTTTTTTTGGTCAACGGGCCCTCAACCAGATCTGGATCGAGGGAAAACGCGAGCGCTTCACCCTTCCTCGTGCGCACGGCAACGACGAGGACCAGAGGAGGCAGGGGGCGGGCAGGACCTGGCGGCAGCGGCCGGGCCTCTTGCGGCAAGCGGCGGCCGGGCCTGGGCGGCAAGCGGCGGCCGGACCAGGGCAACAGAGGCGGCCGGTCGAGGCAGCCTCAGTTCGGCAGCGGCAGCAGCCAAACGGAGCGACGGGCGACGACCAAAGGACAGAGAGGAGACGAGCAGGGGAGGGAGCAGCCGTAGGGCGGCAGCGGCAGCAGTCAAGCGAGCTCCCGAGGCGGAATCGAGCAGGGGCTGACTCACTCAGGGATGGAGAAGCGATGCGACGGGACAGCCGGGGCGGCGGATCCGGACGGGATGAAAACGACGGCGGCAGCCAGAATCGAGTAGAGGAGCACGGAGTTGCAGCGTGCGGGGGAGCGAGGGGAACCTAAGCATCTGATACCATGTTAGGAATGAGCAACTGACTTCTCAGGAGGGCCAAAGACCAATACATATACAGATGTGTGGTAAAGTGCAAGAGACCCCTTATACAATGGGGATAAACCGAAAAGGACTATACACATCTAACAGCAGCTACATATACATATCTTCTAATCCACCATAGTCCCTCTTTTCTAACTATGTAATTACTAAGCCCCCAACCTTCTCTTATTTTATTCATTAGAACGTGCCGATGTTACATTATTCCGAACTTCCCATCTTATTTATTAGAACATGCCGATGCCACTGAAAATTATGATTACTATATCCGCACAGCCTCATACCTGGACTACTTGGGTAATTCTCATCAACATTTCGTATGAAAGGCGCATCAAGCCCTACCTGATTCCCCTCACACGTATGATCAGAACCTACAGGGAAGGGATCAACAAAAAAGCCGTAAGCTGTATACAGAAACAAAGATGAACACCCATAAGCATAAACTGTTTCGTATGAAAGGCATATCGGGCAGTACCATTTGAATTTTCTGGTACATATGCGCCATAAACATGTGTGAGATTACTCGCCGCCGGAAGCAGCTTGATGCACACCCACCCGTAGCAAACTTGTTCCGTCTGACTTGTTCTTGCGTGGATCAATACAAAGCCAATGATATATAGGCAACAAAGTATGCAGGCAACATTCTCAGCATTGAGTAACTATATCGTCAAAATTTTCCTTTTCCCTTTTATCCTCAGCTACCTAAATACCCAGATAGAACTCTGCTTGCCCAACAGCTCCACATGCTCTGATTTCTTCTGTCTTTTTAGCTTCTCCTTGTTCCTCCAGCTCTCGGCTTCTCAGCTTCTAAGATCTTTCTTTCATCTGTACATCATCACATGTGCGCTATAGGTGTGCTAAAGATGCATTTTATTGCCACTAACAAAATGGTGAGCTATTCTAAAAAAAGGCACACCATGATAATTAAGGTAAAACAAGGTTGAGTCTCATGGGCAGTACTACAGACAAATAGGAGTCCTTGTTTCCTGTAAGAGGTTCATATGGAAAGTTAAGGCAATGATAATTAGTAAGACTGACGCTCCGAATTAAAGCCGATTGGATGAGGTAATTCGTCAAAGAAGTACAATGCAAAGCTGAAACAATGCAAGTGAATTAAAAGAGGGGCTGATGGAAATCGAGCTTCAAGCGGCGACATCCTTCGTGGCATATGTAATACAACCAATTCAGTTCAAATATGTATTTACTATGTTAGCATGAAGGGTAAAAAGAAAGGGGACAAACTAATCTTATGTTTAAGCATACAAAAAAAAGTAAAATCTAAATAGTGATGTGATCACTTCCTTTTAAACAGCTGTTACGATCAGGTCAGCAGATTGAAAAAACTATAATATTGATAACAATGGAATAGAGGGGCTACTACATTACACACTTATGCTTCTACTCATTCAGTTGAGGAAAATCCATGATGCACAAAACAAGATCAGTTTCATCCATCTGATTGTTAATGACCACAAAATGACATGATACAAAAGAAAATAGCATGTGCATTTAATAGAAAGTGCTTGTGCGTTGCTACTGGCAATAATGGAGATAACTGAATACCATGTGAATTTAACGCAAAATGAAGGTTCCAACCAAAGATTCGAAATACCCAGCACCTCCATGACATGATAATTTAAAATGACATATGAGTGAATATCACCAAAAGGAGGACCTCCTATGGTGTAAGAGGCTTAAATCTGATATATCAAGATCAAAAGTCTTCTCACCATAATGGAGATAACTGAATACCATGTGCATTTAATAACACAAAATGAAGGTTCCAACCAAAGATTCGAAATAACGAGAACCAACATGACATGATAATTTAAAATAACATATGTGAATGTATTTGTACTATAAAGTTATTCAATGTGCCATGTGATAGGAAAGAGAGAAAATATGCCTAGGTAGGTTCTTACTACAACTGTTGCTCCTGCTACTAATTACCAGTCACTTCAATCAATAGCTAAAAAGTATTTTAACGTTTTTCTCTGCCCCTGCTCTTGGATTTGATTGCAGACTTGATTAGCCTTACCGAATCTTAGAGTTGCTTCGCCAAGGCGTGTCGTTTTTCGCCTTCCCATTGCATTCAACAAAATATTTTCCTATCACTCCCTTTAGCTGGTTCATCCCCACATAAGATGTACCTGATGCTCCCTGGAAAACCACATTTGTGTATCTTCTGTTACATACATGAGATTCTATAATGCGTGTTTAGGCAGGAGCTAGCATATTAGGAATGAAACATACAAGCCCAGTGAACACTGGATTCACGCACAACCACAGGAAATCCCTCCAAACTAAACTAACCTGTGAATCCCGCTTCGGTGAGGCGGGTGAGGAGGAGGGTTACCAGAGGCTGGACGAAAATGAGAGCAGGGACTGCGAGCCGAGCATCCCCATCGCTGGCGAGCCGAGCATCCCCAGACGGTAGCAAGGGACAAGGGAGCAGTAGGCACTACGTACCTCCATTATTAGAGTTAAATGTCATGTCTGGACTGACCTTTCCTTCTTCCTGGGCAGCCAACACTTTGTAGTTGGAAATAGTATCAGTTTACACTCCTGATGAAGTTGTAAAAATACATAATTGAGAAATAGATTTACACTGATAATTGCTTGCACTGCACACTTCCTTACATTTGAATTTGCAGATGATTCTTCAAATGGGAGATGTTCCAAAATTTAGTGATTACCTGATGTTTCAGATAATGATCAGGATGATTGACAAGGAAGAAATGTTCCACCAGCTTGCTAACTGATTCATCGGGGTCTGGTGGTATATTCCGCACAAGAACCTACAATAAAAACACATTGATGACTCAGAATCAAAAGAATAATCAGAGAACCATTAATCTAGATAAGATCATTGCTGTATGCAGCGTTCTTTTTTCTAGCAAAGGGATCTAAACTGAGTTCATGTATAAGTTGCAGTCACAAAGGGATCCCATGGCCTCAATCCTCATCTCCGTCTCTCTATCCTGATTTGATTCTCTTCGTCTCAGATCTGATTCTCTCCGTCTTGAACCAAACAAAGAAATGAGGAGAGATGAACCTGAGGGAGGAAGCCGATCGCATGGTGGCGAACACAGGAGGAACCGGACGACGGGAGCACGGTGGTTGATGCCTAGGGTTTAGCGCAGGTGGTGGCGGCGTCGCCCCTTGGAGGTCGACGGCGGCGGCGTCTCCTCTGGGAGGTCGGCGGCGTGCGAAGGCAAAGGCGTACCTCAGCAGAGGTGTCCCGATGGCGACCTGGAGGTCCACAACGATGGCGGCGGGGCCTCCTTTAGGACCTCGACGGCGGCGCCTCCTTTAGGACCTCGGCGGTGGCGTCTCCACGAAGGGATGGAGCGGTGGCGGTGAAGGGACTAAGGGCGGCGGCGGGCGAACGAGGGCATAGAATCGGGCGACTGTTTCTCGCTCGAGGGCAGGATAGCTCGGTCGTACGTGTGGGAGTTTGGTCAGCGATTTCTTTTTCGCTGGTTAATCTTCGCCGGTTTGTTTTCGTTCGTGATAGATGGGTTCTACGGGAGGTTAGGCGCGTGGGGCAGGTGGGGGATTCGGCTGGAGGATTTTTCTTAGTTCATTGCGGCTGAGCGCGAGGTAGGAGTAGGTACCAAAAAAGATCATGATAGGTGGGACAAAAATAAACCTGAAACAGAGACTATCAACTAAGACATTAAGAATAGAAAAAAAGGACCAACACCGTAGGACGTGTACGTCGTATGACCGGCTGTCTGTCCCACCGGCCGGCTGGCCACCCATCGATCCATGCATCCATCGGCCCAGTTACTCATGTACGTGATGGAGACGGTCGGTCTAATAGAATCACCAACAAGTCCCATACGCGAACTAACTTAGATGGTTAAGGGCATCTCCAATGCACACCTATAAATTTGCTTCGGCTTTGTTTGTGGATAGGTATCAGTTCGTGGAAAAGACGGCGGTCCAAAGCTATCCGCATATATCTCAAGTCGGGTTTAAATAAACCGGACGAAATTCATCAAACTCAATAGAATTCATCAAAGTTCGGATGAGTACATTGCAAGAAACCATTACATTGAAAGTTAGGTTAGCAGAAAACACTACTATATATACTTTTAGCAAAAAATACCATTTCTAGTGTAATTTTTTGTCAAATAACACTTATCAAAGGATTATGGTCATTTGAGCACGTTAATAACAGGTGGGGCTCACTAGCTGACATCGCCAAAAATGCCACATAGGAGCGTTGACTGGTCCACTCTTTCTTCTCTCTCTCTCAACTTTTTTTTGCGACAGCGTTGTAGTCGTTGGGACCGGTCAGTGGAGACGCTACACGAAGCTGCGCATTTGGCGATGGGACCACCGGCAGCCAGATGAACACCACCCCGGCCACGATGAAGGGGTGCCGGTTGTTGAAGTCGTCGATGGCCGGCACGATGGACTCGAGGATCACCTTGCTCCCAACGCCGCCATTGGCCTTGGCCGCGAGGGCCGAAAGCGGACAAACCGCGGGGAGGAGGAGCAGGAGCTGGCCCAGCCCGGATGCCGCCGCATTTCGTGCCAAGATTGGCGCGGCGGGGGATGGGCTTATGGAGGACATGGGACTCGGCGTCCGCGTCGCAGCAGGTCTCCGCGTTGATCTTCATCCACACCTAGGACTCCCGCGGCGGGTAGGCTGGCACCACCTCCGCCGAGAGAGCGAGCGTGGGAGGCGGCGGGTACTGGCGATGGCGACCAGTGGTGTAGAGTGTGGCGGATGGGACGGCGTTGGCGGGTGACGCGGTGCACTTGGGGAAGTAGTGCCGCATGACGAGGAGGAGGCGCAGTGTGAGGGACAACGGCTGGAACGCCGTGACCGTGTGTTGCCTCCCACTGCCGTCCATGACAGTTGCGACAGAGAGGAGGTGGCACCGGAGGAACGCTGAGGCGTGTGCACACAACTTATTTGACGTAATGCTCAAGAGAGAGGAGAGCACGCCTATGTGGCTTTTTTGCCAAGTCAGCTCCTGACGAGTGAGCCCCACCTGTCATAAAGTGCTCAAACTTCCCTAATCCGCTGATGCAAAAGTATTACGCTAGACATGGTGTTTTCTCTCAAAAATACTTATAGTTGTGTTTTCTGCTAATCTAGCCTTTAATGTGGTGTTTTTTGCAATTTACTCAAGGTCGGATAAAAAATAGCACAAATCATCCATACATAGCATGCAAATAAATCTACTACAACGATCATGTCGTCCCACATATATTGTTCCTTGAGCTTCATCCAACAGTGCGTGTGCGCAAATGGTCGTCCCTATCATGTGATACATCACGGCAGCACGTACGGGCTACAGAATGTATAGAACAATATGGAGTGAATGAATGATCTAATCAACAAGTTGAACAAGAAGAAGCAAAACTTATGATCTCCTCGCTGCCTCGCGCAATGGCCACCTTGCCTCCAGCATATCAACCGCGTGATAAAACTTGGCAACGGTTGTCTAAATGGCGTACCATTGATAGGATAACAACTTCACATTGCGATCAGCGATGTTGTGTATGCCGTAGGGCACAATGTGCTTTCGTGCGTGAAACAAATAATCCACGCTTTGCCAGAAGCTCCCCGTTATGCTCCTGCCTATGAAATCTACGGATACGGCCAACCGCGCATTGCACAACAACTCATCCTGCATGGTCGAGTACCCAGCCACCCTTCAGACTCTAAAAAGGTGACATTATGCTAAAAAATAAGCTCAATGACGTTTGATCGAACACCTGGTCGCCGTGGCGTCCGCCATGGATGTCGACGACAGGGGAGGCGGGTGTACCTAGTTGTGGTCGTGTCCTGGTGGAAGGCACCGTCATAAAAGGCAAGCAAGCGCGTCAGTGCTGGTTGCGTAAGTCCGGTAATGCATGTGTGACAACCGGAGTGGTACAGCGGCGGCGGCGGCGGAGTAGGAGGTTGCAGATGCAAAACAAGGGGGAGAACAGACGCATTGGAAGAAAGTGAGACCAGGAAAGGGATTTTTGTGGGCCGGGGTGTCAGAGTTCTACTGAGCTGCTGTCTGGACTCCCGCAAAGGCCTTTCCCAACTCCCAACTTTGCTTCCATTTTGCGGGAAAATGTGCGTCCGGATCACTCTTCGAACCGATACAGACCCGTGTTGGATGACAAAACATGTCTGGACGTATTCAGGCAGTTTGACGGTGGGCGTTGGAGATGCCCTAATTAGGTTTTTTTATGGAACCAGCCCACAAGAGTTTAAGATCTAGAGTTGGTACTGATGCTTGTATTTTTTTGGATTTATTTCAGTCTTTTCGGTGATGTCCGTTCAGTGGTACGTGCCGGCTTATTCTTTCGAAGGTGCTCACAGGGATATGGTGTGCATATGTGCATCATAGGGATAAACGTATATGTGTATGTATGAGTGTTTGCGTCTGCACTGTATTAAAAAACATGATAAGTGCCACTTATGTTGCACGGACACACGACAACTCCGAACGTTTTTTATTACAAATATAGTGATACATGGATGTCAACTTTCTTGTTCGATGGCAAGTTGCCAAGTACACAAAAGCTCCCCCTTGGTCTCCTCCTGCTGCGCACTCCATTACCTGTTGTCCTGATGCGGGTTGCAGGCTGCTTACCTTCTCCCCTTGATCGAACCACGACCGCTCTGTTCGCCTCTCCCTTGCTCGCTCACCTCTCGCCCATGTTCCATGACCGCTTACCTTTTCCCGTCGATCGAGCCACCGACCACTGCACGCCTCTCTCCCTCGCTCGCTCGCCTCTCGCCCCTGTTCCGTCACCTCTTGTTCTCTGCGTGATGGGCGCTTCCATTCCCAAGCTCTGGCTACAACAAAATTGACATACCGTGACGAAAATCCTCGTGACAATGGTGGACAACGTCACCTAAATGCCTAATGTGTGACGCTCTCATAGGTGGCATCACCAATTACCGTAAGTTGGTGACGATAAACGTCACTGAAGTGCCTCAGCCCGTGAGCACACCTGGCTGCCAATTTCTGTGACGGCTTGGTATTTTGCATGTCAAACTTGCTCGTCACCGAATACTACATATGTGTGACGATTAATTTTTTGTCATGTAGCGTCTAGTAGTGGGACCCGCCATAGATAGTTCACGGTTATTGAGTGGAAGGACACGTGCGTCGGTTTTGGTGGTGGGACCCGACATAATTTTTCAACGGCTATTGGGCGTTGTAATTATTTTGTTATATGTAATATAAGTAGGTAGTGGCCATGGAAATACTTATAATTTTTTTTATAAAGGGAAAACCTTGTCTTTTTTATATGGTTATTTTGTTCTTTCTAATATAAATAGGTAGTGGCTCGACAAAAAAAATGTAATCAGGCTTCATGAGCTGATGTTGTTTATCTAAAAAATAAAAATGGATATAAGGGAGTGAATTGGTAATAGGAGAAAATATTTTTAACACTGTTATTTTGTTCTTATATCTAGAATAAGAAGGTAGTGGGCTATGCCAAAAACTTCAATTGGGCGCTTGTGAGCTAATGTTGTTTCGTTCTATCGCAAAAGTTAAAATGGAAATAGGAGAGTCGATGGGTAATCGGATCTTTTTTGTTTTCTATAAACATGTAATTGCTGGGCAAAAAAATTTGAATGGAGCGCTCGTGAAGTGATGTTGTTTCGTTCTATCTAAAAAACTAAAATTAAAACAGGAGATTCGATGCAAAAAAGCTTGGTCGAGGAGTTTGAACCGGCGACGACCATGGTCTGCACCAACAGCGTTGCCACTAGGAATGAGTCTAACTGCCACATAATTTGTGCTAAAGGATATTTATTTGTATCTTCTTAGACCATACGCCTAGGCCTAGATCGCTTATGCTGGGAGGTTGGGGGCTATGCACATGAGTATATTCGGACTATGAAACAATCATCGTTGAAAACCATCATCCCAAGTTACCATACACAAGCAGTTAAAATAATCACTCATTTGCACTTTGTTTTTTTCCAGATCACACTTAAGACCCCTCTGTACAACTTTCAACATATTTATTTACAATTCTCCCCAAAAAGAACACTGAAAATACAATATCATAATGTTCATGTAAGGTTTACTTTTTAATAATCATTTTCTACTTATTTCGAATTAAGTGGATTAAATTCTGAAAGTAAACCATCTCTCGTAAAAAATACATTTCCCTTCCAGTTCTCTATTTTTTTTCCGCATTCACCCAGTGTCCCCACCCGTCAAAAACCCAGCCAAAATTTATCCTTCTATTTCGCCCGCGAAGAGGCACCGCTAAAAGCCATCGCCCACCCCAGCATTGTTTCGTCAGATTCAATCGACTCTCCTATCCCATGACTACGGCGATCAGGCCGGCAGATTGGGGGTGGCCGCTCTATCGCCCCCTCCCCTGATTGCAGCGACCGGCGACCGCAGATTGGAGGAGGCCGCCCGACCGGCCGAACTCGGATCCACTGCATCAACCAGCTATAGCGGATTGGAGGAGGCCGCCTCACCCAGCTCTCTTTCCCCACCGATTACACCGAGCGGCGACGGCTGACGGTAATTTTCTCATCCCGCCCTCCTCATCCCGCAAGCTCTAGACATAAGGGATCACCATGGAAGGGATTTGGGGAGAAAAGCACACACAGTCGTGAGATTTATTTACATCTCTGAATACAACGCAAATCCAGTTTCTCTGTAAGATTTACTCGGTCTTTATTCAGTTGTCGTGAGATTTCCTAAAATTCAACGACCATGTGGCTTCCGTGTTTGTGGTTCTGCTACCCCATAAGTAGTCCTTACCTAGGATCGTCAAAACTGAATGTCTGCACTTGTTCTTGATACAATATATTACCATATGGAGTTCACAGTGTATATTCTTTATATCAAATTCTCGATAAAGACTAAGTCTGCACTTGTTCTTGTTCAATATTGAATAAAGACTGAGTCTAAACTTGTTCCAAACTGAATAAATGCCAAGTCTGCACTTGTTCTTGATACAATATATTATTATTACCACATGGAGTTCACAGTGTATGTTCTTTATTTTGGATTCTCGATAAATACTAAGTCTACACTTGTTCTTGTTCAATACTGAATAAATACCGAGTCTAAACTTGTTCCAAACTGAATAAATGTCGAGTCTGCACTTGTTCTTGATACAATATATTACCACATGGAGTTCACAGTGTATGTTCTTTATTTTGGATTCTTGATAAATACTAAGTCTGCACTTGTTCTTGTTCAATACTGAATAAAGACTGAGTCTAAACTTGTTCGAAACTGAATAAAGGCCGAGTCTGCACTTGTTCTTGTTTAATTGATTTCTGGATTTCGATCTGTTCTGCAACCCTCCAAAATATGTACAATGTGGATTCACTGGCTTTAATTTCGCCTTGCTTCTATCATGTGTATGTCACTGTGCACTATAAGGATCGCAAATAATTGACTCAAAGATTGATTCACATATTCTGTCCCTCCACTTTTCGTAATTAATCTAGATGATGATATCTCTGTTCACTGCATTCCTATTGAACCTGTGCTGACATTGCATAAGTTTGTGTTGATTAACTGCCTTGTTTAACTCACTTGTTCCAAAAATAGTGCAGCTGCTACCTCAAGAATAACAAGATCTAGAGACAACTGAGTCAGTTGAAGCTACAAACCATCAAGAACAGTCTGCACCAAATCCAACAAACACATCACCTCACCTAACTTCTAAGAATAGCAACTCGCCTGAGGCTGATTCAGGGGTACAACGTTCTCAACACATGATAGGCACATCCGGACAATCAGATAACATGATTACATTACAAGGCCAAGGTATATGCAACATCATCGCTTCACACCATCTATTTTCCACTTGAAATTATAACCTTCTAATTTATCTGCCAGCTTGTAATGTAGATGCATTAGCATGCTCCACTGGTCCAACTGATCCACGAGCATCAAGGAGAGGTAGTCGACGTAGACCAACCATGGGGCATGGGCTTTAAGAGTATGCAAATAGAAATGGAGGGAGGAAGATGCACATTGATTTTACAGCAGGGAAAGTGAGACCTACTGACCCAGTCCAAGTAGCAAAGCTTTCTTCTAAGTGTTGTATTCACATCAGGAGCAAAATGCACGTTGCTATGCACTGGAATGACTATGCCAAAAGCCCACTCAAACATGTTATTCCCCATGCTATTAAAGATATTGCGGTGGGATAGTTTCCTTCATTTTCATTCACGTGTTCACATGTTGCATAGTCAATTTAATGACATATCCTATATATGAATGGTATTTCAGATTAACTTTGAGATGGAAAAGGATGACAAGGTTGGGAATGATGTATGCACAAAAGTAATCCAGAAGGGTGTTCGAAAACAACGCTACAGGCTAAAGAAGAAATACTTCAATGGTTATACTGATTAGGAAGCATTATCAAATAAGCCACTGAACATTACTCATGAGAATTGGACCAACCTTGTCAATAAATGGTCTGATGAAAGAAACAAGGTTTGTAACAAGATACGCGAGACCAACAATAGTTTTTGCATTCACATCTACTGTAGCATATGTAAATACTTATATTCATTTTCTTTATATAGAAAATATGTGAAATGAATAAGGAAAACCGAGAAGCTGTTAAGCATCACCAAAAGACTGGATGTATGTCTTATGTTGCCTATTTCAGTAAACTTGTAAGAATTCCAAATATCTTGTAGTCCTATGTATATTGCATCTGGCCAATATATATGTAGTAGTAATGTTACAATTTCATGTACCTTGTAGAAAAAAGACAAGTACAATAATCAGGACCCAAGTCCAATTGAGTTTTTCAAAGACACCATACAAACAGCAAGACTGGTAGCATGAGCGAGTCGGCACATCTAGCTCATGTAAGATTTCTTCGTCCATTTGTTTCTGACTTGAAATAGATTCTCATATTGCTAGCATATGAACTTTGCCTTAGCATCAATGTTTTTCTTTATACTACAGAATGCGATTGAAGAGAAAAGGGAAACACAATCAGAAGGTGGGCAGCCAGTATCCGATACAGCAACCGTGGCTGAAGTTCTAAAGGAAGAAAGCGCCCATAGCACCTTCCTTTCCAGCATGGGGTATGCATCAAGATCCGGGAGGTATGGGAGCTCTACTTCATCAGCCCGAATCCGAGTTCTAGATGAAAGAATTGAACAAAAGGGTAGAGAGGCAAGAGATGCGAATGACAGGTAAGTATCCGATACAGCAACCGTGGCTGAAGTTCTTGTTGTTTCTTTTTGCTTGCTTCTGTGTGCACAGTGCACTCATTGCAGTGAACGGAAGTTCAATTAAGGAGTGCATCTTGTAACCTGGGTTATTGACTTGATATCCTTTTGCTGATGCTTCCTGTAATCAAGCTGTTTATTATGCATATTTTAAAACATTATAAGTTATTCTTGGCTTTACTGTTTCATTAGCCCATCGGCGTGCTTGCCTTGACATTTAATAATGTACTTCTCTATTTCAAATTGGTACCCTTGTACCTTGTTATCTTGTCTGTTTTCATCTCATTACGATGCAACATTGTTGTCTTTTGTCATTTATAGGCATCGGGAGGAGTTAGCCGCAAGACTTGAAGCACGAGAGAGAGAGTATTTGAAAAGATACAAAAGAAGCACAAGAAGAATTGGAAGCTCTAAAGAAGAGCCAGGAAGAGAAGAATGAAGCCCGGGTAAAGAAGCAAAAGGAGACGGATAATCTGCTTGATTTTCTCTTGAGGGCACAAGCAACTCCGTACTCCCAGTCTCAACCTGATGGTTCATGATTGCCATCCTTACATTGCAATCCTCACGACAACATATGTGGTCTTTAGTTACTATTAGTTTTCATCAGGTCTATTGTCTGTCTCAAACTCGAATCATTTTTTCACCGTCATTTTTGTTTACAGAATTATTTGGCTGAGACGATTTCATATATAATATGATTTGTCTTTCATATCAATTTCTGATGTGATGTGAATTAAATACTTATTTTCATCGTAATTTAGATTCGAAAGAAAGTAAATACATTTTGATGATGTCATCTTCATCCATAATAAAAGTAGTGGCACTAGTAGTGGGATAGCCGCTCGGGTGTTGATGTGGCATAAAGGTAGTGACAGTTGTCTCGTCATTGAATATGGTACAATATGGCATATTTTCTCCTAACATGTGACATTAGTTGACCGTCATGTAAATAGCAAGTCGATGACGTTCTATATAACGTCACCGAAGGTCCCAATTTCGATGACGTTTTTGTGCGTGCGCCGTCACTAGGAGTAATCCGTGACGGGGATTCTGTGACGACGCTTGTGACGCCCATAAAATGTCACCGGGGGGTAATTTGTGACATTATTAGCTATTCGATGACATTTTTTAGCTCGTCATAGTAGGCTCGATCTCTTGTAGCTCGTCGGCGCCTTGCTCATGGGCACGGGCGGGCAGGCGCAGGTGTAGTACTGCAACTCGCCCTGCCTGGACTGTGGCCCGTGCGTGCAGGCTCAGTGCCCCGCCATCCCTACGTGCTTGTTGTCGGCGCCAACAGCGGATCTTAGTTGCGGCCGGGGGGGGGGGGGCATGCACCCCCAGCCTCACTTCAAAACCTGAAGAAAATTTTGGGGGGCTGTTTAGATTAGAATTTTTTTAAGCTTTTGCCCACCCCCCCTCCAAACAACCATATTTGCTACCTCACCCCCCGAACATCCTGTCTAGCTCCGCCACTGGTCGGCGCCGTGCACCGTGATCACCAACTCCAACTCCAACTCCCACTCCAACAGCGACGCCGGCCAGTCCGGAGGGATCGGCGTCGGCCTCGACTTCGTCAAGGGAGCATGCCCCAACAGCACCGACAGCACGGCGGCCGGTGGTGGCGGTGGCACGACGCAGACATGGTGCTCCTGCTCCTGCGATGCACCGGTATATATGTGTGTGTGTGTGTGTGTGTGTGTGTGTGTGTGTGTGTGTGTGTGTGTGTGTGTGTGTTTCTTCATATATTTTTTTAATATTATTGAATAACATGGTAGATATTTCTAAATCATAGATACGAACAAATATTTTAATAGTGAATTCTAGTATATGTTAGGCAACCATATTAATAAAACTATTAGGGTATAACAAATGGGACTTACAAGTTGGGTTCACTAATAGAATCATCGAAGAACCAAACATGTCGATTGCA
This sequence comes from Aegilops longissima, assembly GCA_021605205.1. Lineage (NCBI taxonomy): Eukaryota > Viridiplantae > Streptophyta > Magnoliopsida > Poales > Poaceae > Aegilops > Aegilops longissima. Next base: position 829,586,910 of record CM038677.1, read on the forward strand.
CAATTGCGCAAGATTTGATTATCTGACATGCTCATCTAAATTCACTTGGCTTGATTTGGTGCAAATGCGATTTTCTACCAGTTTCTCAAATGAAAAATTGTGCACTGGTTTAAACATTCAAATCTTGGTATCATAAATTCCATTATGATACTAAGACATTCATCATAAAAGGAAACTAATATAATTAAACTGAACTTCGCCAATCAGATTGGTTTGCCTCTGAATGGTATAAACTATTAGTATGTGTTGTGTATTTGTGCTTCTTCAAATTAAGGTTCTATTTTATGCATTTAATAATCTATCAAATGTTATGTATGACCGCATAGTGTTACTAGTTTAATTAGTAGCAGGGCCCTTCCCTCTTCGGGCCCGGGGTGGTTGCCCCTTTTGCCCAGCCTATGGGCCACCCCTGGGCTCACCGGCCGCAGGCAATGCGTGGTCTTCTCCAGCTGCCTCACCAGGGTCTTCTCCGGTTGCCTCACCAGGATTCCACATCGAGCAGGCAAGGCGCGCCGCCAAGATGGTGTACGTCGACCACGAGGGTGATGGCTACTGCACCATCATGTAGACGTAGTGCATGCTCTCTGCAGTTTCAAGTTTCAACTAGTGTGAACGTCATGCTTGTCTTTCGCAGGATTATCTAGAAATTCAGACCTAATTAATGTGTGCCGTGTGCCCGATGGATCGCAACATAAGCAGCTTCATGCTCTTGAAATTTGGATCAAAGGATTTTAAGCTTATCGTGCTCTTGTTAATATGGATATGCATCATGATCAGCTTCTTTTCTAGTCTATATATCCAGCTGCAGTTTTTGTTTTCTGAATAAAACAAGGGCCAACCCCTCTGAATTATTATTATTATTATTTTCATTCAAACAAGGTTCAGGTGTTATGCTCTAGAGTTTGCTGAACCTCAAGAGCAGCATCATGTGAACGTGTCTTCGTTTATATACTGAACCAATAGACATAAAACACATACTAGTATATACTGTACACATTTACATAGCGTGTTCTTGTAACGATCAAGTCAAGTAGCATGATTCCAGTGGTTGGATATTCAAACTTGCTTCGAATCATTCCAAGCATAGCTTACCATGGTCTACCCAGCAGCCTCACCGATGGCCGTGTGGATGGCGGAGAGGAGGACGACGAGCCACGGTGGTGTCAACCGTGCTTACCTCGACTACCCTTACTGTGCCGCCAAAGCATGAATCTGCAAACAAAGAAAAAACTTTTCATCTTTACATGTAAAAATTTATAATATGCCATGATATTGAAAACATCCTTTGTTCATACTTTTTTCTAAGTAGTAAACTAAAAGGCACTCATATGCTACACCGAGGTAGTTCTCAGTAGTTCGGACTTCTGGGAGGTCACAAAACAGTGTACTCGTGTGAAAAATTGAAGACAAAACTATCTTGTCATAAGACTTACAAGTCTGTTAGAAAAAGTATGCTGCTACCCATGTACGTACCTTTTCCTTTTTCTTCTTGAAGAAAAAAAAAATGCTTTTTTTAGATGATCAAAACTGTTATTTACTACTGCAGAATTATATTTGCTGGCAGTGGCAGGCCTAAATTGGCTGGCATCCACGTCCTAAAACCTTACAGAATTCTGTTAGTTGGTCCAAACAGCTGCGGACAAATGGGTTGGCGGAGAAGCCATTCGCCACCTACGGGGAGGTAGGGTTGGAGCAGATCCGTGCACATCGTGTCTCTTATTTTCAGTTTCCACTCGCCCTCCCCCATCGTTCAGAGCAACTCTAGCAGACCCCACAAAAACTTGACCGCAAAACGCGTTTGCGGTTTCACGAAGATCACATTTGCGGGTCAAAAACTAGCACGGCCAAACAGACACCATATCTAAACCTGCATAATTTGAAAAAACACTTTTACGGGAGAAATTGCACAAACATAGTTCATCACATACTACATAAATTTTACATGATCAACAAGCATAGTTCATACTACATACTACGTTAACTAGTACTAGACGGGGTCGGATCTGACGGCGGCGAGGTTGCGGCAAATGAACGACGCCGTGGAGGAGAAGGACGCTCAATCCTCCTCGTCGGAGCTGCACAGGTCGACGTACTTCGCCGCCTGCTCCCCGGGGATGTGGCGCCACTCCTCGACCTTCTCGTTGGCGGCGACCGCCTACCGCCACTGGAGGTCTTCGAGCTCCTCGGTGTGGCGCCGGCGCTCCGCCTCCTCGCGCACACTCCGCTCGGCAATGGCGGCCGCGACGGCGTCGACATCGGCGATGTAGTCTTCCGGCCCGACGACTCCGCGGCGGCCGAGCGGAGCGGGCTCCTCCTTCACGGGAACGAAGGAGAACTCGTCCGGCTCCTCTGGCTCGTCCTCGTCCTCCGACCACTACCTTTTCATGGGGAGAAGGCCCGTGCCGGAGGAGGAGGAGCTCCCGGCATACGAAGACCTCGCCGAGGAGAAGGACACGTGCCGGCTGTCGTACTCCTCCGTCTCGCTCCGCTGGAAGCTCGCCGGCGGCGACAGGCCACGGTTGGTCCACTTCTGGGCACCGCGCTTCCTCGCGCCGTCCGACCGGACACGCCGCTCGCGCTCCGTGTCCCTTCCCCCGCCGGATTTGCTGCCGGAGCCGCGTTCGGAGCTCCACATTCGGCCCCACATGGCGTCTGGAGGCGGGGCGGGTGGTCGCTGGCGGCGAGAAATGTGGAGAGGGGGAAGGGGAATCGCGTGGCTCGGCGGCGGTGGGGGATAGGGTTTGGACTCGCAAACGAGTCGCGGAACCGCAGATATAGCGGTCGGGGCGTGCGATTTGTGGGCCGCGACAAAATATTTTGCAGGCCAGGCGAGTATGCGGGCTCTATTCTGGCCGGAAAATTTGGCCGAGCCAGCATACTCGCCGGAATTTTGCGGGTCTGCGTGTTTTGCGGGGTCTGCTGGAGTTGCTCTCACCTCACTCCGCCCGCGCGAGGAAGCGCCCTGTGGTGATTAACATGATTAAAAAACATTTCTGGGGGTGATTAACATGATTATAATGCGATAACCATAACATGATAATTTAGCAACAAATGTGCAGCTGGTCAAGTATTTCTTGATTTTTGTTATTTATTTAAGACCAAATCATGATTATTATTATTTTTTAGAAAAGGTGGATGACCCCCGGCCTATGCATCTGGGCAATGCATATGGCGGCTTTATTAATTATTCTCACAAGACCCTACAAAGTAATACAACACTAAGACTAAAGCCACCGTCTAAGCAACAAACTGTCGTTACACCTATTCAGTTGATGAAGGGGCGCAGATAGCCTGGGCCTAATACCAAACAGACATCGCAGCCAAACCTAACATCTAAGACCTGAGGTCCCATCCAGGACGCCTGCCGGGCATGGGTCTCACCGGTCCGGCGTGCACTCAGAGGCCGCCGCCGCCAACTGCCACCGCTCCATCTTCAGAACTGTACTGATGCATCAGCCTTGCTCGGTCCAGCTATCGTCGACGCCACCACGGCGCCCAACGACACCTCCTCCCTGCGCGCAAACAGCTAAGCACGTCGCGGACGCCACTGATACACCTCAGCACCATGCTGCCAAGTACCACCAGCCGACACAGCTTGAAATCTTTGGAAGATCTGTCGTGCATAGCACCTGCCGACCAGGCATGACAAGGCGTAGCACCTGTCGGTCAGGCATGTCTTGACATCTCCACCGAAGCTCCATGAAAGACGAAGCCGCTCCACCTCCAGCCTCTCTAAACGGGAGCACCCCAGGAAGACACAGCGAAGAGTTGAGCACCACAATAACCATGAGAGCCGGACCTTAGCCAACCGCCATGGCGAAGCGACACCACTAAAGAGAGAACCGCCGCCATCAGGAACGCTAAGAACGTGCTGCAGCTGTCCCACCTCCCTGCGGACCCAAAGTGGCGCCTTCAAGAAGGTGACGGAGCCGGGCACCGCCGCCGCCCAACCAAAGTTGTGGGTTTTCACCCGGGTGCAGGGGGAGGACGAGGGGGAGGGAGTTGGATCTCGAAGCCGCCTTCAAGAAGGAAACAACGCCTGGAGCGTCGCCGGCGTCGTGGCCGCCGCAGCCAGCCAAAAATTTACTCTGATCCAGAGCTTCCAACCCTACATCCGCGCAGTCAGCCACCGGATCTGGCCGGACTGACGAGAAGGAAGCAACAGCACGGGGGCGCCGTCTTCAGATCCGGCGAAGGAGAGCAGCAGGGGATCCCTCCACGCGGCTCCCGCATCCACCGCCAACTCGCTGCCCGCGCGGCCGAGTAGACGCGGCCCTCAATACTGGCGAGCGCCGCCCGCCGCCGGGACGATGCCGCCCTCACCGGCAGAGGCCGCCGCCTCAAACCCTAGGCCCGAGCCCCAGCGGCGTCGCGGCCAAGGGCCTCGCCGCCACCCTCATCGGCGGCCGCACGGGGGACCCGGCGCCCGTCTACGGCGGCGGCGAGGAAAGGAATCGAGAAGGGGGGGCGGACGGGGAGGTTGGTCGCCCCCTAGTCGCCCTCGTCGCCCTCGAGAGGGCGACGCGAGGGAACGGGATCTGAGGGTCTTCCTCAAAATCTATCAAGCGGCCAACTGGAAGGGCCCGCCATAGAAGAACTTGCCATTGATGACGGAACTGACGGAGTATGTGTCTGGGCTAGTCATATACGGGAACAAGTTGGGGGACAAGAGTGAAGCTTGCCCGTTCCGATCAATAATCATTGTTGCAGTCCTCCATTTGGATGTTAGTATCAACTAGTAGAGTGCCCGTGCGTTGCAACGGGCTCTTGAAATAGTTTGCAAGAGTTACATGTTAAATTATAAACGTACAAACAATATAACACAAACACAATTATTGAATAATTGAAGTCCATTTTTGCAATGTAAATTGATTACAAAAAAAATTAACAACATGTCCATGTAACAAACTGAGCGATGTTCCAACTAAACATCTATTACAAAACTATAAATATCTAGTTGATGCACTTAAGAAATTATTCTATAATATCAGGAAAGTTGCCTTTAGCTTCATTTTCACGATGTTTTAGTAAGTATAATAAAAACTGATTTCTCAATTTATACCCATCTTGCACAAACAATATATGTAGTTAGTATGAAAATTTCACGCCGATGGTCTTAAAACATGTAACGGACAATACTCACCGCGCAAACCGGCTTCAGCAATTCTTTACCGTTCCACCAAAGCATAAAATGAAAAACAAAATAGCCAGACACATTCCTGCAAACTTTTAAATTAACAAAAATAAATATTTTTATTATGAGTTCATTACCCGTCTATACTCGTTGGAATACCAAACGGAAATAAACATTCTCATTTAGATATATCGGAATTCCAACCAGGAAACTTTATTTCGAGTGCTCCTTTGAAATCCCTTGCAAAACTTTTTAATTTCAGTGCATGCATCAAATTTTTATCCTCTGATGATTGTGATGTTTGAATAGGGTCCATAATATATAGACGACGTGCCTCTTTGTCGATAGAGTACAAGATGTATCGGCCGATGGATGAATCGGGAAGATAAATCTACAAGTTGAGTTATAGAAACAACAATAAACCATGATAACAATAGACAAAATACTTTACTTACCATGTTGCACGATGAGGTGTCATTGTCCATCCCAGGCCAGCTATCAAATAATGTTGCCAACGTCTGGATAGTTTTCTTCTCGCAAAATTTCTGACCTCGTGTTGACCTCTAGTAGAATGCCCGTGCGTTGCCATGGCTTTTTAGGTTTTTAGCAATGGAGATAGACTACGTTGTTGTATAAAACTCGGTGTAGTTTTGGCTCATTCCAATGAAATTAACTCGGCCCTTGTCGAAGGATTCTTTTTGAACATCAACGTAATCTATCTCCATCTCTCTCATACCCCGCAAAAAAAGTATTATCATGTGCAATATATATACAAGGAAGAATAATTATTTGTATGCATCTCATCGTGTAAAACTGGATGACTTTTGAGTCTAGTCGCTCATAATTACATCTGTGACTTTCTCAATCGACATTTTCAAAGCATCATCTGAAGCCATCAACTTTTATTATCTCTGACCTACAAAGGTGAACATATAAAAATATATTAAATAAAAAAGACAAAGCAGCATGTAGCATTGTCTGTCACTTAGAAGGTGTGTCATCTCACTGCACCATTTCTGGCATCTTTTCTAAACTTCCCACATACTCTAAGAGATTATGGCGTATTGTACATCTGATTGAAAAAATGAGACGGCTAGATGGCGTATTGAATTAATTGACTGCCCGTGCATTGGAACGGGTCATAAACATTTCAACGGTTTAACACAAATTGTGTCTACTGTATACCAGTGGTGCATCTGACTTGCAATCTTTCCTTCCACCACCTGCCATACATGCTTTTAATTCGAAGCACGTAACCATGCAGTTGTACCTAAATATTTCTGAGGGAAAAAAAGGATATGTAATAGGTCCTCATTGTTATATACATGACCATAAGGTCAAAGAAACCCCAATGTAATCTAACTTAAGCAAAATTGCATAAGAGCTCATAAGTGGACCTGAAGCTATGGTAAGTACAAAATTTAAAGGGTGTACATCTTGAACATCCTACGAGGAATAACAATATTAAGCAAAACCCAAAACAGTAATTCAGTGCTCGGAAAAAGAAATTACTATTGCCTGAGCAGCTTCAACTTCAGGAGTACCTACCAAGGTTTTTTACTACATCCTTCTTAAATGTCAGTCTTTGCATAAAACCTTCAGTAGAAAACTATCATGCAGAAATCACATTCTTTATGAGAAACACACCTCATAATAGAAAATCCGTATTATAATAGAAATTGTAGGTTTCCTTGATGGGAAACATACTAATGGTCAGATCCGCATCATCATCACAGTTTCAGCCTCTACCGCTACCCATCATTACTCATCTTGTGCAACCTCTCTTCTTTCTACTTTCACTCCCTTTTCTGGAGTTTTTCTTCAGCAGTAGTAGCAACAAAAGCAAGTCCATCTCTATGCTGTCAGCATCCTAAAAATGTTTCGGCTCTGATGGCATTTCCAGATGGCTTGGCAAGTTCTCATGCTCTTTTTAATCCAAGACATATATATAAGAACCAACTTTCTAAGACAAGAATCAGGCTACTCATGTATGTGCCTTTTAGTCTCTTCCTCAAATTTTCTTCTAGATGGCGCAAATGGGGATTCTAGATAAGGAGGCATGTCAGTACACAGTTCCATATATATATATATGCAATGCAGAAGCAGAGGAACCAAGATTGCTAACTTGTGGATATTTGCTGCTGCCTTTCATGAGGTGGCCTGCATTTCTTCTTCCTCCTACTTCCTTGCTGCAATTGTCCTAAACAAAGTAATACATACATAACCACTCAGTCTAGTACAATAACAACAATGTGGAAATCCAGAACTACTACATATATGCAAGGAAAGGGAAAATCATCCAAAGGCAGATGTAATCATGTAGCAGGGTTAACTCAAAAGATACTCCTCGACGTAAACATCACATGGACTCTGATCCGAATCATTCTCTTGAGCGGACACAACACAGGGACAGTGGGAGGACGGAGGTGGAGCAGGTTCATAACAGATTTCCAAAGTCTCGTGAATATCTTCACAAATATTAACTGGTAAAATTTAAAATTGAAGAAACCAGGATTTCACATTTCTGAAGCAAAAAGGCGCAGGTGCCGCGACTACGTGCCGCGACAAGGAGCGACCCTTCCATGTCACAAACTAAGCATGTATAATGTACATGTCAATAGAAAATGAGGTCCTAAAACAAAGCGGGATCTAGACATAACAGTTGTGTAATTCTATTTTTTATATATTTACAACATCACAATAGGTACATTAAAAGTGCATCAGAATTCGTGGCAGAACAGCTGACAAATGTAGACGTCATACCTCCAAAAGAAGCACTATTTGCTGCAGAAGTCGGACGGAGGCCGGCGACGAATCCCCGACAAAAATCATAGACTGAACCATTTATAGACAATAGAGCTGGTAGGACATCTTTAAAAAACAAAAAATGTACAAACTTGACCATTGGCTCCTGGAGAAAGAATTGGATTGCATAGTACTATTATTGAAGTAACAATGAGACCATATGCGAAAGGAGAAAAGAAAAGAAATATATATGAGCTCCTAGGAATAAATGGCAGAAGTTAAATGAGCAATGGACATGCAAAAATAAAATGTACTGGTTGCGAAGAAGATGGGTTGAACATGATGCATGTAGGTTAACAATCATTATTTCCTTCGTATCTTGAGAGCTTGGTTAAGAAAAATAAATATTCTCACCAACACAAGGGGCATCTAATCTACCTAGTTGAGTTCTTCACTTCTCTCTATTTACTCTGGACCAAGAAAAGTTGGAAAGGTAGACTGCAATAGTATGATGTTCTGAGCAGTTTGAACCTGAAGCTAAACCTAAACCATGGCCGGAAGATTAACAGGGTGTTTAGTATTAGGACAAGCTTATCCTTGCAATGTTTCACATGAAAAGGGGGCCGGGACCCTCCTTGGTCCTGCCGGCGCTCCGCCGGTGCATGTAATGCAAAATCTTTCATAGAAAACTTAATCAATATCAGATGTGCATATTTTACTATATCAACCGTTTACAACCGCTCACATGATTCTCTATCTCAACCATTTACAATCCCTCAAATCATTCTCCATATTTCTGTTAAAGCTCATTTCTACCTCTTACGTCTGGTCATGTTTTGACATCAAATGGGCACCCAACGGGCTCCTCAAATTCCAACCATCTGGATAGTCTGGATTCCACAAAATCCAGTACAAATGTGGGGGAGAAATGTGGCTAAAGTAGATGGGCTTTTTATTGCTGATAATCATGAGTACAATATTACTACTAACTACTTTAGATAATAAATTAGGGGTATTTTTTAGTAATTCTTGCACAAATACTTGAATAACCCAAATATATATGAGCTTATAATGGACATTATACCTACCTAACCAAAACTAAAATACAATGAATAGCTTCTGAAGCATTACCTAAGGCATATGATCAGAGGTCATACCTGCATGACCTCATCGTCGCAGTAGATCACATCCGGGGAAACACCGTGTTTGGCGAGCAGCAAGGGCATAGAGTGTCCATGTCACTCCCGCCATCATTGACTACCTCACTGTGCACAAGTATAGTCACATCACGAGTTAATATAAGAAGTAGAACAACCTTTAGTTTCTCATTCTTCAACTCCTGAAGTGACATAAAGAAACCCAACATGCCAAAAAAATTCATCTGAAAAGAAAACACAAACAAGATATACTATACACATTCTAGTGTATACTACAATACACGGACAAACACATGCATCACAATCATGTAAACACAATTTTTCTGTTCTGATCTTATTCTATCTATATTTTAACATTTGAGAACTAAAATTGAAGATACTACACCAATATGTACATGTATCGTTGTGATATCCATGTGGTTAAACATTTGAAACTTCCACAATCAATAGACGTGCTAATATACCTGGATTGTTCACATTAGTGCAATCAGAATATCTATCAATAAAAGTTACTCCCTCCGTCCCATAATATAAAACAATTTTGCAAGCTACACAACGAGTATTATCTTATATATTGTTATTTTCTTTAGTTTTGTTAATAATGCAACCAATCTTACATCACGCGAATAATTATGAAGGACTAATAGATTAGAAAATGAGGATAATGCTAGTATGCTCTACGTTATCAAGAATTTTTGCCTCTTCAGCTTACATGAGCTTGAGGGCCCTGGTGTCATTGATCTCTTTTGCATATTCTTCCTGAAATAGCACAACAATACGGCAGACACAAAAAACTGAGCATTGTAAGTGCCTCTTATTCCTTCCATCAAGATATATAAGGACTGTTCGACTGCTCGTGCACTGATGTACATATTTATCAGCATTACAACAGTTTTTGAACTGCTGGATGCGTATGACAACTACAATCTACTATGCCTTACCATAAAACGGAACACTATGAACGACACTTAGCAAGAACTATACCTAACCGAAGTGCTACTACACACTATACATCATAGTTGAATAGGCTTTCAGACTTTTTGTACTCAAGAGCATCCATTCTACTGGGTGAACATACTGCAGATGAAGAAAAGCAGTTTTTTTCAAGAGTTCATGGGAAGTTAATTGCATTACACTAGAATTAACATAAAAACTGATATCTACTTTGCCATGATTTAGCTTCGAAATATGCAAGATCTTTCAATACAACATACATGTATAGACCTAGATCTTCTAATGTACCAGTGTGGAATAGGTCAATCACGACATGTTTGTTAAAAGGCCTACACAGGGCAATAGCCAACCATCGCGACATGTTCTTGTACAATCACAAAGTTGCAGGCATCTAAAAAATCACCAGAGTATGTAAGAGCCGAAACTGCACAAAAATAACATTAAAAAAATAATTCATTTGGCTCGATACTTACAACTGCTACATCACAAGCATCTCTTGGTGTGCCAGCTGAAAAAAATCCATCTGCCATCACGCATACAACAACAGTCAAAAGCCAAGCCAAATATTCTATTTCAAAATAGAGGCAAGCAAATAAATTTGTGCAAAAAAAAGACCAATAGAGCCAAAGGCAAACCAAGGGAGGGACAAATAAATAGGATAGTACAGTCTATCTTCTATCAACAATACAGATAGAATATTTACAAATCAACAATAATCAGTTATATGAACATGCAGAACGAACAGTTAGCATTATGTTATATACCGCTTAAGAACCGTGAAATAATTAATTTGGCTTGCCGCTTAGCACGGTTTCAGATAGAACGGACCCTAAAATCACTGCTTGTGAAGATTTATGCACAAGTATGAGGTAAGTAAGGGTAGTATTGCCCCTAAAAAAAGGATAGTAATGATCTGCAAAAACCTGATTCAGACAGCAAAGCAACCCAAAAATCAACTAAGTAGTTATCAGTTATCACACTGTTATGGCTACAGAGCAGCAAGCGTCTGAAGGACAAGGATAAGGCATTCACTCTTGTCTAGCCAGTGATAGGACTCAATTCGCTAACAAGGTATATTAACAATATTTCCTCAAACATCAGTGTAATTACCTCGATCTTCCTTACCTCTGCTTTTGGGTATTCTTAGGGGTTAATACCTATTCAACTTCTGTGGGTAAATCTTGTCACCGACGGCCCACCTGCAACTACTTTTGAGGATTTTTTCCATTATGCGGGCAGAAGAAAAATATATACATGGCCATTCCACCGGTAGAGCTGAGGCGCGGTGACTACACACAAACATTGCTACGGATCTCAGTGCAGGATACTTAGCGGTGATTTAATAGATGATGCAGCATAGAACAAACATCTAGAAGGTTTAACTAAGATAACTGGCAATCTAACAAGAGTATTTTTTGCAGTTCATTCAGAACTCTACTTAGAACTATTGATATTAAGGTCTCCAGGACAAACTATAATTCATGTCAGCTACCTATCAAGAACAATCTATCTGTGAAATGAGAAGCACCTATATAGAACAACTATTTTTTTTCATTGAGGCTATCACAGTACAAAAACTATGGGAAGAAATAGGAGCTTGCAGCTGACCAGAAAGCAGCAGCTTCACCAGGGAGCTTTAGTTGTGCACACGTGGGAAATCTGAAAATATGGACTGTTAGCAAACAACCTGAACAGAATAGCTTGTCTGAGCTTCACATTTATGAAAGTACAGATGACATAATAAATAATTTTGCTGCTAACTCTCCACAGGATAAGATATTCATGAACCAGCTGGCCAAGTCAAGACTGGATAAACAAGAAAGCATCCATAATCTAGAAAAATCAGATCAGATTAGATCGTACTGATAATCACATCCGGGGAAAACAAGAATGCTTTTTCTTCTGAAGAAGAACCACCTCTCCTTTTTATGCAAGATAAAAAAAAAAACCATCACAAATGTGCGAGTTCCATATTAATTAATCAAGGCTCAAGATAATTAATTAAGGACCTGATGAACAATGAATAAAATCAAATGAAGGCACGTGGATGGTACTTACGTAGATGCACATGCATGGATCCGATGTGGGAACGATCTAGCTGCTGGAGATGGGGGAAGATGATGGACAGGAAAACGTATTGGAGAGACGCGGGGACGACTCCTACAACCCCTTCTCCATCTCTCAGCCGCCTACAGGGCATGGTGCGCTGCGCCACAGCGTGGCGGGGCGCGGATGATCGACCGAAGCAGCGGCGGGATCACAGTGCTGCGGGGGAAGATGAACATGGCTTGGCCTGCTAAGGGAGCACAGCGGCCGACCGTCATGCGGGACGGGACAGAGGTTGGGGAAGAGATGACTATGGAGGGTGGAGGTGGTGGGTGGCGCGATGCAGGGCACGACAGACACAGCCTTGCGCTGCTCCTCGTTGCCTGCAATGTGACCACGCCCTACCTTGGCGTTCCGCGATGGCGGCGGCGGCGGCGGTCTCGTAGATTGGCAGAGGAGCAAGACGTGGGTGGCGAGGCTAGGAACCCTGGGGTTCCGCGATGGAAGCGGCGGCGGCGGTCTCGTAGGAGTTGGACCGAGGAAGGAGTTGGATCGAGCCGGCGGCGGCGGCGGCGGTCTCGTAGGAGTTGGACCGATGGGGTTGTGACCTATATCTATAGGATTGCTTTTTTGCGGAGTGTTTTTTCCGGCTACGTGCGTGGGTGGCTAGGGAAGTGGAGGGGACAAAAAAACCGTCGAAAATAAACCGACGAAAAAAAACCGGACGAAAGTGATGGGACGAAAATAAAATCCGGAACACGACCTACCAACTGAGACATTAGAAGTAGCGGAAACGCTCCTTCACGAGCGAGCGTCGCAACGAGCGATCTCGTTTCCTCGCACTGTGTTTCAGTATCTATACGTGCAGCCCAGCCACGACGGCAAGTGTGGCCTGTCGGAATTCGCGCGTTGCAGCGCGCGCGTGCGAGATAGACTCCCTCTAGAAGTAGAGATCCGAAAATGGCCTAGTTAATGTACCAATCCGAAGATGTTAGTACCAATCCGATGTCTGTCGCTCGGACATTAATTGGAAGGGGCCACCATAGAAAAACTTGCCAAGTTGCCATTGACCAGGGAATTGCCCAGACAAGTTTTTCTTTAAGAAATGGAGCATTACTTCCTGTCTTTGCATCTGGCGATGCATGCAATCATTTTATTAATTATTTATAAAAACCTTATAAAATAGTACATCAGTTTGTCTAAAGTCATCATCTTAACAACAACTGTCACTATTCCCAACCACTTGATGAAGGGGTGCGGATAGTCCGAGCCTAATACCAAACAGACATCACACCAGAGTCTAACATCTAATGCTGGAGACCTCAACCGAGCCACATACTGGGTTTGGTGTACAAACCGGTCCGACGCACTCTCATGTGTTGTCGTCGCCGTCTTCCACCAAACCATCTTTAGAGCAGAAACTAACACACCGATCTTGCCAGGCCTCTTTGCCATCAATGCCACCATGACGCCAGACAACGTCCTCCTCCTACGCCAAATATGTGTATGTATGAGTGTCTACATCTGTACTTATTAAAAAAATTGATAAGTGCCACTTATGTGGCACGGACACACGACAACTCCGAACGTTTTTTATTACAAGTATAGTGCTACAAGGATTTCAACTTTCTTGTTCGATGACAAGTTGCCAGGTACCTTCTCCTCCCGCTACGCACTCCATTACCTGTTGTCCTGATGCGGGCTGCAGGCTACTTACCTTCTCTCTCGATCGAGCCACCGTCCACTTTGCTCGCCTCTCGTCCCTGTTCCATCGCCGCCTACGTTCTCCCCTCGATAAAGCCACCGACCACTGCATGCCTCTCTCCCTCGCTCGCTCGCTCCCGTCCCTATTCCATCGCCTCTTGTCGTCGGCGCGATGGGCGCTTCCATGCCCAAGCTCTGGCTTGCAGCGCTCGTCGGCGCCTTGCTCGTGGGCGCGGGCGGGCAGGCGCAGGTGCAGTACTGCAACTCGCCATGCCCGGACCGTGGCCCGTGCGTGCAGGCTCAGTGCCCCGCCATCCCTACGTGCCCGGAGTCGGCGCCAACGGCGGAGCTAGTTGGGGCGAGAGGCAGGCCCCGGCCTCACTGCAAAACCTGAATAAAATTTAGATTATATTTTTTTTAAGATTTTGGCCCCCCAAAAAATCATATTTGCCATCTCACTCCACCACTGGTCGGCGCCGTGCACCGTGATCACGAACTCCAACTTCAACTCCCACTCCAACAGCGACAACGGTCAGTCCGGAGGGATCGGCGTCGGCCTCGGCTTCGTCAAGGGAGCAGACCCCAACAGCACCGACAGCATGGCCGCCGATGGTGGCGGTGGCACGACGCAGACATGCTGCTCCTTCTCCCGTGATGCACCGGTGTGCCCCAATGTCACCTGCACCACCGGGCCCTGCAACGCGAACGGGACAGCCACTCCGACGAGCTCGGCATCCACGGGCGGCCAGGACAAGGGGCTCTCCAGTAGCCAGATCGACGACATTGTTGGAGGCGTCCTAGGTGCCATCGCCATCTTTGTCATGGTCTCGAAGTATGCCAACTTCTTCACCAGGTTCCTCCCGCGCCGCCAGGAGCCAGTGGTTTGCGGTCGTCGCCGAGATCATCGTCATCGGCTCTGCGGCACTGGCGGCGGCGCGACAGTCAACATAGCGGTCGACGTCAACATCGGGCCGCACTCGCCGGCGCCGACATCCACGTCTTGTTCCGCGCAAGGCTCACTGGCCGCACGCAACGTGGGGTCTTCTTCCGCCTAGGGCTCACCGGCCGCAGGCAACGCGTGGTCTTCTCCAGCTGCCTCACCAGGGTCTTCTCCGGTTGCCTCACCAGGATAACGCATCGAGCAGGCAAGGGGCGCTGCCGAGATGGTGTACATCGACGACGAGGGTGATGGCTACTGCACCATCATGTAGACGTAGTGCATGCTCTCTTCATTTTCAAGTTTCAACTAGTGTGAACGTCAGTAGCATTTGGACCTAGACACCTAGTATGCTTGTGTTTTGGAGGATTGTCTAGAAATTTGGACCTAATTAATGTGTGCCGTGTGCCCGATGGATCGCACCATCCAAGTATGTTAAGCTTATCGTGCTCTTGTTAATATCGATATGCATCATGAGCAGCTTCTCTTCTAGTCTATATATCCAGCTGCAGTTTCTGTTTTCTGAATAAAACAAGGGCCAACCCCTCTGAATTATTATTATTATTATTATTTCCATCCAAACAAGGTTCAGGTGTTGTGCTCTAGAGTTTACTGAACCTCAAGAGCAGCATCATGTGAATGTGTCTTCGTTTATATACTGAACCAATAGACATAAAACAAATACTAGTATATACTGTACACATTTACATAGCGTGTTCTTGTAATGATCAAGTCAAGTAGCATGATTCCAGTGGTTGGATATTCAAACTTGCTTCGAATCATTCCAAGCATAGCTTACACTGAGCCAGCAACAGGCACAAGCAACCTCCACTTCCTAAATAACAGTGAGAACAAAAAGGAGAGAACCAACAAAGAAAGCATCATGTTTCCGGATGCACATGGCAAGTATTGATCTTAGTCTGTTGATTCCAATGTCGGTGTACTAGAGTAGGGGTACCCTAGTACCCCGAACTCGTACATGGACAGTTGCAGCGCCCCACGGCCGGGCCGGCCTGATGGCCACCAAGGCCCTCAGCGGCTCCTTTAGAGCCATTCAAGAACAAAGTAGTCAAGACCCCGGCAAGAGGAGCTTGCCGGGAAGGCCACTCAGGGCGCCAAGGAAACAAGGCCCCGGCAAGAGGAGCTTGCCGGGAAGGCTTGGCGGGCGCTGAACCCCCAAGCGCGACAAGGTTCCTGCCGCGGCAAGGCGCTTGCCGGGGCGGGCGACCTCTCTTCATCTCCGCTCCAGCTCACCCGCCAACGTGTCACCACGGGGCTCTCCCATGTACGCGTGTCGACGGGCTGTGCAGCCAGCGGGGAGTAGCGACAAGCAGCGCTGACAAGCTACCATCGTGGCAAACGGAGGCGCACTTGACGGTCCCTGTTACACTGTTCGGGCGACTGAGACGGGCATTGATGACCCTTGTCCCTTGCCGTCAGAGTTAGGTATAGATTACTGTACACTGTACAAAGCGGTGTACCAACCCATGTTTTTACTATCATACCCTTGTCTACTTGCCACATGTGGTAACCCCTTGTGCCTATAAAAGGAGGCCCAAGTGCAACGTAGAAAGGGTTCGGCTCGATTCGGTCTAGCTCCGAGCTTAGATCATCACATCCATACGAAACCACACTCGGGCTAGGTCTTGTAGCTCCCATTGCTCCCTAGCAAGAACGCTAGATAATCCACAAAGCAGCAGTAGGAGTATTATCTCTCCGGAGAGCTCCGAAGCTGGGTAAATCCGCTCGTGTGCATCGCCTCGATCCGCTCTTTGTGCAATCTCCGCCCCCCTCCGAACCACAAGACCACGCGTGGACATAGCACTATGGGTGGAATAGAATATGATGATGGGGGTTATGTGGAGAAGACAAAAAAGGAGAAGATATCACATCAACGAGGCTAATCAATAGGCTATGGAGATACCCATCGATTGATGTTAATGCATGGAGTAGGGATTGCCATGCAACGGATACACTAGAGCTATAAATGTATGAAAGCTCAACAAAATAAACTAAGTGGGTGTGCATCCAACTTGCTTGCTCACGAAGACCTAGGACACTTGAGGAGGCCCATTGTTGGAATATACAAGCCAAGTTCTATAATGAAAAATTCCCACTAGTATATGAAAGTGACAAAACAAGAGACTCTCTATCATGATGATTATGGTGCTACTTTGAAGCACAAGTGTGGCAAAGGATAGTAACATTGTCCATTCTCTCTTTTTCTCTTATTTTTTTGTGGGCTTCTTCGGCCTCTTTTATTTTGGGCTCTTTTGGCCTCTTTTATTTTTGATAACCTCACATGGGACAATGCTCTAGAAAATGATGATCATCACACTTCTATTTATTTACAACTCAATGATTACAACTCGATACTAGGACAAAGAATGACTCTATATGAATGCCTTCGGCAGTGTACCGGGATATGCAATGAATCAAGAGTGACATGTATGAAAGAATTATGAACGGTGGCTTTGCCACAAATACTATGTCAACTACATGATCGTGCTAAGCAATATGACAATGATGAATGTGTCATGATGAACAAAATGGTGGAAAGTTGCATGGCAATATATCTCGGAATGGCTATGCAAATGCCATAATAGGTAGGTATGGTGGCTGTTTTGAGGAAGATATAAGGAGGTTTATGTGTGAAAGAGCGTATCATATCACGGGGTTTGGATGCACCGGCGAAGTTTGCACCAACTCTCAAAGTGAGAAAGGGCAATGCACGGTACCGAACAGGCTAGCAATGATGGAAGGGTGAGAGTGCGTATAATCCATGGACTCAACATTGGTCATAAAGAACTCACATACTTATTGCAAAAATCTACAAGCCATAAAAAACCAAAGCACTACGCGCATACACCTAGGGGGATAGATTGGTAGGAAAAGACCATCGCTCGTCCCCGACCGCCACTCATAAGGAGGACAATCAAAGAACACCTCATGTTTCAAATTTGTTACATAACGTTTACCATACGTGCATGCTACGGGACTTGCAAACTTCAACACAAGCATTTCTCAAATTCACAACTACTCAACTAGCACGACTTTGATATTATCACTTCCATATCTCAAAACAATTATCAAGCATCAAACTTTTCTTAGTATCCAACACACTCATAAGAAAGTTTTTACTATTTTTGTATACCTAGCATATTAGGATTATTAAGCAAATTACCATGCTATTAAAGACTCTCAAAATAATCTAAGTGAAGCATGTGAGATCAATAGTTTTTATAAAACAAATCCACCACCGAGCTCTAAAAGATATAAGTGAAGCACTAGCGCAAACCTATATAGCTCAAAAGATATAAGTGGAGCACATAGAGTATTCTAACAAATTCCAATTCATGTGCGGCTCTCTCAAAAGGTGTGTACAGCAAGGATGATTGTGGTAAACTAAAAAGCAAAGACTCAAATCATACAAGACGCTCCAAGCAAAACACATATCATGTGGTGAATAAAAATATAGCTCCAAGTAAAGTTACCGATGGAAGTAGACGAAAGAGGAGATGCCTTCCGGGGCATCCCCAAGCTTTGACTTTTTGGTGTCCTTAGATTATCTTAGGGGTGCCATGGGAATCCCCAAGCTTAGGCTCTTGCCACTCCTTGTTCCATAATCCATCAGAAGATTTCACCCAAAACTTGAAAACTTCACAACACAAAACTCAACAGAAATCTCGCGAGCTCCGTTAGCGAAAGAAAACAAAAGACCACTTCAAGTTACTGTAATGAACTCATTCTTTATTTATATTGGTGTTAAACCTACTGTATTCCAACTTCTCTATGGTTTATAAACTATTTTAATAGCCATAGATTCATCAAAATAAGAAAACAACACACGAAAAACAGAATCTATCAAAAACAGAACAGTCTGTAGTAATCTGTAACTAACACAAACTTCTGGAACTCCAAAAATTCAGAGAAAATAGGACGGCCTAGGAAATTTGTTTATTGATCATCAGCAATTGGAATCACTATTTTATCACGTTCTGGTGATTTTTAACAATTACTTTCGTGAACCGAAAGTTTCTAGAAATTACAGCAAGATCAAAAACTATCATCAAAGAAGATCCTATAGGTTTAACTTCGCACAAACACTAATTGAAACATAAAACCACATGTAAACAGAATATAGATGGATTATTTAATCCTAAACAAAAACAAAAACAAAAAACTAAAAATAAAATTGGGTTGCCTCCCAACAAGCGCTATCGTTTAACGCCCCTAGCTAGGCATAAAAGCAAGGATAGATCTAAGTATTGCCATCTTTGGTAGGAAATCCATAAGTGACTCTCATGATAGATTCATATGGTAATTTTATTTTCTTCCTAGGGAAGTGTTCCATGTCTTTCTTTAATGGAAATTGGAATCTAATATTCCCTTCCTTCATATCAATAATTGCACCAATCGTTATAAGGAAAGGTCTACCAAGAATAATAGGACAAGAAGGATTGCAATATGTATCAAGAACGATAAAATCTATGGGCACATAATTACTATTTGCAACAATAATAACATCATTAATTCTTCCCATAAGTTTCTTAATAGTGGAATCCGCAAGGTGCAAGTTTAGAGAGAAATCATCAAAATCACGGAAATCAGCAAATCACACAAAGTTTTGGGAATAGTGGAAACACTAGCACCCAAATCACATAAAGCATAAAAAATCATGATCCTTAATCTTAATTTTAATAGTTGGTTCCCACTCATCATAAAGTTTTCTAGGGATAGAAACTTCCAACTCAAGTTTTTCTTCATAAGATTGCATCAAGGCATCAAAGATATGTTTGGTAAAGGCTTTATTTTGACTATAAGCATGAGGAGAATTTAGCACGAATTGCAACAAGGAAATACAATCAATTAAAGAGCAACTTTCATAATTAAATTCCTTGAAATCTAAAATAGTGGGTTTAGCAACATCTAGGGTTTTGCTTCCTTCAATCCCACTTTTATCAATTTTATCATCAAGATCTAAAGACTCCGAATTCTTGGAACGCCTTCTAGGTAAAGGTGGATCATATTCAGTCCCTTCATTATCAAGATTCATATTGCAAAACAAATATTTAATAGGGGACACATCAATAACTTTTAGATCATCATCTTTATTTTCATGGAAATTGGAAGAACACGCTTTAATAAAGGCATCTTTTGTAGCACGCATCCTAGCGGTTCTTTCCTTGCACTCATCAATGGAAATTCTCATGGCTTTGAGAGACTCATTGATATCATGCTTAGGAAGAATAGATCTAAACTTTAAAGAATCAACATCAAGAGAAATTCTATCAACGTTCCTAGCCAATTCATTAACTTTAAGCAATTTCTCTTCAAGCAAAGCATTAAAATTCTTTTGCGAATTCATAAACTCTTTAACATTAGTCTCAAATTCAGAGGGCATCTTATTAAAATTTCCAAAAGAGTTGTTGTAGGAATTTCCATAATTATTAGAAGGATTACTAGTATAAAGCCTAGTGTCGGTGTCAAAACCGGCGGATCTCGGGTAGGGGGTCCCGAACTGTGCGTCTAGGCGGATGGTAACAGGAGACAAGGGACACGATGTTTTTACCCAGGTTCGGGCCCTCTCGATGGAGGTAAAACCCTACTCTTGCTTGATTAATATTGATGATATGGGTAGTACAATAGTAGATCTACCACGAGATCAGAGAGGCTAAACCCTAGAAGCTAGCCTATGGTATGATTGTTGTTCGTCCTACGGACTAAAACCCTCCGGTTTATATAGACACCGAAGAGGGCTAGGGTTACACAGAGTCGGTTAGAATGGGAGGAGATCTACATATCCGTATCGCCAAGCTTGCCTTCCACGCCAAGGAAAGTCCCATCCGGACACGGAACGAAGTCTTCAATCTTGTATCTTCATAGCCCAGGAGTCCGGCAAAAGGCTATAGTCCGGCCATCCGGACACCCCCTAATCCAGGACTCCCTCAGTAGCCCCTGAACCAGGCTTCAATGACGACGAGTCCGGCGCGCAGATTGTCTTGGGCATTGCAAGGCGGGTTCCTCCTCCGAATACTTCATAGAAGATTTTGAACACAAGGATAGTGTCCGGCTCTGCAAAATAAGCTCCACATACCACCGTAGAGAGAATAATATTTACACAAATCTAATCTGCTGACGTATTCCGCAGCGTGACATCACACCACGGCCAAGCCTTTATTCGAATCGTTTTTACTGTCCCACCTCACCGCACTTAGCGAGGCGGTTTCCTTAGCACGTCTTGTCGAAGCAGAGATCGTGTCCCCTTATTCCGGGATTCTCATCATTACGGGCGTGGGTAACCCAATCGTGCCCGTTGGTATATTTCCTCAATCGAAGGCGAGTCCCAAACGGTCACGGGGAGGGCTCTTTGTATTCAACCTCTCTATAAAGAGACCAAGGCTCTACTCCTTTCTTTCAATCTCAATCGAATCCGCCTCTTGCCTCGAGTTCCGACACCCCAAGCTCCAGATTCAGGTGCTTCGGACCTTGGATGATGTCCGGCTCCGGCCTTCAAGGCCGGTGGATGCCTTCCTCCGTTACGGAAGAAGATGTGCTAAAGCTGAGAGATGCCAGGTATCTAACCGGCGAAATCTCGCATAGGATGCCTGCTCAAGGGCAGGTTATTCCCACTCCCAAGCCTGGTGAGAGCGTGGTGTTCGCGTCTCACTTCCTTCGGGGGCCAGGCTTCCCGACGGACCCCTTCGTGAGGGGGCTCATGTTTTATTATGGGCTGGAATTTCACGACTTGACTCCGGAGTCCATCCTCCACATCTCATCGTTCATCGTCGTGTGCGAAGCCTTCCTCTACATTACTCCTCACTTCGGATTGTGGCTTAAGATCTTCAAAGTAGAGCCGAAGATGATCAAGGGGCAGCACGCGGAGTGCGGAGGCGCTGTCATAAGCAAGAATGCTGACGCTCCATGGCCCGAGGGCTCTTTTCAAGAGGAGTTCAGCTTATGGCAACGAGAGTGGTTTTATATCACAGCTCCCAGGGGCACCAAGTGGGTGGCACCACCTGCCTTTCGCTCGGGTCCCCCACCACAGCTAGCGTCATGGGTCAATAAAGGGTTTAACTGGGGGCCGTCCAAGGACGTGCCCTTGTTGCAGGGCCGCATTCGAGATCTCCTAGAGAGAGACATCAATCTGGTCGCGGTGATGCAGGTCATGTTGATTCGCTGCACCTTGCCCTGCAAACGTCGCCCCCTCCGCCTGTGGGAGTTTAATCCGGAGGGACCATGAGCTCTCTAACATTTTACGGGCGCGACGCCCATGGAGATGTACAAATTGTTCTTCGGATCACAAGCAATGTGTCCGGACTCGACCGAGGACGCAGATCTGAGCTGCAATTGCCCGGATACTCAAGTAAGTAGTCCTGTACCCGGACATGCCTTCCGTATATTTATCATAAAATTGCTCTTAAAAGAGCTGTCCCTTAAACAGGAGTGGATAGCGAAAGCAAAGCTAATCAGGTGTCCGGCCCCCCTCCCTGAGACCACACCGGATCCCGTGTTAACCAGGATGCTGGAGGTTGCGCCTTTGGAAGAAGGCGAAGGGGGGAACAAGGAAGCTACCGCCTCCCGAAAGGAGGCTGTCAGGAAAGGAGGAATCGAGAATCCCTCCATCCAGGGGAAGAAGAGGACCGCCTGTGAAGACCTGGAGACCATGGTCTCAAAGCGGGGTAAGAAATCTTCGTCAGAGGGTCCTGCGCCGGGAGATGACTCGGTCGCACTGTGCCCCCAAGGGGATCAGCCCGCCAGCGAGCCGTAAGTAGAGAGGGGAGTTTTAAAATTTGAAACATCCCTGTTCTATTTCTGAGGAAGATAACCGATATTTTACCTTGTAGTTCGGATGTCAGCCCTTCTCAGTAGAGCTCATCTTCAGGGGATCTTCGTTCGGAGATGATGGAGAGCGGAACGCCTCCCCCTGCCGTTCCGCCTTGCGAGGCGGGCGACCCTGAGGTGTCGTCATGGAGGGTTTCTCCGAATCCGGCAGGGCCGGAAAGCAGTCGTATGGCTCCCCAAAGCCCTCAGTGTCCGGCCTTCGAAAAAGGCCATCGGACGAGTCCGGCACCGTCCGGTGCACGGTCGGAGGAGCTGAAGGATCTGCTCGGGCGAGCGTCTATCTCAGAAGAACACCGTGCATTGATGGGCATGGTGATTGAAAGGATTTCATCCGCGGAGAGCGGGTTGCACGAGGCCGTCAGGAGTTTACTGACAGGTTTTGAGGTACGCGAAATGATGTACCTCTTGACAGTTCCGCATATAAAATATGCGCCCTATATAGATAGTAGCCCCTGAGACTCGGTGCGTTGTCAAAAATGACGGCGCACCGAGGATCATAATCCCAGGTATGATATGTCGCTTTTCCTATGTAGGTGGCGAAGTGTCCGGTGGCTAGCCGGACTGATGAATTTGCCGAGCTAAAGCGGCAACTTGACGTGGCAGATGCCGACATCGCGCTTGTCAACAAGCGGCTTGACGAGTCCCAAGGTATGTGATTTCTCCGCGGACACCTGGTAAGGGGGCTTGATGCCCATGCCTTAATATGTATGCTTGATGCAGATGGTGCCGCTGCCATGGAGAACCTTCGGGCGGAACTCGCCCGAGCCAAGGAGCAGGCCAGGAAAAGTGATGCGGCTGCCTTAAAGGCGGCCGAAGAGCTGAAAGCCGAACATGCTGCTCACTGCCGAAGCAAGAAGGAAATGGCCGAGATGGCTGTGAAGTTGAAGAATGCTGCCGACCGCTGCAAGCTTCTTGAAAAAGAAGATCGGACGGAACAGAAGGGCCTGGAGAAGGCCACTACCGAGGCCAAGGATGCTCGCTCTGCAATGAGAGCTATGAAGGAGGAGCTACGTCAGGCCGGAGATATCGTGGCTGGAAAGCCCTTTATGCTGCGGATGAAGTTCGGGGATCCTAAATATGCTCAATTGGACTGGTTGTGGAGTGCGGTGGATACTTACCTGGACTTGGCGGCTAGTGTCGCGGACGCGGCCGAACACTTCCGAGATCAAAACGATCACGAAGTGGAAAAGCTTTTTTGGTTGCAGTTCCACAATATAGAGCGCCCACTTTCATTAACCGATCGTTTGGCCGCATGGGCCGAGCTGAATAGGTTATCCTGACTCACCATGGAGTATGTCGTGAGTCATTTGTGGCCGGAAAGGCCCGAGCCGAAGATTTATTTTAGCTTGGTGCAACAATTCCTTGGTGCGGTGCCGCATGTCAATGCAATGAAGAGGTCAGCGTGCATAGAGGGTGCGCGGATGGCTCTTGCCCGTGTCAAGACATACTGGGCGGAGATGAAGGCCACCGATGTTGCATCCCAAGATTCGGACGGGAGCCGAGTACCTACCGAGCACTATTTTCAGGAAGTTCTGAAGGGCGCTCGTTTAATAGAAACGCAGTGCTCGAAGGATATTATGTTCGAATAACATGTATTATTGTAAAACAATGTTTCGAGGGAATATAAAAGCTTTTTATACTTGTGCCTTCAAGAATTAAAATACCTCCTGTGCGGCCGTTAATGTATATGTATATATAACCTGAAAGATGCCAGTTGTCGGCTTCAGCCCCCACGCATATAATGCGGGGGTGTTCGTAGAAGGCGCCTTTTCACACTTGATCCAACGTCTTGGTCCTATAAAGGAGGTGATAGCGCAGCGAACTAGGCAACCGGACTATAAAGCTTTATCACTTTCACTTAGCCATAGGAGTTTGACAGTGGGGCTACTATATAGCCCCTGGGGGCACCACGCTCGCCCGAATTCGGGGTGCGTGTGTGCCTGGCCGGGAAACGGCCCTTCGTTAATGCGGAGGAATCCTAAAGATTCCGGCGGGTCATCGAGTGGTTGACCAGTCTCACGCTATATCATGACAATCAGTTTTCGGCTTTCTCTACTGAGGTGCTCGCCTGGCCGAACCGGGGCACAATCGCAGTAGTTCTCCTGGTGCCGCCTTAGCCGATAGAGCGGAACGTAAGGCAGCAAAACACAGGAGCCGGGCAAACCCAACATTTGACCAAAGACATGATTCAGAGCTGATGCATATAAGGCCAAACTCGCGACGCCGAACACTCCCTAAGGTATTCGGTCTTTATGAAAACGGGCTGAAGAACGCCCTTAGTAATAAGCCCCTGGTGTCCAGGTACGCGCAAAATTCTGACGTGGCCACATGCCAAGACGCCAGCCTCCACCTCGGTTATAGCAAGAAACCGGGGGATGTGTATCAACAAGAGACAGTAAAAAAGGTTTACGCAGGGTCTTAATCTGAAAAGAATCCTTGGAACGGGTCCCTACTGCACGTCTGCGCCTGTGTCCACGTTGTGCCGTATCCTGGACGGGCGTAGCACGGTGTTCATCTATAAAAGAGAGGAACTTAGTTGAAAAAGATCGTGCGAAAATGTACATTATATTAAATAAACAAAGTACAATTCAAAAAATGAATAAAATTGAGCTTTATTGTCTCTTGTTGTATATGCGCGGAGCCCCTTGTACGGGGGTATGCGGCTAGTAAGCCCTTGTATGTTTACGTCGGACTCATCTAGCCATGTCCGGGGTCTGAACGACCTGTTTAGGTGCTTTGATTAGTGAAGCCGGTTTAGTGTGTGGCTGTCAAGGCAGCCGCGTAATCTTCCGCGCTCGAGGAACACTCGATATTTCCCTTTAATGAGATGATGCCTCGCAGACCGGGCATTTTAAGTATAAGAGATGCATAATGCGGTACTGCATTAAAGCGGGCGAAAGCTTCGCGTCCTAGTAGTGCTTGATAGCTACTTGTAAAGGGGGCGATGTGGAAGGTTAGCTTTTCGCGGCGGAAGTTGTCGGGTGAGCCGAACATAACTTCTAGCAGGAGAGAGCTCGTACAATGGGCATCTGGGCCTGGCGTGACCCCTTGAAAGGAATTGTTGCTATGGCGAATTGTTGTTGGGTCTATCCCCATTTTGCGGATTGTGTCCTGATATAGCAGGTTTAGATCACTTCCGCCGTCCATTAGGACTTGTGTAAAGTGGAGTCCGTCAATTATCGGATCTAATACCAAGGCAGTTCAGCCTGTGTTCCGGATACTTCTAGAGTAATCCTGTTGGTCGAAGGTTATTGGTTTTAACAACCAGTGGCGGTCCTCTGGGATAGGCCGTATGGCGCGTCTCTCTATAGGCGCCACTATGTTTTTCCCTTTTGTCACGTGAAGTGAGTTTACTTTTTTGACTTCTTGTGGGAAATTCTTTTGTTTTCCGGTGCTCTGCTTGTGGGGTTCGTCATCGTCCTACCTTGGTGTGTCGAGCCCCTTGTGTTCGGCGTTGAGTTTGCCGGATTGCTTGAAGACCCAACAATCTCTGTGGGTATGGTTTGCAGGCTTCCCGGGAGTACTGTGGATTTGGCATATCTTGTCCAAGATTTTGTTTAAGTTAGATAGCTCGTCCCTGTTATCCTTGAGGGGCAGCTTTTTCTGATTCTGCCGAGAGCTTTTGAATCCGGCGTTGACTGCCGTGCTCTTCGGGCTGTTTCCCTTGGTCCGGCGCTGGTCCTTACTGCGTCGCGGTTTCCCATTTCCATCCCTAACTTCGGATGTACTTGGGTCGTTAGTACTGCATCTTACCAACCAGCTATCCTCTCCTGCGCAAAAGCAGGTCATGAGGCTTGTTAATGCGGCCATTGTTCTTGGCTTTTCTTGGCCGAGGTGTCTGGCGAGCCATTCGTCTCGAACGCTGTGTTTGAAAGCTGCTAAGGCTTCAGCGTCCGGACAGTCGACTATCTGGTTCTTTTTAGTTAGAAATCTGTTCCAGAATTTCCGGGCTGACTCTCCGGGTTGTTGAGTTATATGACTTAAATCGTCTGCATCCGGAGGTCGGACATAGGTCCCTTGAAAATTTGCCCAAAAAGCATCCTCGGGCTCTTCCCAACTTCCAATGGTGTTTTCGGGAAGGCTTTTAAGCCAATGCCGGGCTGGCCCTTTGAGCTTGAGGGGTAAGTATTTTGTGGCGTGGAGATCATCTCCTCTAGCCATGTGTATGTGGAGGATGTAATCCTCAATCGAGACTCCAGGGTCTGTTGTTCCGTCGTATGCCTCTATGTTTACGGGCTTGAATCCCGCTGGAAATTCATGATCCAGCACCTGATCGGTGAAACATAGGGGGTGTGCGGCACCCCTATATTTGGGTGTACCGTGATGTTCGGATACTTGATGCGTTGCATTGCTTACTAGAGCTTGCTTTCTTGGCCCGTGGATAGATTTGGCTAGGCCATCTTTTTTATGCGAATCCTTGTGCGGATCGCGTGCCGGCTTGTGTGCGGCGCCATTTGCTGCACTGTGTTGGCCATGGGGTCGTTTATCCGACCGGGTGGCTTCCTTATTTTTTGATTGTGGAGGCTCTAAGGCCTCTTCATCAAATTTCGGCAGTAATTTTCGCTTCGGATAGCTCTTTGTGCGGCGACTGTCGCCGTATTTGTCTGCGGTGT
Organism: Aegilops longissima; assembly: GCA_021605205.1. NCBI lineage: Eukaryota > Viridiplantae > Streptophyta > Magnoliopsida > Poales > Poaceae > Aegilops > Aegilops longissima. Next base: position 829,614,045 of record CM038677.1, read on the forward strand.
TGAGTACTTTGCTCCATCTAATTCTGAGTGCATCTTCCACTGTTCTGAGCTTCCGTTTCTGCTTTTTCAAGCTACGCGCAGTGGCGATGAGCCTTTTTTGGAGGTTCTTCTGCTCCAGCAATCTGTCCGGCGTGAGGTCGTCTGGACTATTATCTTCGCCGGGGACGGGTTGTTTATCCAAGTTGCCCTGTTCAAACGGTTGCTCGATGGCATATTCGTCGTCCGCCGGTTCGGCCTGCTCTATGGCTGGGTCTATACGGCTGCTGTCTCTGTCGAGGTGGGGTTTGGAGCAGCGCTTACTGCTACGTCTCGAGCTTGCGTTGGATTTCCCCGAAGAGGAGAGGATGATGCAACACAGTAGCGTAAGTATTTCCCTCAGTTTTTGAGAACCAAGGTATCAATCTAGTAGGAGACCACGCGCAAGTCCCTCGTACCTGCACAAAACGATAGCTACTTGCAACCAACGCTTAGGGGTTGTCAATCCCTTCACGGTTACTTACGAGAGTGAGATCTGATAGAGATAATATTTTTGGTGTTTTTGATATAAAGATGCAAAGTATAAAGTAAAAGCAAAGCAAGTAAATAAAGTGATGGAGATTGATATGATGAGAATAGACCCGGGGGCCATAGGTTTCACTGGTGGCTTCTCTCAAGAGCATAAGTATTCTACGGTGGGTGAACAAATTACTGTTGAGCAATTGACAGACTTGAGCATAGTTATGAGGTTATCCAGGCAATGATCATGTATATAGGCATCACGTCCGTGACAAGTAGACCAAAACGATTCTGCATCTACTAATATTACCCCACTCATCGACCGCTATCCATCATGCATCTAGAGTATTAAGTTAAAAATAGAGTAACGCTTTAAGCAAGATGACATGATGTAGAAGAATAAATTCATGCAATATGATAAATACCCCATCTTGTTATCCTCGATGGCAACAGTACAATACGTGCCTTGCAACCCCTTCTGTCACTAGGTAAGGACACCACAAGATTGAACCCAAAGCTAAGCACTTCTCCCATTGCAAGAACTACCAATCTAGTTGGCCAAACCAAACGGATAATTCGAAGAGACTTGCAAAGATAACTTAATCATACATAAAAGAATTCCGAGAAGAATCAAATATTTTCCATAGATAAGCTGGATCATAAACCCACAATTCATCGGTCTCAACAAACACACCGCAAAAAGAAGATTACATCGAATAGATCTCCACGAGATAGGGGGAGAACATTGTATTGAGATCCAAAAAGAGAGAAGAAGCCATCTAGCTACTAGCTATGGACCCGAAGGTCTGAAGTAAACTACTCACACTTCATCGGAGGGGCTATGGTGTTGATGTAGAAGCCCTCCGTGGTGGATGCCCCCTCCGGCGGAGCTCCGGAACTGGACTCAAGATGGGATCTCGTGGATACAGGAAGTTACGGCTGTGGAATTAGGTTTTTGGCTCCGTCCCTGATCTGTTGGGGGTACGTAGGTATATATAGGAGGAAGGAGTACGTCGGTGGAGCGTCAGGGGGCCCACGAGGTAGGGGGCGCGCCCAGGGGGGCGTGCCCCCCACCCTCGTGACTGCCTCTGGCACTCCTTGGAGTAGGGTCCAAGTCTCCTGGATTACGTTCGGTGAGAAAATCACGTTCCCGAAGGTTTCATTCCGTTTGGACTCCCTTTGATATTCCGTTTCTTGAAACACTGAAATAGGCAAAAAACAGCAATTCAGGCTGGGCCTCCGGTTAATAGGTTAGTCCCAAAAATAATATAAAAGTGAAAAATAAAGCCCATTATAGTCCAAAACAATAGATAAAGTAGCATGGAGCAATCAAAAATTATAGATACGTTGGAGACGTATCAGGCATCCCCAAGCTTAATTCCTGCTCGTCCTCGAGTAGGTAAATGATAAAAAGAGAATTTTTGATGCGGAGTGATATTTTGGCATAATTTCAATGTAAATCTTCTTAATCGTGGTATGAATATTCAGATCCGAAAGATTCAAGACAAAAGTTCATATTGACATAAAAATAATAATACTTCAAGCATACTAACTAAGCAATTTTGTCTTCTGAAAATAACATGGCCAAAGAAAGTTATCCCTACAAAATCATATGGTCTGGCTATGCTCCATCTTCCCCACACAAAGTATTTAAATCATGCACAACCCCGATGACAAGCCAATCAATTGTTTCATACTTTAACATTCTCAAAACTTTTTCAATCTTCACGCAATACATGAGCGTGAGCCATGGATATAGCACTATATGTGGAATAGAATGGTGGTTGTGGAGAAGACAAAAAAGAGGGAAGATAGTCTCACATCAACTAGGCATATTGACGGGCTATGGAGATGCCCATCAATAGATATCAATGTGAGTGAGTAGGGATTGCCATGCAACGGATGCACTATAGCTATAAGTATATGAAAGCTCAAAAGAAACTAAGTGGGTGTGCATCCAACTCGCTTTCTCACGAAGACCTAGGGCATTTTGAGGAAGCCCATCATTGGAATATACAAGCCAAGTTCTATAATGAAAAATTCCCACTAGTATATGAAAGTGACAAAATGAGAGACTCTCTATCATGAAGATCATGGTGCTACTTTGAAGCACAAGTGTGGTAAAAGGATAGTAACATTGTCCCTTCTCTCTTTTTCTCTCATATTTTTTTATTTGGGCCTTTTTTTATGGCCTCTTTTTTTTCGTCCGGAGTCTCATCCCGACTTGTGGGGGAATCATAGTCTCCATCATCCTTTCCTCACTTGGGACAATGCTCTAATAATGATGATCATCACACTTTTATTTTTCTTACAACTCAACAATTACAACTCGATACTTAGAACAAAATATGACTCTATATGAATGCCTCCGTGTGTCGAATATGCAATGAAACATGAGTGACATGTATGAAAGAATTATGAAAGGTGGCTTTGCCACAAATACGATGTCAACTACATGATCATGCTAGCAATATGACAATGATGGAGCGTGTCATAATAAAAGGAACGGTGGAAAGTTGCATGGCAATATATCTCGGAATGGCTATGGAAATGCCATAATAGGTAGGTATGGTGGCTGTTTTGAGGAAGGTTTATGGTGGGTGTATGATACCGGCGAAAAGTGCGCGGTATTAGAAAGGCTAGCAATGGTGGAAGGATGGGAAAAGTACGTATAATCCATGGACTCAACATTAGTCATAAAGAACTCATATACTTATTGCAAAAATCTAGAAGTTATCAAAGCAAAGTATTACGCGCATGCTCCTAGGGGGATAGATTGGTAGGAAAAGACCATCGCTCGTCCCCGACTGCCACTCATAAGGAAGACAATCAACAAATAAATCATGCTCCAAGTTCATCACATAACGGTTCACCATACGTGCATGCTACGGGAATCACAAACTTCAACACAAGTATTCTTTAAATTCACAACTACTCAACTAGAATGACTCTAATATTATCACCTTCATATCTCAAAACAATTATCAAGCATCAAACTTATCTTAGTATCAACGCACTCAAAAGAAAGTTTCACATATCTTGAATACCAAGAATATTAACATTAAGAAAATTACCATGCTATTAAAGGCTCTCAAAATAATCTAAGTGAAGCATGAGAGATCAAGTTTCTTTAAAAAAAATCCACCACCGTGCTCTAAAAGATCTAAGTGAAGCACTAGAGCAAAAATTATCACGCTCAAAAAGATATAAGTGAAGCACTATGAGCAAACTATCAAGCTCAAAAGATATAAGTGAAGCACATAGAGTATTCTATCAAATTCTAATTCATATATGGCACTCTCAAAAGGTGTGTACAGCAAGGATGATTGTGGTAAACTAGCAAGCAAAGACTCAAATAATACAAGACGCTCCAAGCAAAACACATATCATGTTGGTGAATAAAAATATAGCTCCAAGTAAATTACCGATGGAAGTAGACGAAAGAGGGGATGCCTTCCGGGGCATCCCCAAGCTTTGACTTTTCGGTGTCCTTGTATTATCTTGGGGGTGCCATGGGCATCCCCAAGCTTAGGCTCTTGCCACTACTTGTTCCATAATCCATCAAAAGAACTCACCCAAAACTTGAAAACTTCACAACACAAAACTCAATAGAAATCTCGTGAGCTCCGTTGGAGAAAGAAAACAAAAGACTACTTTAAGGTACTGTAATGAACTCATTCTTTATTTATATTGGTTTTAAACCTACTGTATTCCAACTTCTCTATGGTTCATAAACTATTTTACTAGCCATAGATTCATCAAAATAAGCAAACAACACACGCAAAACAGAATCTGTCAAAAACAGAACAGTCTGTAGTAATCTGTAACTAACGCAAACTTCTGGAACCCAAAAATTCTACAAAAATTAGAAGACCTGGACAATTTGTTTATTGATCATCAGCAATTGGAATCAGTATTTTATCACGTTCTGGTGATTTTTAACAATTCGGGCACTGAGCACAAAGATTCTGGAAATTACAGCAAGATCAAATAACTATCATCCAAGAAGATCCAATAGGTCCAACTTGGAACAAACACTAATTAAAAGATAAAACCACATCTAAACAGAAGCTAGATGGATTATTTATTCCTAACCAGAACCAAAAACAAGAAAACACAAAATAAAATTGGGTTGCCTCGCAACAAACGCTATCGTTTAACGCCCCTAGCTAGGCATAAAAACAAGGATAGATCTAGGTATTGCCATCTTTGGTGGGAAATCCATAAGTGGCTCTCATGATAGATTCATATGGTAATTTTATTTTCTTTCTAGGAAAGTGTTCTATGCCCTTTTTTAATGGAAATTGGAATCTAATATTCCCTTCCTTCATATCAATAATTGCACCAATCATTCTAAGGAAAGGTCTACCAAGAATAATAGGACATGAAGGATTGCAATCTATATCAAGAACGATAAAAATTACGGGCATATAATTCCTATTTGCAACAATAAGAACATCATTAATTCTTCCCATAGGCTTTTCAATAGTGGAATCCGCAAGACGCAAGTTTAGAGAGCAATCATCAAAATCACGGAAATCTAGCAAATCACACAAAGTTTTGGGAATAGTAGAGACACTAGCACCCAAATCACACAAAGCATGAAACTCATAATTTTTATTTTTAATTTTAATAGTAGGTTCCCACTCATCATGGAGTTTCCTAGGGATAGAAATTTTCAACTCAAGCTTTTCTTCATAAGATTGCATTAAGGCATCAACAATGTGTTCGGTAAAGGCCTTATTTTGACTATAAGCATGAGGAGAATTTAGCACAGATTGCAACAAGGAAATACAATCAATTATAGAGCAATTTTCATAATTAAATTCCTTGAGATCCAAAATAGTGGGTTTAGCAACATCTAGACTTCTATTTCTTTCAATCCCACTTTTATCAATTTCATCATCAAGATCTAAAAACTCCGAATTCTTAGAACACCTTCTAGGTAAAGGAAGATCATATTCAGTTTCATCAAGATTCATATTGCAAAACAAAGATTTGAGAGGGGACGCATCAATAACTTTTAGATCTTCATCTTGATTTTCATAGGAATTCGGTTTAGCGGCCATCTTATTGACTAAGGTAGCTTGCATATCCGAAATTCAGCGGTCATCTTTTCAAGACGAGCGATTTGGGCTCTTATACTATCAAATTCTTTGGACATATCATCGAGCTCTTTATTCGTATAACTCATAAAACTCTTTTGTTCCTTAAGCTCGTTTCTAAAGAAATTATTATGCTCAAATTGCAAAACCATAAACTTCCTGACATTGTTTTCGATCTCCTCTAGCCTAATAAGGTGAAGATCACCAGATTTAGGTAGGGCCATTACAACAAACAAGCAAAGTAACACACGAGAAAACAAAAGGCAAAGGGAAAAAGAGGAGGCGATTGGGAAAGAGAGGGCGAATAAAACGGCAAAGGTGAAGTGGGGGAGAGGAAAACGAGAGGCAAATGGCAAATAATGTAATGCGAGAGATAGGGATTGTGATGGGTACTTGGTATGTTGACTTTTGCGTAAGCCTCCCCGACAACGGCGCCAGAAATTCTTCTTGCTACGTCTCGAGCTTGCGTTGGATTTCCTCGAAGAGGAGAGGATGATGCAGCACAGTAGCGTAAGTATTTCCCTCGGTTTTTGAGAACCAAGGTATCAATACAGTAGGAGACCACGCACAAGTCCCTCGTACCTGCACAAAACGATAGCTACTTGCAACCAACGCTTAGGGGTTGTCAATCCCTTCACGGTTACTTACGAGAGTGAGATCCCATAGAGATAATATTTTTGGTATTTTTTATATAAAGATGCAAAGTAAAAAGTAAAAGCAAAGCAAGTAAATAAAGTGATGGAGATTGATATGATGAGAATAGACCCGGGGGCCATAGGTTTCACTAGTGGCTTCTCTCAAGAGCATAAGTATTCTACGGTGGGTGAACAAATTACTGTTGAGCAATTGACAGAATTGAGCATAGTTATGAGGTTATCCAGGCAATGATCATGTATATAGCATCACCTCTCTGACAAGTAGACCGAAACGATTCTGCATCTATTACTATTACTCCACTCATCGACCGCTATCCAGCATGCATCTAGAGTATTAAGTTAAAAACAGAGTAACGCTTTAAGCAAGATGACATGATGTAGAGGAATAAATTCATGCAATATGATAAATACGCCATCTTGTTATCCTCGATGGCAACAGTACAATACGTGCCTTGCAACCCCTTCTGTCACTAGGTAAGGACACCGCAAGATTGAACCCAAAGCTAAGCACTTCTCCCATTGCAAGAACTACCAATCTAGTTGGACAAACCAAACGGATAATTCGAAGAGACTTGCAAACATAACTTAATCATACATAAAAGAATTCAGAGAAGAATCAAATATTTTCCATAGATAAGCTGGATCATAAACCCACAATTCATCGGTCTCAACAAACACACCACAAAAAGAACATTACATCGAATAGATCTCCACGAGAGAGGGGGAGAACATTGTATTGAGATCCAAAAAGAGAGAAGAATCCATCTAGCTACTAGCTATGGACCAGAAGGTCTGAAGTAAACTACTCACACTTCATCGGAGGGGCTATGGTGTTGATGTAGAAGCCGTCCGTGGTGGATGCCCCCTCCGGCGGAGCTCCGGAACAGGCCCCAAGATGGGATCTCGTGGATACAGGAAGTTACGGCGGTGGAATTAGGTTTTTGGCTCCGTCCCCGATCTGTTGGGGGTACGTAGGTATATATAGGAGGAAGGAGTACGTCGGTGGAGCGTCAGGGGGCCCACGAGGCAGGGGGGCGCGCCCCACCTCGTGACCGCCTCTGGCACTCCTTGGAGTAGGGTCCAAGTCTCCTGGATCACGTTCGGTGAGAAAATCACGTTCCCGAAGGTTTCATTCCGTTTGGACTCCGTTTGATATTCCGTTTCTTCGAAACACTGAAATAGGCAAAAAACAGCAATTCTGGGCTGGGCCTCCGGTTAATATGTTAGTCCCAAAAATAATATAAAAGTGAAAAATAAAGCCCATTATAGTCCAAAACAATAGATAAAGTAGCATGGAGCAATCAAAAATTATAGATACGTTGGAGACGTATCACTTACGCCGCCGCTTTGAGTGCTTTTCGAGGGAACGATCCCTCGTTGCGTCCCTTTGTTATTCGTCGTCGTTTCTTTTAGGTGTGTCCACCATGTATACATCGTGGGATGAGGTGGTTGTCCAGTGCCCTATATGCGCTGGTTCCTGTTCGTCTCCTACATCGTCGTCCATACCGTCGATGTCTCCGGTGTCGAGGTCGAGCATGTCGGTTAAATCATCCACAGTGGCTACGAAGTGGGTGGTGGGTGGGATTTGAATTTCTTCATCGTCCGCATCCCAACCTTGCCGACCATAGTCCGGCCAGGGATCTCCTGATAAAGAGAGAGACTTTAGTGAATTCAGAATGTCGCCGATGGGCGAGTGCTGAAAGATGTCCGCGGCAGTGAACTCCATGATCGGCGCCCAATCGGATTCGATTGGCAGGGGCGCGGAAGGTTCGGAGTCTGGAGGGAGTCCGCACCTCGAGTCACTGAGCTTTGCAAAGGACAAGGCTGGTGTTCGCTCGATCGCCGAGAGATTGCAGCCCCGAGGTGGTGTCCAGCCACCCGTCCTCGATTGCTTGATCGGCCCGAGTTGAGGGTCGGAGCGGACATCAGTGCGGCATCCGTGGCCTTGCTCGGCGGCGAGCTAGATCATGCCCATCGTGATAGGCGGCGCGCTTGGCTGTGGCTCGAATCCGTCGAAGATCAAGTCTCCGCGGACGTCAGCCGTGTAGTTCAAACTTCCAAATCTGACCTGATGGCCAGGGGCATAGCTTTCGATCTGCTCCAGATGGCCAAGCGAATTGGCCCGCAGTGCAAAGCCGCCGAATACGAAGATCTGTCCGGGGAGAAAAATCTCACCCTGGACCGCGTCGTTGTTGATGATCGGAGGAGCCATCGGGCCTAAAGATGACGACACAGAGGAACTCTCAATGAAAGCACCAATGTCGGTGTCAAAACCGGCGGATCTTGGGTAGGGGGTCCCGAACTGTGCGTCTAGGCGGATGGTAACACACTACAAGAAATATGTCAACTAGTGACCTTCTGTCAGTGACCCTGGAAGAATTGGTCATAGATCTATGACCATTTCAGACCAATTGGTCAAAAGCTGTTCAGGGGGCTCCAAACCCTAAACCATTGTGACCATTTTGGTCAGAAATGTCGTAATTTCCTTACACGAAAAGGTCATAAAGCAAACAGCACTAGTCCACTGCCTTACTTCTAGTTGTTAACGACCAATATAGATGGTCATAGCCTTGTAAATTGTGGTGGGTTGCTATGACTAGGCTGTTGGAAATATGCCCCAGAGGCAATAATAAATTAGTTATTATTATATTTCCTTGTTCATGATAATCGTTTATTATCCATGCTATAATTGTATTGATAGGAAACTCAGATACATGTGTGGGTACATAGACAACACCATGTCCCTAGTAAGCCTCTAGTTAACTAGCTCGTTGATCAATAGATGGTTATAGTTTCCTGACCATGGACATTGAATGTCGTTGATAACGGGATCACATCATTAGAAGAATGACGTGATGGACAAGACCCAATCCTAAGCCTAGTACAAAGATCGTGTAGTTCATATGCTAAAGCTTTTCTAATGTCAAGTATCATTTCCTTAGACCATGAGATTGTGCAACTCCGGATATCGAGGAATGCTTTGGTGTACCAAACGCCACAACGAATCGGGTGGCTATAAAGATGCACTATGAGATATCTCCGAAAGTGTGTCATTGGGTTGGCACGAATCGAGGCTGGATTTGTCACTCCGTGTGACGGAGAGGTATCTCTAGGCCCACTCGGTAGGACATCATCATAATGTGCACAATGTGACCAAGGGGTTGATCACGGATGATGTGTTACGGAACGAGTAAAGAGCCTTGCCGTAACGAGATTGAACAAGGTATCGGTATACCGACGATCGAATCTCGGGCAAGTACAATACCGCAAGACAAAGGGAATTGTATACGGATCGATTGAGTCCTTGACATCATGGTTCATCCGATGAGATCATCGTGGAACATGTGGGAGCCAACATGGGTATCCAGATCCCGCTGTTGGTTATTGACCGAGAACGCCTCGGTCATGTTCGCATGATTCCCGAACCCGTAGGGTGTACACATTAAGGTTCGATGACGCTAGGGTTATAAAGGAAGTTTGTATGTGGTTACCTAATGTTGTTCAGAGTCCGGATGAGATCCCGGACGTCACGAGGAGTTCGGAATGGTCCGGAGGTAAAGATTTATATATGGGAAGTCCTGTTTTGGTCACCGGAAAGGTTTGGGTTTTATCGGTAACGATCGGGACCACCGGAGGGTCCCGGGGTCACCAAGTGGGGCCACTGCCCGGAGGGCTGCATGGGCCAAGTGTGGGAGGGACCAGCCCCTGTGGGCTGGTGCACCCCACAAGGGCCCAAGGCGCCTAGGGTTTTGGGGAGGGGCGCCCCACCTAGCTTGGGGGGCAAGTTTCCCCCTCTCCTCCCCTTGGCCGCACCCTAGATGGGTTTGGGGGCAGCCGCACCCCTTGGGGTGGGAACCCTAGGGGAGGCGCAGCCCCCTCCCTCTCCCCTATATATAGTTGAGGTATTTGGGGCTGCAGACACATGAGTTTGACCTCTCCCTGGCGCAGCCCTACCTCTCTCCCTTCTCCTCTCCCGCGGTGCTTGGCGAAGCTCTGCAGGATTGCCACGCTCCTCCATCACCACCACGCCGTTGTGCTGCTGATGGATGGAGTCTTCCTCAACCTCTCCCTCTCTCCTTGCTGGATCAAGGCATGTGAGACGTCACCGGGCTGTACGTGTGTTGAACGCGGAGGTGCCGTCCGTTCGGCACTAGGATCTCCGGTGATTTGGATCACGACGAGTACGACTCCTTCAACCCCGTTCTCTTGAACGCTTCCGCTTAGCGATCTACAAGGGTATGTAGATGCACTCTCCTCCCCCTCGTTGCTAGTTTCTCCATAGATAAATCTTGGTGACACGTAGGAAAATTTTGAATTTCTGCTACGTTCACCAACAGTGGCATTATGAGCTAGGTCTATTGCGTAGATTCTTTGCACGAGTAGAACACAAAGTAGTTGTGGGCGTTGATTTTGTTCAATATGCTTACCGTTACTAGTCCAATCTTGTTTCGACGGTATTGTGGGATGAAGCGGCCCGGACCGACCTTACACATACACTTACGTGAGACAAGTTCCACCGACTGACATGCACTTGGTGCATAAGGTGGCTAGCGGGTGCCAGTCTCTCCCACTTTAGTCGGAACGGATTCGATGAAAAGGGTCCTCATGAAGGGTAAATAGCAATTGGCATATCACGTTGTTGTTTTGCGTAGGTAAGAAACGTTCTTGCTAGAAACCCATAGTAGCCACGTAAAACATGGAAACAACAATTAGAGGACGTCTAACTTGTTTTTGCAGGGTATGCTATGTGATGTGATATGGCCAAGCAGAATGTGATGAATGATATGTGATGTATGAGATTGATCATGTTCTTGTAATAGGAATCACGACTTGCATGTCGATGAGTATGACAACCGACAGGAGCCATAGGAGTTGTCTTAATTTATTGTATGACCTGCGAGTCATTGAACAAACGCCATGTAATTACTTTACTTTATTGCTAACCGGTAGCCATAGTAGTAGAAGTAGTAAGTTGGCGAGACAACTTCATGGAGACACGATGATGGAGATCACGATGATGGAGATCATGATGATGGAGATCATGGTGTCATGCCGGTGACGATGATGATCATGGAGCCCCGAAGATGGAGATCAAAAGGAGCAAAATGATATTGGCCATATCATGTCACTATTTGATTGCGTGTGATGTTTATCATGTTTATGCATCTTATTTGCTTAGAACGATGGTAGTAAATAAGATGATCCCTCATTAAAATTTCAAGAAAGTGTTCCCCCTAACTGTGCACCGTTGTGAAAGTTTGTCGTTTTGAAGCACCACGTGATGATCGGGTGTGATAGATTCTTACGTTCACATACAACGGGTGTAAGCCAGATTTACACACGCGAAACACTTAGGTTAACTTGACGAGCCTAGCATGTACAGACATGGCCTCGGAACACAAGAGACCGAAAGGTCGAGCATGAGTCGTATGGAGGATACGATCAACATGAAGATGTTCACCGATGATGACTAGTCCGTCTCACGTGATGATCGGACACGGCCTAGTTGACTCGGATCATGTAATCACTTAGATGACTAGAGGGATGTCTATCTGAGTGGGAGTTCATGAGATGAACTTAATTATCCTGAACATAGTCAAAACCCCTTTGCAAATTATGTCATAGCTCGCGCTTTAGTTCTACTGTTTTAGATATGTTCCTAGAGAAAATATAGTTGAAAGTTGACAGTAGCAATTATGCGGACAGTAGAACGCTTATGTCCTTAATGCACCGCTCGGTGTGCTGAATCTCGAACATCGTCTGTGGATGTTGCGAACATCTGACATACACGTCTTGATAACTACGTGATAGTTCAATTAAACGGTTTAAAGTTGAGGCACCAAAGACGATTTCGAAACGTCGCGGAACATATGATATGTTTCGAGGGCTGAAATTGGGATTTCAAGCTCGTGCCTACGTCAAGAGGTATAAGACCTCCGACGATTTTCTTAGCCTGCAAACTAAGGGAGAAAAGCTCAATCGTTGAGCTTGTGCTCAGATTGTCTGAGTGCAACAATCACTTGAATCGAGTGGGAGTTGATCTTCCTGATGAGATAGTGATGTCTCTCCAAAGTCATTGCCACCAAGCTGCTAGAAGCTTCGTGATGAACTATAACATATCAGGGATAAATATGATGATCCTTGAGCTATTCGCAATGTTCGACACCGCGAATGTAGAAATCAAGAAGGAGCATCAATTGTTGATGGTTAGTGAAACCACTAGTTTCAACAAGGGCAAGGGCAAGAAGGGGTACTTCATGAAACGGCAAATCAGTTGCTGCTCCAGTGAAGAAACCCAGGGTTGAACCCAAACCCGAGACTAAGTGCTTCTGTAATAAGAGGAACGGACACTGAAGCAAGATTACCCTAGATACTTGGTAGATGAGAAGGCTGGCAAGGTCGATAGAAGTATATTGGATATACATATGTTAATGTGTACTTTACTAGTACTCCTAGCAGCACCAGGGTATTAGATACCGGTTCGGTTGCTAAGTGTTAGTAACTCGAAATAAAAGCTACGGAATAAACAGAGACTAGCTAAAGGTGAGCTAACGATATGTGTTGGAAGTGTTTCCAAAGGTTGATGTGATCAAGCATCGCCTGCTCCCTCTACCATCGAGATTTGTGTTAAACCTAAATAATTGTTATTTGGTGTTTGCGTTGAGCATAGACATGATTGGATTATGTCTATCGCAATACGGTTATTCATTTAAGGAGAATAATGGTTACTCTATTTATTTGAATAAAACCTTCAATGGTCTTGCACCTAAAAGAATGGTTTATTGAATCCCGATCGTAGTGATACACATTTTCATGCCAAAAGTTATAAGATAGTAATGATAGTACCACTTACTTGTGGCACTGCCATGTAAGTCATATTTGTGTAAAACGCATGAAGAAGCTCCGTGTTGATGGATCTTTGGACTCACTCATTTTTGAAAAGTTTGAGACATGCGAACCATTTCTATTGGTGTATACGCATGAAGAAACTCCATGCAGATGGATCGTTTGGACTCACTTGATTTTGAATCACTTGAGATATGCAAATCATACCACATGGGCAAGATGACTGAAAAGCCTCATTTTCAGTAAGATGGAACAAGATAGCAACTTGTTGGAAGTAACACATTTTGATGTGTGCAGTCCAATGAGTGCTGAGGCATGCAGTGAATATCATTATGTTCTTACTTTACAGATGATTCGAGTAGATGTTGAGTATATTTACTTGATGAAACACAAATCTGAATTATTGAATGGTTCAAGTAATTTCAGAGTGAAGTTAAAGATCATCGTGACAAGAGGATAAAATGTCTATGATATGATCATAGAGATGAGTATCTGAGTTACGAGCTTTGGCATAATTAAGACATTGTGGAAATTGTTTCACAATAAATACTACTGGAACACCATAGTGTGATGGTGTGTCCGAACATCATAGTTGCACCCTATTGGATATGGTGCGTACCATGATGTCTCTTATCGAATTACCACTATCGTTCATGGGTTAGGCATTAGAGACAACTGCACTCACTTTAATAGGGCACCACGTAATTCCGTTGAGATGACACCGTGAGAACTATGGTTTAGAGAAACCTAAGCTGTCGTTTCTTGAAAGTTTGGGGCTGCGACGCTTATGTGAAAAAGTTTCATCGTGATAAGCTCGAACCCAAAACAGATAAATGCATCTTCATGGGATACCAAAAATGGTTGGGTATACCTCCTAATTCAGATCCGGAAGCAGAAGTGATTGTTTCTAGAAACGGGTCCTTTCTCGAGGAAAAGTTTCTCTCAAAAGAATTGAGTGGGAGGATGGTGGAGACTTGATGAGGTTATTGAACCGTCACTTCAACAAGTGTGTAGCAGGGACAGGAAGTTGTTCCTGTGGCGCCTACACCAATTGAAGTAGAAGCTTATGATAGTGATCATGAAGTTTTGGACCAAGTCACTACCGTACCTCGTAGGGGGACAAGGATGCGTACTACTTCAAGTGGTACAGTAATCCTGTCTTGAAGGTCATGTTGCTAGACAACAATGAACCTACGAGCTATGGGGAAGCGATGGTGGGCTCATATTCCGACAAATGGTTAGAAGCCATGAAATCCGAGATAGGATCCATGTATCAGAACAAAGCATGAACTTTGGTGGACTTGCCCGATGATCGGCAAGCCATTGAGATAAATGGATCTTTAAGAAGAAGACGGACGTGGACGGTAATGTCACCATCTATTAAGCTCAACTTGTGGCGAAGAGTTTTTCACAAGTTCAAGGAGTTGACTACTATGAGATTTTATCATCCGTAGCGATGCTTAAGTCCGTCGGAATCATGTTAGCATTAGCTGCATTTATGAAATCTGGCAGATGGATGTCAAAACGAGTTTCCTTACCAGTCTTTGTAAGGAAAGGTTGTATCTGATACAATCAGAAAGTTTTTGTCAATCCTAAGGATGCTAAAAGGTATGCTGGCTCCAGCGATCCTTCTGAGGACTGGAGTAAGCATCTCGGAGTTGGAATGTGCGTTTTGATGAGATGATCAATGATTTTGGGTTTATACAAAGTTTATGAGAAACTTGTATTTCCAAATAAGTGAGTGGGAGCACTATAGAATTTCTGATGAGTATATGTTGTTGACATATTGTTGATCAGAAATGATGTAGAATTTCTGGAAAGCATATAGGGTTGTTTGAAAAGTGTTTTTTTTTCAATGGAAAACCTGGATTAGACTACTTGAACAATAAGCATCAAGATCTATAAGATAGATCAAAATGTTTAATAATACTTTCAAATGAGCACATACCTTGACATGATCTTGAAGGTTTTCAAGATGGATCAGTCAAAGAAGGATTTCTTGCCTGAGATGTAAGGTACGAAGTTAAGACTTAAAGCTCGACCACGGCAGAATAGAGAGAAAGGACAAAGGTCGTCCCCTATGCTTCAGACGTAGGCTCTATATTATGTTGTGTTGTGTACCGCACCGGAAGTGTGCCTTGCCATGAGTCAGTCAAGGGGTACAAGAATGATCCAGGAATGGATCATTGGACAGCGGTCAAAATTGTCCTTGGAGTAAATAAAGGACATGTTTCTCGATTATGGAGGTGATAAAGAGTTCGGCGTAAAGGGTTACGTCGATGCAAGCTTTAACACCTATCCGAATGACTCTGAGTAGCAAACCGGATACGTATAGTGGAGCAACCATTTGGAATAGCTCCAAGTAGAGCGTGGTAGCTGCATCTAGGAAATGACATAGATATTTGTAAAGCACACACGGATCTGCAAGGTTCAGACCCATTGACTAAGAACCTCTCTCACAAGCATAAACATGATCAAACCCAGAACTCATTGAGTGTTAATCACATAGTGATGTGAACTAGATTATTGATTCTAGTAAACTCTTGGGATGTTGGTCACATGGCGATATGACCTGTGAGTGTTAATCACCTGGCGATGTGAACTAGATTATTGATTCTAGTGCAAGTGGGAAACTGTAGGAAATATGCCCTAGAGGCAATAATAAATTAGTTATTATTATATTTCCTTGTTCATGATAATCGTTTATTATCCATGCTATAATTGTATTGATAGGAAACTCAGATACATGTGTGGGTACATAGACAACACCATGTCCCTAGTAAGCCTCTAGTTAACTAGCTCGTTGATCAATAGATGGTTACAGTTTCCTGACCATGGACATTGGATGTTGTTGATAACGGGATCACATCATTAGCATCATGACGTGATGGACAAGACCCAATCCTAAGCCTAGCACAAAGATTGTGTAGTTCATATGCTAAAGCTTTTCTAATGTCAAGTATAATTTCCTTAGACCATGAGATTGTGCAACTCCCGGATACCGTAGGAATGCTTTGGGTGTACCAAACGTCACAACGTAACTGGGTGGCTATAAAGGTGCACTACAGGTATCTCCGAAAGTGTCTGTTGGGTTGGCACGAATCGAGACTGGGATTTGTCACTCCGTGTGACGGAGAGGTATCTCTGGGCCCACTCGATAGTACATCATCATAATGTGCACAATGTGACCAAGGGGTTGATCACGGGATGATGTGTTACGGAACGAGTAAAGAGACTTGCCGGTAACAAGATTGAACAAGGTATCGGTATACCGACGATCGAATCTCGGGCAAGTACAATACCGCTAGACAAAGGGAATTGTATACGGGATCGATTGAGTCCTTGACATCATGGTTCATCCGATGAGATCATCGTGGAACATGTGGGAGCCAACATGGGTATCCAGATCCCGCTGTTGGTTATTGACCGGAGAACGTCTCGGTCATGTCTGCATGATTCCCGAACCCGTAGGGTCTACACACTTATTGTTCGATGACGCTAGGGTTATAAAGGAAGTTTGTATGTGGTTACCGAATGTTGTTCGGAGTCCCGTATGAGATTCCGGACATCACGAGGAGTTCCGGAATGGTCCGGAGGTAAAGATTTATATATGGGAAGTCCTGTTTTGGTCACCGGAAAGGGTCCCGGGGGTCCACCAAGTGGGGCCACCGGCCCCGGAGGGCTGCATGGGCCAAGTGTGGGAGGGGACCAGCCCCAGGTGGGCTGGTGCGCCCCTCACAAGGGCCCAAGGCGCCTAGGGTTTTGGGGAGGGGGCGCCCCACCTAGCTTGGGGGGCAAGTTTCACCCTCTCCCCCCCTTGGCCGCACCCTAGATGGGTTTTGGGGGCAGCCGCACCCCTTGGGGTGGGAACCCTAGGGGAGGCGCAGCCCCCTCCCTCCCCCCTATATATAGTTGAGGTATTTGGGGCTGCAGACACATGAGTTTGACCTCTCCCTGGCGCAGCCCTACCTCTCTCCCTTCTCCTCTCCCGCGGTGCTTGGCGAAGCCCTGCAGGATTGCCACGCTCCTCCATCACCACCACGTCGTTGTGCTGCTGCTGGATGGAGTCTTCCTCAACCTCTCCCTCTCTCCTTGCTGGATCAAGGCATGGGAGACGCCACCGGGCTGTACGTGTGTTGAACGCGGAGGTGCCGTCCGCTCGCACTAGGATCTCCGTGATTTGGATCACGACGAGTACGACTCCTTCAACCCCGTTCTCTTGAACGCTTCCGCTTAGCGATCTACAAGGGTATGTAGATGCACTCTCCTTCCCCTCGTTGCTAGTTTCTCCATAGATAGATCTTGGTGACACGTAGGAAAATTTTGAATTTCTGCTACGTTCCCCAACAGTGGCATCATGAGCTAGGTCTATTGCGTAGATTCTTTGCACGAGTAGAACACAAAGTAGTTGTGGGCGTTGATTTTGTTCAATAGGTTTACCGTTACTAGTCCAATCTTTTTTCGACGGTATTGTGGGATGAAGCGGCCCGGACCGACCTTACACGTACACTTACGTGAGACAGGTTCCACCGACTGACATGCACTTGGTGCATAAGGTGGCTAGCGGGTGCCAGTCTCTCCCACTTTAGTCGGAACGGATTCGATGAAAAGGGTCCTTATGAAGGGTAAATAGCAATTGGCATATCACGTTGTGGTTTTGCGTAGGTTAGAAACGTTCTTGCTAGAAACCCATCGTAGCCACGTAAAACATGCAAACAACAATTAGAGGACGTCTAACTTGTTTTTGCAGGGTATGCTATGTGATGTGATATGGCCAAGAAGAATATGATGAATGATATGTGATGTATGAGATTGATCATGTTCTTGTAATAGGAATAACGACTTGCATGTCGATGAGTATGACAACCGGCAGGAGCCATAGGAGTTGTCTTAATTTATTGTATGACCTGCGAGTCATTGAACAAACGCCATGTAATTACTTTACTTTATTGCTAACCGGTAGCCATAGTAGTAGAAGTAATAAGTTGGCGAGACAACTTCATGGAGACACGATGATGGAGATCAGGATGATGGAGATCATGATGATGGAGATCATGGTGTCATGCCGGTGACGATGATGATCATGGAGCCCCGAAGATGGAGATCAAAAGGAGCAAAATGAATCGGCGGAAATTTGTCTTTTTCACGAGAGGTGGATCAAAACTTTTTACACTCAACCATTTTGTCAATTATGCATTAAATATGTCCTAGTATTTTATAAAAATGATTTGGTCCAATTTTGCAACAATATTTTTGGAGGTCCTTCACAAAAAAACCTCCTTTTGGGCACTCAAAAAATGGAAAATGGTTTTTTCGTCCAAAGAAAATGTAAAATTCCTTAGGCAACATTGTCTGCCATTCCAATATGCACCCTTGTGCACAATATGAGATCATTTGAACAAACTATGCCATGAATGTGGCTATAAGATTGATCATTTGGCTTGAAAGCCATTGATCTCCACACGTGATAGCTCGTTTCTGAGAACACTTTTTTAAAATAATTTCCGTATTACAAGTTTATTATTTTTCCTGGAAACTTGGTCATATATAATGACACAATGCGAAGGTTTTCCAATTTTTTGATTTTTTTTGAATTTTTTATGCACATTTCAAAATGCGGTCAAAACGGCGGGAATGACCGTTCCTAGCTAGTGGCTGAATCTTGTAATTTTTTTGGTGTTTCTCTGATTAAATAGATACTTATGTACCTAGAAATGATTTTTTGAAAAAATAAAGAGCAAACTATGAGGTAGCTGCAGTTCAAATTTGACCCGCTTCCAACTGAATCGGCGGAAATTTGTCTTTTCATCAGAGGTGGATCAAAACTTTTTACACCCAACCATTTGGTCAATTGTGCATTAAATATGGCCTAGTATTTTAGAAAAATAATTTGGTCCAATTTTGCAATAATTATTTGGTAGGTTCTTAAAAAAAAACCTCATTTCGGGCACTCGAAAAATGGAAAATGGCTCTGTTGTGCAATGAAAGTGAAAACTCCCCAAATCAACATTGTTTGCCATTCCAATATGCACCCTTTTGCACAATATGAGATCATTTGAACAAACTATGCCATGAATGTGGCCATAAGATTGATCATTTGGCTTGAAAGCCATGAATCTTCACGCATGATAGCTCATTTCTGAGAACACTTTTTAAAATAATTGCCGACATAAGTTTATTATTTTTCCTGGAAACTTGGTCATATATAATGACACAATGCGAAGGTTTTCCAATTTTTAATTTTTTTGAATTTTTATGCCCATTTCAAAATGCGGTCAAAACGGCTGGAATGACCGTTCCTAGCTAGTGGCTGAATCTTGTAATTTTTTTTGGCGTTTCTCTGATTAAATAGATACTTAGGTACCTAGAAATGATTTTTGGAAAAAATAAAGAGCAAACTATGAGGTAGCTGCAGTTCAAATTTGACCCGCTTCCAACTGAAACGGCGGAAATTTGTCTTTTTCACCAGAGGTGGATCAAAATTTTTGACACTCAACCATTTGGTCAATTATGCATTAAATATGACCTAGTATTTTAGAAAATTGATTTGGTCCAATTTTACAACAAATATTTAGTAGGTTCTTTACAAAAAAAACCATTTTTGCCACAAGAAAATGATTAAAAATATCTAGAAAGATAAAAAATGCATGCAAATAGATGGTCATCCATAAAAATGGGGTCTAACTTGAGTGAAAATTTTAGTTCTGCCGTTTTGCAAAATATTTTGATAGTTGCTTCACAAAATTCCCCTATTTTTAGTACTTAGAAACTATTTTAAATCACTGATTTTCCGAACCAATCAGGGCTCTTCCCACGGATCGATGACATGGCGTCCATCCATCCATCCATCCATCTCTCCATCCCACATCCATCCATCCATCCATCTACAAAAAAAAAGAAACAAAAAATAAAAAGAGATACCCCACGCACCCCCAACCCAAGATCAAACCCCTCCCCCCATCGCACCCCTCCTCCCTCCTCCCAGTCTCCTCGCTGTCGCCGCCACCTCCTCCTCTCCGTCCCCGGCCCCTCCCGATCCACCTCCTCCTACCCACCGCCGACCTCGTCCTCCTCCTTACCCACCGACGCCGACCTCGTCCGTCCCTCCCCTACCCTAGCGCCGCGCCCTCCCCGCCAGCCCCATAGCTTGCCGCCGGGCCTCCCTCTCCCCCCCTCGCGGCTCCATAGCAGCCAGATCTGCCACTCTCCGATCCCTCCGTCCTCGTGGTCGACTGGATCCGCCCCTCCCGCTATACGAAGCTCGCCGCGACCCCTAGCCCATGGCCAGGGTTTCGGCTTCGGCGCTGCGTCCATCGACGACGCGTCTCAGGCGGCTCCTCTCCGTCGCTCGCCGTGCCCCCTGGTGCCCTTTGCGCCTCGTGGATGGCGCCCCCATAGCTTGGTGCGCTCGCGCGCGTTGGCTGGACAACGGCGACACCGAACTCCTCCGCCGCCCTCTGCACCAAGTACGACGACGACGGCCTCCCCGATTGCGACTGCCTCCTCTTCGGTACCACGTCTCTCTGCCCTCTGCTCTCTCCTCTCTGTTGTGGCCGAAACACAGGCTACCTCCTCTTTTAGTGTGGAACTAGGGGAAGCAGAGAAAGGAAGATTCGATTACTATTCAGTTTATTTGCCCAAATTTGATTGCATCAGCCATGTGTGCCATGAAATTAACTCGATCTGAAGATAGTATTAGTAGGCATACTCTGTAGCTCCTAGTGTAGCTAGCTGGACAAAAAAAGTACAATGATCTGCTCCTTGGGATATTAATTCTTATGATATATCTTGTAATTTACTTTATTGTAAAAGTTAAACCCACTACACTTGTTGAGCAGAAATTGTTTTAGTTTGTCATACATAATTGCCTATGCTTGTTGGTAGCTCTTAAGTGTATAATTCATCATGAAAGCATAGGAATGTGATGGACATCATCAGATTACATTTATGTTCTGAACTTAAATATTCTGTATCTGTAATAATAAGCTTCACCTTTAGTCTGGTCGTTCTTAGACATATTATTGTTTGAGTTAACTTCACCAAACAATACTTAAAATTTCAGGATAAATGATGCCGACCTCCTTGCAGAGTTGTGCCAGATTCCAAATGATGACCTACTCGTGCAGTTGTGATAGGTAGCGATGACCTCCTCATACTCACCGGTAACAAGTCTGGTTTCACATTTGCTGGGAACTGTGCTTTTGGTGTATGATATGGCTGGGAGAAAACACACAGTCTCCTGAATGGTTTGATAATGTCAATTTGTTCTGTAAGATCTGAGTTTATTGTACTATAAATGGTGATAATATTGCGTCTAGTATGTTCACGACCTTTTACATTGTATGGATAATTGGATACACTGAGCTACCGTCTTCCCCTATATACCCCGCAGTCAAACTCATATGATAGAGTAGATATTTTCTACCTGTAGCATCATGGAGGCACTAACTACCTGATCTAGTCGTAGAACAACATCATGTTTGAATATGCCAAATGTTTGCGCCTAATGATGTTCTGTAGTAGGGCGGCTGTTTTTTACTTTCTTTCTAGGTTTGTGTGCAATGTTGGATTAATGATTGAAGTGCATTAGCGGTTTATCTTCTTCTTCACAAGTCTGTTTGCAATGGATGTACATAACTATCAATTTTACCTCTTGCATATTTAACATACATGACAATAGCAGTAGGTATTGAAATAAATGCGAAGGTAGAAGCTATCGTTGCTGCCTTGTGGGTCGTAATTCTTTCTCTCCAGACGCGTATACTGCCTGATGTATCGCTCATGCTCATATTCTGTATCGTAGTAGAGTCTCTCTTCTGCCTATGGTAACATCACAGAATACTGCCAGAACTCATACTCTGCCTATGGTAACCCGTAGTTTGCTCTACTGGTGATATTAGGATGATGGAAACATCACTACTGAATGTAGTTCCTGTTTCTTCAACTAATCGTCATGTACTAGAGTTTCTCTTCTTGGTACTGTTTGGTTTTTGACGTCACTAGCTTGTACTGAAATGTGCAGACTTTACCCCTTGCTAGATCCTTCGGTGGAGGTGACCCATGTGATGGTGATTCGCTCCATCTGCTGACCCTTGTACGCCCGACGAGTTTATCCTGTGTATTTTGTCTTGCTAGACGAGTTATCCAGCAATACTAGTGCATAGTAGAAAATTATCATAGATCCTGGCTGTAACCTGCTTTTGTGCTTGTGACTTTGGCCCACATGATTTTGTGGGGATTTGGTACCAGACTAGAGGTAGAGGCTTGACAATTTCTTGCTGTTTCAGTCAAGTGCTTGATAGATAGCTGTCTCATATGCATTTTCCATTCCTAATGGTGCCTTTTAATTTCCTTGCCAGGCCAAATAAAAGATGTTGTTCTCGGTGGAGTTGCACTTGAGGATGAGCACAGAGAGAAATTTAATCAAATCCAAAAGGTAGGTCCTTTGTTCTTATCAGATGTTGGCAGATTCTATTTGTTGTGCATATGCCAAGTGTGTCTACCTGATTGTAAACATAATTGCAATACTGTATATATGTTGACAGTCTAGTAAAAACGAACTTGTTGTGCCTGGGTTTGTGGATCTTAAAAAAAAAGCATCCATGCTTTCCTTACTCATACAAAACGCCCAGTTGTTGTTCTTGTTAATACAAGCGTGCATACAATCGGCACCTTCACCAAACAGAAAAGGCTCTAGCCACATATTCCTCTTTACTGAAAACTCATTGTTCTTTTCTAAACTATTGCAAAAATTGAGCAGTGGTACTGATTATATAAATTTTTTATTGTCTTGGTACTAAACATCACTCATGTTTGCCACTGATTGGTTTCTGCTTAACCCATGTGTAGAGGGAGTACTAAACAGCAGGATTTCAATCACCTTGTATATACTAGCAGCTTGCTTACACAGTTGTCACTTTTGCTTGTGGTAGCCATTATGTGGCTGAATCATGTTTGTATCTACTAATCATCAGTTAATAGTATTTGGCTTCTTTGTGATGGTCTGGGACTATTTTACGGTGATGAGGATATGCTTTCTGATTTATAGTTACTAATCTGTGGTCTGGTGTCATATTATGGTCTAATATTTTTTGTTTTGACTCTATTTTTGGTGTGAGGAAAGCTATGAGTAGACGTCAACGATGCCTACTTGTTTGGCTGCTACAGTGATGCATGCGCCGGTCAAGCAAGCACACATGCATATACGTTCCTACTATATTCCTGCTATATACGTACATGTGTAAATGTATTTCTGAGAGATGTGTTATGTAAACCAGGGAGATGTGTTATGTGATGTGATATGATGGATGATTTGAATTCGACATGGAGTTTTTCTGATTTGAATATGAAACAACTTTGTCCAAACATTTCTTTCAAAATCTGAGATCTAATATTGGACAAATAATTGGGCTGGAAAAGGCAACAACCGAACAAGCATTGGACTGTTTAAAAAGCGAAACAAAAAAACCTTAGAAAATAAAAAAAGAAATATACTGCAAAAAGGCCGAGGCCCTCTAGTATGGAAAAACCTAACAAAAAGGCCGAATTGTAGGGTATGGCCCATGCTGAAATTAATAGGAAAAAAATACATTAAAAAGGCCGAATTGTTGGGCTAGGCCCATGTAGAAAATCGAATTGGACCGGGCTAAATCTTATGCCACATCAGCTTGCCACGCTAGATGCCTACGTGGCCTGGGGAGGTTGCTAGTGACCAAAACACCACAGTGGACATATTTTGGTCATAAACGTCTTCGACCATTCCAGAAGAAAGGTCGCTGTAGTCAGTTAACGACCCTCAGCTTTTGACCTTCTGTTTTTGGTCAAAAAAAGGTCGCAAATGAAAAACAATGACCTTTCAGTGACCAATAGTCAAGGTCACAAGTTGACATATTTCTTGTAGTGACAGGAGACAAGGGACACGATGTTTTTACCCAGGTTCGGGCCCTCTCAATGGAGGTAAAACCCTACTCCTGCTTGATTAATATTGATGATATGGGTAGTACAAGAGTAGATCTACCACGAGATCAGAGAGGCTAAACACTAGAAGCTAGCCTATGGTATGATTGTTGTTCGTCCTACGGACTAAAACCCTCCGGTTTATATAGACACCGGAGAGGGCTAGGGTTACACAGAGTCGGTTACAATGGGAGGAGATCTACATATCCGTATCGCCAAGCTTGCCTTCCACGCCAAGGAAAGTCCCATCCGGACACGGGACGAAGTCTTCAATCTTGTATCTTCATAGTCCAGGAGTCCGGCCAAAGGCTATAGGCCGGCCATCCGGACACCCCCTAATCCAGGACTCCCTCAATGATAAAAAAACCCATCTTGTTATCCTCGATGGCAAAAATTACGTGCCTTGCTGCCCCTACTATCACTGGGAAAAGACACCGCAAGATTGAACCCAAAGCTAAGCACTTCTCCCATTGAAAAAAAACCCCAATCTAGTAGGCCAAACCAAACTGATAATTCGAAGAGAATTGCAAAGATAACCAATCATACATAAAAGAATTCAGAGAAGATTCCAATATTGTTCATAGATAATCTTGATCATAAACCCACAATTCATCGGTCTCAACAAACACACCGCAAAAAGAAGATTACATCAAATAGATCTCCACGAGAGAGGGGGAGAACATTGTATTGAGATCCAAAAAGAGAGAAGAAGCCATCTATCTACTAACTATGGACCCGAAGGTCTGATGTAAACTACTCACACTTCATCGGAGGGGCTATGATGATGTATAAGCCCTACGTGGTGTATTCCCCTTATGGCGGAGCTCCGGAACAGGCCCCAAGATGGGATCTCGTGGATACAGAAAGTTGCGGCGGTGGAATTAGGTATTTGGCTCCGTATCTGATCGTTTGGGGGTACGTAGGTATGTATATGAGGAAGAAGTACGTCGGTGGAGCTTCATGGGGCCCACGAGGGTGGGGGCGCGCCCTTGGGGGGTGGGTGCGCCCCCCTACCTCGTGCCCACCTCGTGGCTTTCTTGACGTGGGTCCAAGTCTCCTGGATCATATTCGGTGAGAAAATCACGTTCCCGAAGGTTTCATTCCGTTTGGACTCGTTTGATATTCCGTTTCTTCAAACACTGAAATAGGCAAAAACAGCAATTCAGGCTGGGCCTCCGGTTAATAGGTTAGTCCCAAAAATAATATAAAAGTGGAAAATAAAGCCCAATATGGTCCAAAACAGTAGATAATATAGCATGGAGCAATCAAAAATTATAGATACGTTGGAGACGTATCAACGGGCTCTGGAAATAATGGTCCTGTTCATGCGCTCAGCAATACCGTTTTGTTGAGGGATATAAGGAACGGTGTAGTGTCTGACAATGCCTTCAGACTTGCAATAATTCTTAAACTGCTTAGAAAAGAATTCCATACCATTATCAGTGCAGAGTATCTTTACCTTCTTTTCAGTTTGTCTTTCAATCATAATCTTCCACTCCTTAAATGCTGAGAATGCTTCATATTTATGCTTCAAGAAATAAGGCCATACTTTTCTCGAATAATCATCAATAATAGTCAGCATGTAACTAGCACCTCCTAGTGACTTTCTGCGAGATTGTCCCCATAAATCAGAATGCACATAATCAAGAATACCTTCGGTTGTATGAGTCGAAGTGTTGAACTTCACCCTCTTGTGTTTGCCGAAGATACAATGCTCACAAAATTTCAATTTACCAGGTTCATATCCATCAAGAAGACCTCTCTTATTTAACTCTGCTAAACCAAGTTCACTCATATGTCCAAGACGCATATGCAAAAGGTTAGCAGCATCACAATCAGAATTCTTTGAAACAACTGGAATAGCGTTACCTGAAATGGTAGAACCTCGAAGGTAATAAAGAGCATTGGTCGAACTTAAGTCACCTTTCATCACAATAAGGGAAACTTTGGTGACTTTCAAAACACTATCTCCACCTGAATACTTGTATCCCTTTGCATCAAGGGAACTCATAGAAATAAGATTTCTCTTCATCTTCGGAATATACCGGACATCTGTCAAAGTTCTGATTATGCCATCAAACATCTTAATTCGAATGGAACCTATGCCTTCAATCTTGCATGGTGAATTATCAAAACCCAAAACGGAACCAGCAGCTGTAGTGGAATCAAAAGTATTAAACCAATCTCTATGTGGACACATATGAAAATTGCATGCGGTGTCAAGTACCCACTCATCATTGGTCTCAGCACATCCAGCAATAACGACAAGAGCATCATCGGAACTATCATCACGAGCAACGTTAGCAGAATTTTCACCTTGTTTGTTACCTTTTCTCTTTTCCTTGTTCTGCAACTTGAAACACTCTGAGATGTCATGCCCGTCTCTCTTGCAATATCTACAATATTTCTTGTCTCTGGATTGCGACGGGCCCCTATAGCCGTTCTTACTTTTGTCTCTGTTTCCATTATGTGAGTTTTTCTCCTTTGTCCTGCCACGAACAGATAATCCCTCGGCTTGGGATGAACTTCAACCATCATGAGGCACCGTTAATTTTATCTTCTCCTTAGAGTTCAAAGCTTCATAAACTTCATTAAGCGTGAGAGTATCACGACTATATAATATGGTGTCTCTAAAATTGATATAGGAACTTGGCAATGAACAAAGTAGCATTAAAGCAGTATCTTCCTCTTCATACTTAACCTCCATTGCAGCTAGATCGGATATGATCTCTTTAAATTCTGAAATGTGATTCAAAACATTACCTCCCTCGGGTAACCTGTGCAGGAATAATTTTTGCTTCAGATGCATCTTTCTTGTGAGATCTTTAGTCATGCAAATCCCTTCCAGCTTTAACCATAGAGCGGCGGCAGTTTTCTTGCTCAAAACTTCCTGCAAAATATTATTATGCAAATGGAGTTGAATTTGTGACAAAGCCTTACAATCAATTCTTTTCTCCTCATCAGTCCAGTCCTAAATTCTGTTCTTCCCAAAACTATCCAGTGCTTCATCATAGTCGGATTGTGCCAACAACGCCCGCATCTTAACTTGCCATAGGGTAAACCTTGTGTCATGGTCCAGTAGTGAAAAATCATACTTCATGGATGCCATAAGTAGATAAATCTGTGCACAAAATAGTACAAGTCGGAAGAAAAAAATTCTTGACAGAATTTAAATTACGTGGAGCAAAGAACTAGGAACACTAGCACCTGGTAGTAGTTGGCTGGACGTAGCAACAGACAGAGAACAAAAAATCTGAACAAGCAGATAACCTTTGACCTCCACGTGAGAAGTACTAGTAGTAGTACTAATGATCAGGTTGAACCAAAGTAGCAGCAGCAAGCAGCCTCGGGACTTGAAGCCTGTCCAGCACCAGCGGAACTCAGCGGATCACGTGTATACTGCTCCCTAGGTTCAGACGCCGAGTTGCAGCAGAAAACGGATTCCGTCCGGACTCGGTGAACTCCTGTAGGTCTTAGCGATGCGCGGGTGCAGCGGCTGTCGATCGGCTCGAATTCCTGCCGGCCTCGGCAGATCGCGGTGGCGGCAGCGCACGAACCCGCAACCCTAAACCTCTTGTACTCCCTTCGTCTAGGTGTGTAAGTCATCTTACGTTGCGCACCCTGATCAAGGTGGAGGGGAAAACGAAAGAACTTAATGTGTTTTTGCTAATTAATAACAATGCATGCAACAAACTAATCAATATATGTCGTGTTTGGTAGTCTCAAATCATTTAAAGCATGCATGACCCACATCTCTTATTAGTTGATATGTCATAAAACAAGAAACGAGATGAGAGTTAATGTACCGCGCCTAAGTGTTTTGGTATTATTTAATTTTCGTAAGATGACTTACACACCTAGACGGAGGGAGTATAAACTTGGCTTTGTATATCACTTATTAGATAATAACAAAAAATAAACGAGACAGAGAAACACGGATTTTTACGTGAAAACCCTTGTAAGAGAAAACCACGGACGCACGAAGGCGCAATCACTATGATGGAGGAGTATTATAAGCACGAGACGACAGACCGTCTGAGGTGCGACTACATGAAGTATATAAGAGGACAATACATGAGAGTCCTTGGAGGACAAGTAAACGAGTTGTACTCGTATGCGTCGGTACCAACGCAAAGGCTCACACCGTATGTACTACGTCTAGTCCAACACGGTACTAGAATTTGGATCACAATTTAACAAGGATTATGGTCATTTGAGCATGTTTATAACAGGTGGGGCTCACTCGTCAGGAGCTGACATCGCCAAAAATGCCACATAGGCGTGTTGACTGGTCCACTCTTTCTTCTCTCTCTCCCTCAATTTTTTTTTGCGACAGCGTTGCAATCTTTGGGCCGGTCGGAGGAGATGCTACACGAAGCTGCGCATTTGGCGGTGGGACCACTAGCAGCTAGATGAACACCACCCCGGCCACGAAGAAGGGGTGCCGGTTGTTGAAGTTGTCGATGGTCGGCACGATGGACTCGAGGCTCACCTTGCTCCCATCGCCGCCATTGGCCTTGGCCGCGAGGGCCGAAAGCGGCCAGACCGCGGGGAGGAGGAGCAGGAGCTCGCCCCGCTAGGATGCCGCCGCATTCCGTGCCAAGATTGGCGCGCCCGGGGATGGGCTTATGGAGGACATGGAACTCGGCATCCGCGTCGCAGCGGGTCTCCGCGTTGATCTGCGTCCACACCCAAGACTCCGGCGGCGGGTAGGCCTGCACCACCTACGCCAAGAGAGCGGACGTGGGAGGCGGCGCGTATTGGCGATGGCGACCAGTGGTGTAGAGTGAGGCGGATGGGACGGCGGTGGCGGGACGCGGTGCGCTTGGGGAAGTAGTGCCGCATGATGAGGAGGAAGCACAATGTGATGGACGGCGGCCGGAATGTGGCGACCGTGTGTTGCCTCCCGCCGCCGTCCATGACAGTTGCGACAGAGAGGAGGTGGCACCGGAGGAACGCTGAGGCGCGTGTACACAACTTGTTCGACGTAATGCTCAATAGAGAGGAGAGCACGCCAATGTGGCTTTTTTGCCATGTCAGCTCCTGACGAGTGAGCCCCACCTGATGCAAAAATATTACGCTGGACATGGTGTTTTTTGCCAAAAATATGTATAGCGGTGTTTTCTGCTAATCTAGCCTTCAATGTGGTGTTTTTTTGCAATTTACTCAAGTTCGGATAAAAAATAGCATAAATCATCCATACATAGCATGCAAATAAGTCTACGACAACGATGATGTCGTCCCACACATATTGTCCCTTGAGCTTCATCCAACAGTGTGTGTGCGTAAATGATCGTCCCTCTATCATGTGATACATCACGGCAGCACATACGGGCTGCAGAATGTATAGAACAATATTGAGTGAATGAATAATCTAATCAACAATTTGAACAAGAAGAAGCAAAACATACGATCTCCTTACTGCCGCGCGCAATGGCCACCTTGCCTCCAGCATATAAAGCGTGTGATGAAACTTGGCGACGGTTGTCTAAATGGCGTACCAGTGACCATTGATAGGATAACGACTTCACATTGCGATTATGGATGATGTGTATGCCGTTGGGCGCAATGTGCTTTTGCGCGTGAAACAAATAATCCACTCTTTGCCAGAGCCTCCCCGTTATGCTCCTGCCTATGAAATCTGCGGATACGGCCAACCGCGCACTGCATAACAACTCATCTTGCATGGTCGAGTACCCAGCCATCCTTTGGACTCTAAAAAAGTGACATGGCGCTAAAAAATAAGCTCAATGACGTTTGACCGAACACATGGTCGCTGTGGCGTCCGCCATGGATGTCGATGACAGAGGGGGCAGAGTGTACTAGTTGTGGTTGGGTCCTGGTGGAAGGCCCCATCGTAAAGGGCAAGCAGGCGCGTCAGTGCTGGTTGCGAAAGTCCGGTAATGCATATGCGACGAACGGAGTGCTACATCCGCAGCGGCGGAGTAGGAGGTTGCAGATGCAAAGCAAGGGGGAGAAGAGACGGATTGGAAGAAAGTGAGACCAGGAGGGGGGATTTTTGTGGGCCGGGGTGTCAGAGAACTACTTGACTGATGTCTGGACTCCCGCAAAGGCCCCCTCCCAACTCCCAACTTTGCTTCCATTTTGCGGGAAATTTTGCGTCCGGATCACTCTTCGGACAGATACAGGCCCGCGTTGGATGGCAAAACACGCTTGTACGTATTCTGGCGGTTTGACGGTGGGTGTTGGAGATGCCCTAATTAGGGTTTTTGTGTTGGAACCAGCCAACCAGGGTTTAAGATCTAGAGTTCGTACTAATGCTTGTATTTTTCTGGATTTATTTAAGTCTTTTCGGTCATGTCCATTTAGTGGTGCGTGCCGGCTTATTCTTTGAAAGGTGCTCACAGGGATATGGTGTGCATGTATGCGTCATAGGGATAAACGTATGCGTATGTATGAGTGCCTGCGTATGTATGAGTGTCTGCGTCTGTACTGTATTAAAAAAACTGATAAGTGTCACTTATGTGGCACGGACACACGACAACTCCGAAAGTTTTTTATTACAAGTATAGTGCTACAAGGATGTCAGCTTTCTTGTTGGATGGCAAGTTGCCAAGTACAAAAAAGCTCCCCCTCGGTCTCCTCCCGCTGCGCAATCCATTACCTGCTGTCCTGATGCAGGCTGCAGGTTGCTTACCTTCTCCCCTCGATCGAGCCACCGACCACTCTGCTCGCCTCTCCCTCGCTAGCTCGCCTCTCGCCCCGGTTCCATCGCCGCTTACCTTCTCCCCTCGATCGAGCCACCGACCACTGCACGCCTCTCTCCCTCGCTCGCTCGCCTCTCGCCCCTGTTCCGTCGCCTCTTGTTCTCGGCGCGATGGGCGCTTCCATGCCCAAGCTCTGGCCTCCAGCGCTCGTCGGCGCCTTGCTCATGGGTGCGGGCGGGCAGGCGCAGGTGCAGTACTGCAACTCGGCCTGCCCGGACTGTAGCCCGCGCGTGCAGGCTCAGTGCCCCGCCATCCCTACGTGCCCGGCGTTGGCGCCAACGGAGGAGCTTAGTTGGGGCCGAGGGGGGGGGGCATGGCCCCCCAGCCTCACTGCAAAACCTGAAGAAAATTTTGGGGGCTGTTTATATTAGATTTTTTTAAGCTTTTGGCCCCCCCAAACAACCATATTTGCTCCCCCTGAACATCCTATCTAGCTCCGCCACTGGTCGACGCCGTGCACCATGATCACCAACTCCAACTCCAACTCCCACTCCAACAGCGACGGCGGCCAGTCTGGAGGGATCGGCGTCAGCCTTGACTTAGTCAAGGGAGCAGGCTCCAACAACACGGACGGCACGACGATCGGTGGTGGTGGTGGCACGAGGCAGACATGTTGCTCCTGCTCCTGCGATGCACCGGTGTGCCCAATGTCACCAGCACCGCAGGGCCCTGCAACGCGAATGGGACAACCACTCTGACGAGCTCAGCATCCACGGGCGGCCATCACAAGGGGCTCTCCAGCGGCCAGATCGGCGGCATCGTTGGAGGCGTCCTAGGTGCCATCGCCATCTTCATCATGGTCTGGAAGTATTCATGTCTTAATATATGAATGTCAAATGATAGACTATTGCTTTGAATTACCCGTGTCTTAATATTCATGCCATGATTAGATTGTATGAACAAGATTATGCTAGGTAGCATTCCTCATCAAAAATTATCTTTTTTAATGTTTACCTACTCGAGGATGAGCAGGAACTAAGCTTCGGGATGCTGATACGTCTCCGCCGTATCTATGATTTTTTATTGTTTCATGCCAATATCTACAACTTTCATATACTTTTGGCAACTTTTTATATTATTTTTGGGACTAACATATTGATGCAGTGCCCAGTGCCAGTTCCTGTTTGTTGTATGTTTTTTTGTTTTGCAGAATATCTATATCAAACGGAGTCCAAACGCTATAAAAACTTACGGAGATTTTTTTGGAATATATGTGATTTTTGGGAAAATGGAATGAACGCAACACGATGCCCGAGGTGCCCACAAGCCCTAGGGGCATGCCCCTACCCTGGGCACACTTGGGAGGCTTGTGGCCACCCCGTTAGGCGGTTGGTGCCCTTCTACGGCCGCAAGAAAGATAATATCCGGATAAAAATCATGTTAAAATTTCAGCCCAATCGGAGTTACGGATCTCCGGGATTTTAAGAAATGGTGCAAGGCCACAATCAGGGAACGCAGAAACAGAAGGAAACAGAGAGAGAGAGAGAGAGAGAGAGAGAGAGAGAGAGAGAGAGAGAGAGAGAGAGAGAGATCCAATCTCGGAGGGGCTCCCGCCCCTCCGCCACCATGGAGGCCATGGAACAGAGGGAAAACCCTTCTCCCATCTATGAGGGAGGCCAAGGAAGAAGAAGAAGGAGGGGGGCTCTCTCCACCTCTCTCCCAGTGGCACCAGAACGCCGCCGGAGCCATCATCATGACGGCGATCTGCACCAACAACTTCACCTCCGTCATCACCAACTCTCGCCCCCTCTATGCAGCGGTGTAACACCCCTTCCCCCCAATGTAATCTCTACTTAAACATGATGCTCGGCGCTATATATTATTTCCCAATGATGTATAGCTATCATATGATGTTTGAGTAGATCCGTTTTATCCTATGGGTTGATTGATGATCATGATTGGTTTAATTTGTATGTTTTATTATTGGTGTTGTCCTATGATGCTCTCCGTGTCCCGCAAGCGTGAGGGATCCTCACTGTAGGGTTTGCAATATGCTCATGATTCGCTTATGGTGGGTAGTGTCAGTGATAGAAGCACAGACCCGAGTAAGTAGGTTGTTTGCGTATGGGAGTAAAGAGGACTTGATACCTTATAATGCTATGGTTGAGTTTTACCTTAATGATCTTTAGTAGTTGCGAATCCTTGCTAGAGTTTCAATCATAAGTGCATATGATCCAAATAGAGAAAGTATGCTATCTTATGCATCTCCCTCATATAAAATTGCAATAATGATCACCGATCTAGTTATCGATTGCCTAGGGACAAATAACTTTCTTGTGACAAAAAACTCTCTACTAAAACTAACTTAGTTGTTTCTTTATCTAAACAGCCCCTAGCTTTTATTTACGCGTTCTTTATTATCTTGCAAATGTATCTTATCACACCTACAAAGTACTTCTAGTTTCATACTTGTTGTAGGTAAAGCGAACGTTAAGCGTGCGTACAGTTGTATCGGTGGTCGATAGAACTTGAAGGGAATACAAATCCTACCTTGAGCTCCTCGTTGGGTTTGACACTCTTATTTATCAAGAACGGCTACAACTAATCCCCTATATTTATGGGTTATCACCATGCAACGCCAACGGGGCAGCCACTCCAGCGAGCTCGGCATCCAGGGGCGCCGGCCAGCGAAAGGGGCTCCCCAACGGCCAAATCGGCGGCATCGTTGGAGGCGTCCTAGGTGCCATCGCCATCTTTGTCATGCTCTGGAAGTGTGCCAACTTCTTCGCCAGGTTCGCTCCGCGACACCGGCACGTTCTTCGGGGCGATGTAAACAACTATTTTATACTTATATTAAATTAATAAGTGTACTATATACAATGGTAATTAATATAATTTTTCTATTACTTATTAAGATAACAATGTTTCCAAATAATAGTAATATTATTCACTGTTATAAAATTGTAATGAATATCATTGAAAATTTTGATTCTGCAAAATTTAAATTTGATGATTTAGCAATTTTTTTATTGTTAAAAACATTTCCAATTTATTTTCTAATATTGCATAAACTATATGGTGTATACACATATATTTGTATATTTATGCATGTGTATATATATATATATATATATATATATATATATATATATATATATATATACACACATATATATATGTATAGATATATATATATATATATTATTGAATATAATGGTATAGATTCCAAAATAATATACATTAAAAAATTAATAGCAGTTTCTAGTGTATATTAGCCGACCATAGTCATAGAAACTTCTAGGGTATAGAAAATGTGACTCATGAGTTGGGTTTAGTAATGGAATCATCAGAGAACCAAAAATGTTGATGTTTCTCATTTTGCGTATGATTCGATTATCTGACATGCTCGTCCATATTGACCTAGTTTGATTTGGTGCAAATGAGATGTCCTACCCATTTCTCAAATTAAAAATTGTGAATTGGTTTAAAACTGAAATCTAGTTAACATAATTTTCGTTATGATACTAAGACATCCATCGTGAAGAAAGACTAGTGTATTCGAAATCAACTTCGCTAGTCAATTTGGTTTGCCTCTGCGTGATATAGCCTATTAGTATGTGGTGTGAACTTACGCTCCTGCAAATCAAGTCTTTATTTTCAGCATTTAATAAACATTCGTGTGTAATGTATAATGTATAGTTCACTAGTATAATTTGTAGATTGGACCCTCTCCTCTTGGGGCCTAGGGCGGTCGCCCCTTTTGCCCAAGCTATGGGCCAACCCTATGCATTTTGTTGCATATATTATGAGGAAATCATCATTTTAAGTGTTTAAATCTTACCATGGATCTACTTATGTTACGAGGAAATTATTATTTTCACCCTGTTCAAGAATTCGTCCGATTTACCAGTTAACTTGCCGATTAATCCCTACTCGTAGGGTCACCGAGTAGCCGATAAACCGATAAATCGTCCGATTAATTGATTAAATGGCCGATTAACTTGCCGATTAGCCAATTAATCCCCTACTCGCCAGCCAACCGAGCAGCTACCAGTTAACGATTTCCTCAACAATGATTTTCAGTCAATATACACGCATGATGTAGCAAAATCAAACACCCATGTCATCCATCTGAGATAACCTGGTTCACTCCTCAACACATGTAGGGGAAAAGAGACCGGGCCCCTAGTCTGTTGGGCAGATCATCACGGATAATATGATGCACAAAATGCTTTGAAGTGGTATCAGTGTCCATCCATGGTGCATCATTACAGACAAGGTTTCTTGAAGGTGTCAGGACAACAATTGAATCTGGAATCACCAAGCAATTTACTGAAGCATCAGCCGCTTGAGTGTCAGGATAACAACTCACAAATGCTTCCAAAACATAATGAACAAAACTCAGTTGCTCTGCAGACAATGCTCTCCTTTGGCATCACCTCGTAAGCAACTAACTACATTGAAATAATCTGTTGTGAAGAGTAACTTGCTACACGAACAATAGGCATGCCTAACAAAACAAGAGATTTACTAAGATCATTACTTCTTGAGAACCCATCATCATGAAGCAAATCCTTTTATAAGTTGGAACATAACATATTTTTGTGTGACGGAATAGATCATGCTTATATATGTACTGTATTGTTGGGTTTAGTCCCACATCGGTTTTGGGGGGAGACATAACACGACTTACAAGGGCGGGGTTGTCCCCTCCTAATAGTCTAGTATTTTGGGGGGAGAGGTCCCAAGGCCTCTCATAAGTCGGTGCTGCTCTCCGGTTGGGCCTGATGACGCATGTGGGTCAGAAACGATGGTGTTAGCGAACCCGGGATTGCGTAACAATTGGTATCAGGGCCTAGATGCCCGGAATAAATCTCAGTAGGTGGTCGGTCATGGTTGGTGGGCTGGGAACGCTGGTGTTAGCGGGCCCATGGATAACCGATGTGTGAGGGGGAGATTGTTCGGCTTAGTCCCACATCGGTTGTTGGGTTTAGTCCCACATTGTTGGGCCCATGGACCCGGGATTGCGTAACAATAAAGAAGACCAAACAGGTGTTTTTAGTTTTCATGTAAAGTGGCAAAAACCCTAGGATCTAAAGCAACTCCTTTCGCTAACATGTCATCAAGTATACTCAAAGCCTCTCGAACATTTCCACTCCTAACCAACCAGCATGCCAGATGCACTACGGGCTCCGCAAGGTATCCATCATCGATGTGCCTAACCAGATTGGCAGCCTCGGGTCTCCTCCCAGACTCAAAGAGGCAATCGACCTGTGTCTTGTATGTGATTCGTGTGGGGCAATCTTCCCCGCATCGACGTTGGAGAATGAGAACCCGAGCTCGCCCTTCTTTCCCTCGTCGTAGAACTTGTGGATCAGAATGTTACAGGTCATGTTGTCCGCCACAAACCCATTGCAATTGAACACAAACTTGGCATGCTGGAAGTTGTCGGCTCGGCATAGGGATGAGATCAGAATATTGTATGTGTGCACATTGGGTATTATGGGCTTCCCGAGCAGATCCGTGAACAACTTGATGACACGCAGCCACTTCATCTTGTTGGAGAAATGATCCATGACCGTGTTATATAGGTCACGACGTCGACCTCGAAGCCCAGCTCTTCGCACCGATCCAGCACCTCCTTGGCCACCACGTATCTAGATCCTCTTTTTTTTTGCGGGAGATGTATCTAGATCCTTAGCGGCATAGTCCAGCAGTATGTTAGGCCGACCACGGTCAACCGTAGCCCCTTGGCGACCATGATCTCCAGCTGCCAGAATGCGTCCTCAATGTGTCGTCGATAACCCTCTGCACGGCATGGAAATCCCTGACCCAGGAGTGTACTGAACATCATACATACTGCAGTTATATCCATACAAATCATCTGTACAATGTATAGATCTAGAGCAGAATGAGAAAGCAACCGACAGAAAATGGCATATTTGAAAGGACGTTCCTAGGGGGTGGTGTTACCGCTCATCGTGGCCAAATGTCAGTGTTGTGCCAATGTATCTCGTCATTGTCGCGTAACCCTCACCTCATGTACTGTATATTTTCATTATATAGGTGTTGCTAATCGTTGTCAAGCAACATCCACGCCGCCAAGAAATTATTAAAGTTTGAGAAGCGAATCAAACAAAGTGAACCCAGAGAAGACAAGCGGGAGGAATTAGTAGGATGTGCACACGGGGTAATAGGATGGGAATATCTAGGAAATGATGATTGTGGAGAGTCGAGTGACGGTCGGAGATGAGAGGTATGAAGACAAGATTTGCGGCACGAGATTTGAACTGGTGTATGCATCCGTTGTGAAATGAAATAGCATTTAATTATAGATTTTATTTTTCCGTTTGAATCAATTAGAGAGTTTGTTCCGTTAAATAAAATGGTAGGTGACACAAATAGAAGAACAACATTAATAGATTGTTGGGATGTAGTCCATAAGAAGCACTCGTCAAGTCACTCCGTCGAGTAATCTTTTCAATCATATTTTGCACGTGGCAACACACGGGGGAGCTCCTATTGGACGCTCTTTGCATCAAATTGGTGGCCAGACGCACAGGGGTAGCTCGACTGGGCCGGCCCATGAAGATTCACCGCGGGACGAAAAAATGGCAAAAAGAAAAGTCAGGCGCGACGAGGATTCAAACTTGTGACCAAGTGCTTGCGACCGCGCACACGTCTAGCACAGTTGGTTAAAGAGCAGATCATGCATTAAAGAACTAAACCTGACTTGTGGACTGTAGCGAACAGGAACCAATTACTGCAGTGAACCCATAATTACTTGTTGTATAGATTTGTTTTAAAGTGTAGTTTATTTGAATGTGTCACTTTAAAAAAGTGCACACATTTTCTGAATATGTGAACAAAAAAAATTGAAAAGTCAGAAATTTTTTTTGTGATAACGTGAACAATTTTGAATTTGTGAACAAATTATGAAATTCCGAACAAATTTGAAACCATGTGAACAAATTATGAAATTCCAAAGAAATTTGTAACCATGAACATTTTTTGAATTTGTGAGCAAATTATGAAATTCCAAAATAATTTGAAAACGTGAACATTTTTTGAATTTGTGAACAAAAAATTTGAAAAATGGAACATTTCGTGATATTCCGAACAAAAATTCAAACAGATAACATTTTTTGAATTGGTGAACAAAAAAATTAAAAAAGGAAAATTTTGTGAAAGTATGAACAAAAGTTTATACCCTCAAAAAAAAATTAAAATTCTTGAACTTTTCAAAATTTCTATCCAAATTCTGAAAACGTGAACATTTTTTAAAAATGCGAATAAGTTTTTGAAAAACACGAACAATTTTCGAAAATTTGAACAAATTTGAAAACGCGAATTTTTTTTGAAAATCACGAGCAAATTTTGAAAATTGGGAACAAACGTGAAATTCCCAAACTTTTGGAAATTTTGAACAAATTTAAAAACGCGAACATTTTCTGAAAATCACGAACAAATTTTGAAACACCGAACATATTTTGAAACACAGACAAATTTTGTACATTTTTTGAAAGAACGGAATGCTATTTGAATCCTGAACAAAAGAATCAAACATTTTTTATACAAAGCCGAATAAAGTATTGAATATATTGAACTTTTTTGAAATTGCGATATTTCTAAAACAAAAATAAAATAAAGAAAGAAACAGGAAAACGAAAAACGAAAAAACGTGAAATAAAGTGACATATAATAGAAGACATCTTTACACCTCTAGGACACTAATTTTGTTAAGGTGGAGTGGCTAGACTCGCATCCCCAAAAGTGGGAGGTTGAGGTTCGATTCCTCCCTCTCTACATTTTTTTAGCCTTTTTAGCGATTGCATCTGTAGGATGCATCCGACATGGGCCGACCCACGAACGGTGGATGGGTGTGCGGCAGGTCGACATTTTGCCGCAAAATGCGGCGAATAGGGAATTCCAACACACGGGCATCCATCTACTCCCTCCGTTCGGAATTACTTGTCGGAGAACAAGTAATTCCGAACAAAGGGATTAGTATAAATAGAACATAAATACAAAACCAAAACATGATTATTGATACCTAATTGATCGATTGTTAGGCCGACCCACGAACGTTGGATGGGTGTGCGGCAGGTCGACATTTTGCCGCAAAATGCGGCGAATAAGGAATTCCAACACACGGGCATCCATCTAATAGTATAAATAGAACATAAATACAAAACCAAATCATGATTATTGATACCTAATTGATCGATTGTTGGGCTGGTTATTCATATCGAACAAAAATAAATTATCAAGCGGTCAACTGGAAGGGCCCACCATAGAAGAACTTGCCATTGATCACGGAACTCACGGAGTATGTGTCCGGGCTATTCATATACCCGGACAAGTTGGGGGACAGGAGCGAAGCTTGGCCGTTCAGGTCAACGATTTGGATGTTGCTGAAGGTTGCAGCCATGGCCGTGGCCATGGCCTTGTCTGTTGGGAGATAGCCGCTGCCCATTGGAACAAGATCTCCAGTCCAGGCAACCACCACACCTCCAATATGGATGTGGGTTGCCCGATCTGCCAAGACACCAGTGAACAACGACTTGGGGTAACGACCGATTAACGTAGGGTCACGCTGGTTAAGTCCGCAATGCACCATCCAGTCTCCCGATGCTCCATCCTACAATACCATATCTTAATTAAGCTCATGCATGACGAACAAAAATTTATAATTTGGCAAGATATTTCTTATATTTTTGCTGCTTAGATCGTTTGTATATGTACACCAAGGTATTCTTGTTGACCCCTACCTTGAGGAGTTTGATTGTGATGGTTTGCTTGGTTCCGTTGGGCCGGGAGACGGATTCAATGATGTCGCCAAGAACTAAGGTCGCGCCAGCCTCAGGCTGGAAACCTGGACAATTTGTGTTGCCACAGCGCTTTTCCAAGCCATTAGTCTGCATGGAAAAAAGAAAAAGAAAAAGAAATATTGCTCGTACATATGCACTAATAATTAAGAAAAAGGAGCGCTCAATGCTGGACTCATAATACGTACCGTCCAAACAGCACCTAAATGGGTGCGTGAATCACCGTACATGCGTGGGAAAACCTAGCCAGTACAAAATTAAAATAGGTGACAACTTATACTGTATAAGACTATTAAGATCACCATTGTAGTAGTATGATGCGTGTACCTCCCAGCCGATTTTGATGGCGTTCTCATCGGCTGCACCGTCTTCTCCACTAGAGACTTGGACACCAGCGGAACTGTACTGATTGTTGCTTAGCGACAACGCGTACACATCCATGGTCACGCTGACTCCATAGTAACCAGCCGATTCAAACGCTTGCAACCGGTGAAAAGCCGACTACGTACGTGGTGCATGCATGCATGGCAAACGACCAAGAATAAAATTTTAGTAAAATTATTCAAACCAAATGAACATGCACGCATATCACCGTTAGTAATATTATTCCCCGCAAAAAAAGTACTAATATAGTTTATAGTAATTGAAAGGGAAACAAGTAATCATGAGGTATTAAATAAGATAATGAGACTCGTATGTACATACGTCATAGGTTTTATAGGACTCAGATTTACTCGCATCCGCCAATCCGTGAAGCAATCCCGATGTTTGAATAAAAAAATCTGTTTCGTTGTTGAACTTATGAATAAAAAATAAGATAAATTAGTGGCATGTTCATCAAAACAGTACTAGCTTTGCTATTACGACGCTTGGTACAAACGCACATACCTCTTGGCTTGTTGGGTAGAATCCATTGGCTCCACAGACGAAAAGCAGCACGACGACCATAGAAATAGAAAAGTAAGCCATGACGACGACTTGTCCGTCAGCTATGTTGATCTTTGGCAGAAGAAGCGCCACAATTTATAGGGGTGCTTGGTTTCGCTTGATTTTAGGCATGCACTGCACGCTATAATGGAGATGGATTCGTATATGCGATTGCCCTTCTATAAAAGGCAGTTTATTTCCCCTAAAAATAGCAGTTTATATACTTTTGATATCTAGCCTTCTATTTTCTAACCCGTGCTACATGTTACTACTTGGATATATTTTGATGTCTTTTCCTGCATGCTATTATATTATATCTCTCCCTTTCCATGATTTCCTATTAATTAGAGAACAAGCGCCACGATAGTAGACCAGCGTAATTTGTGGGCCTAGGCATCTCCATTCACGACCTCAAAACGTTTGTATATATTCGGATCACGCTGTCTAAATCGCGGAAGTCATCCAACATGGTCTTGCGGGCGTCTGGACCGCTGCCACGCCTGTTTCTGACCGCCCTGCCCACTCAAAGACCATCCCTCGCCCACACGTGCTTCCCTCCCAAATCGGTCAGCATCGCTTCAGAATATTAGTGTCGCATTCATGCCAGCCAGAGCGGATGCGACTACTCACTCGCGTCGGCATTGAAGCGGCACACCCGCGGAGAGAGCGCGGCCCGCTCTGCTTCCCGGTGCAGGCAATTGATCCGCGTTCAATTGATACGATGGCCGATCGGCCGTCCGTCTGCCACCCACATTATGACACACGGTTTCCAAGGTGGCTACTCCGGCGCCACCCATCCGTCCCTCTGCCGCCCATCATTGTTATATAAACTGCTGCTCGGCCATACCAGAATTCATCCGCCTCTAATCCCTTTCTCCTCAACGCACCACCCCCGCCATGGATTTCTCGCGCGCCAAAGCTCTCTGGGACGGGCTGATGCCGGAGCAGAAGAAGGAGATGACCGCCATTGTTGCTGGCTGGCAGGCCGGCAAGCAACCGAAGGATGGCAGCGTCCCAATGAAGAACGCGACAGACGAAGAGCTGGCGCAACCCTCCTTGTTCGCGCCACCCTCGCCGTTGGATTGTACCATGACCATCGGCAAGACCCGTGCACATTACATTTTTTTAGGGGCCCCCGTGTCTATTACAAGGACACAGGGCCGGCCCTGGGTGGCAGGGGTGGCTGCCCCAGGCCCCCAACATCAATGGGCCCGTCCTCGGGTATACATGTAGGCCATGGCCCAACATATTTCCGGTGATAAAAAAATTCAATCGGCTAGGCCTCATTTAGCGAGGAAGGGAGCCAACAATCGATTCATTCGTTCCTAGTTACTACATAATTAAACAAGAAGATAAACAGGGATTCCCCTCTCGTTAGGGTAACCTTCCTCCAGGCGACAGCGATCGCTTTGGAGACCTTCGTTCCCCTGCCCTCCTGGTCGGTCATTTGTCACCGGGGCTAGGCCTTGGGAAGGCGGTCTGAGGGAGAAGCTAGGGATCCACCGCTCGTGGAACAGTTTCTTCTTCGGGTGAGAGTTTCACCAGATGGCAGATCCGTCTTCAAGCTCGGCTACGGCCATCAGCGACATGGAGGCGATGATGAAGGAATTAGGTCTAAAGGAGTACAACCTAGAAGACGCGGTGATCGAGGCTGATGAGCTCCCGGAGGAGGCCACTAGATGGATGGCGTTGGCACGCGTCCATACGGATAAACCCTATAGCCAGTACTGCTTCTTCCGAAATATGCTTGTGGCGTGGGATCTAGCACAAGAGGTGAAATTTCGCCCGCTCGAAGAGAACCTGTACACCCTTCAGTTCTCGTGTCTCGACGACTGCGAACGTTTAATGGAGGAGGGGCCATGGACCTTTAAGTGGAAAATTGTGGTAATTGCACTGTATGATGGCTTCACAAAACCATCCATGATTGAGCTGAATAAGGTGGTCATATGGATCCAAATCCATGACCTACTTGAGGGGTACTTTGTTGGGGAACGTAGTAATTTCAAAAAAATTCCTACGATCACGCAAGACCATGGTGATGACATAGCAACGAGAGGGGAGAGTGTCCGTCCACGTACCCTCGTGAGACCGAAAGCGAAGCGTTATAACAGCGCTGTTGATGTAGTCGACGTCTTCACGATCCGACCGATCCAAGCACCGAACGACGGCACCTCCGAGTTCTGCACACGCTCAGCTCGATGACGATCCCGGACTCCGATCCAGCAAAGTGTCGGGATGAGTTCCACAAGACGACGGCGTGGTGATGATGTTGATGTTCCACCGACGCAGGGCTTCGCCTAAGCTCCGCGACGATATGACTTCTCCGGCGCAGGGCTTCGCCTAAGCTCTGCGACGATATGACCGAAGTGGAATATGGTGGAAGG
Source organism: Aegilops longissima (assembly GCA_021605205.1). NCBI lineage: Eukaryota > Viridiplantae > Streptophyta > Magnoliopsida > Poales > Poaceae > Aegilops > Aegilops longissima. Next base: position 829,656,910 of record CM038677.1, read on the forward strand.
GGGCACCGCACACGGCTAAGGAAAGATTCGTAGATCAACTTGTGTGTCATGGGGTGCCCCCTTGCCCCGTGATATAAAGGAGCAAGGAGGAGGTGGCGGCCAAAGGGAGGAGGCGCGCCAGGGGGAGTCCTACTCCCACCGGAGTAGGACTCCTCCTTTCCTAGTAGGAGTAGGAGAGAAGGAAGGGAAGAGAAGAAGGGTGCGGCCTCCCTAGTCCAATTCGGACTAGGCCTTGGGCGCGCGCCTGCCCTAGGCAGCCTTTCTTCTTTCCGCAGGGCCCAATAAGGCCCAATACTTCTCCCGGCGAATTCCGTAACTCTCCGGTACTCGAAAAATACCGAATCATTCGAACCTTTCCGAACTCCGAATATAGTCGTCCAATATATCGATCTTTACGTCTCGACCATTTTGAGACTCCTCGTCATGTCCCCGATCTCATCCGGGACTCGAACTCCTTCGGTACATCAAAACTCATAAACTCATAATATAACTCGCATCGAAACCTTGTTGCGTGCGGACCCTACGGGTTCGAGAACTATGTAGACATGACCTAGAACTATTCTTGGTCAATAACCAATAGCGGAACCTGGATGCCCATATTGGCTCCTACATATTCTACGAAGATCTTTATCGGTCAAACCGCATAACAATATACTTTGTTCCTTTGTCATCGGTATGTTACTTGCCCGAGATTCGATCGTCGGTATCCAATACCTAGTTCAATCTCGCATCTGGCAAGTCTCTTTACTCGCTCCGTAATACATCATCTCGCAACTAACTTATTAGTTGCAATGCTTGCAAGGCTTATATGATGTGCATTGCCGAGAGGGCCCAGAGATACCTCTCCGACAATCGGAGTGACAAAACCTAATCTCAAATACGCCAACCCAACATGTACCTTTGGAGACACCTGTAGTACTCCTTTATAATCACCCATTACGTTGTGACGTTTGGTAGCACCAAAGTGTTCCTCCGTAAACGGAGTTGCATAATCTCATAGTTATAGGAACATGTATGGGTCATGAAGAAAGCATTAACATACTAAACGATCAAGTGTTAAGCTAACGGAATGGGTCATGTCAATCAGATCATTCAACTAATGATGTGACCTTGTTAATCAAATAACAACTCCTTGTTCATGGTTAGGAAACATAACCATCTTTGATTAACAAGCTAGTCAAGTAGAGGCACACTAGTGACACTATGTTTGTCTATGTATTCACACATGTATTATGTTTCCGGTTAATACAATTCTAGCATGAATAATAAACATTTATCATGATATAAGGAAATAAATAATAACTTTATTATTGCCTCTAGGGCATATTTCCTTCAGTCTCCCACTTGCACTAGAGTCAATAATCTAGTTCACATCATCATGTGATTCAACACTAATATTCACATCTGTATGTGATTAACACCCATAGTTCACATCGTCATGTGACCAACACCCAAAGGGTTTACTAGAGTCAATAATCTAGTTCACATCGCTATGTGATTAACACCCAAAGAGTACTAAGGTATGATCATGTTTTGCTCGTGAGAGAAGCTTAGTCAACGGGTCTCATCACATTTAGAGCCGTATCTATTTTGCAAATATTCTATGTCTACAATGCTCTGCACGGAGCTACTCTAGCTAATTGCTCCCACTTTCAATATGTATCCAGATTGAGACTTAGAGTCATCTGGATTAGTGTAAAATGCTTGCATCGATGTAACTCTTTACGACGGGCCTTTTTATCACCTCCATAATCGAGAAATATTTCCTTAGTCCTCACTAAGGATGTTCTTGACCAATGTCCAGTGATCTACTCCTAGATCACCATTGTACTCCCTTGCCAAATTCAGAGCAAGGTATACAATAGGTCTGGTACATAGCATAGCATACTTTATAGAACCTATGACTGAGGCATAGGGAATGACTTTCATTCTCTTTTCTATTTTCTGCCGTGGTCGGGATTTGAGTCTTACTCAATTTCACACCTTTGCAACACAGGCAAGAACTTTTCTTTGACTGTTCCATTTTGAACTACTTCAAAATCTTGACAAGGTATATATTTATTGAAAAAACTTTATCAAGCGTCTTGATCTATCTCTATAGATCTTGATGCTCAATATGTAAGCAGCTTCACCGAGGTCCTTCTTTGAAAAACTCCTTTCAAACACTCCTTTATGCTTTGCAGAATAATTCTACATCATTTCCGATCAACAATATGTCATTCACATATACTTATCAGAAATGTTGTAGTGCTTCCACTCACTTTCTTGTAAATACAGGTCTTTTCAAAAAGTCTGTATAAAATCATATGCTTTGATCAACACATCAAAGCGTATATTCCAACTCCGAGATGCTTGCACCAGTCCATTGATGGATCGCTGGAGCTTGCACATTTTGTTAGCTCCTTTAGGATTGACAAAAAACCTCTGGTTGTATCATATACAACTCTTCTTTAATAAATCCATTAAAGAATGTAGTTTTGACATCCATTTGCCAGATTTCATAAAATGTGGCAATTGCTAACATGATTCGGACAGACTTAAGAATCGCTACAGTTGAGAAAATCTCATTGTAGTCAACACCTTGAACTTGTCGAAAACCTTTTTGCGACAAGTCGAGCTTTGTAGATAGTAACACTACTATCAGCATCTGTCTTCCTCTTGAAGATCCATTTATATAACATGGCTTGCCGATCATCGGGCAACTCCATCAAAGTCCATACTTTGTTCTCATCCATGGATCCCATCTCAGATTTCATGGCCTCAAGCCATTTCGCGGAATCTGGGCTCATCATCGCTTCCTCATAGTTTGTAGGTTCATCATGGTCTAGTTACATGATTTCCAGAACACGATTACCGTACCACTCTGGTGCGGATCTTATTCTGGAAGACCTACGAGGTTTGGTAGCAACTTAATCTAAAGTTTCATGATCATCATCATTAACTTCCTCACTAATTGGTGTAGGAATCACTGGAACTGATTTCTGTGATGAACTACTTTCCAATAAGGGAGAAGGTACAATTACCTCATCAAGTTTCTACTTTCCTCCCACTCACTTCTTTCGAGAGAAACTTCTTCTCTAGAAAGGATCCACCTTAGCAACGAAAAACTTGCCTTCGGATCTGTGATAGAAGGTGTACCCAATAGTTACCTTTGGGTATTCTATGAAGACGCACTTCTCCGATTTGGGTTCGAGCTTATCAGGTGAAAACTTTTTCACATAAGCATCACAACTCCAAACTTTAAGAAACGACAGCTTAGGTTTACTGCTAAACCATAGTTCATACGGTGTCATCTCAACGGATTTAGATGGTGCCCTATTAAACGTGAATGCAACTGTCTCTAATGCATAACCCAAAACGATAGTGGTAAATCGGTAAGATACATCATAGATTGCACCATATCCAATAAAGAGCGGTTATGACGTTCGGACACACCATTACGTTATGGTGTTCCATGTGGCGTGAGCTGTGAAACTATTCCACATTGTTTTAACTGAAAGCCAAACTCGCAACTCAAATATTTTTCCTCTGCGATCATATCGTAGAAACTTTTATTTTCTTGTTACGATAATCCTTCACTTCACTCTGAAATTCTTTGAACTTTTCAAATGTTTCAGATTTGTGTTTCATCAAGTAGATATACCCATATCTGCTCAAATCATCTTTGTGAAGGTCAGAAAATAACGATACTTGCCACGAGCATCAACACTCATCGGACCGCATACATCAGTATGTATTATTTCCAATAAGTCATTTGCTCGCTCCATTGTTCCGGAGAACAGAGTCTTTAGTCATCTTGCCCATAAGGCATGGTTCGCAAGCATCAAGTGATTCATAATCAAGTGATTCCAAAATCCCATCAGCATGGAGTTTCTTCATGCGCTTTACACCAATATGACCTAAACGGCAGTGCCACAAATAAGTTGCACTATCATTATTAACTTTGCATCTTTTGGCATCAATATTATGAATATGTGTATTACTACGATCGAGATCCAACAAACTATTTTTATTGGGTGTATGACCATTGAAGGTTTTATTCATTTAAACAGAACAACAATTATTCTTTGATTTTAAATGAATAACCATTTTGCAATAAACATGATCAAATCATATTCATGCTCAACGCAAACACCAAATAACATTTATTTAGGTTTAACACTAATCCCGAAAGTATAGGGAGTGTGCGATGATGATCATATCAATCTTGGAACTACTTCCAACACTCATCGTCACTTCCCCTTCAACTAGTCTCTGTTTATTCTGTAACTCCTGTTTCGAGTTACTAATCTTAGCAACCGAACGAGTATCAAATACTCAGGGGCTACTATAAACACTAGTAAGGCACACATCAATAACCTGTATATCAAATATAACCTTGTTCACTTTGCCATCCTTCTTATCCACCAAATATTCAGGGTAGTTCCGCTTCAAAGGACCAGTTCCATTCCAGCAAAAGTACTCGGTCTCGGGCTTAGGTCTAGACTTGGGCTTCTTCACTCGAGCAGCAACTTGCTTGCCGTTCCTTTTGAAGTTCCCTTCTTCCCTTTGCCATTTTCCTTGAGACTAATGGTCTTGTCAACCATCAACACTTGATGTTTTTCTTGATTTCTACCTTCACGATTTTAGCATCGCCAAGAGCTCGAGAATCTTTTTCGTCATCCCTTGCATACTATAGTTCATCACGAAGTTCTACTAACTTAGTGATGGTGACTAGAGAATTCTGTCAATCACTATCTTATCTGGAAGATTAACTCCCACTTGATTCAAGCGATTGAAGAACTCAGACAATCTGAGCACATGCTCACTAGTTGAGCGATTCTCCTCCATCTTTTAGCTATAGAACTTGTTGGAGACTTCATATCTCTCAACTCGGTATTTGCTTGAAATATTTAACTTCAATTCCTGGAACATCTCATATGGTCCATGACGCTCAAAACGCCTTTGAAGTCCCGATTCTAAGCCGTTAAGCATGGTGCACTAAACTATCAAGTAGTCATCATATTGAGCTAGCCAAACGCTCATAACGTCAGATCTGCTCATATTGAGCTAGCCAAACGCTCATAACGCCCGCATCTGCTCCTGCAATAGGTCTGTCACCTAGCGGTGCATTAAGGACATAATTCTTCTGCAGCAATGAGGATAAACCTCAGATCACGGATCCAATCCGCATCATTGCTACTAACATCTTTCAATACTATTTTCTCTAGGAACACATATAAAAACACAGGGAAGCAACAACGCGAGCTATTGATCTACAACATAATTTGCAAAATACTACCAGGACTAAGTTCATGATAAATTAAAGTTCAATTAATCATATTACTTAAGAACTCCCACTTAGATAGACATCTCTCTAGTTATCTAAGTGATTACGTGATCCAAATCAACTAAACCATGTCCGATCATCACGTGAGATGGAGTAGTTTCAATGGTGAACATCACTATGTTGATCATATCTACTATATGATTCACGCTCGACCTTTCGGTCTCTGTGTTCCGAGGCCATATCTGTTATATGCTAGGCTCGTCAAGTTTAACCTGAGTATTCCGCGTGCGCAACTGTTTTGCACCCGTTGTATTTGAACGTAGAGCCTATCACACCCGATCATCACGTGGTGTCTCAGCACGAAGAACTTTCGCAACGGTGCATACTCAGGGAGAACACTTCTTGATAATTTTGGTGAGAGATCATCTTATAATGCTACCGTCAATCAAAGCAAGATAAGATGCATAAACGATAAACATCACATGCAATCAATATAAGTGATATGATATGGTCATCATCATCTTGTGCTTGTGATCTCCATCGCCGAAGCAACGTCATGATCACCATCGTCACCGGCGCGACACCTTGATCTCCATCGTAGCATCGTTGTCGTCTCGCCAACTATTGCTTCTACGACTATCGCTACTCCTTAGTGATAAAGTAAAGCAATTACATGGCGTTTGCATTTCATACAATAAAGCGACAACCATATGGCTCCTGCCATTGCCGATAACTCGGTTACAAAACATGATCATCTCATACAATAAAATATAGCATCACGCCTTGACCATATCACATCACAACATGCCCTGCAAAAACAAGTTAGACGTCCTCTACTTTGTTGTTGCAAGTTTTACGTGGCTGCTACGGGCTGAGCAAGAACCGTTCTTACCTACGCATCAAAACCACAACGATACTTCGTCAAATAGACTCCGTTTTAACCTTCTCAAGGACCGGGCGTAGCCACACTCGATTCAACTAAAGTGAGAGAGACAGACACCCGCCGGTCACCTTTAAGCAACGAGTGCTCGGAGCGGTGAAACCAGTCTCGCGTAATGTCGGTCCGGGCCGCTTCATCTCACAATACCGCTGAACCAAAGTATGACATGCTGGTAGGCAGTATGACTTGTATCGTCCACAACTCACTTGTGTTCTACTCGTGCACATGACATCAACGCATAAAACCAGGCTCGGATGCCACTGTTGGGGAACGTAGTAATTTCAAAAATTTTCCTACGATCACGCAAGACCATGGTGATGACATAGCAACGAGAGGGGAGAGTGTCCGCCCACGCCCTCGTGAGACCGAAAGCGAAGCGTTATAACAACGCTGTTGATGTAGTCGACGTCTTCACGATCCGACCGATCCAAGCACCGAACGACGGCACCTCCGAGTTCTGCACACGCTCAGCTCGATGACGATCCCGGACTCGATCCAGCAAAGTGTCGGGATGAGTTCCGTCAAGACGACGGCGTGGTGACGATGTTGATGTTCCACCGACGCAGGGCTTCGCCTAAGCTCCATGACGATATGACTTCTCCGGCGCAGGGCTTCGCCTAAGCTCCGCGACGATATGACCGAAGTGGAATATGGTGGAAGGGGGCACCGCACACGGCTAAGGAAAGATCCGTAGATCAACTTGTGTGTCATGGGGTGCCCCTTGCCCCGTTATATAAAGGAGCAAGGAGGAGGTGGCCGGCCAAAGGGAGGAGGCGCACAGGGGGAGTCCTACTCCCACCGGAGTAGGACTCCTCCTTTCCTAGTAGGAGTAGGAGAGAAGGAAGGGAAGAGAAGAAGAGGTGCGGCCCCTCCCTAGTCCAATTCGGACTAGGCCTTGGGCGCGCGCCTGCCCTAGGCAGCCCCTCTCTTTCCGCAGGGCCCAATAAGGCCCAATACTTCTCCCGGCGAATTCCCGTAACTCTCGGCATTCAAAATACCGAATCATTCGAACCTTTCCGAACTCGAATATAGTCGTCCAATATATCGATCTTTACGTCTCGACCATTTTGAGACTCCTCGTCATGTCCCCGATCTCATCCGGGACTCGAACTCCTTCGGTACATCAAAACTCATAAACTCATAATATAACTGTCATCGAAACCTTGTAGCGTGCGGACCCTACGGGTTCGAGAACTATGTAGACATGACCTAGAACTATTCTTGGTCAATAACCAATAGCGGAACCTGGATGCCCATATTGGCTCCTACATATTCTACGAAGATCTTTATCGGTCAAACCGCATAACAATATACTTTGTTCCCTTTGTCATCGGTATGTTACTTGCCCGAGATTCGATCGTCGGTATCCAATACCTAGTTCAATCTCGTTACTGGCAAGTCTCTTTACTCGTTCCGTAATACATCATCTCGCAACTAACTTATTAGTTGCAATGCTTGCAAGGCTTATATGATGTGCATTACCGAGAGGGCCCAGAGATACCTCTCCGACAATCGGAGTGACAAAACCTAATCTCGAAATACGCCAACCCAACATGTACCTTTGGAGACACCTGTAGTACTCCTTTATAATCACCCAGTTACGTTGTGACGTTTGGTAGCACCCAAAGTGTTCCTCCGGTAAACGGGAGTTGCATAATCTCATAGTTATAGGAACATGTATGGGTCATGAAGAAAGCATTAACATACTAAACGATCAAGTGTTAAGCTAACGGAATGGGTCATGTCAATCAGATAATTCAACTAATGATGTGACCTTGTTAATCAAATAACAACTCCTTGTTCATGGTTAGGAAACATAACCATCTTTGATTAACAAGCTAGTCAAGTAGAGGCACACTAGTGACACTATGTTTGTCTATGTATTCACACCTGTATTATGTTTCCGGTTAATACAATTCTAGCATGAATAATAAACATTTATCATGATATAAGGAAATAAATAATAACTTTATTATTGACTCTAGGGCATATTTCCTTCATACTTCTGCAAGCTAAAGTTGTTGTCGTCTATAGTGGGTGAGTACATCTATGCCGAGCCAAAATCTCAAGACTTTGAGGGTAATTTTTTCATAGTCCGTATCAAGATAGATGTTACAAAGGCACTCAAGAACGCGGTGTCACTTGTCATCAAGAGGTAGAAAGGGATCGCCAGGGAGATTTTCAGGGTCAAATACGGAAGGTTGCCAGATTGGTGCGATGTATGTGACCATCTGGGTCATAAATACAAGGAGTGTGGAGATGGCATCCACCTTCCTGGAGCTCTGGTCTTCAAGGATCTACATGCACTAGTGCAGAACCGGGCAATAGCATCGGTTCGTAAGGCCCTTTAGTGCCGGTTCCGTAACCGGCACTAAAGTGTGGGCACTAAAGCCCCCCCCCCCCCCCATTTAGTACCGGTTCAGCACGAACCGGTGCTAAAGGGAAACCACATGGCACGAGCCAGCTCCGGAGGCCGGGAGCCCTTTAGTACCGGTTGGTAACACCAACCGGTACTAAATGTTTGTGGGTTTTTCTTTTATTTTTTATTTTTCAATTAAATTTGTGTTATCAATTTAATTTAGAAATTTTTTACGTTATAATAAGTTGTAGTCGTCATCATCATCATCATCATCATCATCATCATCGCATATTAATAAATAAATAAACTTTAGCGCACTAAAGATCATCGTAGTCGTCATTAATTACCACTATTTTAGTCATAGTCATTACCACTAGTTATCTAATCATCACCAGCACTGGCTAGCTTAAAGAAGAAACATTCACTTTGTAACAGAAGCAAAGATATCATCGAGTTCAACATAATCATCACCAACATCGAAGTTCAGGACAATACGGACATGCATGAGAGATGACAAGTAGTAATTAAGAGCATGAACTAGCTACTCCTGCTGCCCCTCTCAGGTAGAATAGCATAGAACATGTATAGCTCTCCTGATTCATCATACTGGAGCATGCAGATGAATCTGTCTCCTAATCTTGGGTTGCGCTTCTCCTTGCTGCCCCCTAGTACTTCTCTGCGATCGTTAACAATTTTGCTCCAATCTTTCACTATTAAGCATTCTTCGCTTTCAGAAAACCTGAATGCACTCATGTGCAATGTAGGAAATCTTGGTCGTAAGCTAACCATTGACATGCGACCTTTTGTCTCGATCCACTGAGGCACAACAGTCATCGGAAGTCCCTGTTGAAGAACATCGTATAGTAATTAATATACTAAGCAATGAAAGTTTAGCTTCAAAAATAATGTATGCAAAAGATGCACTAACTAAGGACAAATAGTTAAAATCTTACCATCTTTCGATTATAGATGTGACCGTAGTTCAATACGATCACCAGTGGTCGCACGTTTTGAGTACTAATATTTCTAAGTTCAGGAAAAAAAATTGTCTTGACAGTATTAAGATCCTCAAGCCATGAAACATAATGACTTATCTCCTCGCAGTTTAGTTGAGCCCCGGGGCAGTAGTAGGTCCTGTCTACCAAGCGCCGGACATGTTTGCTTGAACCGAAATAAGCTGACAATACAAATTAGTTGTTAACTATTTTTGAATAAATTGTATCAAAGACATAAACATATGCATGCATGGTTGAGAAAAACTCACATAATGGCAGAACTGGAGGCGTTTGCACATCGACCCAGATGTCTATATTACCTTCAATATCATCTTCCGGATGAATATCAAAGGTGATAACCATATCAGGCTCAAATGCATAAGCCTTGCATAGTGCTTGCCAAGTTTTGCATTCAAAATGGGTGTATGTGTCTCCATTATATAATTTGACGTTGAAAGTATACCCATGCTCCGTCTTCAAGTAAACTCTCTTTACCTTCATATCATCTATAGCACTAAAACCTATCTTATCCAAGACAAAAAATCTTGCATGGCAGGGGATGCGCTAGTAGAATAGTGAAAATTTAAAATTATAAGTTGAAGCAAATGAAGCATAAGTCATGCTTTAAAATTATAAGTTGAAGCAAATGAAGCATAAGATTCGCATTCAAATAATAATTGCCGTTGTGACTTACTGTATCCACTTCGAATGTCTCATTCAGCTTGATGCTGAAGCGCCTACCATCAACAAGGAAATTTCTGTTGCACAGGCCGCGCTGGTCTTCACAGTGTTCGCACATAATGAAATCTTTTTCATCGTCAGATGACATTTCCTATATGTTCATATAGGTGAAACATTAAACACTTATTACTATCTAACATTAATTAATATCTAGCCAATTCAAATATATATCTAACTATATTCATCTAACATTCGACATTAATCTAACATTTATATAAACTCAAAATATATAAAAACATTAAATAAACAGAAAAACTCATTAACAAATAATATTTTAATTAGATCATCAAATCTCACATACGACAATTTTCTTACTAAAAATAAACTAGTTATATTAATTATTCAACTAGTTCAAATCTCACATACCTAAATAAACTAGTTCGACAATTTTCTTACTAAAATATACTAGTTATATTAATTATTCAACTAGTTCAGATCTCACATACCTAGCTAATTAATATCTAATTAAATTTTCTAAAAAACAGAAACAGAAAATAAGTAAAAAAAGTGTGTGTATGTGTGTGTGTGTATGTGTGTATGTGTGTGTATGTGTGTGTGTGTATGTGTGTGTTTATATGTGTGTGTATATGTGTATATATGTGTGTGTCTGTGTACGTATACGTACACTGCAGTGCGTGACCTCAGACGCTGCCGCCTCACGACGTGAGCGGGCGGCGGCGACGGGCGGGGCGGCGGCGTCCGTCTGGGCGGGTGTGCCAAGGCGCTGGTACGCTGAGAGCGAGAGAGTACGTCTGGCCGGACCGCGGCGTGATTTATGACGGACGGCGGGCGACGACGGGCGGCGAAAGCGGCGGGCGACGGGCGACGGGCGGACGACGGGCGACGGCGACGGCGCGGCGGCGGCGAGACGGGACTCGAGGCGGCGTCGTGAGAGGTTGGAGACGCCAAGAAGTCGGGAGATATAACTGAAATTTTCGTAAGTGTTGTATATATAGGAGAGACCTTTAGTACCGGTTGGAGCCACCAACCGGTAGTAAAGGCCAACTTTGGCCAGGCCAAGAGGCGGGAAGAGCAGACCTTTAGTACCGGTTGGTGGTAGTACCGGTTGGTGGCTCCAACCGGTACAAAAGGGTGGTCTTTAGTACCGGTTGGAGCCACCAACCGGTACTAAAGACCTCGCGCTGCCTCCCCAAAGTTTAGTCCCACCTCGCCGGGCGAAGGGCAGCCGCACTGGCTTATAAACCCAGCCGCGGCTACCTCTTTTCTGCTATATTTATTTTCTTTTATTTATTTCTGAGTAGTTTTTTTATATAGTTTTTTCTTTTCAGCTATAGTTTTTCTTCTTTTCTGCTATTTTTCTTTTTTGCTATTTTTTCTTTTCTGCAAAACTTGATGGTCAAAGTCTGGAGTTATAACCAAAGTTTAAAAAAAAGAAATGCCGACGTGCAATTAGTTTTTGCCGTAACAGACGAAGTCCGGAGTTGTAATAAGTTATTAAAAATAAAAAAGAGGTGCAATGCTCGTTAATTTGCTTCAAGCCTTTCGGAATAGTGTAAACTGCACTGTGCATAGCTCCATGCAGTCTACCATATTCCTGAAGGCTTGAAGCTAAGCAACGTGAGCATTGAGCCTCTTCTTCATCGTCTCTACACTCAGGGCTTATAAACCGCGCCTAGTCCCTCTCTCTTCGCGAGGTGGGACTAAAAACAGCTTTCCATAACCTCATTAGTACCGGTTCGTGGTATGAACCGGCACTAAATGATGATGGTGGGGCCATAGCCCGACCACAGGCTGACACAGCCTCTTTAGTACCGGTTCGTGGCATGAACCGGTACTAAAGGTTCGCCACGAACCGGTGCTATTGATCGCCGCCATAAACCGGCACTAATGTACACATTAGTGCCGGCGGAAATTCAAATCGGCACTATTATGCTTCACATTTGACCCTTTTTTTACTAGTGATGCATCATGGTTTAGGGGTCTAGGTCGCGGCCCAGGTGAAGGAAGGGGCTCTGGTGGTCGACGAGGCAGGGGCCACTCGGGCTCTGGTAGAGGCCGAGGAAGAGGGAACAACCAAGAGCACCAACCTTATGATGATGACCTCTCGATGGGTTAGCCTGGTGATTTTGAGATGGAGGATGTTGACAAAAACAGGAAGAGGGGAGCCTCGCAAGATCCAGCCGTGGTGATGCTAGCTACTAATCAAACTTTAGAGGGAAGCAATCTTCTTGCCCTCCCGCCTCCAACGGTATATGCGAGTCCCTCGTCAAAACAAGAGCCAAAAAGGAACAAGAAAACTCCACAGGTCATTGAGAAGGGAAAGGAAAAGAATGCTACAGCAAACAAACCAACTGATGTGGGTTTGGCGGGTCCCAAGGGGGGTCGCGCCTAGCGCAATGAGTATTCTATGTTGGAACTGTCGTGGGTCTGGCAAACCCGCGACAGTTCGAGAGCTTTGTGATCTAGCGAAGCAGTATGCCCCGTCTATACTATGTATTTTAGAAACTCAAATAGAGGGACCTCATGTTGAGAGTTTGGTTGGTACTCTTGGTTTTGATGAAAACTAGGCAGTTAGTAGTTCTGGTAGAAGTGGGGGTCTAGGAATTTTTTGGAAAGATTCAATAAAAGTTGAGTTCTTGGTTACTCAGAGTGTCATATTGATGTTGTTGTTCATGATCTTGTTGATATACAAATACGAGTAACATTCATTTATGGGGAGGCCCAAGTTAACCAAAGATATAAAACATGGGACATGCTCCGAGGAATTACAGGAGTGAGCACTTCCCCATGGATAGCCATCGGTGATTTCAACGAGGTAATCCATGCCCATTAGCACGATGGAATTGGAAACCGAAGTCAAGCCCAGATGGATTCTTTTTGGGATGCTTTGGATACATGCGGATTTAGTGACATCTGGAAAATCATGTGTGCCTCTGGACCCAATAGGCACTGTGCCTCTGGAAAATCATGTCGTTGCTTGGGACGCCAGCATGAATGGAGCATCCTGGTATCAGAATGCGGAAGTATTCACGCTTCTAGAAAAAGTCATTGGACTTCATCTTCAAGCTTTCCCTTTTCAGGCCATCAATGTCAAACCAATCACATCTAAACAGAAATACTGATTTGTCTTTGTAAGTGACCTCAAGAACTTGCTTCAGCACCCCGTATAGTTTCCTCTCTTCTTCAGAATTCTCAACACCTACCTTTATCATGACGTCCGAATTTTGAGCCCTTCAGTGCTTTTCATCCATGGTACGGAACTTAACACCATTGACAGTGCATGCATCCCACGGACATACACGCATGTCGGACCTTTTTGATAGCAGTTTTATATCTTCGGGTGCATCTCTTAACTTCCTTATTACATGTCTGGCCCTTTTGAGTAGGAGGTCTTTCTCTAACTCTTCCATCTTTTTCTAGAAATTGGCACCTATCATGTCTATGTTTCGCACCATGAGATGTCTGAATTGCGTTGTTGTGATTTTCAATTGCAGACTTTGCAGGTCTGACACCCTTTATGTCATCTGCTCAGTCTAGCGATGTTTCTACTGTGAAGTATTTGCTTGATCATGGTGGTGATCTAACAAAAGCAAATGCTAAAGGACGCACAGTTCTCCACCATGCGGCATGCCTAGGTAGCTCCCCTGGCCCCTCACCCATGCAATTTGTTTTTATATTACCAAGCGCATCTCTGTGTATGACACTATATTGGTATGGTTACTGCACTAATATCGTAGAAGGAAAAAAATTGTGATCATTTTTCATATGAATGTTTTTTTCTCATTTATGATTACACCATGGTGGTTGTTATACTAGCAGTTACTTGTGTTATTTTATTGTGTTCCGAATCCCATACAAGTGTTGTACTATGGATGGAGTCCTACCGGACTACGGCATGCCAACCGTGCTAGACGTAGCATGACTACAACTCTGTTTCGTGTCCACCAAGAAAGAGAGTTGTTTGCCCCTTTATATAGTACCAGCTAGTCATAGAATAGATGAGAGAGATCTCCACCAGATTAGCACGTAGAGGGTTTGTCCTCTCGTGTAATGTAATACTCCTCCCAATTATAGTGATATGCCTTCGTGCGTCCGTGGTTTTCTCCCGCAAGGGTTTCCACGTAAAAATCCGTGTCTCTTTGTCTCGTTTATTTCTCGTTATTATCTAACAAGTGGTATACAGAGCCAAGTTGATCTGAGGTTCAGATATGAGATTGAGATGAGGAGATTAGGGTTGCGTCGTCCTTTGTGCCACCGCCGACGCGACCTGGCGATCCGAAGCCAGATCGATTTTGGAGCACTGTCGCAAGAAGCCGAGACCGACAGAAGTTCTGTTCGTACGTACGCGTACAAATTGCTCCAAGGTCGGAGCCGTTTTGTCCGATCCGCAAGTTGCTGCTGCTACTTATACAAGCGCAAGTCGCCGAGTTCCGCTGCTGCTAGTACAAGATCAAGTCCCGAGGCTCCCGGGTTCAAGCTGCTACATCTCCACGTGAAGACCCAGTCAATCAATCTTTGGTATACTCGCTTCTAGTATGTGAGCAATTCCAACAAATCAGCTCGTTCTCCGAGATCGATTGATTTCAAGTCCTCCTTGGTAGTACTACTGCTGTTGTTCATCACGTGGAGGCTACAGTATTAGTTCAGTTTGTGTTCTGTCCGTTGCTGCGGCCCATTATCTACCAGGTGCTATTTACCCTATTCCGTTTGATCTGCATATTAAATTCTGTCAAGAATTTTTCTACCGACTTGTACTATTTTGTGAATACAGATTTAATCTACTCATGTTATCCATAAAGTACGATGTTTTGCTGCTGGATCATGACACAAAGTTTATCCTATGGCAAGTCGAGATGTGAGCGTTGTTGGCGTAAGCCGATTATCAGGATGCACTCAATTTTTCTTCAAGGTGGAGTTTTGAGGATTATGGTCCGTCGGGATAATGGATGCAATATTGCTGCAGTTATTTGAAGAACACAATTCAGTTATCAAGAAAAAAAAAGGATGGAGGAGGTAATTATTAAGCCTGTTGGTAGCCAGCATATACACTATTCTCTCCATAGTGTTTTGCTGTTATGCATGTGAAGGTTTTGTTTTGATATTCATGTTCGTGATGAGAATCAGTTGAGGTGCAAGGAGATTGTTTTGTTTCTGCTAGATACTACAACATTTAGCGCTGTTAAGTTTCAAGTGCAATTTAGTTGTCTTTGCTCTTTCAAGAGGGGTCTATTGCAGAGTTAAAACTCCGTTGCATGTTAAGATGGTTCCTTCATCCGACAGTTGTTCTATAAGGACAGTTTATGACCATGTCATGGATTTTTCATTAACCATTACAAGTCGGCAGTTTTTGGGTGCACGTGATGCCGTCTGTACCATATGCTCTTGCATGAGTATTGTTTGCCGAGGTTTGTGCTTTCTGTTTTGAAGCACGTTCAGATTCCATGAGATGAGTTCTTCACAATGCGATGTGCACCAAGATGTTGCACTATGAGCTATGCGCACAGGAGATATGATGACTTATGTCATTTGATGATTGAGCAGTTTTAGTTTTTGAGGTCAGTGGCACAGACTCAGACTTTTATTGGGACACCAAGTTTTTGTTAGTCTGCTTTGTTGATAGTTGTGCTGTTTTCTGGACGACCTACTGATTGATTTGCTCAATATGACTTCATGAGAAGTTTATTAGTCCTATGGACGTTTCCAGGCACAAGGTTTACTTGTGATGACTTTAATTGAGGAGTTGATGCTATCTATGATTATTGTAAGGGATTTCGTCTCAAGGTGGAGTGTTATTTTATTGTGTTCCGAATCCCATACAAGTGTTGTACTACGGATGGAGTCCTACCGGACTACGGCATGCCAACCGTGCTAGACGTAGCATGACTACAACTCTGTTTCGTGTCCACCAAGAAAGAGAGTTGTTTGCCCCTTTATATAGTACCAGCTAGTCATAAAATAGATGAGAGAGATCTCCACCAGATTAGCACGTAGAGGGTTTGTCCTCTCGTGTAATGTAATACTCCTCCCAATTATAGTGATATGCCTTCGTGCGTCCGTGGTTTTCTCCCGCAAGGGTTTCCACGTAAAAATCCGTGTCTCTTTGTCTCGTTTATTCCTCGTTATTATCTAACAACTTGCTGCTGTACAGTCAGATATGTAGCTACATGACTTGTGCAATTATGTTATTCACCGCAGGAAGCTGTAAGGTTACTGAGTTCCTACTCTCAAACGAGTACCTGTTGACATAGACTGTGGCCGTGGTACACCACTCCATCAAGCTGCTACCAACGAACAAGATAAAACTGTGAAATTTTTGTTGGAACACCATGCCGATGTATATAGGCTTTGGTGCGATGTCTGTTTGCTATTAGGCCTGGACATTCGGCACATCTTCATCAACGGGATAGAAGTAGCAACAACGTTGCCAAGATGGTGGCTTCAGGCTTATTGATGTATCACAGGAGGACTCAATCAGAATCAAAATCGAAATATAAACGTCCTTGTTGTGTTCGACATGAATTGTTTTTCAGTTTTTAAGGACTTATCGTTTTTTTCTGCTGCAACACACGGGCTCTTTTGCTAATACTCCCTCCGTCCGAAAATACTTGTTATCAAAATGAACAAAAGGAGATGTATCTAGAACTAAAATATATATAGATATATCCCCTTTTATTCATTTTGATGACAAGTATTTCCGGACGGAGGGAGTAGTACTATCATGCCATTTTCTCTGATTTAGCAAATTGTAAAATAATTAAACATGGAAAGGGAGAGATATTATAATAGAATAGCACGCATGGAAAGACATCAATATATTTCCAAGTAGCAACTCTAATGGATCCAAAATAGAAGGCCAGATATCACAATATAGAAAGTGCCTTTTATAGAAGGACAGTCGCATATACGGATCCATCTCCATTATATCGTGCAGCGCATGCCTAATTTGAACCAAAATCAAACACCCCTATAAATTGTGGGGCTTGCTCTGACAGATGACAGCAAAAATCAACATAGCTGCCGAGCGAGTCGCCGTGGCATACTTTTCTATCGTCGCCATGGCATACTTTTCTATCGTCGCCGTGCTCGTGCTGCCTTTCGTCTGTGGAGCCAATGGACTCGACCCAACAAGCCAACAGGTATGTGCGTACCATACGTGTCGTAACTCGTAATAGCTAAGCTAGTACTGTACTATTTTGATTAATAGGCCACTAACTTTACCTTATTTTTCATTCACAAGTTCAACAACGGCACAGATATTTTTATTCATACACCCGGATTGCTTCAAGGACGATTGGCGGATACGAGTAAATATGATTCCTTTATAACCTACTCCGTATGTATATACGAGTCTCGTTATCTTATTTAATTAATACACGTCATGATTACTGTTCTCCCTTTCACGTAAGCTTAATTGACGTCCATTGAATTATAACTTCCCCCGATACATATTACTTCTCGCTCAAAAGGATGCATACATCTAGATACATTTATCTTTATTTGAGCGGCAAGTAATATGGGTCGACGGTGTACTTAACTTGAAATATTACGAGTAGTGATATGCTAATATTACTAAAAAAGCACCGTCGTTTGGAATGCATGGATCACGTATAGTTTGCTTATCACCGGTTGCAAGCGGGAGAATCGGCTGGTTACTATGGAGTCAGCGTGACCATGGATGTCTACGCGTTGTCGCTAAGCAGCAATCAGTACAGTTCGGCTGGTGTCCATATCTCTAGTGGAGAAGACGGTGCAGCCGATCAGAACGTCATCAAAATCGGCTCGGAGGTACATGAATCAATACAATGCAGATCTTACAATACTCTTACATATGTAGCCACCTAACTTGAATTTCTACTGGCTAGGTTTACCCACACTTGTACGGTGGTGATTCACGCACTCATTTAGGTGCTGTTTGGACGGTAAGTAAGTGCGGCCTCCTTTTCCTTCTTGGTTAGTGCACATGTAATAGTAATATTCCTGTTTTTGTTTGTTGCATGCAGACTGATGGGTTCCAAACGCGTTGTGGCAACACCATATGTGCGGTAGGTTTCCAGCCTGAGGCTGGCGCGGCCTTAGTTCTTGGCGACATCATCGAACCCCTCTCCAGCCCTAACGGAACCAAGCAAACCATCACAATCAAACTCCTCAAGGTACCTGTCAACAAAATAGCTTAGTGTACATATACAGATCCAAGCAGGAAAAATATAAAAATAATGTTACCAAATTATAAATTTGTGTCATGCAATAGCTTAATTATATGATATGATATTGTAGGATGGTGCGTCGGGAGACTGGATGGTGCATTGTGGGCTTAACCAACGTGAGCCTACGCTGATCGGTCGTTATCCCAAGTCGTTGTTCCCTGGTGGCTTGGCAGATCGGGCGACCCATATACATATTGGCGGCGTGGTGGCCTCTCGCACTAGAGATTTGGTTCCAATGGGCAGTGGCTACCTCCCAACGGACAAAGCCATGTCCACGGCCATGGCGGCGTCTTTCAGCAACATCCAGATTATTGATCAGAACGGGCAAGCTTCACTCTTGTCCCCCAACTTGTCCGCGTATATGACTAGCGCAGACACATACTCCGTCAGTTCCGTGATCAATGGCAAGTTCTTCTATGGCGGACCCTTCCAGTTGACCGCTTGATAGATTTGGTCTATTCGTCATGAATAGCCACCTCAACAATCTATCATTTGGGTATGAATAATCATGATTTGGTCGCCTAAATTTGAAAAGAATAAAAATATTTGTTGTAGTCTACCATTTAATTATGAAACACTGGTTACATTGATCCATCCCTCAACTCAATCTGCCGTGGGCACGGGCATTGTTTGCGCTGCTATGCTACACTACTCCTTGAAGGGAACACCGCAAGGTTGGTCATGCACTAGTGAAATTATGTCCTAAGCAAACGGTTTAAACCCATTTTCACTGATACAGTTTTGAACCATTGCCTTGCGAAGGTGTGTGAAGGGGGCGGGGTCCATCTCACACAATGCAAGATAACTGTGTGTGATAGGGCTTGACGATGTAGATGTGTTGACAAAAGCATTTGTATGTGATGCCCCCATCCTTGTGGTGCGAAAAGTTGTCTATCACAAACATCCCTTTGTGGTGCAACCCATATCTCACGGGTTCAAGATATATATACTGCCTTGTATAGAAGGCACAGCGGAAAATATCATATGACGGCGAGTAAAGTGATAAACCCAAAAGAAAATCCTTATAATGATTAAATATGGAAAGGAGAAGATACCGTGGAAATGGGATTATATCAAAATATTCCCATCTACTCCCTCCGTAAAAGTTAGTGCGGATTGGAAAGTAGAAAGTCAAATATCAAAATATATAAACTGCCTTGTATAGAAGGCAATCACATATACGAATACATCTTCATCATATATAGCATGCATTGCATGCCTCCAATGAACCGAACCCAAGCAACCTTATAAATTGTGGCGCTTGTTCCGCCAAAGCTGCTGAGCGAGTCGTCACATGGCTTATTTTCTATGATGGCCGTGCTACCGGTGCTGCTTTTTGAATGCAGACCAGCACTATTATTTAGAAGTTCAACAACGAAATGCATATAAACGAGTCTTCTTTATTTAATTCATTACAAAGATGATTAAATCCGACATTATTGATGTTTTCGAATTGGCATCCCCGTGTGCATGTTCTTTTATAGTTGATATTTCCTTCATTCCTAAATATAAGTCTTTTTAGATATTCTTAGATGGATTGTATATTAGAATCTGTAAAAAGATTTATATTTAGGAACGGAGGGATATTTCTTATGCATGCGTCGGGTATGTAGTAAACAACCTTTGCATGCTCTAGGTGGAAATGGCAGAAGGGGGGTGGGGGGGATGGGGGCATGAGCAGCACAACATATACCTATTCCCCACATGAGTAGCTCGGCATCGAAGGCCATGGCGATGGATCCACACCATCTGCCATGCATAGGTGGACATGGCCCCATTAGGCTCTCAACTCGCCGCCACCATGCTCATCGACGAGGACCCGCCTCCATCAAAAGGACGAACCGAGGGGGGAGGAAGTGAGGGAAGGCGGGTGGAGGCGGCAAGCACGGTGAGGAGGTGACGATTCAAGCGGGAGAGACGGCGGCTGGTGGGAGGAGGTGGTGAGGAGAGAAGGCAATGGGAGAAGGCGGTGAAACCCTAGCCGCAACTCGAGGAGGAGACAAGAGAGATGGGGCGAACATGGAGATGAGCGAGTTTTACCTTGGGAGGTGCTCTTGGGCGCCTCTCTCACTCTCTCTCTCTCTCTCTCTCTCTCTCTCTCTCTCTCTCCCTCCCTCCCTCCCTCCCTCCCTCCCTCCCTCCCTCTCTCTCTCTCTCTCTCTCTCCGTAGCTCTGTAGCAATCGGACGTGTACACGCCCATCGTTCGCCCTGCCCCTTTGGTTTGGAGAGTGTAATGCCTTGTCGCCAAGGAACAACACATATGGTTCACCTGCTGTTCAAATGACTAGCATGATGACCTTCACAAATGTGATGGCATCATTTTTATTCTGTGGTAAACATTGTAGAATAGCTTTATGCTAGAACGAATATAACACACACATGGGAGGGATCATTAATTTGTGAACTCATGATTATCTGTCCTTTGCAAAACACTACAATAATGGAGTGAAATACGCTACTAGTCCATTAACTCAATTTGGTTGCACACTTTAGACCAACAACTCAAGAAATGATCAGATTTAGTCCATAAAACTCGGTGATTTCATAAAATAAGGTCAAAACAGCGCGAGAGTAAAAAACCGACCAAGTGGATGACATGTCATATCATTCCCTTGACCGCTCATGAATTCACTATTTTTTGCAAGGATCTATTTGCAAATTGGCTGTGGTTTTTCCCTCATAAACCATGCTAAAGGCGTTGGGAGTGAAAAACTATAAAAGTGAACTTGCATTGCCACAACTTGAACCCAGCCCGACGCAATGCCTCGATGACAACCGAAATAACACCTGGTTTGTACACTATTATGCAATGCAGTGTATTTTTTTTGAAGCTAGCGCAGTGTATATATGTTCACATAGAATCAAGGGGGACAAAATAAGGAGAACATCGCCGAGTCTGCCTGTCTGTCGGCGTCCCGTGCTCGGCTTCGTTGTGCGAGCCAGAGAACGTCGCCAGGAGGAACAGGCGCCGCCAGTAGCAAGAGAGGGAAGCGGCGATGGTGTTGCAAGGAACGTTCCTACAGAATTGTCTCATCAAATCATTGTGATCCCATGTCAGATCTTTTGAGCACACTCAAAAAGATTTCCCCTGGTCGATAAGAGAGGCCACCAGGCAAGATAATCTAGTCGGGTGAAACTTTTACCCCCACTGAGGGATCATTAATTTGTGAACTCATGATTATCTGTCCTTTGCAAAACACTACAATAATGGAGTGAAATACGCTACTAGTCCATTAACTCAATTTGATTGCACACTTTAGACCAACAACTCAAGAAATGATCAGATTTAGTCCATAAAACTCGGTGATTTCATCAAATAAGGCCAAAACAGCGCGAGAGTAAAAAACTGACCAAGTGGATGACATGTCATATCATTCCCTTGACCGCTCATGAATTCACTATTTTTTGCAAGGATCTATTTGCAAATTGGCTGTGGTTTTTCCCTCATAAACCATGCTAAAGGCGTTGGGA
This sequence comes from Aegilops longissima, assembly GCA_021605205.1. Taxonomy (NCBI): domain Eukaryota; kingdom Viridiplantae; phylum Streptophyta; class Magnoliopsida; order Poales; family Poaceae; genus Aegilops; species Aegilops longissima. Next base: position 829,678,851 of record CM038677.1, read on the forward strand.
GTGAAAAACTATAAAAGTGAACTTGCATTGCCACGACTTGAACCCAGCCCGACGCAATGCCTCGATGACAACCGAAATAACACCTGGTTTGTACACTATTATGCAATGCAGTGTATTTTTTTTTTGAAGCTAGCGCAGTGTATATATGTTCACATAGAATCAAGGGGGACAAAATCAGGAGAACATCGCTGAGTCTGCCTGTCTGTCGGCGTCCCGTGCTCGGCTTCGTTGTGCGAGCCAGAGAACGTCGCCAGGAGGAACAGGCGCCGCCAGTAGCAAGAGAGGGAAGCGGCGATGGTGTTGCAAGGAACGTTCCTACAGAATTGTCTCATCAAATCATTGTGATCCCATGTCAGATCTTTTGAGCACACGCAAAAAGATTCCCCTGGTCGATAATTAAGAGAGGCCACCAGGCAAGATAATCTAGCCGGGTGAAACTTTTACCCCCACTGAGGAAACACTAGTGCAGAATCGGGCTTTAGCACCAGTTCGTAAGGCCCTTTAGTGCCGGTTCTGTAACCGGGACTAAAGGGTGGGCACTAAACCACCCCCCCTTTTAGTACCGGTTCAACACGAACCGCTGCTAAAGGGCCACCCCGTGGCACGAGCCAGTGCAGGGGGGTGGGAGACCTTTAGTACCGGTTGGTAACACCAACCGGTACTAATAGGTTTAGGGGATTTTGGGTTTATGATTTATTTTTTCTTTAATTTCGTGTTTTCCATTTAATTCTTTTTTATTTGCTGGTATTTTACGATACTACATATTGTACACGTTATGCATATAAATAAATAGAATTTCTCGTGGAGGCAACATGTGGTGCACATCGAAAGTACAACTAATCCAAACTGAAGTTTGGATTACTAGTACTTTCGATATGCACCACATATTGCCTCCACTTGAATCTAATCCATGTTCATTTCAGATACTGATATATATAATAGCTCATCATGCTCATATAACAACTTAACATCATGCATCATCGATCATAATAATAAAAAACTCAGCATTGGTATCTTAATAACAAGTCATACTCATCATCATCGATCATACAACTTCTACTCGATACCATAATAACAAGTCATATATTCATGTGGCTCGTAGGATCATTGGCCTAGTTGGTTCAATTGGTATCTTTTGATAGCTTGCTTCAATAGGTATCTTTTGATTGCATGATTGCTTGTTTCTCTCTTTATTATGTCTTTGTGGCATATCTTCCTTTTGCAATCTTTGGACCTCAATATAGTTTGTCTTCCTCCAAGTATTTACCGTTGGATGTGTGTATTGCGTTCCACTCTCTTGTTGAGAAAATACACAATTTATGGAGTAACACATTTTATATTGGCCTTCTAAGCTTGTAGACCATTTTGGCAATCGATGCCAATGGGGGAGAAGTTTCAGAGAGTTCTGTGGAGAAGTTTAGAGAGTTGTCTCTTCTGGCTTTGGTTTGTTCCTAAGCATACGCATCTCCTTCACATGCATTATTGGTTGTTGCATTGCATGGTGATGCATAATTCCTTATATAAACTCTCTTGAAAGTGATTGTCATCAATTACCAAAAGGGGGGAGATTGAAAGGACATGTGGTGCCCCCATGTGTGGTTTTGGTAATTGATGACATTCTCTATGGACTAATGGTTGCATTGAGTTATATTTGAAGGATTTTTCCTTAGGCATTTCTTGAAGTCCATGTGTTGGTTTCAAGGAGTTTATGGGTTGACCAAGGTGCTATTAAGGAATTATCCAAAGATTGGTCATGTGAGTGTTGAGCTTATTGCAAGCATGTCTTGAAGAAGAAGATTGTGTGATCATTCATGTTTACCTTCAAGGCATCATCCAAACGAAGAGGGTTGGAAATATTCAAGGTTGATCAAGACTAAGTCAAGAGTGAATCAAGTTGATCAATTCACAAAGCGTAGAAGATGTACCGAGAGGGATCAAGTGATCCCATGGTATGGTAAGCATTGTCCATTGCACTTTGTGTACTAACCCATGGTCTATGTGAGAGTCTATGTGGGGTTAGGTACGTGTCCATGGGCTTGCGTCAAGAGGAAGATATCATACAACCCATGGAAAGGATGACATCAAGTGGTGATCGTCATCAAGATTGCCGTGTGCAAGTTCAAGTGGAGCATCACGAAGAGATCAAGTGCTTGAAGCTTGCCATCCATTGTGGTGTCAATGGACTTGTGAAGATGTGCCGAAGAGTGGCTCACCCATAGTGGAGCATGGGGGAGCAATCATCTAGTCTCCATCGACCCAACGCAATCAAGAAAGGTGGTCCATCTCGAGGAGGACAAGATCATCATCATCTAGCTCAAGTGGATCATGTGCAAGGCAAAGGTTTGCCCTTGATATGTTTTCTATTTTACCGGTCTCATGGTGGTAGTTGGGAGACCGGGTTATAGGATCGATAGCCGTACTATCAAGGGGGGCTCTCAAGTGAGTAGCTTGATCGTATCGTTCGTCGAGAGCTCAAACCAATGCATCCTTGCATCATGTTTCTTGGTTCTTGTTTGGTTCTCTTGGTGAGTCTTAGGGCTTATGGTCATCTTGATGAGAAGCTTGAGTTCATCGAAAATGGAGTTTGCATGCATCTTCTATGATGTTTTCGGTGTTGGAGGTTTTACCGGTCTTATCCGAGGAAGGATTCTCACCTTTTTCTTTTGGGCCTTTCTCATTTGCTTATTATTGCTATTTCTTTCAAGATTGTGTTAGCCGTTGTCGCTAGCTTTCCAACAGACTTGGTTCCATCGAATTCGAAGTCCGTTTGGAAAAGTTGTGGCAGTTTTGGTGTTCTGAAAAGGCTGCAGCGGTACTACCGCGAATTGGAGCAGATGTAATTTTTTACTACCGCTCCAGAGCGGTACTACCGCGGCTCCTACAACGGTAGTACCGCTCCGGACCAAAAACTTGTCCCAAGTCTTGCGGTGGTAGGCCCGGATGTATTTTTTTAGTACCGCTCGCAAGCAGTAGTACCGCTACCCTTTGTGGTAGTACCATGATCCCTAGCGGTAGTACCGTGAGGACGAGCGGTAGTACCGCTCCGGCGGTTCTACTGGCCTTTTGCCTCCTCGCTGTTGTTTTTCAAAGGGGTACTACCGCCCTAGCGGTAGTACCGCTCCTTGGAGCTGTAGTACCGCTCTGTGCGGGCTGTGAGCATAACGGTTGGATTTTTTCCCACCTATAAAAGGGGGTCTTCTTCCCCATTGAACCTCATCCTTTGAGCTCGTGTTCTTCCCCCATTGTTGACCTTCTTCGAGCTTTCTAACTCTCAATCCCTCCATGGATTCTTGCTAGTTTTTGAGCGAAAAGAGAGAGGAGATCTAGATCCACATTTCCACCAATCACTTTCTCCTCTATGTGAGGGGAACCCCTTGGATCTTGATCTTGGAGTTCTTGGTGTTATCCTTCTTGTTCTTCCTCTCATTTTCCTCCCTAGCATTAGTTGCTTTGGTGGGATTTGAGAGAGAAGGACTTGGGCACTCTGTGTGCCCTTGCCATTGCAATTGGTGCATTGGTTTGAGTTCTCCACGTGATACGTGGAAGTTACAAGTTGAGAAGCTTATTACTCTTGGGTGCTTGGTACCCTTGAGCTTGTTCCTCTTGGGTGCTTGGGCGCCCTAGAAGGTTGGTGGTGTTCGGAGCTCAATCATTGTGGTGTAAAGCTCCGGGCAAGCGTCGGGGTCTCCAATTTGGTTGTGGAGATCGCCCCGAGCAATTTGACGGGTTCCGGTGACCGCCCCCAAGGGTTGCCAAAGTGTACGGGTTCGGTGACCGCCCCCAAGGGTTGCCATTTGTACGGGTTTGGTGACCGCCCTCAAGGGTCCCTTAGTGGAATCACGGCATCTTGCAATGTGCGAGGGCGTGAGGAGATTACGGTGGCCCTAGTGGCTTCTTGGGGAGCATTGTGCCTCCACACCGCTCCAAACGAAGATTAGCATCCGCAAGGGTGTGAACTTCGGGATACATCATCGTCTCCGCGTGCCTCGGTTATCTCTTACCCGAGCCCTTTACTTATGCACTTTACTCTGTGATAGCCATATTGTTTCTTGTCATATATCATGCTATCACGTAGTAGTTTATCTTGTTTAGCATAAGTTGTTGGTGCACATAGGTAAGCCTAGTTGTTTTAGGTTTTGTGCTTGACAAATTAACCGCTAGGTTTATTCCGCATTTGTTCAAGCCTAAACCGTAATTATTTTAAAGCGCCTATTCACCCCCCCTCTAGGCGACATCCACGATCTTTCAATTGGTATCAGAGCCTTGTCTCGCTTTGTTAGGCTTAACCGCCTAGTGAGTAAAGATGTCGACTAGGGGATTAGGATTCTCTCACACTCTTAGTTTCGATGGCACAAATTTTGATGTTTGGGTATTTTGCATGCTTAATCTCTTTAGGGTCATGGACCCAAATTTAGAGCGAATTGTAGATATGGGTTTTTCTCCTCCAGAAGATCCCCAAAGATTATCTTTAGAGGATGAGAAAAACTATTATCTCAATGCTTAAGCTTCTAATGTGCTTTTCGATGCTTTGAGCAATGTAGTTATATTTCAACTCATGCCGTTCCGGGATGCTCATGAATTGTGGACATAGCTCCAACATAAATATGGCATGTCCAAGTTTTGTGGGGATGATTGTTCTCCCTCCACATCAGGCCGTATAGTCTTCTCAACTTCTTCTACTTCACCTACATGTGGTTTGCCACAAGGTAATGATATGGTGAGTAGTGTTGGTCATTGCAATGATGATAGTATGCTTATTGTTGATGATCATTCATCACTATCTTATTGCAATGCTTCTTCTTTGGACTTTAACACTTCGAGCACCATACATGTTTCACATGCTTGTGTTGATAGTCCGTGCATATCTTGTAGAAATTGTTTGACTAAATCTCATGATGATATGCTTGCTATATCTTGTTGCCATGATAAAAATGCTTGTATTTCCTCGAGTTGTGGTGCTAACAATGTAGAGGAAACCCAACACTCCATGGAACAAGATGTGGTTTTAAATGGTGCTTCAAGGGATCCTACATCATCATCTATTGCTTTTTGCCTTATGGCTAAGGCTTCAAAGGTATCTCCTACTTTGAAACCCAATATGTCTCTTGTTGATGATGTTGATGCTAATGACGATAAGGATAATGATGAAGAGAATGATAATGTTGCCTCCTTAAAAATTAAGGGGGAATGGTTTTTAAAGATCTTAATAAAAATAAAATTGCTCGTTTCAACTTCATGGAAATCATGTCCATTGCCATTGAGGGCAAGAAATATATTGATGAGTTGGAATCTCGTCTTGAGGAGCATGAGGTCACCATTGATAAAATGGAAGGTCATGAGCGTGATTACGCTAATGAGATCGCGGACCTCTCCCAAGCTCTCGAACTTGAACAAACCACCAAGGAATCTCTTGAGGAGACTTTTGCTCTAGAATTATCTAGAGTGAGGGAATCTCGTGATAGAGCTCTTGAGGTGGCCAATGATTTTTAAATTAAAAATGAGGATCTTGAAGTTGCACATGCTAAACTCCTTGAGGACTTGAGCACCTCGAAAATGGCTCAAGGGTCATTAAGAGTGAGCTCATCAAACTCACCGAGTCTCATGCTCAACTTAAAGCTTCGTATTCAAAAGAGCTTTCCAAGGTTTCCTCTCCTCTTATTGTTAATGATGATGCTTGTGCTACTAACTCTATCTCTCGTGAAGCATCCATATTGAAGGAGAATGTTGAGCTAAGGGCTCAACTTGAGTTGCTATCTAGCAATTATGGGATATCGGAAGAAAATCATGTAAAGCTCACAAGCTCTCATGATGATCTTCTAGTATCCCATAATGTGCTAAAGTTAGCCCATGGGGCCATGCTTGCTAAGGTAACATCTAGTGAGCCTCATGTGGATACTAGTACTACTTCTAGTCAAAATGCCACATTGCCATGTGCTAGTCCTTGTAATTCATCTACTCACAATGTTGGTACATCGTGTGATGAATTTCTTTCCTTGCCTTGTTGCTCAAACGATGAAGCTTATACTTCCTCTAGTACTTGTGTTGAGACTAACCATGTAGAGGAAATCAAAGAGCTCAAGGCCCAAGTCACTTCTTTGAAGAAAGATTTGGAAAAGTGTCATGAAGGGAAGGCCACACTCAACAATATCTTGAGTGTACAAAAATCCCCCAATGACAAAGGTGGACTTGGATTAAACTCCAATAAGAAGAAGAAGTCCAAGATGAATCAGAAGAAGGGCCAAGAACAAGTCAAGAATTCGGCCAAGATTGTTTGCTTCAAGTGCAAAATTGAAGGGCATCATGTGAGATCTTGCCCATTCAAGAAGAAGGCCATTAGTGTCAAGCAACAAGGGAAGCGGCCACAAGTTCAGTCTCATGCTCAACCACAAGTTGAAGAAAGGCCTCTTCCCAAGGATACTCAAGCTAATGCTTCTCAAGTTGAGAACTCAAGTGAGAAGAAAGTGAAGAGTAGACGTTGCTACTTATGTCATGAGAAAGGTCACCTTGCTTCTTCATGCACTAGTGGTAACTCATCCAACCCAATTATTATTGATGATATCTATTCTCTTGGGAAGGATAAGGTTGGAAATGTGTTTGCCAAGTTTGTTGGTACTCAAAGTGGTGTCAAGCAAAGAACCATTTGGGTAGCCAAGCCTATTGTGACTAACCTCTTAGGACCCAACTTGGTTGGGGACCAACTAGCTCATACTTGATCAATAGGTGTTTTTGGAGGTCATTGGAGACTTGGCTACTTTATGAAGAATTAAGGGGACTTCATCATTCTAATTGTCTCAAGCCAAGTCATTCGGATTATCAAGTTTCTATCTTTTATCCAATGTTCTTCCATGCGGTAACTCGTGCTTAAAGTGTTTACATTGATAGTTACTTACCCCTTTGCATGTTTGGTTTTGTTCCTTGCATGTGTTTGTATATGTTGTGCTTCCAACTTGATTATCTTGAGCTATCAAGTATGTGTGTGTTGGTTTGCACATCATGTACGTGTGTGTCATGCATTGAGCCTTTTGCATCTTGTTCATTTCTTAGTTGGCTCTTGTGAGAGATTAATGGAATATCCCATTATGGGGGAGTGATGTGCTTTGTGCACCTCACAATCCTATATATGTGTGTACATGAGTAATACCATCTAGTATTGATATTTCAAGATTATCTAGTCGCTATGTGGTATGTCTTCTCATGAGAAATTCAAATTCTAAATTGTCCATTAATTATCTCTTGTTGGATCATTTTTTTGCCTCTTGTTTATCTTTAATTGGTATCACATTATGGGGGAGTAATATGCTATGTGTATATTACTAGCCTAGAAAATGTGTACATTTGAGATATTGTCACCTAGAATTGATATTGTAAATTATCTTGTTCCTAGGTGGCATGTTAGCTCTACAAGTTGCAATTTTCTTTTTGTTTGGTGTGAAGATGATGTCGGATATCCTTGCTATATACCAACGGGAATCATTTCCAAATACTTCTTGTCTTTTGACAATTGGTACTCACTTATGTGTGGTAGAAATTTTTGATCATCTCTACATTGGCCTTTGCTTTCATTTGCTTTATCTCTTGCCTAGGATTGTGTCAACTCCCATTGTATTCCATACCACTTGTGGATCTTGTTAATTTCTTGACCTTGTCTAGTGTTTTCTAGATATAGTGAAAGTGGTGATCCCACCTTGTGCCTTTTGTATTCAAATGCAAATTCTCTATAATGCACTAGCCTTGGGGGAGCTATCCTATTCTCTATAAAACAATCATCTTGTGATCCTTATCAAGTGTGTGTTTGTGGAAGGCAAGCCGTTTCTTTTTGGTACTTTGTGCCATCATGAAACTTTGTAGAGGGCTTGGTTTCTTTGGAACCATTCTCTCTTTTGGGAGTTTGACATCTTTCTTTTTGAGTGTATCAATAGATATCTCATTCCTTGATGTATCTTTTATGGATATCCTCCAAGTGATGATTTATTCATTTGGTATCTTTTCTTCCTTTTTTTTCTTTGTCTTTTGGTATCGGTTCTTGAAAGTCTTGAGCATGCATATTAATTTGATGCAGTATTTTTAGCATGCTTTCTTTCTTGGACCCAATATATAGGGGAAACTCCACCAAGTCTCAAATTGGATGAGATGTGCATGAAATTCATTTTCATATCTATATGCACATAGTTTTTTTGGAGGTTGTACTATATATTGTTGGTTCTCTAACTCTTTGGTCCCAATGAGTTTGGGTACCATTTTGTTTGTGTTGTTGTTCTAGGAACAATTGGAGATGCATTGGATGCTCGGCTCACTCACAAGGAAGGCGGTGTCATCATGTGCTAATTGAAGTCAAGCTAGGATGATCAATGAACTACTACCTACCTTTAATTGGTATCTACTACATCCTTCCAATGATATCTCGGTAACAAATATCTCTTCATGCATTCTTTTCTAGCATTGAACCTTGTGTAGGTTGCATCTTCGCATGATTTTCATTCCATCTTGTGATACTTGTTTCCTTTCTCAAAACATCTCAACGATGATCTCATGTTTCTAGTTGTGATGTCTTTGATGGGTGTGTGGTAGGAATTCATTTATATACTATAAGACCATATCTAGCCATGTACTATGCTTCCAAGCAAATATCTTATTGGTATATGTATGACTTCCTTTTGGATATCTTGTTCCTTCGTGTTGTAACTATTTCGGGTGTACATCCTTCTTTGTAGATTTATATATCATCATGATTTCGTCTACCTAGAATCTTATACACTTGAGAGAAGTTGCATATCTAGATGATATCCTTTCTTTCACGTCCACCTTGTCTTTCTTATGTTATTTCTTTGGTGGCTCAGTGAAAGCTTTTGCCTTGAGTGCGTGTCTTCTATCGTTGCATCTTGATGCACTCTTGTGTGGTGAAGATTATTTTCCTAATGCTTATCTTTACGAGGTTTTTGCCATCTCAATTGGTATCCCTCGTCTTGATGAGCCTTTCATCATCTATCTTCACCGCGGGTTGTCACAAGCATAGGTTCTCTATATGCTTATTAGTAAGCTTGTGAACCCATTTGCTAGTTGTGTGTGGGAATGATAGGCCTTGCACCTTATTCTCTCTTGCACTTGTTGTAAGTTTCTATTGATTTTGGGGGAGCTATGATCCTATTTTCTGTACTTTGTATCCAGATACAAAAATTCTTGATGTGCACAAATCATGGGGAGCTTATATAGTTTCTTTAGAACACTGCTATGCTCTTATCATTATATCCTTTATTCATGTGGCTCGTAGGATCATTGGCCTAGTTGGTTCAATTGGTATCTTTTGATAGCTTGCTTCAATAGGTATCTTTTATTTGCATGATTGCTTGTTTCTCTCTTTATTATGTCTTTGTGGCATATCTTCCTTTTGCAATGTTTGGACCTCAATATAGTTTGTCTTCCTCCAAGTATTTACCGTTGGATGTGTGTATTGCGTTCCACTCTCTTGTTGAGAAAATACACAATTTATGGAGTAACAAATTTTATATTGGCCTTCTAAGCTTGTAGACCATTTTGGCAATCGATGCCAATGGGGGAGAAGTTTCAGAGAGTTCCGTGGAGAAGTTTAGAGAGTTGTCTCTTCTGGCTTTGGTTTGTTCCTAAGCATACGCATGTCCTTCGCATGCATTATTGTTGTTGCATTGCATGGTGATGCATAACTCCTTATATAAACTCTCTTGAAAGTGATTGTCATCAATTACCAAAATGGGGGAGATTGAAAGGACATGTGGTGCCCCCATGTGTGGTTTTGGTAATTGATGACATTCTCTATGGACTAATGTTTGCATTGAGTTATATCTGAAGGATTTTTCCTTAGGCATTTCTTGAAGTCCATGTGTTGGTTTCAAGGAGTTTATGGGTTGACCAAGGTGCTATTAAGGAATTATCCAAAGATTGGTCATGTGAGTGTTGAGATTATTGCAAGCATTACTTGAAGAAGAAGATTGTGTGATCATTCATGTTTACCTTCAAGACATCATCCAAACGAAGAGAGTTGGAAAGATTCAAGGTTGATCAAGACTAAGTCAAGAGTGAATCAAGTTGATCAATTCACAAAGCGTAGAAGATGTACCGAGAGGGATCAAGTGATCCCATGGTATGGTAAACATTGTCCATTGCAATTTGTGTACTAACCCATCGTCTATGTGAGAGTCTATGTGGGGTTAGGTACGTGTCCATGGGCTTGCGTCAAGAGGAAGATATCATACAACCCATTTAAAGGATGACATCAAGTCGTGATCATCATCAAGATTGCCGTGTGTAAGTTCAAGTGGAGCATCACGAAGAGATCAAGTGCTTGAAGCTTGCCATCCATTGTGGTGTCAATGGACTTGTGAAGATGTGCCGAAGAGTGGCTCACCCATAGTGGAGTATGGGGGAGCAATCATCTAGTCTCCATCGACCCAACGCAATCAAGAAAGGTGGTCCATCTTGAGGAGGACAAGATCATCATCAGCTAGCTCAAGTGGATCATGTGCAAGGCAAAGGTTTGCCCTTGATAGGTTTTCTATTTTACCGGTCTCATGGTGGTAGTTGGGAGACCGGGTTATAGAATCGATAGCCGTACTATCAAGGGGGGCTCTCAAGTGAGTAGCTTGATCGTATCGTTCGTCGAGATCTCAAACCAATGCATCCTTGCATCATGTTTCTTGGTTCTTGTTTGGCTCTCTTTGTGAGCCTTAGAGCTTATGGTCATCTTGATGAGAAGCTTGAGTTCATCGAAAATGGAGTTTGCATGCGTCTTCTATGATGTTTTCGGTGTTCGAGGTTTTACCGGTCTTATCCGAGGAAGGGTTCTCAACTTTTTCTTTTGGGCCTTTCTCATTTGCTTATTATTGCTATTTCTTTCAAGATTGTGTTAGCCCTTGTCGCTAGCTTTCCAACAGACTTGGTTCCATCGAATTCGAAGTCCGTTTGGAAAAGTTGTGGCAGTTTTGGTGTTGTGAAAAGGCTACAGCGGTACTACCGCGAATTGGAGCGGATGTAATTTTTTACTACCACTCCAGAGCAGTACTACCGCGGCTCCTACAACGGTAGTACCGCTCCGGACCAAAAACTTGTCCCAAGTCTTGCGGTGGTAGGCCCGGATGTATTTTTTTAGTACCGCTCGCAAGCAGTAGTACCGCTACCCTTTGTGGTAGTACCATGATCCCTAGCGGTAGTACCGTGAGGACGAGCGGTAGTACCGCTCCGGCGGTTCTACTGGCCTTTTGCCTCCTCGCTGCTGTTTTTCAAAGGGGTACTACCGCCCTAGCGGTAGTACCGCTCCTTGGAGCTGTAGTACCGCTCTGTGCGGGCTGTGAGCATAACGGTTGGATTTTTCCCCACCTATAAAAGGGGGTCTTCTTCCCCATTGAACCTCATCCTTTGAGCTCGTGTTCTTCCCCCATTGTTGACCTTCTTCGAGCTTTCTAACTCTCAATCCCTCCATGGATTCTTGCTAGTTTTTAAGCGAAAAGAGAGAGGAGACCTAGATCCACATTTCCACCAATCATTTTCTCCTCTATGTGAGGGGAACCCCTTGGATCTTGATCTTGGAGTTCTTGGTGTTCTCCTTCTTGTTCTTCCTCTCATTTTCCTGCCTAGCATTAGTTGCTTCGGTGGGATTTGAGAGAGAAGGACTTGGGCACTCCGTGTGCCCTTGCCATTGCAATTGGTGCATCGGTTTGAGTTCTCCACGTGATACGTGGAAGTTACAAGTTGAGAAGCTTATTACTCTTGGGTGCTTGGTACCCTTGAGCTTGTTCCTCTTGGGTGCTTGGGCGCCCTAGACGGTTGGTGGTGTTCGGAGGTCAACCATTGTGGTGTAAAGCTCCCGGCAAGCGTCGGGGTCTCCAATTAGGTTGTGGAGATCGCCCCGAGCAATTTGACGGGTTCCGGTGACCGCCCCCAAGGGTTGCCAAAGTGTACGGGTTCGGTGACCGCACCCAAGGGTTGCCATTTGTACGGGTTTGGTGGCCGCCCTCAAGGGTCCCTTAGTGGAATCACGGCATCTTGCATTGTGCGAGGGCGTGAGGAGATTACGGTGGCCCTAGTGGCTTCTTGGGGAGCATTGTGCCTCCACACCGCTCCAAATGGAGATTAGCATCCGCAAGGGTGTGAACTTCGGGATACATCATCGTCTCCGCGTGCCTCGGTTATCTCTTACCCGAGCCCTTTACTTATGCACTTTACTCTGTGATAGCCATATTGTTTCTTGTCATATATCATGCTATCACGTAGTAGTTTATCTTGTTTAGCATAAGTTGTTGGTGCACATAGGTAAGCCTAGTTGTTTTAGGTTTTGTGCTTGACAAATTAACCGCTAGGTTTATTCCGCATTTGTTCAAGCCTAAACCGTAATTATTTTAAAGCGCCTATTCACCCCCCCCCCCTCTAGGCGACATCCACGATCTTTCAGCGACCATTCTGAAACATCAGATGAGGCACACAATCACCAGGGATTTTGTGTTGGAAAATATAGTAATGACTTCGTAGTTAGCAATGTAGTCCAGTTTGAGAAGAATTTATGCAAAACATGCACGGATGTCGTAATAGTAAAAAAAATCTTACCATGACATCTCCATGGATGTTAACGTAGTTCAACACGTGCAGTAGTGGCACATATTGACCATAATGTGCAGGAGTATTATAAAAGTTATTGTAATCCTCAAGAAGGGTAAAAAATGCGATCAGATAATTTTTCTCCTAATAAGTTAATTCTGAGCCAGGGGTGTAGTAGATTCTGTCTACCATCATCCGCACATTATTTGAACAATGAAAATAAGCTTTCAATGGAAACAAGTTGTCAACTATTTTGAAATAAATAATATAAATTACTTAATAACTATGTTTAAGAAACTCAAATAGCGGTAGAATTGGAAGCGTATCAACAAGGACCCAAATGTCCAAATTGTCTTCGGCGATGTCAGGATCACCAAGATCCATGGTGACAAGCATACCCTCATCAAAACCATATATCTTGCAAAGTGCTTCCCAATTCTTGCAACCAAAATTGGTAAAGCTCTCTGAATTATACAAATCTACTTCAATATCCATACCATGAAGGGTCCTTAGGTGAATTTTCTTTGTTTCCATAGTTTCATTATCTTCAAATCCCAGCCTCTCCAAGACATAGCATCTTGCATGGCATGGGATAAACTAGAGGAATTGTAAAAGACAAAAATTAATTACACGTTGAAGTAGTAGAAGTCGTGCTTAATTAAGAAAAAAGACTTGTCTTTGCGTACCTTTCAACATCGAAGGTCTCGTCGAGCTTAATACTGAAGCGACGACCGTCTACCAGGTGAGGCTTGTCGCACAGATCCCGGTCGTCACCACACCAGTAGCACTCCGGGATCCTATCATCGTCGGAAGACGACATTTCCTATGTTCATAATTCAAAGATTAAACTTGTACAATTAAAAATATGTACTACAAAAACTAAATTAGATAATCATTATTCATCACGGGTTGACTATCGATCTGCCGTGTCTTTTCTTGAAAACTCTCCGCTCATATGTGGTGGAGACTCTCACTCACTGATTCCTCTCTGACATTTGCGACCCTCGGTGATGGTCGCTAGCTACTCCTTCTTCCCCTAGTGCATAACAAAGGTCTAGCACAAGGAGAAGAAGGAAACGCGACCCCTACGACAATAGTCAGGATTCTTCGTCCTCTCTCATATATGGTGGATACACTCCCTCACTGATTTTTCGATAGCCGGTGATGGTCTCTTCTCCCTCCTTCCCCTAGTGCATAACAAAGGTCTAGCACCAGGAGAAGGAGGAAGAAGAAACCTTCACGACAACAGTCGGCATTCTTATTCTCTCATATATGGTGGACAATCCTCACTGATTTTTCGACCGTCGGTGATGGTCTCTTCTCCCTCCTTCCCCTAGTGCATAACAAAGGTCTAGCACAAAGAGAAGGAAGAAGAAGAGACCTTCACGACAACAGTCGGCATTTTTATTCTCTCATATATATATGGTGGATAATCCTCACTGATTTTTCGACCATCGGTGATGGTCTCTTCTCCCTCCTTCCCCTAGTGCATAACAAAGGTCTTGCACAAGGAGAAGGAAGAAGAAGAGACCTTCACGACAACAGTCTTCATTCTTATTCTCTCATATAGACTGTCATGTATGGAGCCCCGACAGACTTAAAGTCAACCCAAAATGTCGTTTAATTCATCTAACACATTCATCTAAAATACTCATCTAACATTTATATATATGTAAAGAATTCGTCTAAAAAATTCATCTAACATTCATCCAAAAATTTCATCTAACGTTCATCCAAAAATGTATCTAACATCTAACATTCATCTAAAAAATGCATCTAACATCGATATCTAACATTCTTCTAAATATTTCATCTAACATTCATCTAAGAAATGCATCTAACATCTAACAACTAAAAAATGCATGTAACATCTAACATTCATCTAAAAAATCATCTAACGACATTCATCTAAAAAATACATCTAATTGTGTGTGTGCGTGCGCGCGCGTGTGTGTGTGTGTGCATGGCGCGGCAGGGGTGGCTCACAACGGCGAGGCGAGGCGAAGGGCAGCGGCGACGGGCCGGGGTGGCGGTGGGGGCACGGCGATGGGCCGGGGCGGCGACGAGGCGGTGGCGTACGGGGCGGAGGCGACGGGGGGTGGCGACGGGTGGTGCGGCGAAGAAGAAGCAGAGAAGAGAAACTGAATATTTTGTAAGTGCAGTATATATAGGAGGGTCCTATAGTACCGGTTGGAGCCACCAACCGGTACTATAGGCCATTTTTCGCCAGGCGAAGCAGCGGGAAGCGCACCCCTATAGTACCGGTTGGTGGCTCCAACCGGTACTATAGAGCGGCCTATAGTACCAGTTAGAGCCACCAACCGGTACTATAGGGGTGTGCTACGATGCACATAATTTAGTCCCACATAGCTAGTCGAGGAGAGCCCGCACTGGTTTATAAGCCTCAGTGCGGTAGCTCTCTCGAGCTCCTCTCTAAGCAGGCTTGTGGGCCTAACACTGCCACTCGGCCCTGTGGGCTTACTAGGCCTTGCGGGCCTGCATCCTGGGCCAACTGCAGTTGGCTTACTAGTCGTATGCGGGCCGTTGTGACCCAATAGGCGGGCTTTTTTATTTTATTTTTTATTTTTTCAGCTTTATTTATTTTCTTTTATTTATTTCTTAGTTGTTTTTTTGCTGTATTTAGAGTTTCTTTGTGAATATTTTTGCTTTAGATACAAAAAAATTACAAACTTTCCGTTGGTGCGAGTAGTTTTCAAATTTGAATAGTTTAAATTTGAATTACTTGAAATTGGTGTGAATCACTAGTTTGGGAATAACTTTACTTTAAAAATAGATTTTTTTAGTGATTCTTTTTTCTTATGTTTTATATTACTGTGTTTTATCATTATATTCAATTTGGTAATACTTAGGTTATTCAAAAAAATGAAATGCCTTTGTAACAGACGAGTTTTCGTGTGAAAGCCTGATACTTCGAAAGAGATTGTCCATTTTGTGCATGAAGTGCATCCAGTTTTGGTCGTAACAGTCTCTACTTTTTTGCACATGCTATGTGGGTGAAATGATGATACCATGCCAACTTTCAACCTATTTAGAGTTCATTTGTAGTGCTTTTCAATTTTAGGGTCATTTAGCCAAAAAATCAGTAAATGTCATTCCGTACTGTGGGTCTTTCGTTACCCTGCCTTGTGTCATATTGACCAATTTGCACCGAAACAGAGGGACCTTTAAACCACGTCCATAGTCAAGTTCCCATATGTCCTGTATGTAACCATAATATGTGTCCTTTCCACTCTTGGTTGGTGCATCAAAACGAACACCACTGTTTTGGTTGGTGCTCTTCTTATCTTGGGCGATCGTGTAAAATGTATTCCCATTTATCTTGTACCCTTTGCAAGTCATTATATTCGAAGATGGTACCTGGGACAACAAGTACAGGTCATCTTCAACAGCCGCGTCATGCATGGGACGTGTCTGCAACCAACCGGGAAAGTCCCCGTTTGTTCACGTGTAATCCAGTCGTCAGACTGCTCCGGGAGTTTGGAGCGTAGAAAATTCTTGTGTTCCTCCATATACGGAGCCACCAAGGCAGAATTTTGTAGAACTGTGTAGTGTGCTTGAGTGAGAGAATGCATGTACATACATATTATTTGTTCCGGTCCTAGCATGCCATTTCCATCCAGTCTGCCCTTATGCCGCGATTCAGGAACACCAATCGGCTTAAGATCAGAAATAAAGTCAATACAAAACTCAATGACCTACTCATTTTCATAGCCCTTGGAGATGCTTCCTTCTGTCCTACGACGATTACGAACATATTTCTTTAAGACTCCCATGAACCTCTCAAAGGGGAACATATTGTGTAGAAAGACAGGACCTAGAATGACAATCTCCTCGACTAGGTGAACTAGAACGCGAGTCATGATATTGAAGAAGGATGGTGGGAACACCAACTTGAAACTGACAAGGCATTGCACCAAATCACTCTGTAACCTTGGTAGGATTTCTGGATCGATTACCTTCCGAGAGATTGCATCGAGGAATGCACATAGCTTCACAATGGCTAATCGAAAGTTTTCCCGTAGAAGGCCCCTCAATGCAATCGAAAGCAGTTGCATCATAATCACGTGGCAGTCATGAGGCTTTAGGTTCTGAAAATTTTTCTCTGCCATATTTATTATTCCCTTTATATTCGACGAGAAGCCAGACAGGACCTTCATACTGAGCAGGCATTCGAAGAAGATTTCCTTCTCTTCTTTGGTAAGAGCGTAGCTGACATGACCCTGGAACTGCTTTGGATCCATGCCGTATTTTCCGTGCATACGTTGCTGGTCCTCCCGTACATCCATTCTATCTTTTGTCTTCCCATACACGCCCAAGAAGCCTAGCAGGTTCACGCAAAGATTCTTAGTCACGTGCATCACGTCGATTGCAGAGCGGACCTCTAGGTCTTTCTAATAGGGTAGGTCCCAAAATATGGATTTCTTCTTCCACATTGGTGTGCGTCCGTCAGCGTCATTCGGAACAGATTGTCCGCCTGGACCCTTTCCAAAGATTACTTGTAAATCCTTGACCATATCAAGTATATCTTCACCACTACGGTGGGGAGGCTTCTGCCGGTGATCTAGATCACCTTTAAAATGCTTGTCTTTCTTTCTTATGGGATGCCTTCTTTGAAGAAATCGACGATGCCCCAGGAAAAGATTCTTCTTACATTTATCCAAATATGTATTGTTGGTATCATCTAAACAGTGCATGCATCCGTGGTCCCCTTGTTTGTCTGTCCTGAAAGGTTACTAAGAGCAGGCCAATCATTGGTGGTTTCAAACAACAACGCTCGCAGGTCAAATTCCTGTTGTTTGTGCTCATCCCACACACGTACACCTTCTATGCTCCACAGCTCTAAAAGTTCTTCAACTAATGGCCTTAGGTACACATCAATGTCGTTGTCGGGTTGCTTGGGGCCATGGATGAGTAATGGCATCATAATGAACTTTCGCTTCATGCACAACCAAGAAGGAAGGTTATAGATACAAAGAGTCACCGGCCATGTGCTATGATTGTTGTTCTGCTCCCCAAAAGGATTAATGCCATCTGCACTTAAACCAAACCATACGTTCCTTGCATCAGCTGCAAATTTCTTCCACCTTCTCTCGATTTTTTTCCACCGCGATCCGTCAGCGGGTACTCTCAACTTCCTGTCTTTCTTACGGTCTTCTTTGTGCCATCGCATCAACTTGGCATGCTCTTTGTTTTGGAACAAACATTTCAACCGTGGTATTATAGGAGCATACTACATCAGCTTGGCAGGAATCTTCTTCCTGGGGCGCTTGCCCTCAACATCACCAGGGTCATCGTGGCGGATCTTATAGCGCAATGCACTACATACCGGGTATGCATTCAGATCCTCATACTCACTATGGCAGAGGATGCAGTCATTAGGGCATGCATGTATCTTCTGCACCTCTAATCCTAGAGGGCAGACAACCATCTTTGCTTCATACGTACTGTCAGGCAATTCGTTATCCTTTGGAAGCTTCTTCTTCATTATTTTCAGCAGCTTTTGAAATGCCTTGTCAGGTACACCATTCTCTGCCTTCCACTGCAGCAATTCAAGTGTGGTACCCAGCTTTTTCTTGTCATCTTCGCAATGTGGGTACAGCGGTTTCTTGTGATCCTCTAACATCCTCTGCAACTTCAGCTTCTCCTTTTCACCTGCGCACATTCTCTTTGCATCAGCAATGGCCCAACCAAGATCTTCAGCGGGCTCATCTGATGCCTGTTCTGCAGCTTCTTCCGGCATTGCCGGCTCAGCTTCTTCCCCCATTGTTGTACCATCGTTTTCATGGAACCCATGGTCAGGATAGCTGTTGTCGTCCTCTTCTTCTTCATTGTCTTCCATCATAACCCCTCTTTCTCCTTGCTTGTTCCAAATATTATAGTGGGGCATGAAACCGGACTCAAACAAGTGGACGTGAATGGTTCTTGACTTAGTGTAATTCTGATCATTCTTACATCCAGCACATGGACAAGACATAAAACCATCCGCCTGCTTGTTCGCCTCAGCCACAAGCAGAAAAGTCTGCACGCCATCAGTGAACTGGGGAGAGCATCGGTCATCGTACATCCATTGCCAGCTCATCTTCATTACACAACACCGAAAAGACCAAATTAAGACAAAGTTCATACATAAAGTTCATACAACACTTATTCTCATAAAACAACATACAAATAACTCTCTATCTAAAGCATTTAAATGCAACAAAAAATGCGATCAAGATCGCAACTAAGGTAACAATTGATCCAACAGCATAATGATACCAAGCCTCACTATCGATGGCATATTTTCTAATCTTTCCAATCTTCAAGCGCATGCAACTCCATCTTGATCTTGTGATCATCGACGACTTCGGCAACATGCAACTCCAATTCCATCTTCTCCCCCTGAATTCTTTTCATTTTTTCTTTGAAATACTCGTTTTCTTTTTTAACTAAATTTAACCTCTCGACAATAGGGTCGGTTGGAATTTCCGGTTCACATACCTCCTAGATAAAAATATCTACGTCAACTTGATGGGCATAATTTTTCATAAACTCGAAATGGAACAAATAGTTATAAAAGAGAATATACCACATCTGAATCATAACCCGGACGAGGGCCAACGGGGACGGATATCAAAATCATGGCACTATGTACAACAAACAACCACAAACATGAAATTTTTTTATATAAAAAAGATAAAACAAGAGGCTCACCACAAGGTGGTGCCGGCGACGGGACGGTGCAGGCGATCGACGGTCGTTAGGACGGAGACGGGAAGGCACTAAGTAAACAACACCTACATATGCAAACTAAGAGTTATTTTGACCTCAAATTGCAAATACAACCACATATAATTCCTCCCAAAATAAAACCCACAAATCACTATACTTATAGAGCATTGCAAGAGCTAATCTAGCAATGAGAGATGAAAGGACAGAGTTGTTAACCTTTGTGATCACTTGGATAGATGGGGTGCCTGCAAATCTTCACAAATTTTGGCAAAAATGGAGTGTGAGCTCGAGAGGAAGAGGAAGAAAACAGAGGAGAGGGGAAAAACAGAGCGCTTCGGCTCAGGCTGGACGAAGCACTATATATTGTGCGACCTTTGGTACCGGTTGGTTATATGAAGCGGTACTAAAGATTAATATTTAGCACCGGTACGTGCCGCGAACCGGTACTAGAGGTTCTGGTGGGGCCCCAGCCTGGCACAAGCCTGCCACCACCTCATTAGTACCGGTTCGTGCCACGAACCAGTATTAAAGGTTAGCCACGAACCGGTACTAATGAGAGCCGCCCGCCTAGCCGTTGGAACCGGCACTAATGTGACCATTAGTGCCAGTTCAGTTATAAACCGGCACTAATTTGCTTCACATTAGGCCCTTTTTCTACTAGTGAAACCACAAACCGAACTTTCTGCACAAATAGTGCAAAGAAAAAGCAGTGTGATCATTCAATTTTTGCAGATCGGTTATGCAAGATTACATACCCACGATCCATTCTGTTAGGATGCGATATCACTTGGGAATGTTTATTAAGGACAAATTCGACATTTCCCTCAACTTTGTTTGGACCTTCTTCTCGGATCCAAAGTATTGAAATTGCAAGTTTGCATCTATAGTTGATGAATATGGGTGTTCCTCCAGGATATGATTGGCATCTCACTGAGAGAATTTGAAAATCCAAATGCCATAATCGTCACTCAAATTACATGATACATTCCCGGTTGGATCACTAGTCAGCCTCTTCTGAGAGATGATTGAGTGTCACCAAAATTTTCCTGAAAGCTTTTTCACGAAAATGTGAGCCATGGAAGATTTTCTGTTTTAGAATCTATTAGGATCTCTCTTTGGGCAAATACGCCATTCATCAAAACTCCATGATCACTTGGGATTCAGTCTCCATGAATATACAGTCGGATCGAACCGATTACAGGATTGAAGTTCTCGAGGTCCTGACGGATTCGAGGGCTAATGATGGGGTTATCTCCCACCGGGTAGGCCCATGGTGACCTAAAACCTAGCAGAGGCCCATGCATGTAGGGTTTTAGTCACTCGGGATAAAGCTACCCGAGTGGAGATTTATATCACTCATTCGAATTGGAAAGAACACATCTTCACTCGGATGGAAGCATCCCAACGGTAAAAGTGTTAATTGAGGCGTTAGTTACTCATAGTAGTGGACATGTAATAACTCTCTCTCTCTCTCTCACGTACCTGTAACGTAGCAATCCAGAGGTAGAAAACTCTATAAAAGCACACCCCTGGCTCCCAGATACGTACGGGTTCGGAACCTATGTAATCTCATAGTCATATGGAAGAACAGTCACTCCGGAGAACATGAATAGGGTTTACCTCCAGCCCGAGGCCTGATAACCCACAAGTGTAGGGGATCGCAACAGCTTTTGAGGGTAGAGTATTCAACCCAAATTTATTGATTCGACACAAGGGGAGCCAAAGAATATTCTCAAGTATTAGCAACTGAGTTGTCAATTCAGCCACACCTGGAAACTTAATATCTGCAGAAAAGTGCTTAGTAGCAAAGTAGTATGATAGTAGTGGTAACGGTAACAAAAGTAACAGTAGCAAAAGTAATATTTTTGGTGTTTTGTAGTGATTGTAACAATAGCAACAGGAAAGTAAATAAGCGAAGACCAGTATATGGAAAGCTCGTAGGCATTGGATCAGTGATGGATAATTATGCTGGATGCGGTTCATCATGTAACAATCATAACATAGGGTGACACAGAACTAGCTCCAATTCATCAATGTAATGTAGTCATGTATTCCGAATATAGTCATACGTGCTTATGGAAAAGAACTTGCATGATATCTTTTGTCCTACCCTCCCGTGGCAGCGGGGTCCTAATGGAAACTAAGGGATATTAAGGCCTCCTTTTAATAGAGAACCGGAGCAAAGCATTAGCACTTAGTGAATACATGAACTCCTCAAACTATGGTCATCACCGAGAAGTATCCCGATTATTGTCACTTCGGGGTTGTCGGATCATAACACATAATAGGTGACTATAGACTTGCAAGATAGGATCAAGAACACACATATATTCATGAAAACATAATAGGTTCAGATCTGAAATCATGGCACTCGGGCTCTTGTTGTTGTAAATATGTCAAGCCAGCATTCAAGTTTTCAGCAAAGATTATAACTAACCACATTTGCGATAATTCTCAGGTCTCATGTTTACTCATATCAATGGCATAATCAACTAGCGAGCCATAATAATAAATCTTGGATGACAACACTTTCTCAAAACAATCATAATATGATATAACAAGATGGTATCTCGCTAGCCCTTTCTGATACCGCAAAACATAAATGCAGAGCACCTTTAAAGATCAAGGACTAACTAGACATTGTAATTCATGGTAAAAGAGATCCAGTCATAGTCATACCCAATATAAATTAATAGTAATGAATGCAAACGACAGCTGCGCTCTCCAGCTAGTGCTTTTAATAAGAGTGTGATGACTCAACATAAAAGTAAATAGATAGGCCCTTCGCAGAGGAAAGCAGGGATTTGTAGAGGTGCCAGAGCTCGATTTTGGAATAGAGATAAATAAAATTTTGAGCGGTATACTTTCATTGTCAACATAACAACTAAGAGATGGCGATATCTTCCATGCTACACACATTATAGGCGGTTCCCAAACAGAATGGTAAAGTTTATACTCCCCCTCCACCAACAAGCATCAATCTATGGCTTGCTCGAAATAACGAGTGCCTCCAACATACATCAGGTCCTAGGAGGAGTTTTGTTTGCAATTAATTTTATTTAGTTTGCATAAAGCATGGGACTGGGCATCCCGGTGACCAGCCATGTTCTCGTGAGTGAGGAGCGGAGTCCACTCCTCTTGAGAATAACCCGCCTAACATGGAAGATAAGGACAGCCATAGTTGATACATGAGCAATTCGAGCATACAAAACAGAATGTTTATCTAAAGGATTAGAGTTTGGCACATACAAATTTACTTGGAACGGCAGGTAGATACCGCATATAGGAAGGTATGGTGGACTCATATTGAATAACTTTGGGGTTTAAGGGATTGGATGCACAAGCAGTATTCCCGCTTAGTACAAGTGAAGGCTAGCAAAAGACTAGGAAGCGACCGACTAGAGAGCGACAACAGTCATGAACATGCACTAAAATTAATAAACATTGGATACAAGCATGAGTAGGATATAATCCACCATGAACGTAAATATCATGAAGGCTATGTTGATTTGTTTCAACTACATGTGTGAACATGTGCCAAGTCAAGTCACTTAAATCATTCAAAGGAGGATACCACCTCATCATACCACATCACAACCATTTTAATAGCATGTTGACACGCAAGGTAAACCATTATAACTCATAGCTAATCAAGCATGGCATAAGCAACTATGATCTCTAATTGTCATTGCAAACATGTTTATTCATAATAAGCTGAATCAAGAACGATGAACTCATCATATTTACAAAAACAAGAGAGGTTGAGTTCATACCAGCTTCGCTTATTCCAATCAATTCATCATATATCATCATTATTTCCTTTCACTTGCACGACCGAACAATGTTAATAATAATAAGAGTGCACGTGCATTGGACTAAGCTGGAATCTGCGAGCATTCAATAAGCCACTAGGCAACATCCACATCATACAAATCGTTACAACCAAAGTAGAGCCACTAGGCAGCATCCACATCATACAAATCCTTACAACCAAAGTAGAGAAAATGAGTAAAGGGCACAAGTCGCAAAGTCATGGTTACAAAACACAGCTAGGAGGAAGAGGCTGCAAAGGGCAAGCAAGAACTAAAAGATCATGCCTTCTTCCTGCTCCTTGCAAAAGGTGGTGAAGACTCTAAACTGGTTGTCTCACGGCCATCTGAATTCCTCTTATCTTCACCATCGTTTCCCTCATGCGCTCAGCATCGCGCTGCTTCCCCAGCGGTATCCACATTTGCAACAAGAGATGACATTTGAATAGAACATCAGCAGGGTGAGCCGGGATTTTTTTTCATAGTAATTTTGTTCCTGAACATCCAAATGGACCACAACAGCGCCCCTACGCAACGCCAAACTACTCATGCGTTAGATCTGTGCTGAGCTCGCAGGATGGTCAGTAACTCCATACTCGAGGTTGGGTTCCATATTTTGCTGGAAGGCTTCCCTAACCGCGCTCCAAGCAAAAGGTGCAAGCGCGCATCGGAAAAAAACATGATCCGCTTCCTCCCGGGCTCCACACATGGCGTAGGACCCATTGGATGGTCCATTACGCGTGGCCACATTGATAGCTGTCGGTAGTTTGTTTTTAAACATTTGCCACATGAAAATTTAGATCTTGAGTGGGATTCCTGCCTTCCACAAACACTTTGCCATGTCCAAAGTATTCCTTTCCGAAAGCTTGGAGTACAGGGATTTTACAGAGAATTGCTTAGAAGCGGTTAGCCCCGATCCCACCGTATCATCCCCCTAGCTGAGGGGCACGTTGCTAATTTTCCCCAAAAGCTCTTCCTAGCTGACGGAGTCTTCAGGTGACAGGGGCCACATGACGTGTACCGACAGAGGGGACGACCTAAGCGCTGCTCCCACCAGTAGGTTTGTGTCTATGGCAAGTTGGAAAAGCACCGGGTATGCCTACCAAAGCGGGCCATCCTCAATCCAAGTATCATGCCAGAACCAAGCCGACATCCCGTTCTGGACATTGAAACGGGCCCCTACCTAGAACGCCGGGCGTACCTCTTGGATCCCGTTCCAGAACGCCGAGCCCGAGGGTTTTGCTTGGATAACATTCCCGTCCAGGAAGTATTTAGCCCTGAGAATGTACGCCCATAGCCCGAACTCCCTTTGGGCCAGGCGCCACCAACACTTAGTGAGTAGGGCCACATTCATCAGCTTGGAGTTGGTGATCCCCAGCCCTCCGTATTTTTTTGGCCTACACACCGCTGCCAATTTAACTAGGTGATATTTCTTTTTCAGTCTATTTCCTTCCCAAAAGAACCTGAACCTGGGCGTGTAGAATTTGGCGTGTACCCCATAGGCCAAAAGAAACATGCCCATGGTAAACAATGGAAGGGAATATAGGCTTGTGTTTGTGAGGATAAGCCTTGCTGTTGAAGACATAAATCCGCCCGCCACGGGCTAACCCTATTTGCTACCTTGCCGTAAAGGGGCTCCCATTCGGAAATCGAAAGTTTCCTGTGGGAGATCGGAAGCCCTAGGTGATGAAGTCATGTACCTGGGGTAGGGTCATAGACCTGCCCAAAGGTACCCTCCACAAAGACACTCACAAGAGAAGCAGCCTTCCAGTCGACCTGGTAGGTTTCCACTCGACAGATTCAAAGACACTCGACCATCAAGACCCACTCGACCACCAGGAGTCCAAGAGCCACTCGGTACCCAAACGGTCTGTAGTTAAATAGTCTTTATGACCTTAATGACACTTTATGTAAGGCGTTACCTGTAACGCCTAGCTTTAACGCACCTTAAACCCTCTACTACGTGGGCTGGCTGGGGTCTGGCGACTCTATATAAGCCACCCCTCCACGGTAGAAGGGTTCGCACCCTGTAACACATACGCATATAATCAGTCGACCGCCTCCGGGCTCCGAGACGAGGGCTATTACTTCCCGAGAAGGGCCTGAACTCGTAAATCCCTTGCGATACAACTACTCCATAGCTAGGATCTTGCCTCTCCATACCTACCCCCATTCTCACCGTCCGACTTAGAACCACGACGGTTGGCGCCCACCGTGGGGCAGGTGTTCTAGCGAATTGTTGGAGAAGTTGGGATTCTTTCGATCTCCGCATCATGGTTTTGGTGGAGTTCGGTCGACGGCCACGAGATTCGTCTCGGTGCGCCACGTTAAATCGCCGACGACTCCGCTTGGCTTCGTGGAGGCTCCACTCGACGTGGGACGCGCTCCCGTCTGCTGGGCGACGACTTCAGCGTGTGTCCGCGGCGTCCTCCTGCGGCAACCGTCGACCCAAGATGGGTCGGCTCCTGCGCCGTCTTCACTCCCAGTCTCCCACCGGCGCAAGCGTTACGGTCAGTCGAGGCTTCAGCGGTGGATGAGGCATGCGGTGGCCCGCCAGTCGGCCATCCCCCAAGTCGCGGCGATCAAGCCCGACGAATCTCTCTACGGCCTGTTCGACCTGTCGACTGGCTCCGTAGAGACTGCGTCCGAATGCGATAGCAGTGACCCGGCGGCAGAGGTTCTGATGGTCGATGGACCACGCAGTCCCCCTGGATTCACCCGCACCAACAAAGGTGGCGGTGGAGGCGATCCGGTGCAAGCCCACGAAGAGTACTTGCCCGAGCCCCTCACTTCGCTCTAGAGGGAGGAGCTTCGCCATCGGAACATGGATGCGCTTCGCACTCCTATCGTTGGAGAAACCCCCGAGGCTCGCGCCTTGGAGGATGCGCGCTTGGCCAACCTGGCTGAGCGCACTTGACTGGAGAATCTTCAGCGAGTACTCGACGAGCGTACGCGACCAAGGGTTCCAGAGTCCAGTCGACGCCAGCTCTTTCAACCGCCAACTCAGGTATATCGAACTCCGATTCAGAATTTAGCAGCTGCCGCCCGTATAGCAGAGTCAATTCAGCCTTCCCAGTCGGAGGCGGGTAGAGGTTTGCAGCAAATCAGGGATTTGCTCCGGGCGGCAGGAGATCAAAACTCAGTTGTATCCCAGTCGCGGAACAGGGTTCACAGTCGATCCGTCGCTGCGAATTCAGTCCAGTCGGCCCATAGTCCAAGATCGCCCCCGACACGTGAGGAACGTGGGGGCCGGCGTGATGATCAATACAAGGGCCGCGAGCAGTATGAGCACCGATTCGATCGCAACGATCGACGTCGAGTGCCCACTCCTCCCCCAAGGGGTGGATCATACGCTCCTCGGCAGCAGGACGACAGACGCCAAAACAGTGTTGGGCGAAGAGTTCCAGTCGACCCCAGGGAACCAGGCTTTGATGCGAGATCTATTATCGTTCAAGGTTTGGTCGACAGGAACAGAGCTCACCGAGACGGCCATGATAGAGATGTTCCTTCCAGCAGCAGAGTTCATGTCTCGGGACCAGAGTGTTTCAGCAGAGCCATCAGAGCCGCGGTGATTCCTCCCAACTTCAGGTTGGCGACTGGAGTCAGTAAGTTCACTGGTGAATCCAAGCCTGACACTTGGCTTGAAGATTACCGAGTGGCTGTTCAAATCGGCGGTGGCAACGATGAGGTAGCCATGAAGCATTTGCCTCTTATGTTGGAGGGTTCAGCCAGGGCATGGTTGAATCAGTTAGCACCCAGCAGTATTTACACTTGGGAAGATCTTGCCCGAGTGTTTGTCAGGACATTTGAAGGAACTTGCAAACGACCAGCAGGTTTGACGGAATTGCAGTCATGTGTGCAAAAGTCGAGTGAAACTTTGAGAGATTATATCCAGAGGTGGATCACTTTGCACCACACAGTCGAGAATGTATCTGATCAGCAGGCAGTCTGTGCCTTCAAGGAAGGTGTCAAGAACAGAGAATTGAGTTTGAAATTTGGTCGAACCGGAGATATGACCCTGAGTCGGATGATGGAGATTGCCACCAAGTATGCAAATGGCGAAGAAGAGGATCGGCTCCGGAGTGGTAAATATAAATCGGCTTCCAATGAGGCCGGCGGAGGAAATTCCAATCGAAGCGAAGCAAAAGTCGAGCCAGCGGCTCCGGAGAGGCCTTGGCCGTGACCCTGTGAAAGTTCAAGGGGAAACCAAAGGGTCCTTGGAACCCCAAGAAGGTGAAAGACCAGGATGGAAACGACGTGTTGGATTTGCCATGTCATATTCATACAAAGAAAGATGAAGAGGGTAAACTCATTTACCCGAAACATACCACTCGACAGTGTCGGCTCTTGATTCAACAGTTTCAAAGGAAACAATTCAAGGATAAGGATAAGGAGACAGACAAAGTTGAGGACAGAGATGACAGTGATGGTGGATATCCCCAGGTCAATTCCAACCTGATGATTTTTGCTGACGTCGAAAGCAAAAGTCGATTGAAGGTTATCAATCGGGAAGTGAACTTGATTGCTCCGGCGACTCCCAATTATCTGAAATGGTCCCAGACCGCCATCACATTCGACCAGTCTGATCACCCGACGCACATTGCCACCCCTGGGAGGCAAGCATTGGTGGTCGACCCAGTTGTTGAAGGCACTCGACTGACCAAAGTCCTGATGGATGGTGGTAGTGGCTTGAACATATTATACGCGGAGACGTTGAAAGGGATGGGCATTCCGATGTCCAGACTCAGTACCAGTAACATGAGCTTCCATGGAGTCATTCCTGGAAAGAAGGCTGATTCACTCGGCCAAATTGCTCTTGATGTAGTTTTTGGTGATTCAAAGCATTTCCGGAAAGAAAAGTTGACCTTTGAGGTCGTGGAGACCAGCTTATGCACGTTTCATGGCCCGACCATGTTACGTGTATCTTAAACTGAAGATGCCTGGTCCCAAGGGCGTGATCACTGTCACGGGCAATCGGAAGAAGGCAGAAGAGTGCTTCCAGAAAGGCTCTAAGATCGCCGATGCTCAGTTGGCAGTGGTAGAGCTACAAGAGTACCAGAAAACTGCAGATCCGAGTGATTTGTTGCGATCTAAGAAGCCCGCTACGGAGTCAGCATTTCAGTCGACTGGCGAGACGAAGCAGGTTCACATTCACCCGACTGATCCCAATGCTGCTCCGACCAACATCTCAACAACACTCGACTCAAAATAGGAAGAAGCGCTCATCCAGTTCCTCCGTGAGAACTGGGACATCTTTTCATGGAAGCTCACGACATGCCGGTGTTCCTGTGGGGATGGCTGAGCATCGCCACGAGTCGACCGAAAATTCAAACCGGTTAAAGAGTATCTTCGGCGGTCCGCCGTCCAGAAGAGAAAGGTCATTGGCGAGGAGGTGGCTCGGCTCTTAGCAGCAGAGTTCATCCGAGAGATCTACCACTCCGAGTGGCTCGCCAATGTCGTCATGGTCCCCAAGAAGGACAAGTCGTTGCGCATGTGCATCGATTTCAAGCATATCAATCGGGCCTGCCCGAAAGATCATTTCCCTCTTCCTCGCATCGACCAAATAGTCGACTCAACTGCGGGATGTGAGAGGTTGTCTTTTTTAGACGCCTATTCCGGGTACCATCAGATCCGTCTGTATGGACCCGACGAGATTAAAACAGCATTCATCACTCCATTCGGGTGCTTCTGTTATGTCACCATGCCATTCGGTCTCAAGAATGCTGGAGCCACATTCATGAGGATGATTCAGAAGTGTTTGCTCACTCAAATCAGTCGGAATGTGGAAGCGTACATGGATGATATAGTGGTCAAGTCACGAAAGGGTTCCGACCTGTTGACTGACCTTGCTGAAACAATTGCCAATCTCAGGAGGTATGATATCAAGCTTAACCCATCAAAGTGTACATTTGGAGTTCCTGGTGGAAAGTTACTCGGTTTTCGCTTCGAGCGAGGAATCGATGCTAACCCGAAAAGGTTGGCACCATACTCGAATGAAGCGCCTGTGCGTGTGCATGATGTCCGAAACTTCTTGGATGCTTGGCGCTTTAAGTAGATTCATCTCTCGCCTCGGTGAAAAGGCATTGCCTCTTTACCGATCGATGAAGAAGTCGACAAGTTCGAGTGGACTCTAGAAGCTGATGCAGCGTTTGCGAGCTCAAAGCTCGCTCTCCACCCAACCGGTGCTTGCTGCTCCAATCAGCAAAGAGCCTTTGCTGCTTTACATTGCAGCCATCGGACAAGTCGTCGACTGCATTTACTACGGTCGGCGGGAAGAAGAAGGAAAAGCCTTCAAAGTTCAACGCCCAGTTTATTATCTTTCTGAAGTGCTGACCCCGTCAAAGCAAAGATACCCTCACTATCAGAAGCTTCTTTATGGGATCTATATGACCACGAAGAAGGTTGCTCATTATTTCTCTGATCATTCCATTACAGTCGTCAGCGACGCCCCTTTGTCGGAAATTCTTCATAACAGAGATGCAACTGGTCGAGTGGCAAAATGGGCGATTGAACTCCTTCCCCTTGATATCAAATTCGAGGCAAATAAAGCCATCAAGTCCCAAGCAATAGCAGATTTCCTCGCCGAGTGGACTGAACAGCACCTTCCGACCCAAGTTCACTCGGATCACTGGACTATGTTTTTTCGATGGTTCCAAGATGTTGAGCGGTTCTGGTGCAGGGGTTGTATTGGTTTCCCCCCGAGGAGATAGGCTCAAGTATGTTCTCCAGATTCACTTTGATTCTTCCAACAACGAAGCAGAATATGAAGCACTCATGTATGGGTTGCGCATGGCCATTTCACTCGGCGTCCGTCGCCTTATGGTCTACGGCGACTCGGATCTGGTTGTTAATCAAGTGATGAAGGAGTGGGATGTCAGAAGCCTAGCTATGACAGGTTATTGTAATGCAGTGAGAAAGCTGGAGAAGAAATTCGAGGGGTTAGAGCTTCATCATATACCCCGACTGAAAAATCAAGCTGCAGATGATTTGGCGAAGATAGGATCCAAAAGGGAAGCCATTCCCAGTAATGTATTTTTGGAGCACATTCATGCACCTTCAGTGCAAGAGGATCCTTTCACGGAAGAAGCCCCGCAGCAAAAGAGTGCCAATGATCCGACTGAAGTAGAGATCCCAGCCGTGGTCGACCTAATTATGGAAGTGGTGGTCATCACTCCCGACTAGACGCTGTCGTACATCGCATATATCCTAAGGAAAGAGCTCCCGGAGAATAAAGAAGAGGCTTGACAGATCGTCCGACGATCCAAGGCCTTTACAGTGATCAAGGGACAGTTGTTTAGAGAAAGCGTGACTGGAGTCGGCCAGAAGTGCATCACGCCAGAAGAAGGTCAGATAATTCTTGAGGATATCCACTCGGGGACCTGTGGCCATCATGCGTCCTCTCGGACCATTGTGGCTAAAGCATACCGAGCGGGTTTTTACTGGCCAAAAGCAAACGAAATGGCAAAAGAAATAGTTGACAAGTGTGAAGGATGTCAGTTCTATTCCAACATGTCGCATAAGCCCGCCTCAGCCTTGAAGACCATTCCACTCGTCTGGCCCTTCGCTGTTTGGGGATTGGACATGATTGGACCGTTGAGAACTGGCAGAAGCGGCTTCACTCATTTGCTAGTAGCAGTCGACAAGTTCACCAAGTGGATCGAAGCCAAGCCCATCAAGAACCTCGATGCATGCACTGCTATCAGTTTCATCAGAGAGTTGATATTCAGATATGGAGTTCCGCATAGCATCATCACCGACAATGGGTCAAACTTCGATAATGACAAGTTCAAAGCCTTCTGCACCTCTCAAGGCACGCGGGTTGACTATGCTTCAATGGCTCATCCTCAGTCAAATGGACAAGCGGAACGAGCGAACGGCCTCATTCTCAAAGGGCTGAAACCACGGCTGATGCGTGATCTCAAGCACGCAGCAGGAGCTTGGGTCGACGAACTTCCATCAGTTCTCTGGGGATTGAGGACCACTCCTAATCGGTCGACTGGGAGAACTCCATTCTTCCTGGTCTATGGAGCTGAAGCAGTTCTGCCGAGTGACCTGCTTCACAATGCGCCTCGAGTCGAGCTATACTCCGAAGAAGAAGCGGAACAAGCCCGGCAAGACGCAGTCGACCTCTTGTAAGAGGAGAGAGAAATGGCCCTGATCCGCTCGACTATCTATCAGCAAGACTTGCGTCGGTTCCATGCCAGAAATGTGAAGAGTCGAGCCTTCCAAGAGGGAGATTTGGTCCTCCGAGTGGATCAACAGAAACCACACAAGCTCGCCCCCACTTGGGAAGGTCCCTTCATCGTCACAAGAGTCCTCCACAACGGAGCATATCACCTCTACAACGTTGATCGCCAGATCGACGAGCCTCAAGCTTGGAACGCGGAGCTGCTCCGCCCCTTTTACACTTAAAACTCACTCGGTTGACAAGAATGTTAGAAGGGTTCGCACCCCTGGCTGGGGTCCTGGCGCACTCTATATAAGCCACCCTCTCCACAGGAAGAAGGGTTCGCACCCCTGTAACACATACGCATATAATCCAGTCGACCGCCTCCGGGCTCCGAGACATAGGGCTATTACTTCCTCTGAGAAGGACCTGAACTCGTAAATCCCTTGCTTACACATCTTGCCTCTCCATACCTACCCCCCATTCTACTGTCAGACTTAGAACCACGACACTAGGTACTTAATCAGGAAGCTCCCAAGCTTGCAATTAAGATGGTTAGCCACTCGAGTACTCGCATTATGGTCCATCCCTATGGTTATAACTTCACTTTTTAGAAAGTTGATTTTTAGTCCTGAGAGAAGCTCAAAAGCGATTAGTAACAGCTTGACCGAGGCGATACTATGTTCATCAGGCTCGAATAGTACCATTGTGTCATCTGCGCATTGCAAATGGGTCACCCCACCCGGTATAAGGTGCGCCACCAACCCTTTGATGTGGCCCCGCTGTTCTCGCCTTATTGAACATTGTTGCCAAGGCGTCCGCAACAAAATTAAAATTGAGCGGTGAGCTCGGGTCCCCTTGACGTAATCCCCTTTTGTTGCGGAAGAACTTACCCATCACACCATTAATCGTGACTGCCGTCTTACCACTACTGACGAGGTGCATGATTCGGCGGACGAAACCCGCCTCTAAAGCCTTTTTGAAGAGGACTTCACGCACGAACTCCCAGTTCACGCGGTCATATGCGTCTAATTTGAACAGCACCCCTTTGCCCTTGGTGCGTTTAAGCTCATGGACAATCTGAAGCAGCGCAATTGGAGCTTCCAAGATATTGCGCCCTTTAAGGAAAGCTGTTTGGCTCTTAAGGATCACCCGTTGAGCTAAATGTGCCAACCGAGTGGCGTATGCTTTAGCACAAATCTTGAACGGAACGTCGATGAGTGTGATTGGCCTAAAGAGCTTAAAATTATCCGCCCCTTTGACTTTCGGGATCAAGCTAATCGCTCTGTAGTTAAGGCGGGAGAGGTCTACTGTACCAAGTGCAAAGTCATTCACAATCGCATAGATAATATGTTTGAGGCTTGGCCTAGCTGAGAAAATTGCATATTTACCGCTCTAAACATCGGGCTTCGTAAAAATGCCACTCTCAAGATGGGTTTCGAAAAAAATGCCACCCTACTCATGGACAACTTGATTACCATGCCATCCCCCCCTTTCCTCTTTTTTCTTTAGTTTTTCCATTTACCCCTGTGCTTGAAAGGACCAAACTACCCTTGTCTCTCCTAATCTTATCTGGTTCGTGTGTGTGGCTCGATTGGGTCGCCCATTGGATGCTCCGATGCTGTCGATTGCTCACCTTTGTAACTCGGCCACGCCTGTGTGCGCCGCCGAAGCTCGTTCTTGCCGGCTCACCCACGCCTACTCCTACTCGCAGCCGTACCTCGCCCTCGCCAGCTTACCCAATATATGCACTTGCAGATATACACGGTATAGTTTTGTAAACTAAGATCTGGCGAACAAAGCAAGAGAAAGGCTTAATAAAATACCGTGCAGAGGATTGGGTTCCATCCTGCTGTTGCGGCGCCGTGGTGCGTGGCGTCCAGGCGATTGGCGCCAGCAACGTCTAGGGAATCGGCGGCGCGGAGACATCCAGGGATCGGCAGCCGGGCGGCGTCCAGGGGATCAACAGCGGCGACGTCCAGGCGATCGACGACAGCGTGTAGGCGATCTGCGCCTGCGCGCGGTGTTATTGGCTGTTTTCTAGGCTGGTGGCGTGTGCGTGAGTCTGCCGATCCCTGGATGTCTCCGCGCCAGATCATCGTTATTTGATATTCTCAAGAAAAGCTCCCCCGACTCCTCCCGTGTCGCCCCTGCGCGGCGACCGGGGGGTAACCCTAGCGCCGGCGCGTCCTTGTCCCTACCCCGACCTCTCCTCCTCGCCGTTGCTGGGACGCGCCGCCGGGTAAAGCCCGGTCGGCGTCGGCGGCGGCAGGATCTCTTCTCCCATGGCTCGCTGGATCTGGCGCGGGCGAATCGTGGCGGTTGTTGGCGGCGCGCTGGAGGCGGGCGCGCCGGTGCGGGCTTGGGGGCGACGGTAGGACTCACGCTCACGATCTCTCCTAGTGTGCGTGGGAGTCCGCTCGGGGTGCGCGGCGGCGGCCCTCGGCAAGCGGTGGCGGGCGCTGGGCTCTCGGCGACGCTCCGGCGTGTGCAGGCGGTTTCTTGTGCGCGGTCAGCGGCTCTGTCTCTGACCCGGACGGCACGGGGGATGGCGGCGGCCTGGCGTGGTCGGTGATATGGATGCAGTGCTGCCGGCGGCTCGCTGATCTGCCGGTGCTCCAGGGTTCTGCCTGGTGGTGCTAGTGGTGACGGCGGCCCGTACACGAGAGTTGGATCCCTTCGAACTTATCTGGGTGAAAACTTGCCTTCGGCGTATGCTAAGGTCGGCGGTGGCGGCGCTATCTGCGTCGTTCCCTTCTTGGAGGCATCGCCGTGGAGAAGTTCAAGGCCACTCTTTGCTACCTCCGGGGGAAACCCTAGATCGGATGATCGGATGACGGCGACGCTCTGGTGTAGTTCCTCCCTTGGGGGCATCATTCTGGGAGGTACATAGATGATCGAGGGACCAAGAACGGATTCTTTGATGGAGCGGTGATTCATCCTACAAACTAATGGCGACGGATCTTTAAGGTGTGGCGCAGTGCAGATTCGGAGTTCGATGTGGGAGGATGGACTCACGCAGGAGGACGACGCTGTCGGGCGTCGTGGTGGCGTCGACGGCAGAGAGACCTGGCACGGTACATGCAACAGTACAGCTCTGAAGATGGATTGGTGACAGGTGGATGCGGCGGCCTCATACCCGGCAGGCCTCCTGGTTGAGGAGTGCGCCGGACTAGTAGGTGCCCCATACCCGGCAGGCGTCCTGGTTGGGACCTCAGGTCTTAGATGTTTAGGTTTGGCTGCGATGTTTGTTTTGTATTAGGCCCAGACTATCTGCGCCCCTTCATCAATTGAATAGGTGTAGCACAGTTGTTGCTTAGACGGTGGCTTTAGTCTTGCTGTTGTGTGCCTTTATAAAGTCTTGTGAGAATAATTCATAAAGTGGCCGTATACATCGCCCAGATGCAGAGGCCGGGGGTCATCCTCCTTTTCTTAAGAAAAACACATCCAGGGGTAGTCTTGTCCTTTCAGGTGCGCGTAAATGGAAAAACTAAAGGAAAAACAGAAAATGGGGGGAAATGGCATGGTAATCAAGTTGTCCATGAGCTGGGTGGCATTTTTGAGAAACCCATCTTGAGAGTGGCATTTTTACGAAGCCCAATGTTTAAAGTGGCAGATATCCAATTTTCTCATCTTTGCGGTGTTGTTTTCAGAGTAGTGTAGCATAGCAGCGCACACAATGCCTCCGCTCACCGTGGCTTGAGTTGATGGATGGATCAGTGTAATCTTCATAATGAAATGGTAGACCGCAACAAATGATCTTATTCTTTTCAAATTTAAGCAACCAATATTAATCTAAATAGAACACAGAATATAAAACCAAATCATGATCATTGATACCCAAATGATAGATTGATGAGGTGGCTATTCATATAGAATATACAAAATCTATAAGCAGTCAACTGGAATGGCCCACCATAGGAGAACCTGATATTGTTAATCACGAAACTGACGGAGTATCAATACTAGGAAAGGGTTTATAGATGAACCCAAATGCGCGGCGGGCAAGCCAAGGCACCCGTCACAGCTATTTTGGAAAACTAGCAATGGCGGGTGCTAAGAACCGCTCGCCTTTGCTGAACACATAACAGTGGCCATCACTTCCAAGGACCCGTCACAGTCATACATTTCTAATTTCTCCGTTAGTGAAAAGCATCAGTGGTTGGCACGAAGATGTGCTCGCCACTGCTTCGACGCCGAGCAGTGGCGGGCGCTTCTGAACGGCCGCCATAGCTATATTTGGGTACCGACGCGTCAACCGGTTTCAAATTTCATCAGCGTTCACAATGGCGGGTTCTTGTCGGCGCCCTCCACAACTATGTTTTGTCACGCTGCCACCTACCACGCATATATAGCTGTGGCAGGCACTTTTCGTTGTCGCTGCCCGCCATTGTATACATAACCTTATCCACCGTGCCAGCGCCCACCACCAGTCAGATCCATTCACACACATCTCTTTCTCCCCTCTGTCTCCCTCGCTTCGCCTCCACCGCGAGCGTCGTGGCGTCATCCGTCAACACCGGCGAGGCCGCGGTCCACGGCCTCAAAGGGCGTCGCGGATCCAATCTTCCCTGTCACCCACGCCTTCCGTCGCCGCCTCAAAGTTTGTCGGCCTCGCTGTGCAACGCTACCTCCAACTACTTCCCCGTCACCGTCGCCCGCGCCTTCCTTTGCATCCAACGTCATATGCGTGTCCGTCGAACTCGCCATCCGCCAACGCCTCTGCCATCGTCCTTGGTCTCATCCTGCCCGCCATTTGACTCCGACCAGGTAGGCACACATCTCTTCTCTCTGTACATGCCCGGTTTTCGTTGTTCTCGTTATTGTACTTGTACATCTGCAATATTTTGTTAGTGTAGTTAAATTTCGTTATATCATGTACCATTCAATCTTCGTAAGTAGATTCCTAAAATTTGAGTGCTTGTGCTAGAGTACTATATATGTACTATGTACCTCATGGGGCCAATAGCTCCTATGCGACGTTTTTGAGGTGAATTGGCAAGAGTGCGACGTTGTTCGAGCGAATGGCTGTAGTGCGACAATTTTGAGCAGGTAAATAGCCCACGTACGACATGGCTGTTAAACTCAACTGATGCCCTCGTTAGCTGTTGGGGGCTGGACCCACCACTTATCCACGCAAGCGCGGGACCCACCACTTGTCTATTCGCGGGACCCACCTCCTCGCAGCTAGAAGAGACGAGCGCCCGTGCCCGTCCGCCCGCCGCCGCCCATTCATCCCCTTTCCCCAATCTTTCTCTTCTCCGGCGACCTAGCGCAAATGTCTACCTCCTCCGCCACACACTCAAAATGGCGACAGTATGGACCAGTGCTGCTCACAAGGTGCCCTGACTGCCCATGCCCAGACCCTCTTAAACGGTTAGTCACTAAGAGGGATGACAATGGCAATCTTTGGCGGGAATTTGTGAAATGCTTGAGCAAACCAATGGCAGGAAGGGATGGCAAGGTTAGATCTCAGTTCTTAGCCCGTTCTTTCGCTGTCTTTTGCTCTGATTTCTCCATATTTTGTTTTTCTCCTCGAATTTGGGATTTAGGGTTCATGTTGTTCTTTTCAGATCTTGAAGAAATGTTACCATTTCGAGTGGATTGATGAATATGTTGATAGGATTCAGTTTGAGGGCTATGTTGATTCGGGCGTGGCCGCAACCTGGGAGCTCAATTTGGACGGGATGCCGCCGATTGCTGTGGAGAATATGGGGAGTTCGGGCAGAGGGGCGGGCGCGCAATGTTGAACTGCATGCGGAGTCCGAACTGACCGAGGAACTGAAGACGATCAAGAAACATCTAATGCAGATGATCAATTTGCAGAAGCAAGCAAATATCATGGCACGGGGTTCTATTGTTGTATCATTGCTCTATTTTTGTTTTATTTGTTGTTCATCCGTCATTAAAATGGGCATTTAAGCCTGTCAGGGTAGAGGATGTGATCTGTGCGCCATGCCAAGTTATGTATCTGAATTGAAGCAGCAATTTGGAACACAAATTATTCAGTGTTCCTACTCTGTTTCCTCTGTTTTTGTTCTTCAGTTAACAGAGTACGCACCCAAATTAAGTTTCTAGTAAAAAAACAAAATTGGGCTGCCGAATAGATGTTGGGCCGTGACCAGCCCACCCGCGTAGGGGCACCAGCCCGCCCACCTCTCACTTCGGCAAATAAAATGGGGCCTAATAAAATGTTACTTGTTTCTATTTTGGCCTTTTCTTGCACTAAATTTTGTGATGGATCATTTTTTGATGCACTAAAACTAATGCATGTCTATGGTTCCATGAACTAAATGAGTTGCATGCTTGCATGAAGTGCCCGAAGTAAATTAGTTTGCATTTCCTAGTTGCACCCATGTCCATAGTGGGTTTGCATGGGGCTCCTAGTTGCATGTCCATGGTTTGGCAAATATTTTGAAGATGGTGTGTGTTGTGAGGGCGCCCGTGTGGTGATTGGGGTGTAGAAACCCAGGCCTGTGGCAACCCATAGCAATACACGAATAATAAGCAAAAACAACCCATAGCAATCCACAAATAATAGCACGAAACACACAATATATATAGTAGCATAGCGATTATATAGAAGCATAACGATTGCAACCCATAGTTCCACGATAGCCTTACAACTTAAAGTACTAATAAAACTTAATAATAGTAGCATAACGATTATAACTTAAAAAAACTAATGGCACCAAACGCGGGTTCTTCTTCTCCTCCTCCTCCTCCGGGGCCACCTAGCTCCTCCGGCGCCGCCTTCCTCCTCCCCGCTGTTGATGGGGTACGGGAGCGTGTGCATAACGCCGTTGTTGGGGAAGATGCCGTTGAAGTTGGTGAAGATATTGTAGGTTGTGAAAGCTATGAACTCACAACCAACCCAATACGCTCACCCGAGGAGATGGAAAGCATCGAAAGGGTTAGTGAACGTGGCGAGCAGCCCAGCCACGGTGCCGTTGTGGTTGACCTCCTCAAGATTGTACATCCGAGGAGAGCCGCGGGGGAGGTGGCGGAAGCCGGCCCCAAGGAAGAACCCCGTTAACTCCCTTGTGCCCCTCCACCTCGAGATCGCCCAAACCCTAAGGGTTCTCTCTACATACACTCCGTCCGGGTAGAGCCTTTCCGGCACGGTTGGCGGGAAGCGGTAGGTGGGGCCGGTGTACTGCATGGTGGCGGGGTGGCTCGAGGGCTCGGGCGCAGTTCTGCGGGTGGGTATGCATGCTGCGGGTAGGCACGGGCACGCATGCAACGATGGAAAGGGCACTGCGTAGGCTTGGTCCATGCACTGCGTAAACTCTTGCCGTTGGATTCAAATGAACGGTCCTGATGCCCTAACGAGAGAGGCTGATCCAAACCCCACCGATTCAACCAATCAGCGCGTCTCATGCGGATCGATGCACACTGATTCAACCAATCAGCGCGTCTCATGCGGATCGATGCACACTGTAGCTAACCCTAGCGCCTGATCTCAACCGTCCACGCACAACGATCGACGACCCGGTTGTGTGCGGGGTTTTGAGGGGTTTTGAGAGGGGTTTTTTGAGGGGTTTTAATTTGAGGGGTTTTGGCTGATTAGGGTTGAGCATAACTAATTCAAAAAAAATCAAAAAAATATAAAACTTGCGCACATAGTCTTATTATGTCGTGTAGTAACGAGAAAAATATATAAATATGGTTTACATACATTTTTACGAAAAATCCTTCACAAAATTGTCATTCCTTGAACAATGTAGTATGGAGTTCAGGGGAGAGAGTAGTGGGCACCCGAGAGTAGGTGGGTTTTGAAAATGGAAAGTGTGAAAACCTCACCAAAACTTCATTTTGGATTGACTAAGAAAGATCTTAACTTACTTTTCTCATTTTCATGTTTTAAACTTGTTTTATATATAATTTTCTATTAAACCTTGTTTTCTCAAAAAAAATAGAAAATTAATTCAATAAATAGTGAGACTGTAGATTTACACTATATAGGTAGAATAGATGTGTAGAAAAATTATTTGGCTGGTTTAGACAAGGTGCCAAAAAACTTGCTTAAATATGAGGTCGTTTACCCTACCTTTGGAGGTCATTTGAGACACACTTTTCATGACTATGAGCTCAACTTACCAAAAGGACTTGGAATGATCAGCAAGCAAACATAATTTCAGTTGAGGTACTTTAGTTAGCATTAAAACATCAATACCCCATCCCTAATTCAAATTTGAGCCCAAATTTGAATTTAAATTTGAATTTTATTTAGCTGGTTTAGACAAGGTACCAACAAACAAGTTCGAATAGATATACGGGGATACATAGTGACTACCAGTACGCATCACGTTACAAATATTATTATATGCCCCAAATTTTCAAACTGTTCTTTGTTCTACCTCTTCCTACCACGTCGCGTGCCCTTCTTCGCCTTAGCACTTCTTGTTTTTGGTTCTACTACACACACAAGTTCACAGATCATCTTGGTTTTCTTCACTGGTGTGTTCAAAACCTCGCCAACACTCTCGTGATCAGTGTCTTCAGTCTCAATGTTGACAGCAGTTTCAGTTTCTTCGGTGTGTACCTCAACATGGGTTTCTTCAGTCTGAACCTCGACACGCTCAGGTTCAGTTTCAACCTCGAGAGCAGTTTCTTCGGTGTGTACCTCAACATGGGTTTCTTCAGTCTGAACCTCGACACGCTCAGGTTCAGTTTCAACCTCGAGAGCAGTTTCTTCAGTCTGAATGTTGACTGCAGCAGGATTTTCTTCAGTCTGCTCAGGCTCAGGCACACTTCTCTTCTTTCTACCGCCATTGACTCTTGCTTTTTTTGTTGGCCAACACTGTTCAACAACAAGGGGTTGACTTGCTCGCTTCCTCCTGGCCATTGGGAAAATGTTATACATATAGTAATTAGAAAAAAGCACCAAATCAAAACACAGACAAATAAACAAGAACATACTTTGGCTTATCAGGAGTGTAACGGCATTTGACAGATCCCACTCTGTGCCCAAGTTCCTGGCACAACTTGCATCTGTTTTCGTTGCCTTTTTTGGGCCCTTTTTGGCTTTCCATCTTTCTTTCCCTTCTTACTACTCCCACCTTTCTCAAACCATGCCTTGAATCTACTCTGTTTAGGCCTGCCAGCCTTTCTTTTCGTCAAGGGAGGACACATGGAAAATTCAATGTCCACTTCAGGCCACTAAGACTGATCTGTAAGTGCTGGAATTGGAGTAGCATATGCAGCTTTGAATCTTGCTACCGAATAATATTCATGCAAATATGGGTGCATGTTTATCTTTGGTTGGGATGCTAAGAAGAGAATGGCATGCTCACATGGTTTACGAGTGTGTTGCCACTCGAGGCAAGTGCAATCATGCAATTCAGTGTTAACAACATGTCTCCTTCCAGTTTTGTTATCTCTAACTTCAGCACCCAAGGTGAAGATTTTTCAACAAACAAATGTGAAAGACATCTGCTCCTATTGACCACCTATTGTACCACTGCTGGAAGCTTATCACCTTGCAGACAAAATCACCAATCTTTCTTCTCAATTCCCACAACCGCATGAGCATGATCCTGATTTGGTCAACCATGTCATGCACATGCAAATCTTTTAACTCCTTCACCTTGTTGTTGAAACTCTCTGCAAAATTGTTGTTGATGTGGTCACACTTGATGGCAGTGTTGAATGCTGACCTGTACCATAACAAAGAATGGTAGGTGTTCAACATGGACCAAACTCATCACATGCTACCATTATCTTATCAAGATGATATTTGTGTGTCTGTCTAGTGTAAGATCTTGCTGCTGGCCACATGCGCCAAACTTCTTCTCCTCTAAATTTTTTGATCAAATTCATCCACAAATGACCGAAGCACTCCCTCTGCTCAGCATGTGGGAAAACATTTTTCACTGAATTTTCAAGCCCCTTACATGCATCTGTGTGTATAGCCAAAGGTGACACTGGGCCTAGGCATCTTTTCAACTGGATCATGAACCATGTCCATGAAGCCTCTATTTCTGACTGAAACAAGCCAACAGCAATAGGAAATATCCAGTTGTGTCCATCTAGAGCATTGCATGCTTCCAACTGACCATTCCACTTGCCTGTCAAAAATGATGAGTCTATGCTCAAATATGGACGGCACCCTGCTTTGAAATCATCGATGCAAGGCTTCAAAGCCATAAAAAACTTGGAGAACTTGACTTCACCTTCGGCTGATACCTCTGTATCTATCTCCATAACACTGCCAGGTGACCTCTTTTCCACCTCTGCTTTGAAGTTGTAAATCATCCTAAATGTATTTGCCCAATCACCATATAAATTTTTCATTGCCCTTTGTTTTGCCTTCCACACTGTGGTATATTTCAGTTTAATGGGGTACATCTTTTCCAAGTCTATTTTGAGTTTCTTGGCAGTAGTGTTTGGTGTTTTGGCTAAAATTGGGGTGATCTTTTCTGCAACCCAAAGTTGTGATGTCATGGTTGATACTCTCTGTGAACTTGTAATACAGGTATGTTGATTGGGGATTTGGTTAACCCTGACAGTACTTCCATCAGGTTGCAGTCTAGCAGATATGTACCACTTGCAAGGCTTCACACTACCATCAAATCCTCTGCACCTCGCATAAAACTTCTTTCTATCAGTCCAAACAGCCTTGGCATCAAACTCATGTTTCACTGCATGAGTCTTGAAACACATCCTAAACTCCTTCATGCTTGGGAACAACTTGCCTACTTCAATGACAGGGTTTTCTTTGTCATACACATGCACCAGCTCATCATCATGTGCATCATCTACTTCATCTGCAGCTTGTTCCATCAACTGTCCATCTACTTCTTCATCAGCATTAGCAGCAAACTAGATTCGCCCTCTCCGCTTATCTCTGTCATCGATTGGAATGCCAAAAAGTTTGGCCATCTCAATGTCGAGCATTGGTGCAATGACCAAATCAATAGGCTCATCTAATTCAACTACATTCCAATCAACATTGCTGCAGTTTCAGTTTCAGTTCCAGTCACTGTCCCTCTTGGCTATTCTTGTAAGTTCAGTACACATGGGAATCAATGGCCTCTGTGTTGCCTAATCATCGTCTACCATCTGCGCAGCCAATTGTGATGGCACATATCCAACCTTCGAAAAAATGTTCAGATCAACGAGCTCAGCAAAAAAATTAGCCCGTTTGCTTGTCCAGCCGTTTTGCCGATCGATTTCTTCAACAATCTGTTCAGCATCTTCTATTCTAACATACTCTCCTTTCCAATCATCAAACCGCAACAGTGATACTTCTTGCTCTAGACCCCAAACAATATTCTTCCCAATTTTTTTCACCCATTTCTTCACTGCCGTCTCTCCCATGTTCTGTAGAACTTGTGGATCAATCTCTGTAAACTCAACATCCCATTTAACAATTGTGTCTCTCTCAATGTTCTGTATGCTACCATCAACTAATTTTTCCTTTGATGGAAAGAAATTGACTGTCAATTCAAAGGTCCGAGCAGCAGCATCCCCTCTGTCAGTGGCGGACAGTGTGAGCCCGTGAGAAAGAGCAGACGAGGCCACCCCCTAATTGCATGCAAAATTGGATCGGAGAGAGGCGCATTACCTATTCGAAGTTGAATCTGGCGGCTCTATCTTAGTATGTCCACGGGCTCCCCTCACAACCTATTGATTCCGCAAGCGAAAACAGAGGAAACGAGCTGAGATCTACAGGCCCGAGGGAGGAACGGGAAGGCGACTAGGGTTTGAATTCACTCACCATTTTCTGAGGACGTAGGCTCCGCCGCCGTTGAGAACGAGGGCTCCGCCGCCACCACTGAGAACGCAAGATCCGCTGCCAGCGGAGAAGAAGGGGGGCAGAGTGGCGGGCCCGGCACGGTCGGGCGGCGGGGCACGGTCAGCTGTTTTGAGGAACTATTAAGTTGCACCCACATGTCCTAACATAAACGGGCGGGCTTGGTTGACGACCAATTTAACCACATTTAACAGCCATGCCGTGCGTGGGCTATTTACCTGCTCAAATGTGTCGCACCACAGCCATTCGCTCGAACAACGTCGCACACTTGGCAATTCTCCTAAAAAACGTTGCACAGGAGCTATTGGCCCGTACCTCATGATGCAGGTATTTATAATGAGTGCCAATGTTTTCGTGAAATGTGGATAAGTTCTGTTTCGATTAATTTCTGACACTCAATATGTCCAATTTTCATCTAAGGTCATG
Source organism: Aegilops longissima (assembly GCA_021605205.1). Taxonomy (NCBI): domain Eukaryota; kingdom Viridiplantae; phylum Streptophyta; class Magnoliopsida; order Poales; family Poaceae; genus Aegilops; species Aegilops longissima. The sequence continues at coordinate 829,722,304 of CM038677.1, forward strand.
CCGATTTTTTCTATAAATTTATTACTTTTTTATGAACAAGCTACTTAATTGTATTTTCCTTTAGGTGGACAACACTCACTCTTAATCCACAAAGTGAGATGCGACTTGTTCTATGGCGGTGGACACCGACTGTTGTTGTAGGAAGTCGTCCTTCTTCCTCTCTTCCTCTTAGACTTTGGTATGGCACGAGGAGAAGATGAAGGGTACACCATATATACAACCACTTGAGAGATGAACCGACTGTTGTTGTAGGGGTTCATTCCTCTCCCTCTTCTTGCTCTAAGACCTTGGTAAAGCAGGAGGGAAAGAACGACCATCACCGACGGTTGAAGTACCCCACATAAGGGCGAGAAATGTCAACCCGAAGGATAAATGTCAAGAGTTTTATCTTTTTTGTTGCCATAAATCTACTTTCATAAAAATGTCTTTTATCTAAATATCAACTTGCTTAATGTGATTTAGATGGAGAAACCGAGATGCCTCGTTAGGACTCGTACACTTGTAGACGGAACTCGTATTGTCGTAGACATCGTCACCAGGATGGCTTAGTACACGGAGATCGTGCTTGCCTATGTCGAGAGAGCTCGAGCAGCTATCAAGAGCTCTCAAACATACGTTGAGAGCGTCGCAGCATATTGCGAGAGCGCGAGAACAGTCGTCGAGAGTGCGCGAGCAGCCGCCAAGAGTATGCGAGTAACCGTCAAAGCTGCGAGGATCGCCCAAGCCGAGATCAAGACGATGATGGAAGGCCAGAAGAAGTCATGATGGAGCTGAGCTTTTAGTTCTAAACTACTAGTGCACTACCATTATGCGATCTATATGATCGATGCGTGTGAACTTAATTTCTATGTTGCTACGAAGGAGCTAAACTTTTACTTCCGAACTACTAGTGAACTGCAACGTGGTCATTTGTATCGTCTATGATGCTATGAAGACTGTGATGTGACTTTGCTCTATGTGATTGGATAACTATGAAATTGACTTGTTATCTTGTTTATTTATCTTCGTAGATGAAGTGGAACTGGTATGTGGTAGGAGGAATCCAGGATTTTATGATTCATGGGAGATATGCAAGGAACAAGTGGACGGTTACAATAACAACTGCTATAAACGATATATGACTAAAAAAGAAGCAGAGGATCATATGCCAACTATGTCCGCAAAGAGAAAATCAACTATGAAGTATGCAAGACCGTGTGGACAAGTGGGCAAGTAAATTGACAGTTCATTATGCCAACACTGAGCATTGCTGGCAATGATCAATGCTAACACTGATCAGTGCTACCAATGATCAGTGCTATCAGATCATGCCAAATGCACATGCTATCAGATCATACAAATGATCAGTACTATTTTTGGCATTCAGATATGTCCTACTAGCATGCCCATGCAATGTCCTATGCTGATCATGCATTCACGTAACATAACAACATCATACATACTTACACAGCTACAACAGAAAAAATAACAGCAGGAACATCCCTAACATCAGCAAGAACAGCAAGAACATCAAAAAGAAGAGAAGCAAAACATCGACAATAGCACCTAAGTAGCATTGTAGGGACGATAAATGTGGAGAACAAACGAATCAACCGTAAGCACTACCAACATCCGTAAGCATTCTCATAAGCACTACCAACATCCGCAAGCATTCTCATCTAAGCACTAGCAGGACTAGCATGCACTCTGATTCAACCCAAACGTAGTGGATTTGGATCGAATCCGATCGAATAGGATTGAATCTAGCACTTTCTGAACTACCCTAAGAACCCTAACTACAAACTCATCAGCAAAAGGGGAGATTAGGAGCTTATGGTGGGGGTTGCCAGTGTAACATACGTGCTGTGGAGAAAACCCTGGCGGGAATAGGGGTGCCCCCGCCGTCGCTGAAGAAGAGCCGGCCATTTCGAGGGTTGTGACCCTCTCCCTCATCGCGCGCCGGCTGGAAGATGAGCATGGCATCCTCGACCTCCCCTCCCTTTGCACCGGATGCAGATGAGAAAGCCCTCGATGGTGGTAAAAATACCCCCATAAGATTTGCCGACAAAGGACGGAGGTTGCGGGGATTGAATTCTTGTCGCGCGCCGTTGAGCCCAAGATGACGAGGTCCGCTACCGGTGGCGGAGCCAGAGCGAACGGCGGTGGCGCTGCATTGGCCCGGGGCGGCAGCATGGAGCAGAACGGCGGCAGCGCACGGATAGCCGTGACGAGATCCCGCCCGAAGGCGAAGAGGGCGGTAATCCATCTCTCCTGGATGGGATTGCTGCCGGCGATGACGGGAGTTTGTGGGGCGCGGCGAGACGAGGACGTTGCCATTGGAGAAACCGAACTGACGGTGAGGGGAGAGAGAGAGTGCATGTGAACAGGCGATGGAGGTGACGTTGCCATTGGGTAGTTATGAGATGTCGCGTCGTCTCCCGCGCTTCCCCAAGGAATGTGGGTAGTTAGAAAAAAGAAAAGAGAAGAAAAACAAAGGCCGGCGACACCAAGCAGCGTCGACGCACACCGGCCAAAGACCAACCCAACCCCCAAACCCTAGCGCGCCAATGCCCGGAGGACTTCTGGGAGCGGGTGCTGGCCAACTTACCCGGAGGGGGGCACCACCGAGCTGGAGCTGCGGGAGCTCATCCAGAACGCCGGGGTCCTCGCCGCGCTGCGGGAGCTCATCCAGCTGCTCGCCCCGTGGCAGGGCCCCGCCCACATTCACCGACGACAGCTTCGCCAGCATCCCCTGCATCGGCGGCAGCAACAAGGCCTCCCAGTCCCAGGCCTGGAAGACCGGGGCGCTTCGGGTATGTATGCTCTCTGTCTGTCACTCTCTCTATCATTCAGTATGCAGTAGTCGCTGCCGAGCTCTGCTTTGAGCTGCCAGTTGCAATCAATCTGGGCTTCCCTTCTACTGGAATTGAACCAGTGCCAGTGCGTGCTTATTTTCTCTAGTGGTGTTGGCACCTATGAATGCTGCTGCTGCTGTTTTTTGTTCTGACTTCTGACTTCTGACTGATGCCATGCCATGACCCAATCTGTTTGATAAGCGCGATCACTCATGTTTGTAAGTGAATGTTTCAATATGCTTAGAGCATCTCCAACAGGCGTCGAACGCGCCGCGCGCTAAAAACTGATTTGGCGCGCGCCCAATGTCTGGTTTGGCGCTGCGCGCGGCGTTTGCTCCAGCAGCCGCGCTGTAAAGCCCCGCGCGCGCAGCTCCAGCAGCCGCGGTAAACATACAGCGCGCGGACATTTTTTTTGCATAGATAAAAAAACGATGCAAGATATTTTACATAGATAGATAGATAGTTCAACATATATAGATAGATAGTTCGACATACATAGATAGATAGCCACTACTACGGCATAGATAGATAGATAGAAACTACTCCAAGTCGCTACCATCATCATCATCATCATCATCCTCGTCGGTGTCGTCCGAGGTTGAGAGCCATATGTCGTCCCAACGGTCATCATCGGCCGTGAAGAACGACCTCCCACCTGCTGAAACTATGTCGCACTGCTCGTTCGCCAATGCCTTCCGCTGACGCCGGTCAGCCCGCTCCGCACGGCGCCTTGCCGTCCTCTCCGCCCAGTAGGCGTGCTCGTCGACGACGTCCTCCGGGTGGCGACGGCGCCACTCCGCCATGGCTCGCTTCGTCCTCCTCGGCGACGCGAGGCGGCGCTACCGCCGAGCATGGTCGGCACGGTCGAGGTCGGTGATGAGACGCGGCGGAGGGGCGACGCGCTGCGCCTGCTCGCGCGTGAAGACGTCCCGGAAGTTCATCTGCGACCGGGGCCTGTCCAAGCGCCACGCCGCCGCGTCGTACGCACGGGCCGCCTCGTGCGCGCTCCGGAATGTCCCGAGGCCGAGCCGCACGTCGCCGGACTGTATCTCGGCGGAGAACCAGCCATTGGGGCGCGCGCGGACGCCGCGATAGCCCGAAGCACCCCGGCGGCGCGGCGGCATGGTGGCGCGGTGGTGGCGCGAAAGCTGCGGCGGCGAGCTCGCGAGGAGGGCGTGGCTGTGTGCGGTGCGCGTGGCGGGCGCGGCAATTTATAGGCGCGCGGTAAGCGGCGCGCCAAATCTACCGCGCCGCGTGCCGCTCTTTCCCGCGCGCGGTAAGTTCCCGCCACCGCTGGAGCGCGCGGAATCAGCCGGCGCGCGCTAAAACGTAATTTTACCGCGCGGGCGCGCCTTTTGCCGCAGCTGTTGGAGATGCTCTTAGTATGGATAGTGTGTCGATGCCGCTGTACAAGTAAGGCCCTTTGCTCTGTGATCAAGTTCAGTTTGAGTTCTGCACTTGTTGTTGCTCATTTTCCTATATCTGCATTTCCCTTCTTTCTGAAGCACAGAGGCACGATAATATCTACTCGTATTGTTCTAGTTCTACAACTCAGGGCCATGAGGTTAGTAAGCTTTTATCTGTAAAGCTTCTGGAGCTTGTTGTTTCAACTATTTTATCGATGCTCATGCACTCACTCCCATAGTAAGTTAGTAACCCATGGTTTATGTTTCTGCAGCGTTGGTTTCAACTCAATGACTTGCTAGCATTCGTGAGCGGCAAATATGTCGTAATGTTTGATTCCCGTGGCGCTTACCTTCCAAATATGTCAGTTCTTTCCCGTGGCGCTCACATGATGACAAATTGCCATGGCATGCATCACCAAGCTCTAGTCAGCTTCTCTGGCACTTCTGCGGAATCCGTTGAGCAGAGTATAGATTCCTTTTCTATGGATTATGTATTGGTGGCATTCCTGGGAAACAAATTTGAGAAAAAGAGCCATACCTATTTTATTATACAGGGATCGGCATCTGCATAAAAGTAAAATAGGTATTTTTTTCAACTGGTGCTGCCAAAGAATATGACCTTCACCTGCTGCCTTGGGCTTCTTTTGCTGCTTGCATCTCCAAAATGGAGCCTGAGCCCTGAGGTAATGCCCGGTTCATTTTCAGTTTACTAATCTAGGCTGTCTATGTCCCTCTAGGCTCTAGCTGTGTTGGAATTGCTTTTGTTCAGTTTACCAATCACTGACATTATTTTTTTCCTCTCGACTCGTTTTCTGCTCTTGATTTATTCGTGATTATAGTATAGTTGTTATTCGTGCATGTCTTGTCAATGGAGTGGAACTTGTGAATGTGATTGTGTGAACTGTAAAACTTGTTTGTTTACATCTGCTTTTGCACTTAAAAGTAGCAAGATGGGCACGTGACCCCAATTCATAGAATTGCTGGTAATTTTCGGTCTATTAGCTGTCGCTAATGTAGTGACCATTTCTTTCATGGGTGTGCTCTTTGGTAGTTTGATGGCAACAGCTGGGCCCTGCCTCTTGTTATCTGCTTTTGCTTAATTGAATAAAAAAACATTTATGTTGCAAAATGCACATCATGTTAAGAAGCACATTTTTCTAATATTTTCTTTTTTACTTCGCTTTATGGTAATTATTGAATGTTCGCTTTCTTCAGTTCTTCTCCAGGCTATTTCCTGGATGGAAGTGTAAAAACCATGTTCCTTGTGATTCATTATCGGGTGTATCATCTCCTACGGCGGACATTGGCAACCTTTTTGGCACTACACTGGGAACACTCTTAAGACCTTGATTTGTTTAGTGACTGTCCTATACTGCCTTGTACTTCTGGACACCCTAACAGAGCATCTACTACATCAAAGTTAATTGAACAGAGTCACTATCTAGTTTAATGAAGAAACTATTTAAGTGTATCAACAGCTGTCTCATTACTTATATGATGCCGATGTAACTGAAGTTCTTCATTCAATCCTTGGGATTGTCTCACTGGAGGAAGCTGATTTGCATGCACTGTTTCAACGTATCAAGCCTAGAGAGCAAAATGAACTATACTAGTTTCTTCTAGATCCGAAATGGTACTTAGGAATCTGCCTTTCTGACATGAACATAAAGCTATGCAAAAAGGTGCCCATCTTCAGAGTGTTTGATGGAGGATCTCACGGTTCTTATGGCTTCTTTGATTTGTCCCGTTGAAAAAAACACCTACTCAACTCTGATTTTGTGTTCTGTATATCCCCAAGCAACGAGGATATCATAATGAGGTATTATGGTGTTGAGCGTATGTCAAAATCAGTCTACTACCAGAGGTATGTTCTGAACAAGTTAGATGAGTCGCAAGCAGAGGTTCGTGATTCAGTTCTACTAGCCATCTTGCAAGATCTGCCCCAGCTGTCCTTGGAAGATCGAAGGTTTAAGGAAGGCTTGAAAGTCCTTAAATTCGTGCAAACTATTAATGGGACCTTGAAAAGTCCTCAATCTGTTTATGATCCTTGGGTGGAAGAACTCTATCTCTTCTCCAGGAATCAGACTTTCTTTCCCAACGTTCTTGATATGTTGCTCTGCTTGGTGCTTAGAACTTCTGTTTCTATTCATACTATAATAGAAAGTGATCGGCAAATCGATTCGTTCATGCACAAAGATGAAAAGAAGGCTCATTCAAGGGGTAAAGTGCTTCTTTCATATCTTGAAATTCATGCTCACAAATGGCATGTACGTGAAGCATTTGATGGTTGGAAGAAGGTGAATAATATGCTTGCGGAAGTCCTGCACTGAGGCCTCGTGATACGCCTTGGGAATTTGACCTCGACAAGTTCTGGAGTGACTTGAGTTGGTGTTCTGTGTTGGTCACTGCACCAAGCCCAGCGCTGCCATGGCCTTTCAGTATCATCGATGATCGCTCCACCCAAGCAAGTCAGGTGGATTTTCTGCTAGCTCACGTATAGTTGATAGTGAATGTACTTCCTCAGCTTTGTCTTACAGCTTAGGTTGGTCATCTCCTCCTGTTGGAAGTGTAATCGCTGCTCAGTTGCTTCAGCTGGGTAAGAATAATGAAATTGTGACTGATCAAGTCCTTCGGCAAGAGGAAAAGTCGATTTTAGTATCATACTTTGATATCAGGGAATTGTGACTGACAAGGCTGAATTTTACTGGCCATGTGCTTCCTCAGATGTCAGAGTTTCTGTCACTGCCAGCTGTTGTTTCAGCAATTTCTTGTGATGTGAAGCTGTTGATAGAAGATAATAGTTCTGTGAGAGCTGCGTTGTCTGAAACCCCTTTTGTCTTAGCAGCTAGTGGAGCATGGTTACATTCTTCCAGGTCCCTCCCTGTGTGTGTGTATGTGTGTGTGTGTGTGTATGTGTGTGTGTGTGTCTTTGTTTGGGCTGATCGACCTTATTTTGTTTTACTTGTATGCTCCAGCAGCTTTAATTTGCATTTGCAGGCATGAGGTGTCAGTTATTTAAATATTGATGTTCATCTTTTCTTTTATCCTTCACTCTAGATTTCAGTTTAAATAAGTAACACTCGTTTTTCTTCAGGCTTTATTTTTTTGGAAATGGAGGCTTACCCCCGGCCTGTGCATCATAATAATGCATGCAGCCATCTTATTAAAAAAGTTCGAAGTAACACAAAGTCGTAAAGGTATTACAGCTCGCAAACGGAGCAAGACAAACAAAAAAGTACATGCTCAAGATCACAACCGGTACGGCAAAAGAAGGATAAGCTCCCTAGACTCCTATCATGCTATGCGACCGCCATCCAAACCGGTTGAATATAGCCCATGCTACCATCTCCCATTGGTTGCACCCAGTAACCAATGGCTCCCTGAAGTCCATCGAAGTGAGTAAGGACCACGTACGGATCCATGCGGTCGCTCTGAAGATAACCTGCAAGAAATTTAAATTGTGTTGTCTGTTAAAAATAAAATCATTCCTACAGTTCCATATAGCCCACAAAAGCGCACATATTCCAATCCGAATACGAGTTGCAGTAGTATGTTGAACCCCAGCTAACCACGCTCCAAACAACGACTCAATGTCAACTGGAAGAGCAATGTTGAAGGCTATATGAATGGTTCTCCAAAGCAATTTGACGAGTGGGCAGTCAATGAATAAATGTTGGATTGTTTCATCATGCTCACAAAAGCAACAACGTGAACTACCTACCCATCGCCTCTTGATTAAGTTGTCCTTGATGAGTATTACTTGCTTGTGGACAAACCACATAAATATTTAATACGCAAGGGAACCTCGATCTTCAACGATCTTGAGATTGGGCTAGAATTGATTAAATCTATATAAAAAGATTTCACCGTAAAAATTCCATTATTAGTTAGTGTCCATTGTGTCGAATCCGGCTGGTCGGAAAGTTAAACATCTATCAATCTCCGAACCAAATGCAACGAGGCTGTCCATCGCTCACCAACTAACACACGTCTGAACTGAACATTCAATGGGGTCGTTTGGAACACTGTGCCTACGTAAACCTCCTTACGTTGCACAATGTTATAAATGGTGAGATATTGTACGGCCAGTGGTGTCTCACCTACCACAGGGCCGTCTCCAGAAATTGGGGGGCCCGGTGCGATATGCAAAATAAGGCCCTAAACTTTCTAGAATAGATGATTTTTCTATAAAAGAGATATGGATGAATTCAAACACTGCATAAATTATGTGCTTATAGAGATATAAAACAAAAGAAGAAGACCAAACGCTGAATTTTAAACGAGTAACTAGGTTGGAAATCTTAGTGTGTGAACTCTTGATCAACTAGCCTTCTTTTTGCAAGAGCTTGATCAACTAGCCTAAAATATATCTTCCCTAAAAAATTGGATCGATGAACTGATACGTATGCACACAGTATATTTACTAATATAATCATTTAACAGGACAAAATACTCTAAATAAAATAGAATTCAATATGAGCGCATCTTGTGGATAGATCGGCGATGCCCTAATTGCCTCGGCCACCGGCGGCCAACGGAAATTGTGGAATGAATTCTTCATGCCGGCAGGGCTGCTGCTTGTGTATCCAAGAAGGAAACGAACCGATCAAATTAGTCAAACGCCAGAAAGCCTCCGTCTCCGTGCAGCGGCGCCACACTTCCGCCAGTTCATCTCCGTGCGGCGGCGGCCTTTTCCTTTACCGAGCAGACTGCGCGGGGCTAGATCGATAGATCTTGATCGCCAGGCTGTCTCGATCAGTACAATTTTTCTTTCTGAGATCCGTCTCGATCGGTAGTAGTACTAACGAAACGCAGTCGGGGAGATTAGGGCATCTCCGGCCGTTGGCCTTCCAGGAGGGACAAAAAACGCCCCCTGGGGGCGCACCAGCGCTAAACCACGCACTGGGGCCGTGATGCCCCCCAGTCGCGGCGCCCACGGTTAGTAAAAAAAAGCAAATGGCGTAAAAACGACTCAAATTTAACACAAACGTCGGCGAGTTCATTCAAACTTAAACATATTTTACAAAAAAAAAAAAAAAACTACCGCGGGCTACCCCCGCCGTCTCCCTCGCCGCCCGCCTGGCCGCCCGCCCACGCGGTTCTACATGCCGAGGAGGCTGTAGAACCGCGTGTAGTCACCGCCGTCGTCGTCATCGTCGTCGTCGTCGTCGCCGCCGCCCCCGCCTACGCCTCCGCCGTCCCTGTTGCATCCCTCCCCCGGTTGGCGCGGCTGGTTGGACGGTCCGGGGGCGTCGTCGTCGTCGTCGCTGTCGAGGGCCACGACGCCGTGCTCGTCCTCGCGCCCACGCTTGCGGGCGGCGATCTCCTCCAGGGCCCGGCGCTGCCGGACCATCTCGTCGCGGAGGTAGTCATCCCACGCCCACCGCATGGCGTCCTCGTCGGAGATGCCGCGCAGGGCTACCTCCTCGTACTCCGCGGGCAAGCCGGGCTCCGGCTTGGGCTCGACGAGGACGAGGCGGCCGGCGGGTGGAGAGGCGTTGGCGCCGATGCGGACGCCGGAGCTGCGGGTGTGCGCGCTGACCGGCGCGCCCTGGGGCTCCGGCTTGACGGGGCGGAGGCAGGGCGAGCCGCCGGACGAGGAGGAGGACCCCCCCGGTCTCCATGCGCCTCGGGGTCCAGGAGCTTCCCCGGCGGCGTGAGAAAGAAGGGGGAGCGGGGTACTCGAGGCGCGGCGTGTTGCTGCCCTCGATGTACTCGAGGACGGCCTCCAACGTGCGCCCGGGCATGCCCCACCACCGACGCCGGCCGGCGGCGTTGAGCATGCCGGAGGGCTCGACGCCGTTGGTGGCCTCGAGCTGCTGGGCGTGACGGCGGCGGAAGTAGGGTTCCCAGAGCGGGCTGTCGGGGACGTACCGTGGCCCCTCCCTCGCCGCGCGCGGCAGATTCAAGCGGATGCGTGCGATCTCCGCACGCCGGGCCGCTCCGGTGGGTATCGGTTGCACCGGCACGCCGCCCGCACTGATCCTCCACGCCCCGGGCACCCGCATGTCCGGCGGGACCGGGTACTCGGCCTCGTAAAGGAGGTGAGCCTCGTCTTCATGAAGATGGCGGCGGCCGAAGCCGTTCGCCGCCGCGCCGTCGCCTGGGAAGCGCTCGACCATGGGTGTGAACTGGAGACGGCGAAAGAGAGGAGAGGAGAGGGAGGAACGACGACGGCGGGAGAGTGTGACTGCCCAAAGAAACAAGACCTGAATATGACAGTCGGTATTTTCTTTTGGCCTCGTCTGACTGCCAAAAGAAACAAGACCTGAAGAATCAAGCCGCTTCCGTACCCTTTTTAGAATTCCGAAGAAAGATAGTAGGAACATTGGCATACTGGTCAATACCAAAATTAATCAGCACGAGCCGACCTCCATAAGACATAAGCTTGCCCTTCCAGCAGCTCAGCTTTTTTCAGTTCGATCTTCGATACACTTCCACTCTTTTTTAGACAACTTACGGTGATGAGTTGGTATACCCAAATAACTGAATGGTAAAGACCCTAATTCGCAGCCGAAGAGTTTTCTATAAGTGTCTTGCTCGTCTCTGGCCTTCCGAAAGCAAAACAACTCACTCTTGTGAAAGTTTATCTTTAACCCGGACAATTGTTCAAAGAGGCATAATATTAGTTTCATATTGCGTGCCTTAGCAATGTCATGTTCCATGAATATGACAGTGTCGTCAGCATATTGCAAGATGGGGACTCCTCCATCAACTAAATGGGGAACTAAGCCCTCCACTTGACCATGCTGTTTGGCTCTGCCAATAAGAATGGCCAACATACCGGCCACTATATTAAATAGTAGAGGAGACATGGAATCCCCTTGTCTCAAACCCTTATATGTCTGTAAGTAATGACCGATATCATCATTAGCCTTGATTCCGACACTACCATTCTGGACTTGAGAGGCCACTTGGTTACGCCAACCCTCACTAAAACCTTTCACACTAGTGCAGAAACGGCCTTTAGTGCCGGTTCGTGACGGCCTTTAGTGCCGGTTCACGAACCGGCACTAAAGAGTGGGGACTAAAGGTCCCCCCTACCGGTTCGTCACGAACCGACGCTAAAGAGCCACCACGTGGCACGAGCCAGGCCCGTGTGCACGTAGGGCTTTAGTACCGGTTGGTAACACCAACCGGTACTAAATATTTGGGTGATTTTTTTTTAAATTTTTGCTTTAGTCTTGTGTTTTCAATTTAATTTAGTGATTGTTTTACATTAATATAAAAACTCTTGCATCACATATCATCAACGTACTCTGGCTAGCTAGCTAAAAAACATCATAGTCATCATTATCACTATTTAATCATCATCATAGTCATTATATACAGCTATCTAATCACCACCAACAACAGTGGCTTAAAGAAGAAACATTCACTTGTACCAGAAGCAAAAATATCATCGAGTTCAACATGATTGTCATGATATTATAAGCATT